>CM037853.1:230041995-230768453 GCA_021234595.1 Delia radicum | reverse complement strand
TTAGCGATAAAATTCGCTTAAACTATCATATGGCATTAACAAACGATCATGCAGTAGAAAGACCCGATTAGGAAGAGGTGTTTCAGCAAGAAAACAATTATTTTTTTATATATTCCGCCACCTGTGCAAAACGCGAGATTTGTCTAAAATTTATATGCCAGCAAAGTTTTCCGAGATAAAACTAGAGTTCAACTTTTAGTATGTGAATATCTTTAAAAAGTTTATGTGCAATAAATCATCAAAAATGTTTATATTTGAAAAAGTTTTTCTAACAAAAACCCTACGTTTTGTGGCAAATATGTACCAAAACGGAGGTTTTGTTAGGAAAACTTTTGAAAATATAAAAATTGCTTGCTGAAAATTTGCAAACATGGTTTTTAAATACATTTACATATCATACTAAATGCTGGACCTTGGGGTTATCATGGAAAGCTATGGTGCCATGTAAATTTTTTTGACAAATCGCAAAGTTTTCATAAAAAACACTTTGATAAAATAACTTTTTCTTACTAATATATAAAACCCCTCTTCAATGACTCTTTCCACTGCGTGAACATTTGATTAGCTCAATTAATTATTTAGCTATATGCTTCACGAAAACCGAAAAAAATTAGAAAAAAAAACGCTCAACAGCGAGTTAACTTTTAAGCTTTGAGAAACAAATATATACCATAAATTTTATAACTGGTCTTGTCCTTAGATTTCAAGAGAAAAAAAAACAGATTTATTGCATTTGCAAATTTTTGAATTTAAAAACCATCAGGAAAATGCGTCAAGTCATTTTGCGAAAAACTGTATCATACCCAGGAAAACTTGCTATTACCATAGAATGGGAAATGGAAGAAGAAAACAAGAATCAGAAGTACTTATAGTTGAGGCCAAGAACACCTGATTTTAACATGGGGGTGTCATAGGAGGCAAGGCCTTGCCTTGTGCTTACATATAGGGACAAAAATAAGACGTTACAAAATATGTAGTGAAATCACCAGTTACACATAAGTACTTATTTCATTTCTTATTTGTAGCATCAAAAGTAATGCCATTATATGACGTATTACTTGTAAGGATGTTAATAAGTAGTTATTTATAGGTGCAAAAATAAGTACGTATTAACATGTACCTAAATAAGAAGGTATTAATAGGCAATATTGCATAATTTATATATATAAATAAATTAATAAATTGCAATAAATTGCATTTAAATTATAAATAATGATATATTATGAATCTTTATAAATATACCTTACAAAAAAGTAGTTACTTATTACCTTACAAGTACCTTATTTTTTTGGCCCTTCCTAATAAGCAGGTATATAACACAATATTAGTAAGACATAATTGTTTAGCTTCCAAAATAAGTAGTGATGTATGTTCATATCAGTAAGGTATTATTTCAGACCTTCAAAATAACAACAAATGTAATGGATAGTCATTACTACGAAAGGTCTGAAATAAGTGATAATAAGTAACTTATTATTTTTGCTATTCCAAATAAGCAGATATTTAACACAATATTAGTAAGGCGTTGTTTTTTATCTTACAAATAAGCAGTTACATATATTCATATTAGTAAGGTATTATTTCGGACCTTCAAAATAACATAAACTGGAATGGATAGTCATTACTTTGGAAGGTCTGAAATAAGTCCTACCCATTACCAAAGTTTTGCTGGGTAGATCGAAAATTAAAGTACGCTATTGAAATCAGCATTCCCGAAATATATAGAATTGATGGACAGAACTTTATTAATTTTTTTTGATGTCATGCCGTGTAATTTTTTTCGGAGCCTTGAAATGTATAATACCATAATAAAATCAAGTTTAAAACTGGTTGTCCTCATATATGGTGTTTGATCTAAAAAAAAATCAAAGGATATGGCAAAATTTGGATTGAATGCAATTTCTCATATACAGAGAAATTCTGATGTTCAAAAAAAGTTACAGATTTTCTTTGCAACGTTCAAACATTTTTGGATAAATGTTGTCAAAATGCAAAATTATATCCTTATGGAATATTTCAAAATATGTAGTGAGTAAAATAATTAGTTTTTTCATGATATTTAAAGAAAAATATGTTATTAGTAGGGCAAGGAGTTTCATGCAAACGTATGTTTTTTCTCGATTACCTGAAACTGATATAGACTGAATTATCAAAATCATAAAATTTAGAACAAAATAGCAGCGATTTGTAGTTGCAAATTTTGCATATTTTGATTTTTTCGTCATATTTAATGCATAGTTTGTCCTTTTTCGTACATATTGAGGCATGTTTTTCATTTATTTTAAGTATTTTTTTTAAATTTTTTTTTTTTTAAAGAGAAGCAACACAGGAAATTTTTCCTATTAATTAATGTGTTGCTTTCTTTGGAAAGGGGATAGTGGAGAGATGCAAGGTGGTGAAAGATGAAGGGCTTCAAACATGGTAACACTGTAATTGCGCGAGTAGATAAGACTTAGAACAGTTGTTGCTCGCCACCTGATGTAGAGTCGGCGAAGTTATTGAAGCTTTTTGTTTCATATCCCTGATTCATTATTTTACTTCGGTGGGGTTAAGTGCTATGGGAACACCGAAGGTGGGCGCAGCAATACTCATACATTTTATTTTTCTAAATTGATGTCGTCTCCGGGAATCGAACCCGGGACCATCTGTGTAGCAGTCCAATGCGCTAACCATTACACCACAAATTTTATTAAAAAAATAATAAAATTTGGCTAAATTTTTATATTTTAATTTAAGCTAAATCATTTTTACATTTTAAAATTTGTTAAACCGAAGAAAGTCGTTAAATTCTGTTCATATTAAAAAAAAAAAATTATATTTCTAAGCTTTGATTTTTACAAGTGTTCTTTGAAGTGCATATTTATGATGTTTTTAGTGCATATTTTTAATTTTTGGCTGCATTTTATAATCGCATATTTTTCTTTTTAGTTGCATAAAATTCCTTGCTCTAATTATTACCATTTTGGATGGCTAAACATAAATAAGGTCACAAAAAAATTAAAAAAATCCGATCCTGCGTCTAAAAAATAAACTTAAAATCCTGTAGATCGAAATAACCCTACTAAAGTTGATGATGCCAATAAAACCCGATATTTAGCAACAGAAATTTAAAAATTTAATGCAAATACTTTAAGTTTTTTCAAATTATATTGAAGTTTGCTCGATTGAATTTCGCCTTAATTATTAACGTTTTTTTAAATTTATATCAAAAGTATTTATCGATAAAAAAAAATGGTTTAGGCATTGAAAATTTTTCTAATAAGGATTATTTTGTAGTTTTTAGATTTTTTTCTAGAATTTCCCATTTTTGTTGAAATCAAAAAAAAAAATAAATACTGTTGAGCCCAACACAATTTCGCCCACTGTATAAAATAAAACCTCTATTTATGTCTTAACATAATACCAATTTTTTTAGATAAATTTTAAACAAACAATATCCAAATGTTTTTGTATAAAAAGTTTAAATCAATTTGATAAAACTGAAATTGTATTAAGATTAAAAAATACTATCAAAACCAGACCATGATCGGAACACCTTTGCCTGTAAAATTTTAGAGAATAACTTTAAATAGATGTTTTTAAGTTAGAATATTTTCTTGAATTTAAAAAAAAAGCATCAATTGATATTCATCTTTCTAAATTTACAGGACAGGTATACTGATTTATTGCTGTTCCTCAACAGGTTTGAAGCCACGTTCATACTAGATAACAAAACACATATTTATGCTCTTTATTATATTCCAACAGTTCTTTATTCTTTTACACTCGTTTTGGCAAAACACGTGTTTTGCTATCTAGTCTGAATGCCGTGTAAAACGGGCATTGAATAATATTTTCATAAAGTTCAGCATATTGAATGTATCAGGCTATTATTGAAATAAAATTTTTAAAAAATATTATTGAAAATTTGTATAATGTAAAAATATTTTCTGTAGTACATAATATAAAGGACGTTTTTATTAATATAAAAGTCTCACCTACAAGATATTATTAATAACTCTAGGAAGATGTTTGTAATAACAATAAAATATTCTTTGATTTTCTATACATTTAAATCATGTACATTTAAATTATTGTTATATTTAAACTCAACCCCTCAAATATTTTTCATCTATGGCCTTATGTTGGGCGCCATAACAACCAAGAGTAATTTATATTAATTTTAAAATAAAAGAAAAAAAGGGACTTTTATATTAATTTTTAGATTCTTTAAATATATTTTCTATTTATACATTATATACATATATTTTAAACATAAACAAAAACATAAAGGCTAAAAAACACAATAAAGTATTTGAAAGTAAAATTTTGAAAAAGGCAAAATATTAGAGCTAAATATCCTAATGATATTTTCAAACATTTTATTGTGTTTTTATCTTAAAATAATTAAAACTTAACTTAAAAAAAAAATCATTGTAACATTTTTTATATATTTATAACATTTAAATCTTAAGTTAGTTTTAATATTCAAAAACAAAACTTTAGTTTTTAACAAAAAGAAAAACAAATACATTTTATTTTCAATTATCTGTGTGGTAGCTATATTTTAGTAATGAAGCTTTTCTTCAATACAATTTTATATCATTTTTACATTAAAAACATAATTTATCGTCTAAAAAAAATAATATTTAAAACAAAAACTCAAAATCGTATTAATCAGTTTATATTATAAAAAAAAATAATAAATAATATAATAATAAAAAAAATCATAAAAAATTGCTTTCGAAAAGTTTAAAATCTAAAATTAATTATGTTTTATTTAGGATTTAAGATTTATCTTAATATATTTTTAGAATCTAAGGGTTTTTCCATTAGAAAAATGTCTTGGAATGTAAGTGTCTGTATAATCTCAGACGTTTTTCTATAAAAAAAATGTTTTTCTATAGTAGCAAATACTAAGAGTTGTGTTAAATATTTTAGAGATTTCCTATAGAAAAATGTTTTCAGAACTTTAAGGTTTTTCAATGGGAAAAAGAAAAAATTTCATAAAGTTTGTGCAATTTTCTAGAGGAAAAGTCTTATATAATCTGATTATTTTTAATAGTAAAAATACCTTAGATTTTGAGGTAGTTTCTTAAGAAAACTCTCCTTATAATCTGAAGGATTTAAAAAAAAACTTTAAATTTATTTTCCGAAAAAAAAAATTTAGAAGCAAAGGGGGTTTCCATAAAAAAATACTTAGAATACAAAGATTTTTCTATAGTTTTCTCAGAATCTAAGAAAATCTAATCTTGAAGAAGAAAAATATACTTAGAAATCTTATGATTTTTTTTATAGAAAAATGTTTTCAGAATCTGAATGTTTTTCTATAGAAATAATAAAAAATATTATTTCAAAACTTTCTAGCTTCTGAGTTAAATTTTTATAAGACGTCGAAACAGAAAAGTTCACCTAGTAAAAACTAGATTAAATGCTAAGGGCCAGTTTTTAGTATGACAGTAAACTTGGTTTAGTTAAACCAGTATCGATTTTGGTCTGCCATTTCCAGGTTTATTAAAAAAAAAATAGTCGGGACCAGTTCACCTTGTTTAGAATTTTGGTCTTCATCATTATAAAACAAATCAAACTACACTTCAGAAGCAGTATTCCGTTTAAAAACTTTGTTAATCTAAGTTAAAATATAATCTTCATTCTAAAAACTCGGCCAAAATCTAGCTCTAACCAAGTCGATTAACCCATATTTTAATCTGGTTGATTAATAGTTCATCTCATATTCTATTTGGTTACTTACCTAAGTTACTTTGTATTTATACTACTAATTTTGTGCAACTCGGTGATTTTTTATAATCACACTAATCACAATTAAAGTTAAAACTAAAAGCAAAAAAAAAAAATTCCGTACATTTTGTATGAAACACTAAATCGTCAGTAGCCGGCGAATTTTTGCATTACATTAAAAATATATGCGAACATTATTTCTGGATAACAATATTTCACAATTTGTTTATTCACGATTGTAGTCAAGATTTTTAAATATTTTAAGATTTTTAAACCACTTAAATAGCCGTTTGAAAGTACTGGGACGAAAAAGATACACAGTCAATAATGAGTTAACTGTTATGTTTAAAAAATTTAATGGTAATTTTTAAAATATTACATTTTTGATTTAAATAAATAATCACTAATAAAGACAACCCTGTTTTTAAAATAACTTGTTTATTCCACTGCCCTCTAATCTATTACACAGCCGTTACTCGGCCAATGCTGCCAAAGCCCTGGAATTTTGTAAACGCTATAAATTATTATTAAGATTTTTATCATATTTTTTTACGTTATACTGAGACGTTTGAGTCAAAATTGTAAAATTAGGTAAGAAGATGCTGTAACAGTATGTTGCAAATACAATTTAATCAACAGTTGTGGATATGTTACCACGCATGAAATAAAATCGCTTAACAAATGGGAAAAGCGCATAAAGGACTGAAATGAAATATAGTGTAAAAACGGCCGTATCAAAAAATGGAGCTGCTATGAAATTGTTGACGGCGGAGGCTATTGAGAATTGGTGTGATTTGCAAACTGAGCTTTTTTGCATTGTGTGCAAAACATTATCGTGGGTGTCCTTAATGATTTGATATTGAAGAAAGTTAGGTAATAGTTTATCCAATTTTCTTCTAAAAACCTCAACTCGTTTTACGAGTTTCGAAACATATGTATTAACAATGGTACTTTTAATCAATTAATTTTCATGCTTTTAAGCAATTTTAATTAAATTTTAATCTTAATTTGTGTTGTTTAATGTATTCTCTGCATAATTTTTGTATAATTAACACACAATTTTGTTTATATACACTAAAAAATAGTCATTAAAAAACCTTTAAAAAAAAACGTTTCTTTAAAAACCAGTTGACATAAAATTTAACAGATGTTGAATACATTGGTTCTTCTTTAGTCTTTATGTTATTTGATTTTATATAGATTCTAATGAATTTATTTCATGATAGCCGTTTCGTAGCCGAAATTAGCTGTATACATTGGCGGCGGCCAGAGTACCCCGGCTTCGTTCTCTGAATGCATTTCTTTTGCATGCTGCTGCACAATAACAAAACAAACAAAAACGGCTTTACTTGGATTTTGCGCAAAATGGAAATGAAAAGAAAGAAACATACATAGACAACTAATGAAATATTTGACAGTTTAAGAGAAAATCACAGGCAAACGCAATTTAAACGTGGAGTAGAGAACAACGAAAAGCGGAAAAAATTCTTTTACTAAGAAAAATCCAATAAGTGAAAAAAAGGAAATAAAACAATTTAAAACCTTTTCCAATAAGAATTTTTGTTAAAGTTAAAAGGAAAACTATAAATCGTTAAAAGGAATAGTGCAGTGATTAAATAAATAAAACAAACTTTAAATGGAAGAAAGTATAGACTTTTTTACGGGTAGAAGTAAACTTTCTTCCTTTTTGTGAATTTTTTCCCCTCAAAGTAATTGAAGCTTGATTGTTGTGTGAGTGTTGAGTAATTCCAACTTCTTGATTATTCAATGAAGCAAGGTGATTGGTATAAAGATTTTTTGTTAGAAAAATACCATTATGGAAAGTAAATTAAGCCAAATAATTGTTTATAAGATTTTTTATTGAATTGTCGCTATAGTATGCGTGTAAATTTACTAAATATAAAAACCTGTTGGCAAAAATTTCCCATAGAAATTAAACAACAATAAAAAGAAAAAAACAACTGCAGTGCAAAAAAAATCATGCTTTGTGAATGAATAATAAAAAAGAAACAAAAAAAAATCGATTGTTCTCATTTTACACACGCAAGTTAATAAAAATGTTACAAAAATCTTAAATAAATGTAATATTAAATAAATAAAAACATTTAAATATAAATCTAAAAAGTTTACTAATAAAATAATAACGTTACTAAAAACATAAAATATTTTGTTAAAAAAAAAAAAAATCAACAAAATCCCTTATATATCTCTTCCTCTCTTTGTCTACTTATATGAGTCATAAAAAAGAAGAAAAAATAAGAAACCCTAAAAACAACAACTAAACAATTGCATTTCGACTAAAAACAACTGCTAATTTATTTTGTTCGTAAATTCCAACGCGCGTGTTTGTCTTTTTTTCAAGTGTTTTTACGGTTTTTTTTTAAGTTTTTCCCTTCGAATGTGTTGACAATTTTTTTGCAGCCTCCCTTTTCGTTGCGCTGCGTGTAACAATGAAAAATCACAAGAAATATGCTAAATTACCCCAAGATTTAGATTTAAGTTTTCAAGAACAATTAGATGTTGATACCGCTGTTACCGATGATTTCAACTTAAGCGGCTCCGGTTTAGATGACGAGGACGACGACAATATTTTAGACGATCAGGACGAAGACGTTGACGACGAAGAGGAAGACGAGATTGTTATAGCCTCAGCTGCTGTTGCAGCTTCGGGTCTTATTGGTTCCGGTGGTGGTGTACGTTTGGCCAACGCCACTGCTGCGGCTAGGAAACAACAATTAAATCGAAAGGTTTTATCCGGTTTAGGAAGGGACAGTATTTTAGAGGTAAGTTGTAATATCTTACAAATTTTAAATTATAACAAATATTTAATTTTAAGACATTATTTAAACAATTTTATGAAAACCATTTTATGAAACATGCAGCCCTATGCTCCTTAAGTAACAGGCACCAATGTATACAAATGTACAGTGTCGCGCAAAACAAAAAAACATATAGTCGCTCCAAAAGTGGGGGCTCACTACAAATTTGCATTTTCAAATGGTTTTAACTATCACTCATTTTAACTTTTATTAAAATAATGTCACCGCTTTTTATGTAGTAAAAATACCCGAAGGATTCCTAAATTTTTTAATAAAACAATAAAATTAAAAAATTTCGAAACTCCAAAAAGTGAGTGCACACTAATGTTTGTTCTTAAAATTTAATCCTTTGGTACACACAATTTCTTATAAATTTGTATTCCGTATTCTCTTAATCCCTATTTATATTCTGGAAGCAAATTTGGCAATGTTTGGGATACATTAATTAGACTATCTCACAATTCTTCTTATTTAGCTCTAACCAGATCAGTTTAAAAAATTTTTTCACTATCTCCAATCACTTCTTTTTTTCATAATTTAACGAACAATTTTTAGGTTATATTAATTAACGATGGTTGAAGATCAGTTTTACAACATTTTTTAAAGTAAAACTTTAACCGCTACTTTGTAATGACCAGATTTTGCGTTGGATCGGTGGCCTTTTTTGGTAGTTTGGACTTAAGATATGATATAAAATAGCAATATTGTTTTCATACGAATATTTTCTATCGATAATATGTAAGTTCTAAACACTTACCACTCCTGCATGCAGTCCAGATATTATGAAAAGTACTGGGAAAAAGAAAATACGAATTTACGAGAAATACTCAATATTCATCTTATGAAGGCTAGGTAGGGACTAGGGATGCTAATAGGTATTGATATTTAAAAATCCCGGGTATTAGGGATTTTGCAAGTCCCGAGTATTCTGGATTTTGCAAATCCGGGGTTTGTTTGAAATCCCGGGTTTTTTCGGGATTTTGGGATTTTTCGGTATTCTGGTATTTATTTAAGGTTATACACGAATATGTTTTCTTTGTGCACCTTTCGCTGATGATGAGTGAGCACTCACTCTTTGGAGCGACTGTACGTACATATTTGATTTGAAATATTTCATTTTCCATTTCGGTTATAAAAAGATTTTTATTGTATCTTTTATACTATTGAATAGAGTATATATGAAGTATTTAAGAAAACCGATTAAAATAATTATGAGCGAAATTTCAAACAGAAATATGGAAGATCCTAATATGAGGCAGTGAAACACAAAATGAAAAATTTTTGGCAATATAATGAAAATTTGAATGTATGTTACCTTTTATAATTATTTTTATTGTAATATTTATTTTCAATAGCTATACAAAAATTTTCTATTAGTTTTTTTGTAATTATAAAGTTTATGGCTATTGAGAATTCAATGGATTGTCTATTGATATAAGTTTGCCTTGGTGTTTAACCCATAATGTTATGTCTAGTTTGAAAAACATTATATATTTCACTTCGCGGAGTAATCAGAATGGCCAAAATTAAATTTTATTTAAAAGTACAGCCCACAAAAATAAAATATATATCTATTTGGATTTTTTTAGACGTAACATTATGGGTTAAACACCAAGGCAAACTTATATCAATATTCACTTTTTTACAAACCTCACAAAAACATACAAATTTTCAAAATTTATTGAAAGTTTTTATGAAACTTCAGAAATTTAAACATGAAAATATTTCAATCAATATGTGCGCTAGTGAAAAATGTGTTTCAGTTCGCATTATAAGTCCATCATAGCATAGTGGTATGTGGAAATCGAAATTTTCTTAATATAATACCAGAGCCTGCAATAACGTTAGAATGCATGGGGACGTAAAAATGTTGCTGAGCCGTTTATTAACAATAAAATTTGGTTCTGTTATCAACTTCGTTGAAGAGTTACTTTTTTTAAAATAATTGTACATTTTCTTAGCCAAAGTTTGTATTTCCGACTGCTCGGAAGCAGTATTTATAAAAATTACGTAACTATTTACTATTAAATGTATATTAATATCACTTTTTTGATATTATTATGTCTCCCGGTTATAAAAATTTTTGGGATTTCAAGGTCGAAAAGTTAGAAAAAATTAGCGGTTTAAGTACAAAATCGTTTAAATGCAGTTTTTTTTTAATTGTTAGAGTTTATATACTCTAACATTGCAAATATCTAATAGAAAATTGTGGACAATAAGTTTAAAATAAGTATTTTACCAATAATAATTAAGGAAAATTATAAAAATTTTATTTTAATGAAATTGCTAAACATTTATCATTTTGCACAGCCTCATAGTAGGAGCTACCATATTTTTGTTTGCCTTTTGCTATATATTTATTTTTTATCAGGTTTTTTATATACTTCCTACATACTTTGTTTAATAATATACAATATCCAATCAAGAAATTACTAAAATTTTGCTGATATTTGCAACTTTTCTGCAAGGATCCTCCCAGCAAGAATGTTGCCAACTTTACTGGCATTTTTTTAGTGTAGTACATACCTACATACCTACATAACTCTTAATTCAAAATTATTTTAAATTTTGTTCCGATAAATTTCTTTTTGCGAAATTATTTTTTGTATCAAACATTTTTTTCAGAAGTTTTTTTAAAATTTTGTCAGTTGTTCAAAATGTTTTTGTTCTCAAAATTTGTCAGTTAGTTTTACTGCATTTGTTAGTTGCTTATTAACAGTTAAAAGTTATTAAATTTTTAGTTATTTTAAAGCTAAATAGCTTTGTCGTGTTTTTATGCATATACCTTTGTTTTAACTGTCATTTCCAGCCGATTCTTACAACAAACTTTTTTAAGTGTACATATAAATAATGAGTTTGTTCGACGTACTTTACGGCGGGCACCTGCGGGAACCTAATCTTAGCAAAAAGCATTTTTGTTGTCTAAAATTTTACAAATGAGAACGTTGATGAGAGTGTTATTGTGTTTCTCCTTTTACCATTTACCCGTACTTTTTATTCGGGTAAAATGGTAAAACTATCAAATCATCAGCTGTGAAAATAAGTTAAAAAAAACTAACAAAAATTCTGAAAATATTAATTGCTTTATAAAATATCACTTTATATTCTTTAATTATAATTTAGTTTTCTATATTTAATTCTTAATAACATTGTTTTTTATATGAACAATGTTGACGTTTATTTTTGCGGCTTAAAATGTTTTCTGTGCGTTCCAGGTATTTTAAGGTTTTTTTATCTCGTTTTGAGCAAATTTTTTGATTAATTTCATTTTACCAGGCTTTACCCAAAATAACCCCAAACGAACCTACTGTTTCAAGAACAGAACACAAACTTTTTATGCTTTAGAACCTGTTCTACAATAAATTGTCACAGAAACAATTAGTTCTTTTAGTCTACATCATTTTCAATTGTATTTCAGAAGTTTATCAATTGTATTTCAGATTTATCAATTGTATTTCAGAAATGATCAATTGTATTTCAGAAATTATCATTTGTATTTCAGAATTTGCACTTGAATTTCAGAAATTATCAATTGTATTTCAGAAATTATTAATTGTATTTCAGAAATAATCAATTGTATTTCAGAAATTATTAATTGTATTTCAGATTTAACAATTGTTTTCAGAAATTGACAATTGTATTTCAGAAATTCTCTATTATATTTTATAAATTATCAATTGTATTTCAGAAATTATCAATTGTATTTCAGAAAATGAGATACAATTTATTATTTCTGAAATATAATTGATAAATCTGGAATACAATTGATAATTTCTGAAATATATTTTAATACAATTTATAATTTCTGAAATACAATCGACCATTTCTGAAATACAATTGAAAATTTCTGAAATTCAATTGATAATTTCTGAAATACAATTGATAACTTTTGAAATACAATTGTTAGATCTGAAAAGCAATTGATAATATCTGAAATACAATTGATAATTTCTGAAATACAATTAATTATTTCTGAAATACAATTGTTTATCTCTGAAATACAATTGATAAATCTGAAATACAATTGATAATTTCTGAAATACAATTTATAATTTCTGAAATACAATTGAAAATTATGTAAATTAAAACTGGTCAATTTCGGGGTTTTAGGTTTCTTTGAAAAATATTAAACAAACATTAGAATTCGTTGGATTAATCATATCTTGTACATTAAAATTAAAGCTAACTAACATACGTAAAATTTAGATTAAATTTTTCTATCTCTCAAAACTGCATTGATTTGGTAACGCCCCAGTCTATCCTACGCAAAATTTAAATATTCCAAAAAAAATACTGCAAAACCTGACGTATTTCGCAATTAATTTTGATATTGGCTTGCATAATAATGTTCGAAAAGCTGCATTTATTATCTTAATAACAAGGAAACCAAAAATAATTGATAATATCGGCATAATGACAACCTATAATCCTCTTAAAAAATGTTATTGTCTGTCTATCACTCAGTCTGACTGGCGAAAAATAAACATAGCCTTCTTAATATCGACAAACAGTAAAAATATTTAATAAGCTTTTTCATAGTTTGACATGACAGAAAATATCCTTTGTAATTGTCCTTAAGCTACATACTTTATACAACCACAACTACTACAAAACAACCAAACCGAACTGAACCAAACCAATCAAGCAATAATGTAGTAGGAAATGTTGTTTTATAAACAAAAAAAAAGTTTAATATTTTCTTTTCTGTTACAATATTTTTTTTTTACCCAGTCCCATTTCCCAGCAACATTTTTTTAGAATTTGTCTTAAATTTAACGATATAACTAGAAACAAAAATGTCTAACAGGAAATATATATAACACCTTCCACCGAAAACTGGTAATGAAAGGGAACTGCCCGTTTTACATGGCGTTATGAGAAGATGGGTATAATGTCACTGAACTAATCTAGGACATGTCATTATTAGTTTTTAAAAACCAGTTCTATTTTAATGTAAAAGAATGGTTTCTTTTGGGACAATCGCTTACGGAACTAAACAGGATTTAAAAGAGAAATTACTCCACAACACTGAGAGAGTTATCTGCATGATATTAATGAATTTTTGCTTTGGATCTACGAAATATCACTGGTATTTGTTTACTGAAACTTTTTATTAAATTAATGCGGGCTTTCATTACATTTTATGGAAAATTTCATTTTATTTATTAAAAATTTATTAAACAGTTTAAGTAAAAATAGTTTCATAAAAATTATAAAGCATTTTTATAAAGTTTCATTAAAACTCGTCCAAGAAAATTCTATCTGCGTAAAGATTCTTTGTAAAATAAATTTTTGCTGGGTTTGCTGGTGGTGAAAATGTTTTCTTGGTTTTTTGTTTGTAATCATCATCATATTCGTTTTAAATCGATTTTATGGTTGTTATTCAATTGATTTTGTATAGAGTTTTTAATGGGTTGTTGATGTCAAAAACGATTTAAACATACAACTAGCTTACACACAAATGCACACAATGAAATCCGCACTCATACAATAAAAGGTTTTATAGTAAAAAACAAAATGAAGGCGTTTTATATGCTTCGGTCACATTGAATTCGAAAATAAAAACTTGTGACCTGATATACTTTTTTTTTGTAAAATTCAGCTTTTTTGTTTGTTTGAAGCTTTTATTTTATTAAAATCGTTTTTACTTGATTTATTTTCAAATAAACTTTACATTTTACATCATAGCACACCGTCAGAGCATAATGGGTTAAAATACCAGAAAACTGGTAGAAAAAAAGTTTTCGATCACGGTTCATATTCACCCCATATTATTGAATCATTAAATTCGAAATCGTTCCAAATCGGTGGTCGGACCTTACTCCAATGGACATTGTCCTAATATCCAATTTTGGGTTTTGTCAGAAAGAATTTCGGGCATAATCCCAATAATACACACATAGAAAGAAATTAGTAAACATTTTTTGTTAACGCTACTAAAAATTAGTTCATAATGAGGTTGCAAAAAAATCTGCAAATATCAATCAATATCCTAAAGAAGTTATTCTGAGTATTTTTTTGGTCAAAAGTGGAAACATAAATCAAATTACAAAAAATAATAATTTTTTGATCAATTTAAAAGCTTTACAATCTTGTAGTCATAATATCAATTATACTTTATGTTTCTTTTTTGTTCCCAGGTCACTAAAGGTTAAAGATTTTTTTAAATAAAAGTATATATAATAATAGTCTAATCAAATTATGTGATATTTTTCCGAAAATTATGCAAACTTTGATGAAAACTTTGTTCAACTTTTGACAAAATAATCAATTTTCATAAAATGACATGGAAAGGAGTCGCTCCACACACAAACACGAATTATAATTTTTTCAATTATTTTTTTTTTTTTTAATTGCAACTATTATATTATCAAAATAGCAAACGACAGCGCCAAATTATTCATTTTAAAAAATCGTTTAAATTAATTAAGAAAAAAAAAATGTTTTTGCATTTGTATCAAATTCGTGAGTCTTTTTTGACTCCAGGCTAAAGTGAGTTAATGATATCCGATAATGTCAGAACTTCATATCTTAATAATTTTATGTATTTTAAATAAATAAATGAAGTAAAAAATAAAATTTTCAAAGTTTCAAATTCTGAGATTTTTTAATATAAAATTCGACACAGGTTAAAGTTTTCAAAAAATCGAATTCTTCGATTTAGAATGATTTGCAATAAAACTGAGGGACAGCTTAATGCATTAAGATAGTACGAGGGAAACCAAAAAAAAAAAAAATATCGTTGTTTTTTATAAAAAAAAAACTAGGCAATATTTAAAAATGTATCTACGCCAGGGACTTTAAATGAAAAAACTGTTTTCGGAAAATTTAAATTTATTGTTCAGATTATTGCAGCACTAGGTATAAAAGTGAAATGGTGCGAATTTGAGAAAAATCGGAAATCTTTAACACGTGGCGCCCTGCGACCAAAGTTTTAGATTTTTGAAAATTTTTCTTAAAGTGCTTTAATAAAAATATGTCATGCTACAAATCAGTTTTTATTAATTTGCTCGTGATGAACACGAATATTTTTGAATTCGGATTAACAGTTTTTGAGATATTGCGATTTGATTGTCACAAAAATGAAGTCTTTTTCTTCTATTCGAGAAAATGTTAAATACTATTTTAGTTTTTTTTTTGTACTCGAATAGTACACAAAACATGCTTTCATTTGATCATAATTATATATGAAATTACACTCAAGGAACTTCTGCTTTAAAAATATGTAGTTGTTGGGGTTGTAATACAGTTTCTTTATTTTTAATGTAAATGTCAGTCATTTGTAGAACAAATTACATTTTTTACTAACCTTGTAGTTCATTTAAAAAAGCAAACCACATCAGATGACTGTTTTATGATTTTATATTAATTTTTTACAGTAGTTTTTTGTTATTTAAAAAAATAAAAAAAAAAATGTTTGTTTATTTTTTGCTAACATGTGGTTCATTTTTACCACAATTGTTAGTCATTTTTGGAACAGTAAAAAACAAATGACAATGTTAGTTAAATTTACTGAAATGTAAGTCGTCCTTTCTTTAAGTGAAATTTAATTCGTTTTTAACTACGTTTGCAGTGGTCTTTACCTACATAGTACTCTAAGTGTAGAAATGATGTCTCGAAAAAAATATATTTTGTAAAATTCAAGTTTTTTTTTCATGTATCAGAAACTTTGTTCGCAGGTCGTCATGGATTATTTTTTGCATTTGTCTTAAATGTTGCACCCTATAACTATTGGGCCTAGTGGGCCAACAATCCAAACAATAATTAATGAAAATCAAAAGTTAAGGAAAATATCTCTTTAATAATCCTGTGTATAAAATTGAATTGCCTAATAATTTCACTATGTATGTTTTCTGTTTTAGAGAGATATAAATAAATAAATTTGAAAGTTATACTTTAAAATATATTGACATAACTATACACTTACTTTAGGATAATTCTTAAAAAAATTTCTAGAATGGCGGAAAAAACTTAATTTTTGGTGAAAACACTGGTTAAGGCTTTCCACTGGTTAAGGCTTTCCGATTTTTATCAAATTCGCAACACATAACTTTTAGACAACAATAAGTGATAGAAATCGAAAGTTGAAAAATACCGGACTACTGCTCAGTGGCACCCGATTTTCAATATATTTGTTTTGAGAACAAGGCATTTAAAGTAGAATCCAGCAAGTAAAATATAGGGCAAGGAGTTTGTTTAACAAGTTGTAACGTTTTTATTTCTACGAATATTTCTCCAAAATTTTCACAGTATTTTCTATATATAGTTCAAACTATTGAAATGTAAAATAAAAAATTTAAAGATACCCAGCACAATTTTTTAGAACTACTTACCTCGGTAACCTCGGTTACCTCAAATTTTACCCGTAAGGTATAACAGTGAATATAAATGTGTTAAATTTTCACTTAACCTGTTGTGCTCTAGTATTAAAAAAGATCATTGTTTTGACCCATAGTGCAATGTGTATTCAAGTGTATGTGCGTTTAAATTTATATACATTTGTATGTGTAAGTACGATTGTAAATGTTGTCAATAATCCAAAAGGATTTACTATTTATAACGTTGAAAGTACCATATAACATGGTACTTTGTTGTTGAATACGAATGCGGTCGATAAGCTTAATGAAAAACATAGACACAACTACGAAATCACACTAACACAAACATTTTACATACATTTATATAAACCTTAAAAGGATATTTTGTATGTCTATGTGAGTGCTTTTTTTATTTGAACTTTTATAACATTGAGAAAAAATATGAACTACGTGTCGTTTTGCAATAACTTTATATTTTGTTTATAAATTCATTAATTTACTTTTTGCAGTCATTTTTTGTACAAACTACTCTCGATTTGAACTGCGATAAAAACGAAACAACTTAACAAACTACAAATTAATGCAAAAAATACTATACCAGAAAAAAATATACAAAAAAAAAACGAACAAATAAATAACTACAAGAACATTGCAACTATACAAACAACATTAAAAATATTAATTAAAATCGATTTTTTTCTTTGCATTTGTGTTGGAAATATTTTAGTTGTCGTTTTACGTAAAGCTAAAACACTTTTTTCGAAAGAACTTTTTGATGAGATTACAGTTAAAATCTCGTTTTTTTTTTGTTAAGTTAAGATTTATAAGAGTTTTCTTCATTGCAACAGACATTTGAATAAAACGGAAATCTGATTAAAGTATTTGTATGTGGTAAACATGAAGTTCTGCCTATTATGGAGGCTCTAACTTTTCTAAAACTTCAGGTTCTGAAGAGATCTTTAGCCAGATCGAAACACTAGTATCAACCTAGCTAATATGTTTGATTTACTTTATTATTGTAAATATACGGAGGTTGGAAGCTCGTTATAAATTAAAAATTAATCAGTATTATTTGTATAATTTTTCGTATGAGTAATATGCAATTATTAAAAAAATATTCATCATACACTCTCCAAAATTTACTACTGCAGAAGAGAATAACCTTGATATGGTTAAAAGTATCTTGGTTATGCACTACGTATGAGTTATATAAAATAATGAAAAATATCAATCATACGCACCTACATAACAATTAATTTAAAACATCTGGTACCTTCTGAATTTAAACTATCATATTTTTTGTTTAAATCTGCTCATAATCAGAGATTCATTCTATAGAAAAAACTCTATGGAATCTGAAAAGTAAACTCTGAAATTTAAAGGAATTTCTTTATTATTTATTGGGAACAAACATGAAAAACATAAAAAGCAATTTATTAACTCTAAACTCACAAATCCAAATTTTATACTAATCAGTGTCCTAGTAAAAGTTTTTTTAAGGTATGAAGTTTAAAAATTATTAAGTTTATTTGCAATATATACTTAGGGTTATTATTTTTTAAAGAAAATTATTCTTCAAGTTTTAACAGAAAAATAAAAATCGGAAATTTAAATTTAATCGTATTAACGATTTTTTAAATTACAAATTTTTATTTCTAAAATCTGAAAAATTTTTCTGGTAAATAAACACGTATAAACCTACTATTTTTTTTAATAAAAAATGTCTTAAAACACAAAATAAATAAAAAATAGAAAAAAACATTTGGAACTAAGGTTTTTCTGGGAAAAATATATTAAAATCTAAAGATTTTTTCTTATGGACAAATCTACAGAATCTCAATCTTTTTAATAGAAAAAGCTCCTCTAAACTTTCTCACACATTTTTTTTTTATACAAAAAGTCCTAGAGTGCTGTAAATTTTTCTCTAACAAACTCTCTTAAACGTATATTTTGGTTGTAGCCACCAAAATACTTTTTTAAATTCGGTTGGCACTTTATTTTTCTGCACAGCGATAATTTTAGTGGGCGAAAAGTAATGACAAATTTCAGTAAACTAATGAAACTTTTCATAAATATAATGAATTTTTTCTTAAAATTTTATGAAAATTTGCATTAGCTTAATGAAAAATTTCAATGGACGAGTTCCAGTGCAACTGCATTGCTTTATTGCAAAAATTTATTAATAACATGAAGAAATTTATCTGTGTGTGTATGATACCTTGATTGTTCGCAAAAATGGGCCGTTTCTTATTTGTTTTGATAGAATTTAAAGTTTTTGCATTTTTAAAATGTTTTGCGCATTACTTTAACTATTTTTGTCACAACAATAAAAAATTATCGTTTTTTGCCAGAATTAAAAAAATTAGCATTATAAAATAAACGTATAATTCTGTTTATATTCCTATACAGCAGCTTTAAACGATATATAAAACTTTTTAATTAAAAAAACTATATAATTTAAAACCATTTTTGTCGGTTGTACATAACTATTTTATGATCTTTTAGAGAGTTTTTTTCATTTAGGTACAATGTGGACCTTGTTGTTTTCACAACAAATGATCTATAGCCAAAGATTTGGCATAAAAGCTGAGGTATTTGGATTTGGAACATTCCATTTATTTTTTTATATATCCCAAAAACCATATATAGGGCCACATTAGTAAACATTCCCTTAAAAAAATGTACCCGTTTAAAATGACTGGGTAGAAAACGAAACAGTTTGTCGATAATGAGTTAATTAAGTATTTAGTTTTTATACGAGCGAGATAAGAAATAACTTTTTCCTAACTCTAATATATAAAAAAAATCTTAATGAAATTTCGTGTATAGCATAATCTTAGGAGTCACCATTTTAATAATCTAAATCATACTTATAAATTATGTCTATTTTCATAATGTTAAGCATACTTTCCGGGTTGATTTTGTAATTTGATTAGTTTTCCTTTATATAGATGAAGCGAACTTTAAACAAGACCCTAATTTTAATTTTGTATAAATTATTATTGATTGTTAAATTGATAACATAATTGAATACAAGTTTAAACAAACAATTACGTACCAAAAAGGACAAACCCAAAACAAATTACTAGAAAATTAGGAAAAATTATAATAAAAAAATACTAAAAACCTAACCTAACAAAATACTAATTGCACAAAGGTTGGGCTTGCGAAAACTTTGGGTACATTTTAATAATTATGTTACATATATTTTTTCATTTTCCTTTTGACATTTCTTTTATAAACATTTTTTATTATAAGTATTTCTTTAAGGGTCTTGGGGTTAATAATATGAAAATTGTTTAATCTTCTTATGAACGAGCGAACAAACGAATGAACGAACGAACGCACCATCATCATCATAACTAAAAATGTCTTTCAACCAAAAAGATATCAAAAACATCAATGTCCTTAAAATAGTCCTTTCGTTATAAAGTTTAACAAACACATTTGGTTTCCTTTAGGAAATACTAAAGAATACGATAAAAATAATGCTCCAAAATGTACTAAAAAACATAAAATAAAAAAGAAACCCCTCGTAATGGAAATAATATTAAACCAAAGTCATTTTTCAAATTGTTAAACAAACCATTAATCACAGTGTTTCGTTAGAAGTCATATAGTTAGATGATGGTCGTCGTTGAAAAACAAATTGTGTTGAAAACGTTTTTCTAAAGTCAATTTTACAAAATGTGTACAAACTGCTTGAATGTAGATAGTTTTTCCAGAACATGCATCTGGTTTAAAAAGTACAAGTTACTTTTTTTACTGTCAAATTTCATATGGATCAACGCATATTAAACTGGGAGTTATTTTATGAGTTATAGTATGACATCTTGGGAAAAGTGTGAAAACAAAACTATAACATTTCATAAGTAATTGTATATTAGTTTTCTTTAAATATTAATAGAATTTTTAAAGGGATTTAAAAGAAATATGAAAGTGTTGGAAAAATTTTAGAAGATTCAAGAATATAATAAGCTCTTAAATATGGGAATATTCCGGATTAAATGAAAAATATGGTTAAGTGTTAAAATATTGTAGATCAACCGACCGACTTTTTAAATATCTCAATCCCCGAGATAACCTGTTACAGCACCCTTCACTTGACTGTTCCATTGTGACAGGAACCAATTCTCGGATAAGTTCTTTTCTATGCAAGGAATGTGGACTGAGGAAAAGAATCTGTCACAGGACTAGGTTGGATGGTTGGTTGAAAAAGTGGGATCGGAACTAAAGATACCTTCACAACAGACTGCTGTCCAAAAAAATAGAAACATATACCTAAGATCGACAGTGGGCTTGATATACGCTTTCATGTCTCGGTGGTTCCCGTCCCTATCTAATCCAGAAAATCCGTCATGTTGACGAAATTTCTTAGTCTCCTCCACCTCTTCAATATTGCCAGCAGACATGTGTTGAACCCTAATCCTTGTGAAATCTGGACAACCACGAAGAGAATTCTCTAAGATCTCGTCACTCACGCCGCAGGCCCTACCAGTTGCTAATTCCATTCGTCGCCAAGAAGCGACTTTTCTCTTTTTGCCCTCCCTAAAGGAATTTCCATGGATGTGGAATTTTTGCGCCTTCCCGTAAGAATTTAAAAAAATCCACTAAAATTTTAAGTTCCTCGCTCTAGGGGTTTGGCCAGGCTTTCCTCTTTTTCCCCTCCCCTTAAGAGTTTCCAAAAATCCCGTCTATACAGATGTTTACTTGTTTACATTTCAAGTTTTTCGCTTCAGTGGTTAGGCCACCAAGAGAGAACAATTTCCCATTTTTTCCTATATAGATGTGATTAGGAACTCACATACAAATTTCATGTTCCTCGCTTTTAGTGCTTTGGCCAGGTCGTCAAGGTCAAGACTTCCCCTTTTTGCCCCTTCTCATAGGAATTTCCAAAAATCCCTTCTATATAGATGTCTACTCGTAATTAGGAACTCACATACAAAATTTCAAGTTCCTCGATTTAGTGATTAGACCAGTTCCCCAAGGGTTAGGCTTTTCCCCTTTTAGCCCTTATTTAATCACGCTGATGGACAACATTCCAGAAAGTAAAATACCAGGGAGTTAGGTAATATCCTAATTAACACATGTTGAAAATTTTAGCTTTCAAACCAAAGGGAAGATTTCCCTTTTTTGCCCCTCCCTGTATAAATTTCCAACAATCTCGTCTTTGCGGACGTCTACGCTGGTGGATGCAGCTCCATCCCAACTTTCAAGTTCCTAGCTCTAGCGGTTTGGACTGGGCTATATTGTTAAGCCCTAAAAACCTGGAATGGTTTCGCGGACCTAAAATGGTTTCCTTTCAGAGCGATCCTTAAAGTATGCTTTATTTTGTATATACATATAAAACCCCTTTCAAGTGGGCTTTAAAAATGTATTTATTTACAATGCAGAAGCCACAAATTGAAACTCATTTACATATTTACACACACACACAGGCACACACAAATTCATTCATGCCAACATTATGATAAAATATAAATTAAGATTGAAAAAAACTCTACTCATACATTAGTATTTTATCTTACTTTTTCAAAATGTCTGTAATTTTTATGTTTAGGGGCATAAAAAAAAGAAATCAGCTAACAGCAACAAGCTAAATATATACAACAACACTATTAACTAAAGCAAAAATACACAAAAAAAAAAAAAAAAAACTAACAATATGCTCTTTTTTCCCCCTTCATACAAACATTTTGTATATTTTTTTAAAACTTTTTTTGCCATCGGGGGACTCTTAACACATTGACAAAAAAAAAGAACCTACATACAATACACATTCACAGTTGGAATCTTTAGGGTCCTCATATATACATATTTAACTACATCTACAACATCTACACCAGGAATAACAAAAAAAAAAAATTAACTTTGATTTGTTTTCCTTCATATATTATTTACAAATTTGTTGCTGTTTTTCCTTCTTCTTTCTCTTTTTTTCATTCTCAATTGTATTTTCATTATTTTTTTAATTTTCTGTTGTAATTGTATATTTTTGTTATAGTATGAGTCTGTGTTTATGTGTGTGTGGTAATTTAATTTGTTGTTGTTTTTTTAAATGTTTTAAATCCAAATTATACCGCACGGTGTGTTCTGAAAATTATAAATAATAGATGATAAAAACACATTGAAAATTACGATTAAAATTTGAATTTTCTGATAAGGAACTATAACAGAAATTCAATATTTCTTTTTAATATATCGTTTTCTCGATTTACATTTCTCAATTTTGAAAATTTCGTCATCGATTTTTTAACACATTTATTTCTTTATTATAATATTGAATAATCATAAAATTGCCACACAAAAAACGTTTATTAAATTCCTCCAATTAAAAATATTGTTGAATTACAGAGTTATAGTCAATTAATTGATTAAATCTAATGCTGGTTAATTCCGTAGCTTATCAATACTCGATACTACTCGATATTTTTAATTTAGATACTCGATACTATTAACGGGTATTAAATTTAAAATTCACTTTAATTTTTTACAAAAACTTTATGAAAAGAAAATAAAATAAAATAAAAATATATTTTTAAAATGTTTTACAAAATATTCAATATTTTTTATAGTTTTTAAATTTTTTTCTTTAAACTTTTCACCATTGATTTTTTTCTTCTCGCATAGTTGTATTTTAATGCTTATTACTTTAGCGGAGTCTCAGTTTTGTATCGTTTTTTTTTTTGACCAAAATAAAACTCTGTACCCCCAAAAGAAAAGACAAATACTCAATACTCAATACTCGCTACAAACTACTTATTATTTTACCAGCACTAATTTAATCAAACATATGATCAATATTACGTGTGAAAGTTTTAATATTAATAATTTTAATTTATTTTTTTTATTTATTGAATTAATCACATAATTAATTGACTTTATTCAACAAATGTTTTTAATGGAAGGAATTTAGGAGATATTTTTTGTGTGCCCATATCTGTAAATATTAAAAACGAAAATCAAATAATTTTTGACCAAATTTTTTAACTCGTAAACATGATAGTGGGAGGAGGCTGGAAAACCGTTTGTCCATTATATTTTTCTTTTCTATCAAATATCCAAAATATTTTTTGTGATATGATATAAATATGCTCCTGATGAATTTTTTAATTATTAGTTTTTTTTCACCACTTACTAGCCTTCTTTGCTTCGATGTCCATTTTGTTCCATTACAATTTCGGACCAAAACTTTTGAAGGGTATTATGTGTGGTCAGTAGTATGCTTAACAAACAGACTTGAAAATAAATTCCGTTATTTTTCAAAAAATTTTTAGAAGTTTTATGACTTTGAAAAAATTGGAATAATAATTTTGGGCGATTTCATAAAAATCAAACTGTAAGCATCCCTTAATCGAGATAGCGTGTGTGCAGATTTAATTTGGCGGACTTGGAGCAAGGCCCGTATTTCTGATAATTTTCATTTTTTAAAGAAATTTTAGATGCAACAACTAATTTTTCATGGCAAATTATTTTTTTTTTTTTGATCACAATTATTCAGTTCTGAAACATTAAATATTTGTCCAACAGAGGCCAAAAATGTCACACAATATAAGTTGAATTTTAGCCTATCAAGAATAATTTTAGTTCTTAATAAAGTTAAATTTTCAAAGAAATAACTCATTACCATAAAAAATGTCAACCCTGGTTGGCCGCAGCTCGAAAAAGTCCTGATAAAAAAAATTAGCAACGAATTTGTACACTCAGAAAAGTTCTATAGTTACTACATGACAGTTATTTGTGCAGTAATGTTAACTGCAATTCCAGTTGTTTTACTTAGAAAAATAATTTTTAATGTTTTGGGGGTTGATTTTTAAAACAACCTACCAAAATTATGCAGTTTCGAATATCTTTATAAAATATCTTCATCCGTCTAAAATTTATAAGATGTCAAAATTTAATTGCCATAACTGTTGTATCTTGACTTTTAACCCTTTGACGACCACAGGTAAGTGTGGTTGCCCAAGCGTTTTAGGCACATATAATTGTTTGTAAAATATAAAGTAAATATGTCCGACGGTAATTTGCAAGTTAGGGTTGGGGCAGCAAAAATGTGATGGGCGGTCCCACTTACCCGTTAGGAGTCCTTAAAGTTTGTAAAAAATAATTCTTTATTAGTAGAAAAGTTCACAATTTTTAACAAGCGAAATGAGGGGAAAGTCATGTAGTGCACTCAAAAAAAAGTTAGTAAAGTCAGCAAAAAATTTTGTTGAGTCAGCAAAATTTTAGTCAGGAGGATGCTTGCAAAAAAATGGCTAATGTCAGCAAAATCTTTTGCTGAAAATCAGCGAGCTGATTTTTAGCAACAAAATTAGTAGATTCAGCAAAAGTTTAGCCAACACTTAGTTGATTAAAAATTAAAAAATTCTTGCTAAAAGTTTACAAAATTTTTGCTGAATATTAGTAGACTGAAAAAAATTCAAAAATTCTTGAAAAATTATACTTTAGTTAATGTATTTGCTGAAAATCCTAAATATTTGTTTGTGATTGTTTTAAAAATAATTTATAATAAATTACAAAATATAATTATGTTCATACTCCCACATTGACACCACGAATTAATGTAATATCTGAAAATATATAGAAATAATTATATATAACATAAACAAACTCCTTGCAGAAAAATTGTTAACATCAGCAAAAAAATGAGTAAATTCCGCAAAAATTTTGAATTTACTGATTTTTTTGAGTGTACTTACATCAATGGTTGTCTAAATGATGACATCTTTTAAAGGAAGACACATGTCTTAGATAATTCTAGAAACGAAAAAATAACAAAATATGACATATACAACTCTTTTTTTCCAATAAGAAAAAGGAAACATAAAAAATTATCCAAGATGTGTGTCCTTGTCTTTCGATTTAGTCTGTCTACCTGAACGTATGTTTGTTTGAAATTCCAAACTGCCAATTTGACCACTATGGTCCTTTGCACACGATGCAAATATACACAAACTGTGCATATTTCCATCGTGTGCAAACAGACGCGAATCCACCAAAATTAAACTTTTTAGTGCAAAAATGCGAAAAATATTAAAAAACTTAATAAAAAATACTCTAACTTCCCTCCCAAACAAAAAATTGAATCCACAAAAGTACAACAGTTGTACTCCTAAGTATAATTTTCCTCTTCTCTACTTCATCTTGACATGCCGCGATATCTAACATTTTTCAATTTGGTTGTCGTCCATACTATTAATGTGCTTATCAGTAAAATATTTTTAGCAAAATAAATTAGTAAAACATTAGTAAAATATTAGTTAAACATTAGTTCAAAACAGTTAGGTGCTGAATAAGTATATTAAGTCGTAGCTTACTTTTGTTGTAAAAAATTTTTTGTTAAGCTGGATTTACATTACAATCGAGTATAATTTTATACGCTACCATATGATCGAAATCTAGTTTAAACTGAATTTCGATGGTAATTGTAAATACAGCTTTATGAAAATGTTTTCTTCTTCCTGTAATTTAACGATAAAAAATATTTTTTAAATTTTTGGATTTTTACTTAAAAAAAAAAAAACCTTCGTAAGAAACTCATCCAATAGAAAGTCCTTACATTTTTATAACTTGTTCTTATAGAAAAGCTTTGAGATTAACTTTCGTTATAGGAAAGCTTTTAGATGCCTCTGACTTTCTTTATAAAAAAATGTCAGATTGTCATTTCAACGAATTTCAAGGACATTTTTTCGGAACTTTCAATAAGAGTCTCACTCATTAAAAATATTGATTTTTTGAAATAAATTCAAAATTACAGTTGTAGTTTGGAGGTTTATGTATAATTTGGACTGGCAACATGTGTAATTAAATTTTTTTTTGTGGCAACACAAGACTTGAATTAATTGTAAGCCTCAGTATCGAAACATCTAATTCTAATTTGTCTCGAATTTTCAAATCTACTTTCACGAGTTTTCAAATCCATCTGCCATGCTGGTTATAAAAACTTAAACTTTTTTAAAACTCTTTTCAGCTCCAACAAAATATAGTTTATAACAAAATCATTTATCTCCCGCATATGAAGAACGTAAATGCAGTTTTTACGAAAACAAAATACTTCACTCATTTTGGAAGTTTTAATGGAATTTTGTTATATGAATGTACATTGTACTCTACATACAGTAGATTTATAAAGCAAATGCATAAATAACTAAAATTGCGGGATTTACTCATAACTAAAAAAAAAAAATGTTTCAGTAAAGAGTTTTATAAAATATGCATCTACCCATTAGCCACAACGTTTTTGACTTACTAGTTTAAACATAAAAACGCAAACTACGATGGATACAGTTCATCCAGCCAACTATGGTTTGGTGATTTCATAACAATTGTAATGTGAAGTAAATCTGGCAAAGATTTCGCTGAAATATATGATGTTTGTGGTTTAAATTCAGTTAAGTGGAAATATTATGACTTCACATGAGACAATTTATAATACTGAGATATGTTACAGAACAGTTACAGAATACAGCCCTTTATAAAAGTGGGGCCTGATGCTTTCACTTGAGGTCATAGATTAAAAACCCCTGGCGACATGTCTCCGAACTATTCCGCTTAGGAGAGTTTAATGACATATCCTATGTTAACTCTATGATATGCCACAAAATATCAATATACGGCAGTTAATCTTAATTTCCCATAGATATTATAACAGACTTTAAGGAGTAAATTACGCCTTATTTATTATGATCTCTTGAAGCTTTTTATATTTAAAAGCTTTTAAAAATTGTAATTATTTAAGGAAAAAAGTTAAAGTTCTGTGTAACTACAGATTAGACTTAGCTGTGATATTCGGTGTTTGTGTTATTATTTATTTTTAATTTATTTACTCAATTATTTATTATTTTTTAATTTTGTGTACGTGAAGTCCAGTTTTTTAAAAGAATTAAATTTTTGAATTATAATTTACAAATAATTTATGACAATGTTAACATAAAAAATCGTGAGTTTAAGCATTAACTAGTGAAAAATTGTTTAAAATAATTAAGAAAAATATGTTTGTTCTTGTTTTTAATAGATTTTAATAAAACACCACCTGAGGAGGTCTGCCAATATTATTTGATTGATTTTTATTTACATTTATTGCCACAATACTGACCATCAATAGCCCGCGAGGAAACCCCTAACAAAATTAATAAAAAATAAACTAGTTTTAAATATTTAATAGTTTTATTTAGCTTTAAAGCTTTTTAAATTTAACAACTCTTTTTAATTTGAACTTTTAGAACTTCAAGGAAAATAAAGTAGTTCTCAATATCTAATGTTTCTATTTGAAAATTTTTAAAATAAAACCACCAAAACATACAGCATGCCGGCAAGGAGACGTGTCGTCAATTTCTACACGGACGGATCGGGGCTCGGCGGGCGAGTCGGTCTCGGCGTCTACTCCGAGGAGCTTGGTCTAGAACTGGTTCTGAGGCTGCAAGATCACTGCAGCGTTTTTCAGGCTGAGGTGATGGCGATAGGAGAGGTTGCCGCTTGACTCGGACGGAACGTCCTGTCCACGACGAGCGTTAACATCTTTTCTGACAGTCAGGCCGCGGTAAGGTCCCTGGGGTCAATGTCTCTGACTACGGTAACTGCCCTTAACTGCCGCGCATCCCTGGATGAGATGGCCAAGCAGTTCGACATTCGACTCGTGTGGGTCCCGGGGCACAGGGACATACTAGGGAACTGTAGAGCTGATGAGCTTGCAAGGCTAGGAACCACCCTGCGGAATTTTCTAGAGTTGGTGTTCTCCTAGCAACCTGTAAGCTGAACAATCGGCTCTACTCCGAGAGGGCGACTGACCTTAGGTGGGCTAATGGCGTGACTTGTGTGGTGACAAGGCACATCTGGCCGGCTCTGGATCTGGGGTGAACGAGGGCGCTCCTGTCGCTTTCCAGGGGGGAAATCTCTGACATGGTGGCGGTGATAACCGGCCACTGTCTTATTGGCAGGCACACTCGGACGTTGGGGGGTGCGCCTGACTTCTGTAGGAGCTGCGGGGACGAGGAGGAGGAGAGTATTGAACACTTTCTCTGTTCATGTCCTGCGCTGGCGCTACGTAGGAGGGCCTCACTTGGATCGGCGTTCTTTCACGATCTTGGGGACCTTTCAGGTACTGGCATTCCGCAC
Source organism: Delia radicum (assembly GCA_021234595.1). Taxonomy (NCBI): domain Eukaryota; kingdom Metazoa; phylum Arthropoda; class Insecta; order Diptera; family Anthomyiidae; genus Delia; species Delia radicum. The sequence goes on along the minus strand of CM037853.1, from coordinate 230,739,484 downwards.
CTCCTTAGCTTCGTAAGGAGCTCTAACTGGTTCAACGGTGGAGTCTGATCGGTAATCCCTCAGTCTCGTGGCATCACAACGGACCTCAGAATATAAGTGTGCTGGTGCTCACGGAGCCGGCTACCACTCCGACCTAACCTAACCTACAGCATGATATTAGCCAAACAAATATGCAAAATTTTTGCTTCAAACATATAGAGTTGAGTCTACTAAAAGTATACTTGCATTATTTGACCATAAACCATTATTTTATTTTTTAGAAGCTAAAAATACTCTAACTACAAGTTTTGAATAACTAAACTTTTATTTTATATATATTATTTATACATGCAACATTATTATAATTCACAAGACTGTGGCATACATCAAATTGGTCCTAACGGCATACGAATAAATGTTGCAATGTTGAAAGCTTGTGTAAAGCTCTCGGTCTTGTGAATTGGCTTATTATTATCTTAAAAAGGATCAAGATTTTGTATGTTAGGTTGTTATAAACAGCTGAGTAGCAGTACGAACATTAGCAAGGATTATGGTATTGTGGTCTGCTTTTATTTTTAAATTTTGTTTCATTTAAGTTTTTTGTCATATCAGTTTTTTTTTTTTTTTTTTTTTTAATTTTTGCATTACTACTAGATATGTAGATGTAGTATGTGTAAGATAAACATATTGGAAGAGCCAACATATTTTTTTCTTCTTCATATTATGTAGTATATTTTCATTTTGACATTGTGTATTAGGGAGTTCCTCAAAAATATATTTGTCATTACACCCCCCGAGTTTCATCGTTCCAATTAAACAAAATTGGTCCCATTTGTGAAAGAAGTGTCTTTTTATTAAAAAATTTTAAATTTTGAAAAATTTAATTTTTCACTTCATTTATTCATATAATGTCGATTGCTATACTCAGAAAAATAAATTGACAACCGAATTGAAAAGTATATTTTGGTGGCTATAACCAATAAATTCGGTTAGTACAACCATATTCTGGTGCGATTTCTGAATATTTTGTATGGTACAACTTAAATTTAGTTGTGTTCAACGAATTTTGTTCTGAAAACCAATATTCACTTGCAGCAACCGACTTTAGCCGTAGCAAAACGAATTTTAGTTGGCAAATGGCTAAATTTTTCTCTGTGCGTATTTTTATAATATGATGTAATTAATAAAAAAAAGTTAATTGGAAAAATCACAATTCGTGTTTGTGTGTGAAGCGACTTCTTTCCAGGCATTTCATGAAAATGGATTATGTCGAACAATATTTTAATGTTTTCATCAAAGTTTGCATAATTTTTGAGAAAATATCACTCAAATTTGTTTAGACTTTAATTATCTTTACTTTTATTAAAAAAATATTTTACCTTTAGGGTCCTGGGGACAAAAAATACCCATAAAACTTAATTTATATTACAATATTGCTAAGCTTTAAAACTGATAAAAAAAAATGCAATGTATAAAATAATTATTTGCATCAATAATTATTTTATACAATTCGATCCATATAGGGTTAATGTTTTCACTTTTGACCAAAAAAAAATACCCACTGGAAAGTGCAAGTGCAATTCCTTATAGCGCTAATCTTACTTTTAAGGGTTAACAAGGTGGGGTAATAAATTTCTCCAGTTTCCTTTTTATCGTTATTTTCACATTTACTACAACAATGGGTAACAAATTTAAGGTATTTTAAAGATTTATCTAACGATTTAACAAAGAAAATTAAAGGGTTATATATTTGTTGTTCCTGGGGCCATTTTGTACTCTGTAATGTAAGATTGGCAATGAATGAAAATCGACAAATCGTTTTTAAGAGACATTATATTGTGTATATGTTTAGGAATGAGGATATAAGATTATGTATAAAGTGTGAACATGTTTTGAGGTTAAGTTAAAAAAATACATAATTTAAAAATTGACCTTATCTTTTGCTTTTACACTTAAAAAAGATAAAAAAAAGTTCATAAAACTTCATATTTATAAAACATATTTGAGTCTAATGCACTTGTTTTTTTTTTAATTTTACATATTATTTAAATAGAATTCGAAAATTGGTATATACTATTAAAATTGGAAAAAATCGCTGAAAAAAAAATTTTAAAAATCATAAAAGAAACCGCCAAAACTGAAAAGTCAAAATAGCATAAATTTAAAAAAATCATACAAACATGCTAAAATTAAAAAAAAAAAAAAATCCAAAAAATTTGTCGAAAAAAATCGCTAAAATTAAAAAAAAAAAACTTTTTTTCTTTTTATTTTTTTTTTGAGATTTTAATTTTACAGAAGTTATTTAAATTTTGGAATTTTTTTTTTAATTCTGGCGTCTTATTTTCAAATTCCATAGAATTTTTCATTTTTGTAAATTTGTTAATTTTTTTTAATTTGTTTTAATTTGTTTTCATTTAATTTTATTTAAATTAATTTTCAATTAAATGTTTAATAGATATTATTAGTTTTTTAATAGAAAGTGAGTTTGAAGCCAAGCTAAAGTTTAATTGAAATTTTATTAGCAATCATTTTTTCTGGCAATAATATTTTGTATACACTTCTCCATTTAGAATATGAAGTAGCATACAGGAAATTATGTAAATAAAATCCACTGCAAATGACAGCACAAATAGCTGCATTTGTGTAATTATTTTTAACTGTTAAAAATCAACTGGCAAATATAGTAACAACAAAAACAAATGCAGTTAAAAAACAGACATAAAAATTACTGCAAAACTGTCAAAACAACTACAAATGCAGTAAAACAATAGATATACAAATTATTGTAAAACTATAAAATCTACTGTTTTAATAGGTTAAATTTGCGGCTTAAATTATTAACACTTTCAACAATTATTAATTAAATAAAAATAAAATTATATCTTTACTCGTGTCTTTATTTTATTCCTGAATAAATTTTGCTATTGCACAGATAAAAAGAGACATAATTCAAATTGTGATTTTAAAAACATTTTCAATAATTGGTTTTATTAAATTACATTTTTTTTGCAGTCGTTTGTTAAAAAAATTCGAAATAACTACATTAAACAATTTTAACTGAAATGCAGTGGTTTTTGTAAGCTATTCTTAAAATCAACTGTTAAGATATTCACATATTTTATCTACATTTAGGAAATTATGTTGGTAAAGACGACAGCAATTGCAGTCAAAAACAAATGAAATTTCATTTAAAAAAAGGACGACTTACATTTCATTAAATTCAACTAACATTGTCATTCATTTTTTAATGTTCAAAAAATGACTAACAATTGTAGTAAAAATGAACCACATGGTAGTAAAAAGTAAACAAACATTTATTTATTTTTATTTTTTTAAATAACAAAAAACAACTGTAAAAAACGAATGTAAAATCATAAAACAGTCATTTGATGTGAGTTGTTTTTTAAATGAACTACAAGGTTAGTTAAAAATTTTATTTGTTCTACAAATGACTTACATTTTCATTAAAAATAAAGAAACTGTATTACAACCCAAACAACTACATATTTTTAAAGCAGAATTCCCTGAGTGTAAGTAAAACAAATTAAGTTACAGTTAAAATAAACCGCATTACAAGACAAAGTTTTCTCAATGTAATAAATAAAGACCGCTTTTCAAAGGCTTTGCCCATTTGAGGTTTAACAAACTTTCAATAAATAAATACGGGCTTTAACAACTTTTCCTACACTTTAAAGAATACATGTAGTACTTTTTGACGATACTATAAAAATGTTATCTTATATTTTGTATATATTAGTATATCTCTTCAGTTAATCTTCCTTTTGTCTTCCCTCATTATTTCAAATAATGTAATTTAGTTAATAGCCCTTGTTGGTTACTAAAACATACCAAATTACCATTAGCTTTCATTACCTAATGAACCATTACAACGACCCTTTTCAAAATTACAAACATACACAACTTTTTCACATTGTGCAACATCCATAAATGACAATATCATCAATTTAAGTTACTACCTTTCATTTATGTTTGTGCTTTGTGGGCTAAATAAATTTTGCCAACAAAATTGCATAAAATTACTTTAGCTCTACACTAACGTATAATATTTTTTTTTATATTTTAGTACACTTAAAAATATTTGACGGTAGAATGTACTGAAAATGACAGTTAAAACAACTGTAATTTCAATTAAAAAGGCGACAAAACAACTAAAAGTGTAGTTGTTTTTAACTGTTGCAAAACATTTAGCAAATGTAGTAAAAACAACTAACAATATCGTAAAAACAACTGACAATTTTTACTACAAACATTTTGAAACAACTGTAAAAATTGGTTACAGTTACATACAGTTATTATTTCGGTATTTTAAAAATATTTTTTTTTAAAAGAATTACAAAAAGAAATAAAAATTTGTGTTTTCTACGTCATACTGAAATGCATTTCAAAATTCCTACCGGAACTCCAGTTATAACGTTTTTATGCATTGAAGAAACAAGAAAATTTTCTAATTATTATTTGCAAACTATGAGCATATTAATAATAACCAATATAAACTAAACAAAATTTTTTAAAAAACTCATAACTGTACTGTTCACTGCAAAATTATTGTTGTTGCAGTTTATTAAAATACTAAAATAACTGCTTCAAACAACTTTTAAATACAGTGTTTTTAAATAACTGTCGTAATATTTGATGCCGGCGAGGAGACGTGGCGTCAATTTCTACACGGACGGATCGGGGCTCAGCAGGAGAGTCGGTCTCGGCGTCTACTCCGAGGAGCTCGGTCTGGAACTGGCTCTGAGGCTGCCCGATCACTGCAGCGTTTTTCAGGCTGAGGTGATAGCGATAGGAGAGGTTGCGGCTTGGCTCGGACGGAACGTCCTGTCCACGACGAGCGTTAACATCTTTTCTGACAGTCAGGCCGCTGTAAGGTCCCTGGGGTCAATGTCTCTGACTACGGAAACTGCCCTTAACTGCCGCGCATCCTTGGATGAGATGGCCAAGCAGTTTGACATTCGACTCGTTTGGGTCCCGGGGCACAGGGACATACCAGGGAACTGTAGAGCTGATGAGCTTGCAAGGCTAGGAACCACCCTGCGAGTTCCTGCTGAATTTGCTGGAGTTGCAACCTGTAAGCTGAACAATCGGCTCTACTCCGAGAGGGCGACTGACCTTAGGTGGGCTAATGGCGTGACTTGTGTGGTGACAAGGCACATCTGGCCGGCTCTAGATCTGGGGCGAACGAGGGCGCTCTTGTCGCTTTCCAGGGGGGAAATCTCTAACATGGTGGCGGTGATAACCGGCCACTGTCTTATTGGCAGGCACGCTCGTAGGTTGGGGGTGTTATCGCCTGACTTCTGTAGGAGCTGCATGGACGAGGAGGAGGAGGAGAGTATTGAGCACTTTCTCTGTCCATGTCCTGCGCTGGCGCTACGTAGGAGGGCCTCACTTGGATCGGCGTTTTTTCACGATCTTGGGGATCTTTTTTTTTTTTTTTAAAAAAAAAGAGAAGCAACACTCAGGAAATTCTTCCTATTAATTAATGTGTTGCTTTCTTTGGAAAGGGGATAGTGGAGCGATGAAAGGTGGTGAAAGATGAAGGGCTTCAAACATGGCAACACTGTAATTGCGCGAGTAGATAAGTCTTAGAACAGTTGTTGCTCGCCACCTGACAGTAGAGTTGGCGAATTTATTGAAGCTTTTATTTCATAGCTCTGATTCATTATTTTGCTTCGGTGGGGTTAAGTGCTATGGGAACACCGAAGGTGGGCGCAGCGATACATATAAGTGATAGAAAACTCATACATATTATTTTTCTAAATTGATGTTGTCGTCACCGGGAATCGAACCCGGGACCATCTGTGTAACAGTCCAACGCGCTAACCATTACACCACAACAACTGTAATTGGAATAAAAACAACTACTACTGATTACTACACAAACAACTGTGATGTATTAACTGCAAAACTTTATTGAGTGTAGCTGTTATCTTTAGTTCATTCCACTTTTTTAGTACAATTTAAGTTTGTAGCGTATTTTTTACATCTTTTCTATAAAAATATTTACATTAATGTTACTTTTATTTACTTGTACTTTGTACTTCGGTGGCAGCACAAAAAATGTGCTGTAAAAAAAGTTTGGAAAAACAAAAACGTGCAGACAGATAATAATATAGAATCAAGTATATGGAAAACAATTTCCATATTCTTGTGTTAGAACACTACTACATACATATATTTTAAAAATGTGGAGTGCACATAATAAAATTGCACTTATTGTAGTAGCTAAAATGGTGATACGATAAATAATGATAGTTTAAAAAAAAATTATTTAAAGAAAATTTATGCAAAGTGAAATAAGTGTTTCATTTATAGATATATTTATGTTGAAAGTATTTTTAAGTAACAAATTCTATAAGTAAAGGAGGGGTATTTTTTGTAAAGCTAGTTAACAGTAGCATTCTTTGTATAAGGCTGAACTTAAGTGTTCTGAAATATAAATTGCTTAAAACGGCAATTATACTCAGGGAATTATGTAAATTCAAGTGCAAATTACATTTTAAATAACTGCATTTGCATCCCCTAATTCCCAAAAAAACGGTAAAAAATTTACTAAAATGGTATTTTTAACATTTATTGCTGTCTTGTCCAAACTTGAAGCGATGTTAAAAAAGTATAACGCTATCATATTTAGACTAAATTGGAGGACCTGCACCCGTTTTTCATTTTTCAATTTCGGAGGTGCACTCAGAGAACAAATTGGTTAAAGTTTAAATTTGAAGGGTCTGGGGAGATTGGTAGTAGTCTTTCAGAAAAATATATATGTTGCTGAAGAAACTTTTAATCTGGAGGCAAAAATGGTATTGTTATCTTTTGACCAAACAATAACTTAAATCACGTTTATTTATAATTTAAACCTTTAGAGATGTTTTATTTTAAGCGTCTACAAGATATATCATTGAAGTTTTCAAATGAATCGAAATTGATTTGACTTTTCCATTGGCAAAACACCGAACCATGTTACTATACAAATTTAAAATTTTGATATTCAAATGCGGATAACTTTTGCACTTTAAGAGATAACCCACACGAGTAAGCGAATTTAACCCTCTAACTGGCAAACGATGTTTTGCAACGAAATTCATTCCATGTGCTAAACTCGAAAAACAAATAATAAGTTCTTCAACAAAATTGTTTATCGTTGCGTAATTTAGGTGATATGAGCCAAAATATTTTAGGGTGCATTTTGAAAACTGAAGTATATAAAAGAGAAGTTTTGGACAAAAAATATTTCTCTTACCAAGATATAACCACGCTCGAAATTTAAGAAGATATCGGGATTTTCGCTTTTTGAAAAAGCAAAATTAGGCGAAAAAGTATCTAAACTTCAATTTATATTGTCAAAACTTTATCGCTTTGCTATTATGTAATACTTAATGTCTTCTTTCTGCAAAATTTCATAAAAATCCGTCTATATAAGTTAAGACGATGTCCTTTAGAGTAATCCTGATGAAATTCTGTGAGTCCTTGGACTAAATAAAGTAAGGACTTATTCAAGTTTGATATAATTTTTATTAAAAATAAAAATTATGTTTTTTTCGACCTTTAATTGTGCAATGAAAATGAGGTGGACCTTGCACATAACAAACAAGTTTTCAATTTATTTTTTGATCAATGGCTATAAACTTTAACTTCAAGCTCATATATTAGTTCTCATGTAGTGAGTAAACTAGTTTATATGAATGTTTGATGTTTGGCATGGGATTGTTACCGCTTTCAAAACGTGTTCTGATGATGGGAACCTAGAAAATTCCCGAAATATATCTATCAACACATTCCTGAAAGGGTCAAATAAAAAATTTGAAAAAAAAACTGTAGATTATTTGTTAGGACAATATCATACTAAAGAAATATAGAGAGAGTATGGCCTCGAACTTGAATACTTTTCATTTTCATTGTAAGGACTTATTATTAAAGATAAAGCTTCAATCTTACTTATATTTTAGTATAAAGAGTTTTTAGTCAACTTAAATTGGTTTTTTAGATTTTTGATCACTATATTTTTTTAAAAATAAAATAATTAATGAAAATGAAAATTATTCAAGTTCGAGGCCATACTCTATATTTCTTTATTAGGATATTGTAGTAACAAATAATCTATAGAGTTTGTTTTCAAATTGATTATTTCACCCTTTCAGGAATGTGTTGATATATAATTAGTTTTTGAAATTTTACGAAATTTTGATTTTGAAGCTTTCTCGCTTCCAAACCGTGGACGACACACGAAAAATTTCTTCGCAAAATATTTAGAAAATTTAGGCTTCTATCGGAATATATTAATTTCTAAGTACAAAACGCTCATTTGACGCATTTGTGGTAAATTTTATGAAGGCTACCCTGAGGCAGCCTTATCTGTTAGAGTGAAACTACAAGTAGATTACAAAAATGTTTTATCTTTGAAAATCGGTTGACAAATATAAAATTGACAAGCTCTAACATTTTTGGAATACCCGAATTGTTCTACTTTTGAGTCTTATTGATCAGCGCCTGATCGATCTAGTGGGCCCTTCTTTGAAACTAAATCTTACGTTGATTATGGTTGTGTGAAGTTTCATGGCAATCCGATCAGCCAGAAAGAAATGGCTGAATTATATCTAAAATATTTATAATACACCCCACTGAGCAATGTTTTTGTACTTTTTTTTTATTAAAGGACAAACTTTGATGAAAAAAAAATATTTTTCCCTTTATTAGTAACATAAAAGAAACCAAATTTTGACATTTAGAATTCAATTTGCCCTTGATGTTTTCAATTTATTTTTTTTAAATTTTTACTAAATTACCACAAAACTGTATTGTACTACCAAGCGTATGAGTATTAAATAATATTAATTGCTTTCCATAATGATTCTTTATTGCAAATAGCAGAATGAGCATTGAAAGGATACAATTATTGTCTATAAAATGTCTCCATTTGCTTTTGGTATTCTTTAAACTTTTATCTATATATTGGCAAAGCTTGAATAATATTTTGTTACTTTCTTCACCTAATTGGCAAACACCTACTTGATTCTTAGCCAAAAATTTTCATTACACTCTTAAATAATATTTCTTAATTTTATTAATAAATCGACATGTTAACAACCATCTATGGAACAATAATGGCCTTAAAAATTCCTAAAATTTTCTTTAACTCAAATCATAATTAAATTTTCTTCATTTGTTTGTATTTTCTAAAATTCCCCAAAAAAAAATCTTATTTGTTTTAACACTCTCCACAAAATGAAGATTTGATTAAAACCGCTTCTTTTGTTTGTTTTAACGGGTTGACACATTTTTTCTCTATTTTGTGTAATTTCAACTTTAGAATCCCTCAAAAAAATAAAAAAAAGAATTTTGCTGATGTGGATGACATGTACAAACATTATTGTATATGTGAAGAATTAAAAATTATTTTTTGTTTAACCTCAGCCACTTGTCTGTTTTTTGTTATCCCAGACCACGGACAAACAATGATTATTTTTTGTGGATTTTTTTTTTTATACAACTCTAGCAAATTTATGATTTTTTATGCTACATGTTTGGATAGTTTAAACAAGATCAAATAAAAACTTTTAGCAAATTTGTAAAAGATAAAAAGACCAGAAATTGTTACAAGAAACGATAAAAAGTGAAAAAAAATATTAATTTTGATAAATGCTTGAACATATAGAAATTATTATGGACTGAAAGCCAGATATGGCTAAATTAAGGTACGAGAAAAATTTAACCTCCAAATGTTTAATTTGTTGCAGACAAAATTTTCAGCTTTTAAACCCATAATGACAACAAATGTAGCAATTTTTTTGAATTTAATGGTGAATATATTTTTTTAAATTTTTTCGGTTTTGTTTAAATTTTTTTTCTCTTAATTGAGCAATTTTTGACAATTTTTTCCCAGTTTTTATGTGATTTTTTTTTTATTTTAACAATTTTTTTAATTTTGACGTTTTTTTATTTTAAGTTTTGGTGATTTTTTAAATTTTGTATTTTTTTTTCAATTTTAGCAATTTTTTTTTTTGCAATTTTTCGATTTTTTCCAATTTCTGGCGATTTTTTGCAATTTAAAAACAATATTCAATTCAATTTTTAATGTATATGATTAAAATCTTAATTAACACTAAATCAGTTAAAGAGTTACAAATTATTTCAATTCATACTACAAAATCCTTAATAGGAACGAATTCAATTAAACCATTAATTGAATTAACAAATATTTTCTGTGCATATAAAGTTTGCTTTCCAGCCACCAAATTTTTGCGTGTATAGTATATGTTCCAAAAGCAAGTAGGAGTTAAAGTCGAATTTTTTTAAAATTTTTATTTTGGAATGAAAAAGAAAAATATAAAAAAATTTACAAACATATTAAACCTTACTTTGAGAAGTTAATACGTTAGAAACAAATTAAAATATTAAGAAATAAAGTAAAATTTGGTTTAAAGGATGCTGGCAGGATAGGCTTAAAATAAATCGTCCAAGCACATAAACGGGTCAGCAGATTTGAAAAAAAAATATTTTTAAAAATTATATATATTGAAACAAAGACATATTTTCGTTTAATTTCGCAGTTTGCGACAAGAGCAAATCGTCATAACTTCTAAAAATCACCACTAAAATTTAAAAAAAGATAAAATATACTGAGAGGCTTTGATAATAAACACGAAATAAGGCGGAAGTTTCTTCTTCAAAACTAAGTTATGACTTTGATTTAAGGACTCGCCGGATTCTGTTAGGATACGCTTAAAGGACATTGTTAAAACTCAGAAAGGGGTTGATACATTTTAATAAAATTTTGTAAAATAAATACACTCTATATTAGTAGAAAATTTATAAATTTTATCAAAAAACATATTAAAGTGAAGACATTTTCGTAAATTTTCGTGATTTTCAAAAAGCGAAAATAATTATTACTTTTAAAGCAGCAACACTAAAATTTCAAAAATATTAAAACTTACTGAAAGACTTTGACAATGGAAAAAAAATATATTAAAGTTTCGTTTCAAGGACTCACAGGATAACAGCAGGATAAGCTTATTTAAAGAAGTCAGCAGGATTTATAGGAATTTTGGAAAGTGAATACATTTCATATTGGTAGCAAAATCTGCACTCAAAATAGTTTGTAGTTTAAATTATTTGATGTAATGTAATTTAATATACATAAATTATAAATCACTGAAAATCGGGTCTACTTTTTTCATTTAAATCAAATGTTGCAGTAAAAATAAATGTTATATTCAGTTATTTGATAATATTTCAGTTTTTTTGTTTTTGTTATTTTTTTCTACACACCTACTACAAACACATCTTGTTTAAATGGGTGGAGTATTTGTATAAACTTTTTCAATTTCTTGCAATTTGAATTGTAATAATTTTGAATATAAACAAACCATTTTAATAAAAAATGCAGACTGGTATTTTTTGAATATATTTTTTTTTTTGAAGCAGGCAACAAATAAAAATTCAAATTAATAACTGTAATGGAAATAAAATACAATATTCCGTTTTTGTGGTTAAATTTTTATGAAACTTTAAATTAATAAAAATAATAAATGAAACTAAAAAATCTATTAATGGTAGTAAATTGTTTTGAACAAATGTATAAAAAAGTTGAAATAAATATTTATTTAAGAAATAAATGCATGTTCCTTTATTTTTAACTCAACTGAAAATATTTTTGTTATTTTGATTTATTTATAACGAGCTTCCAACCTCCGTAAAGCAAACCTCCAACCTCCGTAAAGTAAATTAAATGTATTAGCTAGGTTGATAGATGTATTTCGATCTGGCTAAAGATCTCATCAGAACTCAAAGTTTTAGAAAAGTTTTTATTGAACTTCAAACAATAAACTACATAATATTTTGAGTGTATAAATTTAAAAAAAGTTACTGCGAGTTTTTGTCCAATTTCTCATTTTTCGTAAAGCGAAAATCGTCATAACTTCTAAACAACAGCTTTTAAATTTAAAAAATGTTCAAACCTTTTGAAAGGCGTTAATAAGAAACACCAAATTAAGCTGATCTGTCTTTTTATAAATTATGATTGTGGCTAAACGGGTCACAGAATTTCGGCATTATACGCCAAAAGGACACAGAAACAGGTTAATTGATGTTAATACAATTTGTCAAAATGAATACACTCTTTATTAGTACAAGGTGGCGCAAAAATAACCTTCCGATGTTTTTTGGCTGTAATTTAAAAAAAAAATGAAAAACTGATTCTTCTTGTGGATTATTTTTATTTGGTATTTTAATTTTTTTTACATCAAGTCGAGAATATGATGTCATGTAAATGGCCGCCGCCACAGTTGATTGTCATTTGAGCCCTTTTTATGGCATTTTCCATCACTTTGGCCAAAACTTCCGGCGATAGGTCCTCACATTCTTGACGGATATTGTCTTTAAGAGCTGCAAGAGTCTGAGGCTTGTTGACATAAACCCGCGACTTCAAAAAGCCCCACAAAAAGAAGTCTGGAGCGGTCAAATCAGGCGATCTTGCTGGCCAGTGCAAATCGCCAAAATGAGAGATTAGGCGCCCGGGAAATGCATCCTTCAGCATATCGGTTGTGGCACGTGCAGTGTGTACCGTTGCACCGTCCTGTTGGAACCACATGTTTTCCAATCCCAATTCATCAAGTTGCGGCAAAAAGAACTCGTTGATCATTGCTCTGTAGCGCTCACCATTCACAGTAACCGTTTGGCCCGCGACGTCTTCGAAGAAAAAAGGTCCGATGACTCCTCCAGCGAAAACATCACACCATACAGTGACTTTGAGCTGGTGTAATGGCTCTTCGTGGGTTACACGCGGATTTTCAGTGCCCCAGAAGCGTAAATTTTGCTTATTTACGTACCCGCTAAGATGGAAATGGGCCTCATCACTCATGATTATTTTTGATGAAAAATCATCTTCCTCTTGGTGGTGATTAAGGATGGCTGGAGCGTATGTTACACGCGATTGGCGGTCAGCAGCTAACAGCTGATGCACCGTCTGGACTTTGTACGGAAACATCTTCAAATCTTGTACCAAAATTCGCTGTAAAGACCGTCGACTGATACCCATTTGCGTGGCACGTCGTCTGGTCGATGTCGACGGCGCTTCCATGCCATCCTCGGCTACAGCAGCAATATTCTCTGCAGAACGGCTACTCCGGGGTCTGCCACGCCTGGCAGCATCTCGTGTTGTGCCAGTCTCTTCGAGGCGAGCGGCTAAACGTCGCAGTGTTTCACCAGTAGGCGTTGGACGGCCAGGAAATCTGCGACGAAATTCACGTTGTGCCAAAGTCACCGACCAATTATTGGTCAAATAAATAGTCACCAATATTCCGCGTTCTGGAGCAGTGTAGCGTAACATTGTTTATTAACGTCTATTTCGCATGTGTTTACTACACAAATGTCAAAACATAACTGACATTATGGGCCAATCGCAAAATTTATAGCATTTTCTGATAGGAGGATTACTTTTGCGCCACCTTGTACAAAAATCTGTAAACTTGAACGAAACATATTGAAGTTAAGGTACGATTTTGTTCAATTTCGCTATTTTCAAAAAACGAAAATCCCTAAAAACCCAATGTAACAAAACTAAAAATTATAAAATGGTGAAACAAGACTAATATTTTTTTAAAAAAAAAAGGTTAAAAATCAATAATAGACATTGATAGTAAACACAAGATTGATTTAGGGTTTCTTCATTGCAATTCAATTACAATTTTATTCAAGAACTCGAAAGATTCCGGTAGGATACGTTTAAAGAACATTCTCTTAACTAGAAAAGAGCTAGTGAATTTTTATAAAATGAAAAATTTATAAATTTAACTACTTTCACTACCCTTGTACACTACAGTGTACACATTAAAAAAATATATAACAAATATGATTAATGAAATAAAATTTAATATTTTTGTTAAATATATTCATTAGGATATTGGTCATTGAGAAAAATCACTATATTGATAAACTTTTTATCAGGTTAATATAATTCCGATGGCTATTAACAAACTCCCTATTTTTTTAATTAGCCTTTATCTTCGAAAAAGGGGGCGCTGGGGGTATCTCCTTTGGCATGTAGATTCATTTAATGACCAGAACAAAATAAATGAAAGCATTCGAGGCCATACTTGGGTGTGATCGCTAAACGGTCATGACTTGGTATTGTTACGTTTGTAATGTAAGATGAGCGCAGGTTTGATTCTTACAGCCGCAGGTTATTGAAAAATTTATCACATAGAGACAATCTGACAATTATAAAACACAAATAATTTAAATGGAAAAAATCACTGATGAGCCTGTCCATAAAAAGGCAGAAACTTGTCTAGTCTGATTTAAAAATTAATAGTGTTTATAATTTTTAGAGAAAAACGTTTATTCTTCTTCTTAACCTCAACATTTCTAAATTAAATTTGTCAAATGCATATTAAATAAAAATTAATTGCGACTGTCTATATGACGTTAATATAACACTGTACTAAAATACATTATAAAATTTGCCCTGTGGCGATGTCTCAACTTAAAACGCAAAAGTTGTCAACCCTGAACGTAAAAACCATACGTCAATCTGGTAACATTGTGAAATAGAGACGGAGGAGATTAGAAAAATAAACAAAAATCCTAAAATAGAATATTTGTGTTGTTAGTGTTGTCACTTCTGAGTATAATATACAATAACAGAAAAAAGCTAATAGGAAAGAAAACTGCAATTTAGCTGCATTAGATTCGAGGCCATACTTGGGTGTGATCGCTCAACGGTCATGACTTGGTATTGTTACGTTTGTAATGTAAGATGAGCGCAGGTTTGATTCTTACAGCCGCAGGTTGTTGAAAAATGTATCATATAGAGACAATCTGACAATTATAAGACACAAATAATAATACAATTTAAATGGAAAATCACTGATGAGCCTATCTATAAAAAGGCTGAAACTAGTCTAGTCTGATTTAAAAATTAATAGTGTTTATAACTTTTAGAGAAAAACGTTTATTCTTCTTCTTAAACTCAACATTTCTAAAAGAAAGCATTTTTAGTTATTCGAATGTTTTAGTGGTAAAAATAGGCTGAAAATTTTCAAAAATTCTATTTTTTTAAATTTCTAATTTAATGACCCCTAATCTGAAGTCAAAATAGAAATATATCCAAAAAATGTTGGTAGTGAAAGGGCTAAGCAAAATATCTTAAAGTTAGGAAATGTTTTAATCCGATATCGCAATTTTTGTAAAAGCTGTAGTTGCTTGATTTTGACAATTTAACAAAATCACTTTCGGTCTTATTTTTTGCGCAGGTACTGTATTTGTAAAATTACTCTCCAGAATTTTTTTTTTTTTTAATACAATACTTCACTTTTATAGGCTTAATATATAAAAGAATTTTAATTTAATTTATGTTTTTTCATTATTTGTGGCTTGCATTAAATTTGTAGACACATACCAGACTTATAAAAAATTCCTCATGAAAAGTTTTTATCTCATAATAGTGAAAGAGAAGAACAATAGAGGCAAATGTTATTCTTATAACATTATGTACTCGTAGTATATAGTATTAATCTCGTTAAATAAATCTTTCACAAAGATTTGAAAGATATTCATAAAGCAAGTTTTGTAATCTATTGTTATAATATCGATTAAAATGACGACAATACGATTTGCAATTATTTTTATTGAATTATAAAGGGTCCGCCATCTAACGTTTTTTTTCAACTAGTGCTTATTTCGTGAATGGTAACACTTAGCTCATGTCTGATTTGACAGATAATTAGTTTTATCCTTCCGCTGAACGAATATGGTTGTGTATACGCTTGATCAGCGCTGGGAAATATTGCGACATTACTTTGAAAATCAAGCTACACTCGATGTTTTGCGCCCTGGTTTTGAAGATCGCATTATCAGCCGCAGAGCTGATGTCGTTTGGCCACCTCGGAGCTGCGATTTGACACCGTTGGACTATTATTTGTGGGGTGCCGTCAAAGATAAGTGTTACGCCAACAAGCCAGAGACAATTGACGCTTTAAAGGACAATATTCGTGAAGCCATTGGTGAAATACAGCTGCACACAATCGATAATGTGCTTAAAAATTGGACCGATCGTGTAGGCTACTGCATGGCCAGCCGAGGCAGCCATTTGAATGAAATTATTTTCCATTATTAACCGGAAGGATTGTACTTTCAAATAAAAAGAGAAATTTGAGAAAATATTCAGTAGTTTTTTTTATAGCATTTTCAAAAAAAAAAAGTTATTTGGCGGACCCTTTAATAAATATTATTATTTGCTGTATACCTATGAAAGTTATTTACTTAAGTTCTATAAAATTGATTAAATAATATTGATTAAAATTTTTAATTGCAAAAGTTTTATTTTGCAATGTAGTTTTGTGTAAAATAAAACTTTTTTCTCTGGAAATAGATTTAATTTATAAAAATATTTTAAAAAATTTTAAAGTCTGCTATAAATTATATTTTATTAAAGTATTCTTTTCTTTTTTTACTTCCAGGTATGTTGTGAATTTTTTATGCTGTTTGGTTTAATTCGCATTATTATGTAAATTTATTTTATAAAACATCATGTAAGTTTTATTGGCTATCATTATGGCGAAACGTGTTTTAAACATGTTCATTGTGTATTGTATAATATTTATATGGAATATTTTAAGTGTTTAAATATTTAACAGTATAAAAAATTACTTTCGTTTTGTACATAAAGTTACATAAACACGTTTTGAAGGGTTTTAGGCTGTTAAACTAATAAAACATAAGCTTAAGGATGTACCGAAAATTTTTTAAAGTGGTAAATTTTAAGAAATCAATACGGTAGACTAGGCCACAACCTCAGTAACTTAGTCAGATTTTTAAAAATGTACAGTTAATATTGAACGAATTTATATTATTTATTTCAAAAACATAATTAACTACATTTTCAGTCAACAAAGTTTTCATATACAGGGTACACAGAAAAAACTAAAAACGGGTTTCAATTAAAAATTTTATTGAATCAATTAATATTTTAATTGATTTTGCACCTAGCACTAAAATGATAGTATTAACTAAAAAAATTTGCAGACAGTTTATTAAAACTCTTTCAATTAAAATAATAATAATATCAATTAAAAAAGTTAGTGTTTTTCTTTACAACCTCAATTAAAAAGTTTAGATAAATTGATTAAAACTTTAATTGAAACTTGAGAAGAAAACAATGGTAGTTTTAATTGAAAACTCGTATTTTTTTATTTTTGTTATATGGCCCCCATTAAATATAAAAAGAAATGTAGGTTTGTAAATTAAATTGACATTTTATGTATAATAAAATTAAAGCTTTTTAATATAAAATGTATTATAAAAAAACAAATAAAAGTAAAGACAAAATTTTTGTTTTGCTTGTATTGTCTTGAACTTTTTCTTGTAATTGAATTGCTTTCTTAAAAAAATCACACACAACTTTAAAATGATGGCTTAATGACACTTATACTTATTGAAAATTTAATTATTTACAAAAATAATAGTTTAATTGTCCTTTTTTGATAATGTTTATTTAAATCCACATGTGGACTTTTATTGCCACAGATAAAACACGAAACTAAATTAAGTTTTCGTGCGTACACGAATATCTCAACAAAAAGAGTGTTGCAAACTCTAGTGAAATAACTACGATTTTGCGTGTATTTGAAATCGGTAAACTATTCAACTTATTAAAAGTTAATCATTTGCGATTTTTTTTTCTTTTTATTTACAAATTAAATAATATATTGATATAATTAAACCTTTGTTTGATTATTTAATCTAAATAAAAAAAAAAAAAAAAAAAATTGCCAAATTTTTATAAATTTTGTTTACATGTTTCAACACTGTATGGATATATGAGAAAATTCAATAAATTTTTTAATTGAATCAATTAAAAAAATTGTTTAAATTGCCTTTGATATTCAAACAATCGATTAATTAGATATTTTTGGACCATAATTTTTTCTGTGTAGCTAAAATCAAAATTAAATAAAAATATATCTACTGGGATGGAAAATATATATATATATTTTTTATTAATTAATAATTATATAATTACAAATTATATACTATTACCCTAACCGAGCACTAGCTACTATGGCCTTCTGCGCGTTGTAGCGAAAACAGACCAGTGCCTCTGGTGGGAATCGAACCCACGACCCCCGCACTGATAAGCCAGCTAGCCTACAGGGGCGCACAAAATGGAAAATATATTTTTTCCTATATTTCAACAAATAGCAGGCGAGGTAGGCGTGGTCAAATACAAAGAAATCATAGAATTTTGGTAGACACACTTGTATTGTCCGGTCTACTCACTTTTCTTTTAAATCAAATGTATTTTTCATTTAGTAGTTACTATTATTTTAACTCAAAATCAAAAAATAAAAGATTTTCTTTTGTTTTTACTATCAAAAATAAAATGAAAAATTTAAAAAAACTCCCACATCCGTAAAAATAAACTATTTTATTTTAATTATCAAAAATTAACTCCCAAATTGTTAGAAACAACAGTTTTTTCTTTTACTATCATTAACTTGTTGGTTCAAATAAAGAATTTTTTATAAAAAGAAAATTTTAAATGAAAATAATAACTGGTGCAGAAAAATAGTATTTTTTTCATTTAATTTATTTATTCATAATCTAAAAGCCAGTGGTGGCCAAACGATTACATACACTCAAAAAAAAAAAGTTTGTAAAGTCAGCAACAAATGTTGCTGAGTCAGCAAAATTTTAGTCAGGAGGGTGCTAGCAAAAAAATTGCTAATGTCAGCAAAAGCAAAATTAGTAGATTCAGCAAAAGTTTTGCTAACACTTAGTAGATTAGGATTAAAAAAGCGTTGGTAAAAATTAATAAATTTTTTGCTGAATTTTAGTAGACTGAAAAAAACGCAAAAAAATTGTAAAAAAATTGTAATTTAGTTAATATATTTGCTGAAAATCATAAAACATATTTTTGTGATTCTTTTAAAAATAATTTACAATAATTACGAACTATAAAAATTTTCATTTTCCCACATTGACGACATGAATTAATTTAATATCTGAAAATATATAGAAATAAATATATATAACATAACAAAAATTTTCTTTCAACTACTTACATCAATGGTAGTCTAAATGATGCTTTCCTTTAAAGGACGCAACTGCCGAAGATAATTATAGAAACGAAACGAAAAAATAAACAAAAACAAACGAAACGAAAAAAACAACCCTTATTTTTGCAATAAGAAAAAGGAACCATACTAAGATGTGTGTCTTTGTCTTTCGCTTTACTCTGTATATGTTTGTTTGCAATTTGACCACACTAGATTATTAATCTATTAACATTTATTATAGAAATACATATTAAATTTAAATATTTTCTTTTGTCTTTTATTTTATTAATAGACAATTATTTTCACAAGCCGGTGACAACGCAAAATTTAAGTTGTTTTAATCCTCAATTTTGTTTTATGTATGAAAAACAGATACAAAAGTCTTCCATGGTTGATTTTTTTATATGTCTTATTAGAGTTGTACTTTTTAGTATCATTTTCCTCTTCTCTACTACATCTTGACATGCCGCGACATCTGCTTCATTCTGCGTATATCTTTCAATCTGGTTGTCGTCCCGTCCACACTATTAATGTGCTTATCAGCACAATTTTTTTTAGCAAAATTAATTAGTAAAACATTAGTATATTAGTAAAGCATTAGTATAAAACAGTTAAGTGCTGAATAAGTATAACACACAGAGAAATAAAGTGCCAACCGAATTGAAATGTGTATTTTAATAGTAACAACTTATAAATTCAGTTAGAACAACGATATTTACATTATATGACTGAATATTTTGGGTGATGCAACTAAAATTCAGTTGAATTAATCGAAATTTGTTGTGAAAACTAATGATCAGTTGAACCAACCGACTGAAATTCGTATTCACCAAATTTGAGTCGTAGTAACCAAATTTCAGTTGGCAAATAGCTAAATGTTTCTCTGTGTGTAATATTTCACACATAATATATTAAATTCAACTGGCCACAATGTTCCTAAACGTTCCCACAATCACTCCGAAGTTTCTATCCCCATAAGAAATCAGAGAATCCTACATCTTATTTAAAATGCAAAGTCAAACTTCCAAACGGTATTCCAGTTATGACGTTTTTGTACATTTGAGATACAACGAAACTTTCTAATTATTATTTGCAAACTATGAACATCTCAATAATAACAAATATAAACTGAACGAGAATTTTTAAAAACTCGACAGAATCTTCTATTTTTAAAAAACTAACAATAATCAACTGTTTACTGCAAAATTATTGTGGTAGTTGTTTATTAAAATCATAAAATAACTACTCAAAGCAATTGTTACTGAAGTACTGTATTTTTAATAAGTTATTTTTTGAAATGACTGTCTAAATTAGTCGTTTTTAATTTACCTATAGAAAAATGACTACAATAGTAATAAAACAACTGCTACTGTTTACTACCCAAATGGTTATTGGTATGACTGTAAAAGTTTATTCCTGAGATTTTAAAATTTTGGCAACCGAAAACGTAAACGTAAATTTAAAAACGTGAACACCCTTGCTAAAAATTAGTTCATGTTGTTGTGGGTTCACTGTTTTTTGCTTCTTTTTGCCATTTTTTGATTTTGCATTTTCGAGTTTAAAAATAGTTTTTCATTAAGATTTTTGGGCCGCAGAAAGGCCTTTTTTGAAATTTTCTCCCCAAAAAAATTGTGTTTTAAAGGGTAATTTTTTTCAATAGATTTTGCCATTTTTGGCCACTCTAATTCACACTTTACACCAAAAATTTATGTTTATTTTGTATTTTTTTTGTGCCAAATTTTTTTGTGTTTATAAATGTAAATATTTTATTTTCGCAAAATTGTTCATTTAATTAAATCAATGTTTTTTTGTGTGTTTATATTGTATTATACGATTTAACTGTTTGTTTGGTGCTTAAACAAATACAAATGTTTTATGTTTAAAAAAAAATCACATTCAAATGTATTTCTCTAATTTGCTCCTACAATACGTATGAGTAATTTTAATTTGAATTTATATTTTAAAAACGTATGAGTTATATTGAATTATGAGTGATACGATACGGTACGTATGAGTAATATTAATATTCAATGTGAATGTACTACAGTGCGTATGATTTATTTTGAATTGAAAATACTATACAAAAGAGTTGCACATATTGTGTTTCATTTAATACATACTACAGAGCGTATGATTTTTTAAAATACGTACATGCCAAAACGAAGTTTTACTATTTAGTCTAAATTTAACCCGCTAATGGTCATACTTCTGATAAAGATCTGTTTTTATAATTTTCAAAAGTTTGACTTTACAACATTCTCGTTTTAATATCGTCAGTTTTACCAAATATCTTGTATAAAAATATCACCACTTGAAATTCAGACAAAGAAGAACGGAAAATAGACGCTTAAAAACGCAACTAAAAATTAAAAATATGCCCTACAAATATGAGATATATACAAGTATAGAAGTTTGTTATTTAGTAAGAAGCTTTACTTAACCACATAAGGCGCTAAGGGCTCAATTACGTAAATGAAGATGTTATAAAAAAATATATATGTACTTAAAAGAACACTTTTTGCAAAAATCAAAGCTTAAAACTTAATATATATATATTAAAAAAATTGAGTTTGGCATCTATATTTCAATAGCTATCCAGTAAAATAGTAAAATCCAAATAACTGGTTGCAGAACAGCTTATATTGTATTATAATAGATTCTAATTTCTGTTCTGCAACTGGTTCTTTTTATATGGAGTTTGTCCTATTTGCAACAGGTTTTTTACCTCCAAACAAGAACGGGTTGCTTTAGAACTGGTTCTGGGACAGTGACACCTTACATTTCGACTCTCAGGAACCTGTTATAGAACCGGTTCCATGTAACCGGTTGTAAAAGAAGTTGTTCTAGAACAGGTTCTCAGGTAATCTGTTCTAAAAAATTTTGCTGGGTATGTAATAATTATTTGGTGAAATCAAAATATAAAAATGTGTTCCAATTTAATTTTTTTTTTAACAAATAAAAAAAAGTATTTAAAATAAATGGAAAATATGCACAAATATGCATTAAAAACACAATTTATGCAAAAATATGCATCTTCGGCAAAATATACAACTACATATCGATTCGGATAAATATCTAGTTTATCTAGGGTGTCACAGAAAATAAATCGTACACAAATATTCCGTTTTCGTATCGATTTCTGTGTGGTTGTTGTTGAAAAACGAAAAAAAAAAATAGAAATACTTTTCTGTAACATGTCTGTATATCAGGTTTATAATCATTACAATCAAAAGATGGAGAAATCTATACATAATTTAAAATATGTTATACTAATCTCATATATTATTTGCCGTTTAGGTTAAAAAATTAATTGAAAAATTATGTAAATCTCATTTAACACCTGTTGTTATTAGGGTTTTTCTTTTCCCGGGAATGCGGGATTCGTTTTTGAATTTCCCGGGATACCTGGAAATATCCGCTCAGAAAGAAAATGTTTAAAGTTTCTTTTTAATTAAAAAAGTTTGTAATGAAAATGAAAATTATTCAAGTTCGAGGCCATACTCTATATTTCTTTATTAGGATATTGTCCTAACAAATAATCTATAGAGTTTTTTTTTGTTTTCAAATTTATTATTTGACCCTTTCAGGAATGTGTTGATAGATCTATTTCGGGAATTTTCTAGGTTCCCATCATCAGAACACGTTTTGAAAGCGGTAACAATCCCATGCCAAACATCAAACATACATATGAACTAGTTTACTCACTACATGAGAACTCCTTTACCTCTCCTTTATTATTTTTGTTAATACTATTATTAGAGTTTTTTCATTAAAAACAATTTATACACTGATAGAATTATCCTTCATGACATTAATGAAACAATTTTATAGATTTTTTTTCGTAGATTCAATGAAGAATTTCATTATATTCAAAAAATTTTATTAATATTTAAAAATTTTTCACAAACTTTTTTAATAAAATTTCATAGTGTCATAAAAAGAATTCATACGATTTAATAAATTATTTCTTCATAAATTTTACGAAAATTTTCTTTAGCGCTATGAAATTATTTCAAAGACAAAATTTTTTTAATTTTTATAAAATTTCATAATTTCATTAGTTTTCATACATTTCAAACTATAGTTTGAAGTGTTCAACATATCTTATAAAATGATTTATTATTTGAATGTACCCTTTTATTTATTTTGGACTTCTAGCAAGTTGTTTAAAAAATCATTGGCTTAATTCCAATGAATTTTCAAAGGCATTCATGAGGAGTTGTATGAATTCAAAAAACTTCTTAATATTAAAAAAATTTGTGAAACTGTTTCATAAATTCTATTGGGTATACAAATGTCAATAATAACAAACATGGTATTTTGGGGGTAAACATCTGTCATTATAATTCAGTTTTCGATAGACGCCAAAGTGTAAGCACACATTTTTTTCAATCGCTATAATAATGTCGAATTTTGTGCCTAGAAAAGGTGTTTTACGGGGAAGTCTAATAACCTTCTTTCAATTGAATAAAACGGTTGCTGAAAGTTATCGATTGTTGGTAGAAGCTTAAGGTCAACATGCACCAACTCAAAAAACTTTTAAACGATGGTTTGCGCGATTCAAAAGTGGTGATTTGGACACAGAAGACAAGGAGAGGCCTGGTCAGCCGAAAAAGTTTGAAGATGAGGAACTATAAGCATTACTCTACGAAGATTGTTGTCAAAAGCAGGAAGAACTTGCATTATCATTGGGAGTCACACACCAAGCTATTTCCCTACGTTTAAAAGCATTGGGATTCATTCAAAAGCAAGAAAATTGGGTCCCATATGAATTAAAGCCGAGAGACATTGAAAGGCGATTTTGCATGTCGTAAATGCTGCTTGAACGCTACAAAAAGAATTAATTTTTGCATCGTATTGTTACTGGTGATGAAAAATGGACATTACGATAACCCCAAGCGCAAAAAGTTATATGTAAAGCCCGGCCAACCAGCCAAATCAACGCCAAAGCCGAATATCCATGGCGCCAAGATAATGCTCTGTATTTGGTGGGATCAGAAGGATGTTTTGTATTATTAGCTGTTGAAATCGGGTCAGGCGATCACAGGGGACCTGTACCGAACACAATTGATTCGTTTGAAGAGAGCAATCAACAAAATATGACCAGAATATTCGACCAGACACGAGGCCATAATTTTCCATCATGACAACGCTCGGCCACATGTTGCAAGAACGGTCAAAAACTATTTGGAAAACAGTGCATGAGAAGTTTTGGCTCACCCGCCTTATAGCCCAGACCTTGCCCTTTCTGACTATCATTTGTTGCGATCGATGCAGAACGCCCTTACTGGAATACGCTTCACTTCAGAACAGGGTATCAGAAATTGTCTTGATTCGTTCTTTACCTCAAAACCGGAGCAGTTCTTTTGACGCGTAATCCATAGGCTGCCAGAAAGATGGGAAAAAGTAGTGGCTAACGATGGACAATACTTTGAATAATATATCAATTAATTTTGTTATTATAATAAATGCATTTTTCAAGCCAAACAATCGACATTATTAACTTGTATACCCAATATAATCGCTTCATTTTCGGAATGATTCAATAGTTTTATAAAGATTTTCATTAATTCTACAAACATATCAGAAACATTTAGTTTAATGAAACCTGTTTCATAGATTCTATGAAAAGTTCCAATGGACGAGTTCCAGTGACAATCTTCATTAAAGCTATGAAGAAATTCATTGCAGAACTGAAGATAATTCTATCAGTGAAGACTCATCCATATTGATTGGTAAAAAAATATAAATTGCAAGTCTCAGTAGCTGAGTTAAAGTAGATGGCTGATAGCTGTTAAATTATATGTCTTATAGCAGCCTATAAAGATGATTAAAAAGTAGCTTGAGTTTAGTATTTTATACCCACATTCGAACAATTTCTACAGAAGGTTATCGAATCAAATAATATCAGTACGATTGGTACCAAAAAGGATCCTTAAAACTGATTTAAGTCATTTGTTATGGAGCGACTTTGAGTTTGAGATTGCGTTTTCATTGCTGTCATAGGGTTTGTGAGGCATTAAATTAATGCAGTTTTTCATTCAATTTTGAATTTATACTATTAAAAAAAGTATGTTTATTAATAACATTACGAAAAAAAAAAATCCCAGGAACTAAAAAAGTATTTCCCAGGATATCGGGATTGAAAAATGCAGGAAATTCCGGGGAAATCTCGTCCCGGGAATTTCCGAGAAAAACTCTAGTTGTAATGCAGCAATACAATAAATTTTAGACAACTTTTCAAATAAATATTGTTTAATATAATAATTGAAATAAATTTATTATCATTTTTCGACAAAGAGCGAGGATTTTTAATATTAATATTTGATAGATAACCATTGCTGACATATCATTGTGGATATAGAAATTTTCGAAGGAAATATTTGATTATTGCAAATAAAATGTTTTATTTCTATTTAATTGAAAAATTTAATAAACATTTTTCCACAAAAGGAAACAAATTTGAAACATTTTCATTTTAAAAAGACTAAACAAAAAAAAAAAGTAAAATCCTTTGAAGTATTTTATGCGTTTGTTGCTGTTATTTATTGTTAAATGTTTCAAACTTTTCTATTTGTATTTACTAACAGTAAAAGTTTAAACAGCAGGACATTTTTTGAGCTATGAAAATATTGGAAATAATATAATAAATACACAAAGAGAATTATCTGGGACTAATGAAGTTTTCTTCAAAGAGTAAATAAGAAATGTCTTAAACTTTATGAAAAAGCTTCATAATTTGTATGAAACTATTTTTAATGAATCTCTTTTTGAATAAATAAAATAAAATTTTCATAAAATTTAAGGAAAAACTACATTTATTTAATGAAAAGCTCCAATGGTCGAATTCCGGTGACACTTCATAGATCTAATGCAAAAAATTATTGATATCATTCAGATAATTCTCTCAGTGTAGCTTTAAACCTCTAACTTCAAAATCAGACAAAAAATTGTCTTCATATTTAAAGTTGTTTTGCGCTATAAAAATTTTAGCTTGAATGCCATTTCTTTATATCGATAGAAAACTTAATTTGCTACATTACATCATGTGCAGCATAGTTTTGCTGCAGGTTAAACTAACGTTCTCGAACGTAAACGATGCAAAAAAAATTTGAATGCGCGAAAGCATAATGTACAAAAATTACTTTAAAAAAAGTACTTAATTTTGGAAAAGTACTTTTTAAATTACTTTTTTTTTCAAAAAGTTACTTTTTTGGAACAAGTACTTTTTTAATTTCTTTATTTAACAAAAATCAATATTTTTTCCTCCGATTTCCGTTACGCTTTTTCGCATTCACTGTGTTCACATTTTTTGCGTTCGCGAATTGTAGCTTAATTTTCAGAAGAACTATCTGTTGCACATAATTGCAAAATTTTTTTGTGCAACGAGCTATTTTTAATCGAGAAATCTGTTAATTCAAACTTTCGTCAATTTAGAAAAACCAACTTTTTAAAACTGTAAAAAATATTTAAAAAGTCGTCAAAAATATATTTTTGTGCTGGCATTTATTGATGATGATTACAAAACTAGTTAAGAGTCTATACTTCTGGAATTAGTTATTATTTTTGCTGAAGGGATACTTTCTAAAAATATCCATCTAACTTAAAAATATCTGATAGATTTTATTTTTTAAATTTGTCACAGTTGATTTATTTTGCAAAAATTGAAAATATGACTAAAGCTTAAGCTTTTTTTCAATGAAATTTATACTATGTAATCGGCACGAAAAATAAACAAGTTCTACAACATATTTTTCGTTGCCTACTTTTGCGATATAGTCCAAAATAGATTTTGTGTGAATCTCGGAAAGTAATACATAACGATAAGTAAGAAAAAGCATAAATTACTCCTCTTAACAAGATATAACAAGAACCTAAAAAATATTTTTTGTGTGCATTTGCTTGAGAAGATACTGTGGTGTTCGTTTTTCGAAAAAAGCGAAATTAAGCGAAAAAGTACCTTGACTTGAGTATATATTGCTCAAACTTCAATTATTTTCTTTCTGCCAAATTTCATTAAAATCCGTCCGTTTGTTATCAAAGTAAAACAATGTCCTTTAGAGGCAACCTATAGGAGGCCTGTATGTCCTGTATGGCCTGTTAGCTTCAATATATTCGCCAACTCTACATCAGGTGGCGAGCAACAATTGTTCTAAGACTTATCATCTCGCGCAATTACAGTGTTGTCATGTTTGAAGCCCTTCATCTTTCACCACCTTTCATCTCTCCACTATCCCCTTTCCAAAGAAAGCAACACATTAATTAATAGTAAGAATTTCCTGAGTGTTGCCTTTCTTTTTTAAAAAAAAAAAAAAAAAAAAAAAAAGTTAAACAATGTCCTTTAGAGTCAACCTATAGGAGGCCTGTATGTCCTTGGACCAAATCGAGAGCATTTTTTTAAAAGCTTAAGCTTCAATATTCTTTTATGATTACACGGTAATAGAAAAAATTTAATACACTTTTAAAATTACCTATTGTAGGTTGTACTCTTGGTTAAGTAAATCAATTTTCAATTTTCAGAATTTTGAATACAGCCTCCAAATTTGAAGTTATCGATAAAAAACAATTTTTAAAACACCACGGGCTAACATATTTTTAACTTACAAGGGGTGTCTCCCGATGAGTTATCTGCGATCTTAATGAAATTTGGATATGTGATAAAAAAAAAAAAACTAAGGGACAGATATTTTTTTAGAGGCCCTATCTCACGTTTAAGGATTAAAAGGTGGGGACAAAGCTAAAACATTTTTGCATGGAAACATGTCTGAAACTAATGAAATTCAGATTTTTTTTTTAACGCAGTTTTGATGTACTCAAGATGCCTATGTCGTGTGTTAGGGTTGCCATTTATTTAAACTAATTAAAATATAGATTAAAAAGCTTTTCGAAAAAGTCGCAGAACAGTCGAACACTTACGAATGTCAGAAGTACACCCAATCGATTAAATTTAAAAGACAATAATATACATATTTTTATTTGTAACAACAACAAAAAAAAAATGTTTTTTTTCATTATTTATAAAATACCATAAGAATTTAACTACGTATTGTTGTTAAGTTCATTTATTACCAAATACAATTAAATATTATTTCAATTCATTAAGTATACTTAACTTATTATTATTTAAATGTCTATAATTTGTTTTTCTTGTTTTCTTTGTAAAAATAAGATCTTGCTACAAAGTTACAAAAAAATCACAACTTTCTATCTTATTAGACTTAACTATCCAAAAAATGGGACAAAAATCGGGAAACGAGTATATAAGGCGGATAAGCTACGTATCGGTGTCCACAATCTATTTTAAAAAACACAGCGTATAAACATAACAAATCTAAACATTTTAATAGAAAAGAAAATTTATACTTTGAAAATGTTTAAAATAACATATTTAAAATCGTCGTTTAGAAAGAAAGAATTTTTTTCTACTCACACTCACGAAGAAATGTTTCCTACTCTCACTCATGTCTCCAATGGATCTTTCATTTGGTAACCAATTTGCCTAAAATTTCCCTAAAATAATTCTTAATAAGCCTAAAAATCGAAAAATGGGATAATCTTTGACCCCACTTTTTAACCCCTAAACATGAGATTGGGCACCTAAGAAAAATTAGTGTCTCGTATTTTTTTTTTCTTAACACATATCCAAAATTTCATTAACATCGGAGAGAACCCATCGGGTTCTTAAGGTATAATTTGTTGCAAACACTATCTCTTTGAGCATTCGCCGAAATAAAGCGATTAATCGAAATTTTAAAAACGCCTTAAATATTATTTTTTCTTGAGAAAAACATGATTTAAATTTGATTGCAACGAAAAATTCATGCATTAGAGGGTTAAATCAAAAACATTTAATCGGAAGTGCTCTAAAAATTTTATTTTTTATATGAAAGCAATTCGCAAGTACTATTTCGGAAGTACCTTTTTTTGAATCATTTTAAATTTTATACAGTCAAATCATTAAAATCTTCACTGTTTTCATTTAGAAGAACATGTTTTTTGAAAAAAAAAAAAATAAAAATTTAAGTTGAGTGTTTATCTTTTGTGTCAATACTGATTTAATTTTTACTAACACGCCAGCCTCCCTCCCTTGGTGCTCACACAACTTTCGTTTAAAACATATTTCCTGTTGCTAGTTACTGTCTATAAATTGTAGATGTATGTGTAAATGTATATGTTTTTCCATGTGTTAGTATGAGGTATGGTTTGGTTTGGTTTCTAAATGTCTGTACATTGTATTGTATCAGTTTTTATTATAAATTGTTTTTGTTGTTTAAACAACAAGTTGTGGCTTTTTTGGTTGGTAAAAAGGACTAGATATAGAAGCATACATACACATATACATACATACGCAAATTCTAAAGCATACATACACTCTCAAATACATTTACTTTACAATACAGAAAATACTTTAAAGGATGATAAACGAATGATGATTTTTTTTATCATACAAATTTTAACTCATCATTGAACAGTGGAGTAATTTTTACGTAAATTTATTTTGATTGGCAATAAAATATAGGGTTTGCCTTTCGAAAGAACTACAATTAAGAATATGTTCGCAGTTAAAGTTAAAACTAAGAACGAAAAAAAAAATTCCCATACATTTTGTGTCAAACGATAAATTTCGCTAGTATCCTGACAATTTTTTGCATTTCATACAAAATGTATGATAACATATTTTTACTTTTACTTTTTATTGTGAACATACTTTAAGTCGAAATTTTTTTAAAATGTTCATGTTATAATGCGATATAAATTGCACTATCTCGTTAGAAAACTTAGTTGCGATTTATTTAAAATTGTGTAAATTTTTTAGTACGAAAAATAATTTTAAAGCGAAAAATCTATAAAGTCAAATCTTTCAAAAATTAAAATAAAATGATTTTTTAAACCACAAAAAAATTTTAAAATCGTCAAAAACATGTTTCCGTACTGACATACATTGACAATAATTACAAAGCTAGTTTAGAGTCTATCCTTTTAAAATGTGTTATTATTTTTGCTCATCAACTCACAGGATACGTTTTATGAATTTTTGTTTCTAACTAAAAAATAGCGATAATTTTTTTTTGAAATTCGGTACAGCTGATTTACTCTAAGGTAGTAGAAATTTTCAAAAACCGAAAATCGACATAATTTCTAAAGTATTAACCCTCTAATCGGCCTAAGCTCTTATGCTAAGAAATTTTTACCACATGTTCGGCATGAAAAAAAGACAATAAGTTTTTCGACAACATTTTTCGTTTTTTAATTTGGGCCATATGGGCCAAAATGTGTTTAGAGGGAATCTCGGAAACTAATGCAAAAAAAGAATGGATTTAGGCAGTAATTATTACTCTTACCAAGTTATAAGTCCAGTCCAAAAATGACATACATTTTGCTTTCACTTAAGAAGATGTAGCGATTTTCGTTTCTCGAATAATGCGAAATTTAGTGAAAACGTACCTTACCTTCAATATATTTAGCTCAATTTTTAACTCATTGTTTTTTCTAACAAACATATTCTTTCTGTTTAATTTCATAAAAATTCGTTTCCAAGTTGAGACAATGTTCTTCAGATGAATCCTATTGGAATCCTCTGTCTCCTTGGTCCAATATTACTTTGTGTTTATTGTAAACAATTTTTAGACAACATTAAAATGCTTTTAACATTTTGGAAAATTGTATTCGTTTGAAACTGTTTATTTTTTGAGCTTTTCCGAAATTTGAATTGCCGATGTGAGAGTATCCAAACAAGTCTATCGTAAGAAATTGTGAACAATTCCGATAGAAAACTAAATTTATGAGAAAATGTCGAAATGAAAAATTCTTGAAAATTTAAAAAAATATTTACTTTGGAATCAACAACAATTTCAAAAAACCTATAAAAATGTGTAGAAATAGTAATGATATATCATTATTTTTTGGACTTCCAGTAATGACACCAGCTTACTCTCTGCATTACATTAATACAAATAATAATGACTTACTAATAACTAGTTTTTACTATTATTACAATACAAACACAATGCGTTACCCATAAGTACTTGTTTCTATCATTATTTTAAATATAAAGTAATGATGTAAACATTTTTGAAAATCTATTTGTAGACTCATTATTTTTTCAACTCTAGTAATTACAGATATAACTACATATTTTTGATTTTTTGTAATCAAGTAATGACGTTTTGTGCAAGCAAGTCGTTTATGTTTTTATCGTTTACGTATAACATCCCAGTGTAGAAGCAGTAATGACATATTATTGTTCATTCTGTCAGTAACGACACCAGCTTACTCTCTGCCTTACTTTAAACCATATATATAATGACGTACAAATAACTAGTTAATTTCCCAATTATTGCAATACAAAAAATAATAACCCATAAGTAATACTTTTTTATCAATATTTTAAATATAAAGTAATGATCTAAACATTTTTTAAAATCTATTTTTAGACTCATTATTTTTTCAACTCTAGTAAGTACATATACAAGTACTTATTTTTGAAGTTTTTGTATGCTGAAAAGTAAGGACATTTTGTGCAAGCAAGTCATTTATATTTTTTTCTATCGAGTATAACATGTCGATATAGCTCAGATGGTAGAGCAGTTGACAACCTGGAGCCCCAGGTTCAAATACCGTGTGGGCACATTTTGTTTGAAATATTATTTTTTGTCTCATTATTTTTGTCCATACTGGTAAGCATATTGGTAAATACATATTTTTTGATTTTTCGTAAGGACATCTCCATATAAAAGTAATAACATTTGTAATGACAATTGTAAGTACCATTACCAAATATGTACTTATATAACCACTTATATGGTAATACTTTTCTACACTGGGATGTCGAGATAGCTCAGATGGTAAAGCGGTTGACTGACAAGCTGAAGTCCCAGGTTCAAATACCATTTTATTAAAAAAAAACAATAAAAAAATATTTTTTTATTAAATTTTGTTTTTTTGAAAATTAATTTATGTACTTATTATTTTTGTGCGTTTTGGTAACATTTAAAATGTTATAGGTAACCACATCTTTTTTGATCTTTCGTAATGATATGTCTGAATAATGATATTGCGCGACATTCCCATATTCAAGCAATGAGAAATATAAGTACTTGCCGTTACTATATATATATACTTATTTAACCATTTATATTGTTCATCGGGTAATGAACGTAAAATAACTTTGTAGTTTTAGCTTTAGAAACAAGTACTTAATTTGTACCAAGGACTTACAGAATCTTTTCAGGATGTTTTTAAAGGATATGTTCATGCTTTAATATATGTTGGTATAAGAAGAGTAACTTTGGCTCAAATCCACTCATTTAACCCTTTTTGGTTCATATCGTCTTAAGCAAGCCTTGAATGAATATTATATAAATTATTAATTTTATATAAGTTATAAATTTTATTAAAAAAAATTTCCTTTTTAATTTCTGTATAAAAAATTTATTTTGGTTTTTGTCCATTTCATCCCACTGTAAATTTATTTACCATTATTTTTCACATTCATGATGACTATTTCAAAAATTTCTCTTTGTAAACATTTTATTTTATTGTTATTAGTTACAATTAGGGAATGCATCTCGAGATTCCAGGGATGTTTTTATTCCCGAAATCCCGTGAATTTTCTTCGGGAATCCCGGGATTTGTTAGAACACAATTTTAAACAAAAAACGTAAATATTCAACATTTTTAATGCATCAATTAACTTTTAAATAAAAAATTTAAAGGAGCAAATTCTGTTAACTTAACCGCAACATTTAACTTCGTCGTTTATCTTATGCTGCGTTTAGGCTGAAAAGTTAAGCTAGTAAAAATTTGATTAACTGCTTTATTTAAGTGCAATCATATGTAGTTAATCCACTTTTAACTAGATAAACGTTCAGTCTAAACGGTCTGTTAGACTTCGACTATAAATTACACTGCGAGAATTATCTATAAATGAAATTTCATAGGCTAAATAAAAAGTTTCATTAAAAATTGTTTCATAAAAATTATGCAGTTTTTTTCATTAAATCTAAGAAATTTTTCATTCACTTTGTGAAGAAAACTTCTTTAGTTTAGTGAAAAATTTCATTACAACTCGTCCAAGAAAATTCTCTCTGTGTAGAAATTTAAAGCCACTCTATGGATTTTATAGTTTTTACATTATTTGTGAACTTTTTTAATTATTTTAAGCTAAAAATTGTTTATACCAAATATTTTTTAATCAAAGCCTTACTTAGGTTTAAAGAAATCGCTTTTAAAATTACAATTTCTCTCAGACTTAAGAAAAACTAAAAATTCGGAGAAAGTCACACAATATAATGTAGACTTATTTTTATAAAAAAATATTATTTAATATGAAAAATGTATTAATTTATTTTTCGAGCGGCATCCCGAGCATTTTGAAAAAAAGTTCCCGCTTTCCCGGTAAATGAAGAAGTGCGGGATTTTGTATTCCCTAGTTACAAAATACATTTTGTAGGAGATTTAATAAAGATAAATGAAACAAAAAAAAATATTTGTAACATGTTTTTTTTTCATTATTTATAAAATACCATAAGAATTTAACTACGTATTGTTGTTAATTTCATTTATTAATAAATATAATGAAATATTATTTCAACTCATTAAGTATACTTAACTTATTATTATTTAAATGTCTATAATTTGTTTTTATAACTCATTAAAATTTTATTATTATAATGGGTTTTCAAATAAAATATAGAATGAGATGAAAGGAATGTCCTTTTATGAAAATGGACAATACAATTGACGTAAATATGTACAAAAAATATATTTGTTTTTGTGTATTTGTTCGAAATAGAATCCTTTTTTCTTCATTTATACATAATTATTATGAAATTATATGTAGGACGGTTCTTTTGTGAGTCAAATATAAAATTAATAAACTTTATTGTGTGATTATTTATTTAAATGAAATATGTATGTACGCAGATTATGTCCACCTGTGTTATTAGTAGGTTAAAATGTGAGAATAATAAAAAATATGTTAAACGAGCCAGGAATTGAACCCAAAACCTTATATTTACAGAGCTTTTGAAGCAATTTCCTGACATTCTCTTATCATTTGGTAATTTATTTTCCATTTAAAAGAAATTTGAAAAATTCTCAATCGATTTTGCTAAAATTTAACTAATTTTTCTGTAAATTTATCTAAATTCATATTTACAGAAAGTTCAAATCAAAAATATTTGTATTTCTTAACTCTTAAACCGGTTATTTTTTTGTTATCCTATGAAATTAAGTGATTGTGTAAAAATAGACGATATGTACAGTATACTCTGATAGTGAATTACTAAAAATTTTGCTTATCCCTCTAATGACCAGAACAGGATTTTATATTTTTGCTAAATAAGATTTTTTTTTAATGTTGTTTGATTATATCGATAGAAAGCTTAATTCATTACATTTATTGTCTACAAACTTTTTTTGTACAACGAACAATTTTAACCCTCTAAACGCCAAGACCGCCTCTAAGCTGGGTATTTTAAGATGGCCATAAATGCGCCACACAAGTGATATTTAATAAGAAACCAAGCTCTTTCGGTAGAAAACGAAATTAGATTAATTTTTTGTAAAGAAATTTTTCATGTGCAGTCCACAGTTTGAAAGCCAGAAAGTTAGAAATTAAAATTTCGTAAAATTTACAAAAATAAATATATTGAAACGAACACAATATTCAAAAATCTTAAAAATATTTTAAAAACGTATAGGCGGATTTTTATGAAAAATAAAAATAATAATTAAAAACAAAATTTAAAAAATTTGGTTTTTATTATTGCAACCCATGACCTTAAGCCGAACTAAATTCATCACATTTGACCGAAATATCATATTTAGTAGTATTATTAGACAGTGAACTTATTCTACTTGATTAACGTTAATCCGCCTTTAATCTTCCTCGTTTATATATACATTTTTTGACAGTTAAAAGTTTAACTTGACAGCTAAAATATTAACTTTGTATGTTTAAAACATCAAGGTGACCCGGCATAAGAGGAACAAGGAAAACGTCGGCAATATCAAATATTTTGCTGATATTGCCAACTTTTTTTGCTGCAGAATCTTAACGTTAATTTGTATCTGACTTTCTATGTATGTTCTTCAGCTATTAAGAAATGATTTAATCGACTTGTTTAGTGCTTGATTAAGCAGTTAATCGCATTTTGGATACATTAACTTTTCTGTGTAAATTTCCCATTAAAGTTTAAGTAATATATATTTAAGTTACGGTGGATTTTTGTTCAATTTCGCGTTTCTCGAAGAACAAAAATCGCCATATCTTCTTAAGTAAGAGCACAAAAAGTTTAATTTAGTGTACTGTTGTTAATAACATATGCCTAAACCTATTACCTTTTAGGGAAAAGTTAATTTGTTGGCATAACCTATGTTGGCCCATATTGCTTAAAGTAGGCAACAAAAAAAAAATTGGTTATATTGTTTATTTTTTTTCGTGCCAAATACGTAGTATAAATTTCATTGCAAAAAAAAGTTTAAGACAGTTTGAGAGTAAATTCTAACTTTCGTAAATTTTAGAGAATCAACTTTTTAAAATCGAAATAAATATTTAAAAAATCGTTTAAATTATATTTTTGTACTGACATATATTAATAATTGCTACTAATTTATTTTAGAGTCTGTACTTCTAAAATTAATTAATATTTTTCTTGAGAACTAATAGGATTCCTTCAGTAAACGATTAAAGAACTCCCTTCTAAAATTAATTAATATTTTTCTTGAGAACTAATAGGATTCCTTCAGTATACGATTAAAGAACTCCCTTACTACAAATTTCATCAACATATATAAAAGTTATGTCATATTATATAAAATATTTTTTTACCTTAGATTTCTTACTTCGTTTTGAACTTTTATCGTACTATATCTCTTGAGTAAAGCGATAAATTACAATTTTAATATTTCTTTCCATTGTTAGTTTTCAATGTAAAACACTAAGTATAAATATTATCGCTATAAGAAAACGGAGCATTCGAGGGTTAAAAAATTAAAAAAAAAATCTACTCATTTGTAAGAATTTTACATATAATAATCAGTTTGGCTATTAATTAAACAAAACAAATATTAAAATTCTACTGATGATAGCTTGGGAGAGCATGAAATTATGATATAGATTGCTACAAATGAAACCTTAGAATGCATTAAACGGGTTATTTAAAAGCATTTTAAAAATTTGAAATTTTTATTAGCTTTTTTCTTTTAAAATAGAGCTTGTTTCTAATTTTTAGCAATCCGGATTTTGAAGTATTTTCTAATTGAAAGTTTAAAGTTTGATGTTACATTTGGTTTTTTTTTATCCTAAAATATTTTGATAAACCAATTTGAACTTTGAAGCTTTGCACCTTTGTTTGACTGACGAGGTTCCAGGGAACAAATTTTATTTGTTGTAACAATTTTAATAAAAAGTTTTGAATTTAGCGGTTTATTTTTTAAATTTATCGGCTTATTTTTATATTTAAACGGCTTATTTTACTGTTTTCGAGCTTTTTTACGCGCTTAAAACATTGTTTTGTATCTCTTTTTTGGTTGCCCTTCTTATTAGTTATTAAACCAACTTTTTTTTATATGGCTGTGTGGCTTTTTTTCCTTCAATATATTTTTATATAATTAATAAACCATATTAATGATAAAAGTATCTAGTGGTGGAAAAAATGTTATTAATTGAATTTCATTTATATGGTTACATTGTTTTAATTTTTTTCATTTTATTTGTATATGCTTTTTATATTGTTTATATGGGTAGCCTTTATTAAAGTCCATTGTATTGAACAGTCGATTCAACAAGTCGATTTTTTCAAATAACAAAGAGTGATGAAAATACATAGTCCTTTCAAAATTGCTAACCGGAAACAGTGCTACTGACGGGTTCAAGCAAATGAATCATAAATTACGCTTTTTCTACAAATTTTTTTGGGTGACATTTTTCTTATACAGTGTACGGTTTGCAAGCGAGAAAGTGTCAAAATCTAAATTGGAAATTTAAGGGTTAATTCAAAAAAATTTTGTATCACTGAGTATAAAACCATTAGCATATAATTAATTATAGAAGTACATATTTTGTAATGCCAAATACCTACAATTGTCATTACAAATATCATTACTTTTATATGGGGATGTCGTTCAAAATAATGGCATATTATTACTAAACACCTTACGAAAAGTCAAAAATATGTGGCAAAAAAAATGAGTAAAAATAAATTTTCAAAAAAACTAAATTTAATAAAAAAATATATTTTTATTAAATAAATTTTTTTTCAATAAAATGTGCCCACACTGTATTTGAACCTGTTACTCTAGGTTGTCAGTCAAGCGCTCTACCATCTGCAGTAATGCAGAGAGTAAACTGGTTTCATTACTGGTACTGACATAATGACATGTCATTATTTTTCTACACTGGGGTATTATAAATTTGTTTTCGTCATATTTAAGAATTTAATTTTTTTATTATTAAAAAACTTAAATGACTTAGAGCTATAGACATTGTGTGATTCAAGATTTCACGCTCTACCAAGTGATCTTCAGAAGATTTTTTATTATTTGTCTAGTTAAAGGCCATATTAATATCTAATTTTATTTTAAGTATTAGTACCTGGAAAAATATTAAAATTTTTAATTTTTCCTTAATTTAGGCTTAAGAAATCGAATGCTTAGTTTCAGGTTTTTCCATAAATATCCTATGTCTATACGTTAGATAAAGCATCATACCGAAAATTGTTGATGTTTTAATACGAATTTCGTTTTGTTAATACAATTGTCGCTTTTTAAAAATCGCTAATTTAGCGAAGTTATCACTTAACGTCAATATAGTTTGATGAAATTAATTTCTTCTTTAGCCGGGGGGACATCAGCTGTTAGGAGAGATATTTTTAAAACGTATCCTGATAGAATCCTGTGAGTTTTGGAGCAGTTTAGAATCATAACGTATCTTTGTAATCATCATCAATGTATGCCAGTACGAAATTATGTTGTTAACGATTTTTTAAATGTTTGAAATATAGAAATAAAAAAAAATAAAACAAATTGCAAAATAAACTTTCCAGGGTTGGTGAAACATTTATGACACTAAGGTTGTGAAAATACGATGTTTACACTATGTACAACTTTACATGAATTAGGTTAATAACTGAAGGAAATTAAGTTTTCTATCGAAATAATGAAATTGATGTAAACAAAATTAATGAATTGACACTTGAGACCAATTATTAGAGGTTAACCGATGAATTTTTTAAATAATTTACTAAAATAAAACCATTATTTTCGTATACTTATTATTGATTGACAATATTAAGTATACGTCAGAGGGTATAATGAATTTCGATATAGTAACACATAAGAGAAAAAAAGAAAAGAAAACGTAAAATAAATAATAAAATATTGATTATAATTATTTATTGGTAAGGAAATAAGAATTTAATGATATTTACTAAACATTGACAAGTTAAACAAAAAAAAAAATTGTCGGAAAAAATAAAAAAACGAGACTTATATTTCCCTTAAGCAAAATGCCCTTAAAACATATTGCTAAA
The DNA here is from genome assembly GCA_021234595.1 of Delia radicum. NCBI lineage: Eukaryota > Metazoa > Arthropoda > Insecta > Diptera > Anthomyiidae > Delia > Delia radicum. Next base: position 230,700,894 of record CM037853.1, on the reverse strand, counting down.
TCATAGGTGATTATTTACAATATTTTTTGACACATAAATGGCTTTAGAGGTTTTTGACGAATATATGAAAATTTCATTTGATTTGGATAAATTGTGAATGTTTAACTCATCATTGCTCTGAATATGCAATTTTGCCAATTATTTTGTATTTTAATCGGTGAAAAATTATTAACCCAACATTTATGCCCATATTTTGTATTTCCGCTGCGTTCAACGCTTCACCTACGTCAACACAATCGCTAATTAAAAAACATGTTATTTTATAAATCACGGCGTTGTCTCAACACTGAACTAACACGTTATCACTTCAATTGTCAAACCATGGCGTTATTATGGTTTCCTACATACAGGACAGTTGAGAAAACCAGGTTTTTTATGATCTGGTAACTCCATCAGCTGTGATTGTGAATACAAATGTTAATACAGCTGATGAAAATTTAAAACCAAATTCAAGTTTGTGTTTATAACTTTTTTTCATTTGTTTTATTTAAAATTAACATATTTTTTTAAATTGTGATAATTAAAAAGCAGTTTTTTTGTTTTATTAAAAAATATTACAAGTGGTTAATTGTTAACATTATAGAAAATAAACACAGAAAACTAAAATATTTTTTTCTATTTGTGGTTATTTACAAATATGTAAGCTAACGCTTGGGTGTTTAATTTGACAGCTCAAGTGATAAAAAAGTAAGCGTTGCGTTTTACACAATTAGCTTTTTCAAAAATTTGAGTTTAAAATAATGTAATAATCAGCTGTTGCAACGCGAGCAGTCACTTTTTGAACGCTGTGATTTAAGAAATTCCAATTAGGCCAACGCAAGGTGAAGTGAGGCGTAGCGTTTTACAAAATAAGGGCATTAATTATTAAAACCAACAACAAAATTTTTTTTTTGTAAAATTTTACTCACACACACTTACTCACGCAAAAATTTTACTCACGTAGACGCACTCACGAAGAATTGTTTCCTACTCACACTCACTCATGTTCACTTGAGTAAATTTATGTTTCACTCACACTCACTCGTGATTAGACATACGCCGTATACCTATACAAAAAATATTTGAATGTGTAAAAATTTGGTTGTTGTTATGTTGTTAAAAGAAAAAGAAGTATTTCAGATATATGTAATTTTACTATGCTACAACCTTGGAAAGTTTTAAAAATAATTTTTGCCAGATTAATTTCCCTATTTAAACTTGAGTAATTCTTTTATGAAATATGAATTTTGTTTTAAACTTTCAAACCAAAATATTCAAAATGTCAACCAAAAATATTTTTAATTCATTTACATTTTTCATTCTTATTATTTTGAAGTACACTAATCCCTTTATCGAAAGACCAATTTTTTTTCCTAATAAAATTTATGCCATGAGTTGGGCACGAAAGATGAACAAGAAATTAAAAATGGTTTGAAAATTTATAGTTTTTATCATAACTCTAAATTGCCATAACTTTGAAATTTATCCATGGATTTTCTTGAAATATCCGTTGTTTTCTTTGTAAATATAGGATCTTGCTACAAACTTACAAAAAAATCACAACTTTCTATCTTATTAGACTTAACTATCCAAAAAATGGGACGAAAATCGGGTAAGGCGGATAAGCTACGTATCGGTGTCCACAATCTATTTTAAAAAACACACGGTATAAACATAACAAAATACCCTTTCCATGTACACTTTTTATTAAATATTTATAAATTTTTTTTCATTTTACAATTTTTGTTATCTCTGCTGCAGCTCAATGCCAAAGATTGATAACGTTATTTACACACATCACATGTAAAACAAAAAAAAAAAAAAACAGAAAAAAGTTTAACAAAAACTGGAAAAAGACATCATTACAACAAAACCAGAAAAAAAGGATACAAAAAATTTTGTAAAATAAAATGACTTTGCAGGATATTACATTTTTGTTCATACAACACAGTTTTTTTTCTCTTTTTTTTTGAGTAATTTTTAGTGTCGCACGTATACGCTTAATACATGACAAGAAGCAGTACACAGTGGGGTATATCACAAAATGGTTGGAAAAAATTCGGCCATTTCCTACTTAGTGGTCCGACTACGATTTCAATGAAAATGTGTTTTTATGGTTGGTAAATGCTATCTAAACAAAAACTGCATACCACGATTTTTAAAATAATTTGTTTACGTTTTTTATAACCGAAAATCCAAAAATTTTAAAAATTTGAATTACCCGTTACACACAAATGAAGTGACATAGAGACATACAAAATATATAATTTGAAAACTTATAAATGTATACATTTGCCTCTAAAATAATTTTTAATTTTTTTTTTCGATATCATAAAAACGCATTTTTTGAGTTTTTAATTAATTTTGCACATTTAGATTTTTTCGACTTTCGTGATTAATAAAAGGCGCAAATCTAAATATTTATTAAAAAATGTATTTTATTAAAGAGCGCTTGGGTTTTCATTTCATTAATTGAGCTCCAAATAAAGCCGTAGGAATATTTTCATTGGTTGTATCTTTTAAGATACAGTGAGCATTTAAGACTAAGTCCAAAAAACCATGGGATTGTGTCTATTAATAAATATATTATTGAAAATTTACATTTTAACAAAAAGATTTTAGTTTTCTAATAGGATTACCCAAGTATTTGTTCTACCAAGAGTGCTAAATGGGATTCCTTTTAAACATGTCGTAATATACAGTTAATTTCCTTTCTAACGAAAAAGGTTCGTACCCCTTGTGCAAATATTTCTTATATTACTTATTTTGAGTGTATTAATTTTTATGAGTTTTTTGTATTAATTTTTTGAAAATCGGATTAGAAACAAATAAATTTTGTATGCAAAAAGTTTCCTAAATTTGGGGGGTCATATTGACGCCTCCGGAAGGTCTGGGAGGTTCAAAATCTTAAGCTTAATATTACGTCACTTATGCCTATTCCAAATTTCATTGTAATTGGACCACTAAGTAAGAAATGACCGAATTACTTGCAAAAACCTTTTTTATTAATAAAAAATATATTCTAGTTTACAAGTAAAAAAATCTCTTTTATTCTTTCTTTAAAAATGTATTCACCTTTTCGGGAAACCCTCCCATTAAGGACTGTAAAGTACTTTCTGTAACCTTCTCGAGCAGGTTTTCAATCTCTTCTTAAAATCGTCCATGCCATCGGACACCCTTTTTCTGTCCTTTAATTCTATTTTAGCAAGAGCCCAATATCTTTCAACAGTTTGGGCGATTTGAATCCCTTAAGGGCTCTCTTGCTGTAGTGGCAAGATGCCAAATCAGGCCAGAAGTATGCGTATAACTGGAAGTAGTCTTTTTTGCACACATTCTCTTATATAAATTTCGGTTTTTTATTGTTCCTGTTGTTACAAATGACTTGCTCCTTTTTCCACAACTGCATATTGCTTGCCATACCAGGGAATATTTTATCATGCCGACCTCGTTTTCTTCCCGAGCCAGATTTTCTCTCAATGGTCAAGTCTCCCTTAAACCATTGAATTACTTTTGAAACAGTCTGACGACTAATTTTTGATTCCTTAGCTAATTTTTTATATGTCCATGAAGGATTTTGTGGATAATATTTATTTATCTTCAAACGAATTTTTGGGTAAAATTGAAAACAAATTCTAGATTGTCAATAATTTATTTACCGACATATTTTTAAAAGTTACTATGATCAAAAAAAAATTTTAAAGAAAGCTTGTGATGAAAGTTATAAGGAAAACATTTTTCGAACGCACATCTTATCTTACCACTGTGCAGTAGTGCGAGAGCATGTTGTGTTCATAGTAATATTCATTCATACAACAGGAGCAGTGATATCGTAGTAGTAGTTCTATATAGATTAATAAAGCTATAAAATTGTTATACAATATCAAAACACGTTTGCAAACATTTGATGTATAAAGTAATTAAAATAACATATAAAAAAGTAAAAAAAAATTACAAAATAGATTTTTAATTTTTCTCGCCTTTAAATCTGTATAAAATTTTCTTTCATTTTCATTACATTTTAACTATAAGATTAATTACACAATTTTATTATGCGACACCTTGTGTCTTGTTTTAAGAATATAAATTTTTAACTGAGTTTCAATTTTTTCTTATTCCTTTTGCGATCTATCTTCATCCAAAGTTAATAATATTTTATGCATTAGTTATAACTAGGGCAAGGAATTTCATGCAACTAAAAAAAGAAAATAGGAGTTTATAAAATGTAGCTAGAACCGAAAAATATGCACTAAGAACATGTAAAATATGCAAATATAAGCTTAAAAACATCAAAATACACTCAGGGAATTAAGAATTTAGAAAATTACACTTAAAACAACTACAAATGTATTTAAAAAGACGATGACTGCATTTGTCATAAAAATTACCAAAAATTGTAGTTATTATTAACTATTAATTAGTTAATAGTTAATAATAATAATTAATTTATTATTATTATTTTAATTAATTTATTATTAACTGCAATATTAGTCAAAACAATAAAAAGCAACTAACAAAAGTTTTAATACATACAGTGGGGAGCACTTGTGAGTACATGTAAGTACTTTTTACACCTAAAGATTCAGGTCGAAAATTGTTTGACACTAGAACTATATTATACTTTTCTAAAGGTACAAGGTACGCTGAATCCAAATTAATTAAATTAATGAAATCCTTAGATTCACTCTCCGATATCGAGCTATAATAACTTTTCTCGTTAATATAGCTCGATATTAACGAGAAAAGTGTGTTTTTTGAACAAAATGCTCCGATTTTTCACGTTCCTGGAAATGTATTTTTCATAATACTTGTAACGGCAACTGAACACGTGTTCAGTTGCCGTTACAAGTACTATTTCTGATTACAAATTTAGTTACAAATTTCTAGAACATATAAACTTCCTGGGAATTGGGTTTGCTACCTATGCACCTGAACAGGAGAAAAAAGAAAAAAAAAATGAAATTAAAAAATTTTTCACTTTTGCGCGCTACCTAAACAGTGTTAAGAATCAGTGTTTATTGAGATCTTAGGTAAATTTTTGTAGTTCATTGTTTCCTTGAATTTTGAACGGTTTGCTACCTATGGACCTGAACACGGGAAAAAAGGTAAAAAAAAATCGAAAATTTTTTAAGTTTTTTGCGATTTTGATCTGGAAGGTGAAGTTTTTTTGATTTTATATGTTCGCAATTTTTGTTCTTTATGACAAGAGCTACAACTTTGCCATAGAGAGTAAATCGAAATTCTGAACGGTTTGCAAGATATGAGCCTGAGAAAATTATCACTTTTTTGCGAAAATGATACCGAGGCCCCAAATCTTTGGCGGCCCATAAACAAAAGAGGATATGACTTTGGGAAAAATTGAGAGACACGGGTCTTTTTTTTTTTAGTCTTTTATCACGTAGTGGTGTCCGTATATGGTTATTTTGCCATGACTTAAAAAATTACACACAGTGTTATTGTTGTATTAGGCGGGCTTAAGTTGATTCCGAGAAGCTAAAAAGTATTTAATATACTATATGGAATATGTTGTATGTTTTATGTGTTGGAAAATGTTTGACCAGTTTTTTTTTTAATATAATTAATAGTTTTTAAGTTTTTTTTACTATTTTCTGGAATCAAAAAAATTAATATTGCACTAAAAATATTTAAAACTTATACACGTATTTCATTTTTTTTGCTTTCTATCAGTTTTACCCCCTGTTTTTATAAAGCGAACGGAATAATTCCTCCGGAAGAATGTGTATACATATTTCGTTTTTGTTACCATAACAAAATACACACGTTTCCCTTGAGGAATTATTCCGTTCGCTTTATAAAAACAGGGGGGTTAGATTATCGAGAAAAAACATTCATTTGTATAAAATTTCTTGCCCTAGATATAAAAAAAAGCCCAAGTGTTTGTTTAATGGATAAATTAAAAATTTTTCATTAAGTAAATCACTATTTAATTACGTACATTTTATATTTTTAATAAACTTCAAAAGAACTGGCAAAAGTTTTAATAATGTGAAAATAAGTGACTTTATTGTAATTTAAAAGCAAGGATGGAAAAGGCGTGCTTGCTTCGCTTTGGGTATTTTTAGAAGAGGGAATAAACTTTGTTAAAGCAAAAAAAAGAAAAGAAAAAAAAGAAAAAAATCATAAAAATTTCTATAAATCAATAAAATCTTGGAAAAATGTTGCTAAAATTGTAAACATTTTTGAAATTGTTTAACACTACTTGAACCGATAAAAATCGCCAAAATAGGTGAAAATATAGCACATTTATTAGCAACAATTTATTCAACCTTTTTTTTGCACATGTCAAAATAAAATTTTTCAATTATTAATTTCGTTATTAGTTTTTTTTAGAAAGAGTAAGATAAATGTATTTCTTAACCCACAAACCGGCCTAAGCTTGTTTGGCACGCAAAATAAACAATATGTTTTCGCTGACTATTTTCGGCGTTATTGGCCAAAATAGGTTTAGAGCGAATCTCAAAAACTAATCCGCAAAAATTAATAGGTTTAAGCATAAATTATACTTCTTACCAATATATAACTACAGTCCCAAAATTACCCTTTTTGTATTTTTAGATTTTTATATTAAGGGGTGCACTCTCTTTAGATTTTTATTTCGTGATTTTTTTATATTTCAGTTTTTGATAGTTTGACCATTTTTTTTTTATATATTGTGAACATTTTGGCGAAAAACTCGTAAAAAAAATTTTGTTAAACAAACTACTTTCCCTATGTGTTACTTGCTCCATATTTACTTTATATGCATATGTCTGAAAATAATATATTGAAAGTCGAATGCCACTGTGCAGCCTTAACGGATGGACCGACTTTTAATATAGTTTTTTTTCTTTTGTAAAGTACTATGAAGTCCCTAACGTAGACATTTTAAATTTTTGTCTAGTATCATTTGAATTAAAATAAAAAAAAAACATTTTTTTTTAATCCGTCTACTTTAGGGACTAAACAATTTATGGGTATTTAAAAAACAATTAAGAATTGAAGGGCTTATTGTAAAAACTTGATAAGCCACATATTGTCTTTAGTTTGTTTTTGCTTTTTAAAGGTTGAAAGAATTTAAAAAATGTGACTTTTTCAGAACATTTTTACTCTAAGCAATATTGCTATTAATTATTAATCAATGGATGTCTCGAAAACAGCAAAAATTCATAAAACAGCAAATGTGGCTTATCATGTTTTTACAATAAACTCTTCATATTTATTCTCAGATTAGTAAGCATGGCTTAATCTTAAATTATAATTTTCAGAATAATATTTTATATTGTGCATTTCTACACTGATAGAAATTTGTGCGTAGTATTAATGAATTCCTTCATTAATCCAATTAATTTTTTCATAAAAAAGTCCCCAAAGAAATGTGTTTCATTAAATAAATTTTAATGAATGGTTTCATTGACCCAATGAAAATTTCATAAAGTATATGAAATTTTTTTCATTAATCCTAGCCTAATCGTTGCTAAAGCTCATAATTTTTGACGAATTCGAAAAAGATAAAATTTGAAAAGTAGCTGATTAGTTTTCAGTTTTTGTTTCAAAATGAAAGTACAAAAAAAAATTTAAAAATTTTTATTGAAAAAAATTTGAAAATTTTTCACTGATTTAATGATTTTTTTTATGAAATTATGAAAAAATCATAAAAAATGTTAATGAAAAAAATACCAATATTAATGAATTTTCATTCAGCTAATGAAATTTTTCATTAAACCAATGAATCGATATTAATGAAATCGTTTCATTAATGCTATGAGAGAAAATTCTATCAGTGTATCGCAAAACAATAGAATCATTACCTTATTTTTATATAATTGTTAAAATATTGTTTTTTATATTTTAAAGAGAGTAAACGCTTAAGCTCATTAAAATCTTTTATTTGATGAACGTTTTGGCGGAATTCATATAGCTGTTACAAAGCTAAAATTGTTGGAAAAAACTGCCGCTGTACCCGCTAGTAAAGAAAAAAAAATTAAATTTGTTTGCATTTTCTCAATTTAGTACGTCGATTCACCTAACTATATTTTCATTCCACGGTTTTATAAAAAAATGCAAAAAAAATTAAATTTAGAAATTCTTTTAAAAAGTTCATAAAATTTTTGCGTTTAAAAATTTTTAAATCTTAATTTTTTTTTTTTCGTATTTAACTTTTTAAAACTGTTATTACTTGCTGTTTAAACTAACAAGTTAAATACTTTACTTGCTACAGGCATTACATACTAATGGTCATAAATTGACAGCTCTTATCTGACATTATTTTTTACAATGCTTAACGACTTTTTCAGCATAATGAAATAATTTGCCTTCATAAGTTAAAGTTAAAAACATTTTTAAGTTCAGAGTTGTCATTTTATGATCATCAGAATTTTTTTACATGTTTCTTTTTACTGGTATTATGTTTCATTGTTAAATGTAGCTTTAAATACTCAAAAACAAAATGAAATTGCCAGGCAATTTAAAAAATAAAACACAATGTTTTACAGTCTTTATTATGTACACACATTATGAAGGAGTTAAATGTTACAAAATATGACAAGAAAATTGTTATGAATGTTTTTGAAGGAAATATACACAGTGCCCTTGTATAACGCAGTTAAAACGTTTCACAATAAAATGCATTGTGCGCAACTTTTATTAACAAGTTTTATATTCCAATGCCTAGAAAAACATATGAAAAGACGAACGAAAAAGACGAACCGTGTTGTAAAAGGAATATATCGTCGATTGATTATTGGAGAGCCACACCGACCAAAAACATTTTTGCGAGAAAAACGATAAAGAAAGTTTACAACAAAATTATTAAATTTCTACAAGATAGATTTTCTTTTTTGTTTGCTATATCTATAGCTGCATTTATTATAAACAATATTGTTAATTTTTACGCCTTTTTGCACTGAGTATCCAGAGTTATTAACAATTAAAAAAAAAAAAGATTTTTTTATTATATGGCCTATAAGCCGTTTTTATCACAATTTTATTGTTTTTCTTTCAAGTAGGTCAAACGTTTTTTTTTTCTTTTAATCATTATAAAACTAGGTTGTCATAGTGCAAACCAATGCTTAAACTTTTTTATTGTTTTTTGTTTTATATGCGTCGCTTATTGCAAATGTGTCAAACCAAGATTGACGAATAATGTTTTTATTTTTCTATAGAAAGTTTGACTCATTGGCCAAAAAGTGGTAAATACACCATACCAATGTTAAGAAATTTGTAAAAATAGGGATACGCAGCACATATGGGGCTGGATATCTCCTAATTGATACGAGGTATATAAAAACGGATTAAAGATTTAGAAATCATATATAAGGTGGCGCAAAAGTAATCCTCCTATCAGAAAATGCTGTACATAATAAATACATAATAAAAAAAAAACATCGGAAGGTTATTTTTGCGCCACCTTATATAATCAATTCCTAACTCAATTTTGCCAGAAATGGTCTATAGGTCTCACCAATATTCCTACGATAATGCAAACTAGTAATAGGGTGAAACAAATTATAGTTCAGAATAAAAATACAAAATTTATAGGTGATTAAGTACTTGAAATATTTATATATTTATATTATTTAATTAATAATTTTTTCGAAAGACTTTAAAACAAGATTTTAGTTGACTTTATTTAACAAATTTTTACTGTTAAATAATTTTTTCAGTGTCTGCTATCAACCGGTAGATGGCGACACTTGTATATACGATTATTTTTTGTTCAATTATTTTTTGTTATTGTTATTGACGCATTATTTTGAGTGCAAAAAGCATACGAAAAATAAAGTTAGATTTTCAATTTAAGCAGGCGAAATTAAATGCAATTTGATAACTGTTGTTATCAATTGAAATGCGTTTTAAAATAAAATGTGTTTTAAATTGAAATGTGGTTTAAATTGAAATGTCTTCATAATAAGTCCTCATCCTTTTAGCGCCCAAACATAGACAAACTATGAAAGCTCGCTATAAATTGAAAATAACATAAAAATAATCTCGATGTATATAAAAACAAAAAACTAATATAACTGTAAAAAATATTACTTGAGCCAGAGTACATACTAAAAATTTTTTATATAAATAGAACATTTTTGGTCTTCAAAGTTTAGTAACGTCATGATGCTTGTTAGGAAAAGACCTAACCACGTGGTTGATTACTAAGAAGACAAGAATGGAGCAAAATTGATTATTAATAGGTTTTTTGTTAAAGTTCTGCCTATTATATAGGCTCTAGCTTTTCTAAAACTTCGGGTTCTGATGAGATCTTTAGCCAGATCGAAATACTAGTATCAACCTAGCTAATATGTTTGATTTGCTTTATTTTTGTAAATATACGGAGGTTGAAAGCTCGCTATAAATTGAAAATAACATAAAAATAATCTCGATGTATATAAAAACAAAAAACTAATATAACTGTAAAAAAAAAATATTACTTGAGCCAGAGTACATACTAAAATTTTTTTATATAAATAGAACATTTTTGGTCTTCTAAGTTTAGTAACGTCATGATGCTTGTTAGGAAAAGACCTAACCACGTGGTTGATTACTAAGAAGACAAGAATGGAGCAAAATTGATTATTAATAGGTTTTTTGTTAAAGTTCTGCCTATTATATAGGCTCTAGCTTTTCTAAAACTTCGGGTTCTGATGAGATCTTTAGCCAGATCGAAATACTAGTATCAACCTAGCTAATATGTTTGATTTGCTTTATTTTTGTAAATATACGGAGGTTGAAAGCTCGCTATAAATTGAAAATAACATAAAAATAATCTCGATGTATATAAAAACAAAAAACTAATATAACTGTAAAAAAAAATATTACTTGAGCCAGAGTACATACTAAAAATTTTTTATATAAATAGAACATTTTTGGTCTTCAAAGTTTAGTAACGTCATGATGCTTGTTAGGAAAAGACCTAACCACGTGGTTGATTACTAAGAAGACAAGAATGGAGCAAAATTGATTATTAATAGGTTTTTTGTTAAAGTTCTGCCTATTATATAGGCTCTAGCTTTTCTAAAACTTCGGGTTCTGATGAGATCTTTAGCCAGATCGAAATACTAGTATCAACCTAGCTAATATGTTTGATTTGCTTTATTTTTGTAAATATACGGAGGTTGAAAGCTCGCTATAAATTGAAAATAACATAAAAATAATCTCGATGTATATAAAAACAAAAAACTAATATAACTGTAAAAAAAAAATATTACTTGAGCCAGAGTACATACTAAAAATTTTTTATATAAATAGAACATTTTTGGTCTTCAAAGTTTAGTAACGTCATGATGCTTGTTAGGAAAAGACCTAACCACGTGGTTGATTACTAAGAAGACAAGAATGGAGCAAAATTGATTATTAATAGGTTTTTTGTTAAAGTTCTGCCTATTATATAGGCTCTAGCTTTTCTAAAACTTCGGATTCTGATGAGATCTTTAGCCAGATCGAAATACTAGTATCAACCTAGCTAATATGTTTGATTTGCTTTATTTTTGTAAATATACGGAGGTTGAAAGCTCGCTATAAATTGAAAATAACATAAAAATAATCTCGATGTATATAAAAACAAAAAACTAATATAACTGTAAAAAAAAAATATTACTTGAGCCAGAGTACATACTAAAAATTTTTTATATAAATAGAACATTTTTGGTCTTCAAAGTTTAGTAACGTCATGATGCTTGTTAGGAAAAGACCTAACCACGTGGTTGATTACTAAGAAGACAAGAATGGAGCAAAATTGATTATTAATAGGTTTTTTGTTAAAGTTCTGCCTATTATATAGGCTCTAGCTTTTCTAAAACTTCGGGTTCTGATGAGATCTTTAGCCAGATCGAAATACTAGTATCAACCTAGCTAATATGTTTGATTTGCTTTATTTTTGTAAATATACGGAGGTTGAAAGCTCGCTATAAATTGAAAATAACATAAAAATAATCTCGATGTATATAAAAACAAAAAACTAATATAACTGTAAAAAATATTACTTGAGCCAGAGTACATACTAAAAATTTTTTATATAAATAGAACATTTTTGGTCTTCAAAGTTTAGTAACGTCATGATGCTTGTTAGGAAAAGACCTAACCACGTGGTTGATTACTAAGAAGACAAGAATGGAGCAAAATTGATTATTAATAGGTTTTTTGTTAAAGTTCTGCCTATTATATAGGCTCTAGCTTTTCTAAAACTTCGGGTTCTGATGAGATCTTTAGCCAGATCGAAATACTAGTATCAACCTAGCTAATATGTTTGATTTGCTTTATTTTTGTAAATATACGGAGGTTGAAAGCTCGCTATAAATTGAAAAAAAAAAACTATTAATTTTTCATTATTAAAAAAATCCTTTCAAAAATTTAATTTTTAAACTTAAATCTTATTGCAAAGAGACTATAACTGTTTTGTTTTTTCCCTCTTTATTCCACCATTTACAAAAACTACCATTTTGCATACAAAACGATTGTTTAAACCAGGTGCCATGTAAAAATAATAAATTGCTTTTTTACACTTCATCTTACAAACACAAAATAGTTTGAAAAATATTTATAACTTGTGCAGAGTATATAGCTCTTATAAAAGCATAAATGCACTCAAACGACTAATTCAAAAGATATTCTCTGTTTTTGTCTTAAAATGATAGGAAAATATGAGTTTTAATTTCATAAAACTTATTTCTTTATTAAGGTATAAACTTTTGTTAGCAGAAAGGAAGCAAAAAACAGAATTTAATAATAATTTAAGTAAAACTTAAACAATATTTGAAAAACTACAATCAATGCACTAAAACCAAAAAGATAACAAGATATATTCTAAGAAAATCCATATACAATCAATAAAAAAAAATTTAAGTGTATCAGAAAATACCAAACAATCGTAATTTAAAATGTATCAAAAAGTACCACACCAAAATGTGTCCAAAAAGTAACAAAACAATCTTGCGTTCTTCAAGTAGCAAAATGTACTAAAATGTATCAAAAAATACCAAAATAATCGTGGATTATTAAAGTATAAAAAAGTTCCAAAATGTAGCAAAAATTACTGAAGCAATCGTGGACGATTAAAGTATGAAAAAGTAGCAAAAAGTACTGAAACAATCGTGGACTATTAAAGTATAAAATAGTACCATAATGTAGCAAAAATTAATGAAGCAATCGTGGAGTATTAAAGTATGAAAAAGTGCCAAAAAGTAGCAAAAAGTACTGAAGCAATCGTGGACTATTAAAATATAAAAAAGTGCCAAAAAGTAGCAAGAAGTACTGAAGCAATCGTGGACTATAAAGTATTAAAATCTTGGGCTGTTAATCAATAAGTCATGTACCAAAATGTATTAAAAAGTAACAAAACAATAGCGGACTTAAAATTTTAGAAAGTACTAACATATGTAATAAATAACTGAAGCAATCGTGTATTTGAAAGTATTAAGAAAGAAGTACCTACACAATCGAAAATTTTAAATGTATCCAAGAGTACGAAAATTTTTAAAAAAGTACTAAACGAGTCATGGATTTTTAAATGATTAAAAGTATCAAATACATTAAAAAGTACCGATCGCGGATTTTTTAACTTTAAAAATGACCAAATTGTATTAAAAAGAAATGAAACGATCGTGATTTTTTAAATTAAAAAAAATTACCAAATTGTATAAAAAAGAACAAAAAGTACCAAAGGGTATTACAAAGTACCGAATTTTTTAAATTTAAAATTTTTAAAATTTAAAAAGTACCAAACTTTATTAAAAAACACCAAAAAAATTATGAATTTTTAAAGAATAAAAAAGAACCAAATTATTAACTCATTGAGGACACGTCATTGATCCGCTGAACATTTTTTAACCAAACTTTGCAGATTAAAAGAACATGCAATTTTTGTATTTCTTTTTGTCATAAAGCGCCCTATTTTGTAAATATTAGCAACCAATCGTAGTTTTTGACCATATTTTAAAATTGCTATATGGCAACCATGACATTAAAATGTTTAAAAAAAGTACCGACACAATCGTCAATTATTAAAGCATATATCACTGCATTTAAAAGTATCAAAAACTACCAAAAATAATCGAATCATCTGTGAATTTTAAATGTACCAAAAAGAACCAAAACAATGAAAACAATTTTAGAATATAAATGTACCAAAATATAGAGGACTTTAGTCAATACATTGTTAAATTTTTAAAGTATGAAAAAGTACCAAAAACAATCGAATCATCAGCTAACTTTAAATATATTATGGCGTATAGCTTCTCTAAAAATGGCCAGAGTTTAACTTTAACCACAGATATATCCAAATAAATTTGACATTCACAACAATGGTTAAACCCTACACTTTGGTTAACTTGACATAAGTTAGCAAGTCCAAAAAGTATTAAAACAATTAGGATTTTTTTTAAATCAATTTTAATTTTGCAAACATTTGGATATGTGCCCTAAATTAAAACCACATTGAGAAATGTATTAAAGTTTTAGAATTAAAAAAAAAAAAAACAGTTTGATAACAACTTTGCAAATATGTACCTCAAGCTTTTATTGAGGTTTCGATTAAATATGTAAATTCTAAAATTTCTGGCTTACCATCAAACAATATCCTGTTCTTTATTCTAGCATTTTGCATTTCAAAAGTTTTTGCTGCTTTATTTATCTATCAATCCGTTTGTCTGTCTGTCTGTCGGTAATCCATACAAACTATGAAAAATATGAAGTGTTGATGATGACTGTGTTCCATTTTTAATGGCAACTACTATTACTAAAGCAAAAATCTGCAGGCTGTTACTGCTAGTAGTATGAAACAACTAGGACAAAAACTGAAAAACAATGCTGGATAAAAACTGAAATTTAAATCACACTTTGAGATGAATTTGTTCAAACAAACCTGGACACTACCCATAGAAATTGTAGATGGGTTGTACACACAAACAAAGATAACACTAGTTTACAGCAAACGTAGTACTTCAACAATGAAAAAAAACCAAATCTATTGATAAATACCAATAGATGCAAAAGCATCTATATTAAATTTTTTTCTATACGATGTATTTGTTATTCTGATGCTAAATGTCGAAAATTTTAAGATATTTTGATAACATTTGGTATACTGACTTATAATGGCCAAATTACAAAACCTACTCCTTTTTTTTACACAGAACTTCTAGTTCTGCTCACAAAATTTCCAGTTTTTATAACCCAAATGACAACAAAGTGAAAAAAATGTAAAATTTAAAAAAAAAAACACCAAAATTGAAAAAAAAATCGATTCGTTAAGGCGATTTTATGAAACATTAGCAATTTTTAAAATGTTGGTTATTTTTTCCTATTTTAGAATTTTAGCGTTGTTTTAAATGCCCGAGCAAAAAAAAAGTTACATCTCAAATACAAAATCAAATCGCATTTGATATAGATCGATATTTATCTAATATATCTAATCTATCCGATTAGATACCTCAAATATATTAAGTTAGATCAAAATTATCCAAAAATTTCTAATATAAGATTTTGATAGATCCCAAAATATCCTGTGGGATTAATTTAGATCTACTTGGGTGCAATTGGATCCAAAAAGATAAGTAATTTTTGGTGTACATAGGGAGATATTTTGAGATTGAATGGGATTTACTTATATCCCATGGCATATATTATTTTTAATAAAAATATAAAAATAATTTCGACATCTGCGCATATATAATTATGTATGGGGTTGTATATAACAATATATAATTATTCTTATACGCATTAATTTTGAGATTGAATGGGATTTACTTATATCCCATGACATATATTATTTTTAATAAAAATATAAAAATAATTTCGACATCTGCGCATATATAATTTTGTATGGGGTTGTATATAACAATATATAATTATTCTTATACGCATTGAATTATGTTGGAGCATATATAATCATATCTCAAACTAAATAGTTAATCTTAATGTCATATATAATTATATCTTGTATTGCATTATTCATATGGCACCATATTAAAGCATTTCTTATATAACACACAAATATATTTTTTATAATGCAGTATATATTATTATATCTTAAATTATATGGCTTATATGTCACCATTCACGATAACATATTGTGTTATATATGAGAATGTATTATTATATATGACAATAGATCTGTCATATGTATAGCATATATGCTTAATATGAAATTTAATAAATGCCAATATATAATAATATATTACCAATATATTATATATATATTACCAATATATTATATATATATTACCAATATATTATATATATATTACCAATATATTATATATATATTACCACATAAGAAACATATAATCATATATGGAAATGCATGAAACCATATATAATCACATAGCATAATATATTTTAATATGAAAAAACATATAATTTTTTTTCTCGGGTGTTGAATTTTTTTTTTCCAATTTTTGGCAATTTTTTGCAGTTTTAATACACAAAGAATTATCCTTCATTATATTAATGAAAAAATTTCATTGAATATTTTTCGTGGATTCAATGAGGAATTTCATTATATCCAAGAAATTTTATTAATATTGAGACATTATTCATAAAATTTCATAGTTTTATAAAAAAAAATTCATTCGATTTTATTAAATGAAAATTTTCTTTAGAACTATGAAATTATTTCAAAAACTTAATTTTTTACTTTTTGATAAAATTTCATAATTTTGTTGAATTGAAATATTAGTAGTAGTAGTAGTAGTAGTAGTAGTAGTATTTTCTTTATTTTCAATATTTAGCAATATATATAATACAAAGTTTAAAAAATATTATTTTAACATTAGACCATGACATAGTGTCGTCGGTCGGCTATCTTAAATTATATAATGTTGTGCAAAAATATTATATTTTATTATAAATTTTTAATAATTAAATTCTTGTATAAGCATTGTTCTATAATTTATACAATATTTTATAAAATTGGCTAATGCCCTCCATCCTATTATTTTGCCATCAAGTGTATTTAAAACTTCATCTTCTTCAAGTAAAACTTTTCCGAAATAAAACATTCTAAATTCCCTAAATGCTGTACAGCGGCCCAAAAAATGTAATAAGTTTTCGTCTTCACCCATGTTGCATATTGAACATAAAATCGACACATTATTTTGATTACTTTGATATCTGGTGGCATTCAGCTTGATTAAATCACACCTAAGCTTAAAGATCCACATTATTTCTTCTCTATTTCTGACCTCAGTCAAGTAATTTTGACCGACTGTTGGGTCCAAATTTTTATAAATTCTATTGGTTTGCAATTTCCTTATTAAAAGTTGTACGTAATATTTATTTTTCAAAGCTTGTAAAAGATTGTTTCTATTCTCATTCCATTGGGCTTTAGTGGCAAGATTTTCTGTCCAATTAATATTATACTCTGCTCCTAGTGTGTTGAGTGTATTTACCCATAAAAGATTATGATGTAGCAGTTTCCTAGTTAGCTTATGTGGCAGGCGTTCTTCATTGTAATTAAATAGTGTTCTGATGACATATCTTAGATGTAAATCAAGAGTAAAAAGATGTCCATGTTTGAAATATAATTGAAATATATGGAAATACATTTCAAACTATAGTTATAATATTTAATTTTTTCTCAAGTGTTCAACATATTTTATATAGTGCTTTATTATTTTAATGTAGCCTTTTATTAATTTTGGACTTCAATGAAATTGTTGAAAAATCATATGGAGCGGTTCATTGGCTAAGTTCCAATGCATTTTTCAAGACATTCATGAAGAAATTTATTAATAAAAGAAAACTTCTTAATATTAAAAAATTTTATGAAACTGTTTCATTAATTCTACAAACATTTCGTAAACATTAACCTGTTTCATAGATTCTATAAACCTGTTTCATAGATTCTATAAAAAGTTTCAATTTACAAGTTCCAGTGAAACTTTTCATTAACGCTAATATGACCGTAAATGGTCATAACATTAGTATTTATCCAAAGATTTGTTTCTTTGTTAAAGTACTGCTACTTAAAGTACTGCTACTTTTAAAAATATTTTATATTGTTTCATATATTTGATATAGTTTTAAAAAAAAATAAAATTAGATTTTTCCTTGAAATTTTGAAACATATGTCCTTAACTATTCAAAAAGCGTGCGGCACATTTAAATGAAATTTGTTTTACAATTTGACTGACCACAGAAGCTTGATCCTAAACCGATATATAATCAAAATAGTCAAATTACTCAAGAATTAAAAATAAAAAATAATAAATAAAAAATCGCACGCTTGTCGCGTTTTAGCTGTAAACTAGTATAATCAATGGACAGTAAAAAATAGTATAGAAAATTAACAGTTTTTGATGAGAAAGCAAAAATTTTATCCAATACATACTCGCAAGCTCACACTGAACTAATACAGAGTATTAAAGTGGACATCCGTTGAAAAAAGGTTGGCAATCTCTCCATAGTATATTTATATCTACACTGAGAGAATGCTCTGCATAATATAAATGCATTTTTGTATTTGATCTAAGAAGTGTCACTAGAAATAGTCCATTCAAACTTTTAATTTAATTAATGCAATTTTTCATACGACTACTGAAAAAGTTTAATTACAAATAGTTTGATTAAAACTATGATGCTTTTCAATAAATTTTAACAAATTTTTCATTCACATTGTGAAGAAAACTTCATCAGTTTAGTGAAAAAAAACTTAATTTAAACTCGTCCAAAAAATTCTCTCTGTGTAGGCTTCCAGAGTGACGTGGATGAAGATGTAATGTTGGGTTTTTGTGTAAAAATTGTATGCATTTTAAAATTTGTATTTTGCTTTTTGTGTCAGGTTTCCTTTTGTATTGTTTTTAGATTACAAGTTGTGGGAGGGGGGAACTCCGTAAAATATTGGTGGTCATTTCATTTCTCTGGTATTTTTTCTGAAAATCTTGAATCAATTCAAATCTTTATTATTATTTTTTTTTAAAGAAAGTATCAGATGGTTTTAATGGATTTTATGATAACCAAACACTTGCAGACGGAAAGTACAAAAGCTCACTCGTTTAGCACCATATTAAAAAACACCAGAAAAAATATAAATTTCATTCATATGTCCTTTTTTTACCTACATCCTTTAAAATTTATGTATGTGTGTATGCTAACAAAATTACATGTCATTTTTATCATTTCCTGTTACTAACACAAAATAAATATCAAAAACATAAACAAAATCTTCTTATAATGTGTCAAACAAATGTCATTTTAGACATTTTCATATGTCATAAATGACATTAAAATACCATTATTTTATATGATTTAGGAATTGTTTCTGTTTTCTTTCTCTGTTTGAATATTGGCTACAAATGAAATGTTTATTTTTTTTGCATTTGTTGTTATTTTAAGAATTCTTTATGTGTTATGACAGGCATGATTCAAAAATGCAATTGTCATATTGAACACACACGTTATTAAACAATTGATTAAGTAATGAAATAATGTTAAAGGAAACTGCTAATGGAAAGTCAGTACGCTCAGTGAATTATGTAGTTTAAATCAACTGCAAATTACAGTAGATTTAACTGAAAATAAAAGTTAAAATAACTGAAATTTCATTTTAGTTTGCGTTTAAATTTACTTCAAAATTACTTTCTTTTTATAAAGTGTATAGCTGTGAAATGTTCACTTTTACGCTAATAGAAAAAAAAATTACTAAAAATGTTTGCTAAAACTACTAAAAATGTGCAATTTGTAACACGTTGCAGGAAAACTTGCTAAAATTAGCAAATTTTTTTTGTTAAATATTAGTAGGTTAAGAATAGCAAAATCAAATCTGTTTAATCTACAAAAATTGAGTTATATTTGAGCTAAACTCTATTTACTTGAAAGCAGCAAGTAAATGTGCTTAAATCAGCAAAACAATTTGCTAAATATTAGTGACAAAAAACAGAAAAAATGTGATATTTTCAAAGTTCTGTTTATGCGAATAAAAATCTGCCCTTTAGTTTGCAATTTTTTAGCAAATATTTCTGTTGATTTTATTTAAATATTTAGTTATTTGCATTTAACTAAATTTAAGACAAATTTAACAAAAGTTTTGTTAATAATACAGTTTTTGTTTGCTATTTTTGGTCTACAAATATTTAGGAAAAGTTTTTGCTGATTTCAGCAGAGCAAATTGCTATTTTCAATTAACTAAAATTCAACTCTGTGAAGATATTTTTAACTAATTAGTAGTTTAATTTAGCCTTCTTTTTTTTTTGACTAAAAACACACCACACAAAATGTACTTCTCATATTCGTTCACAGTGTAGAAACGTTAATGACATGTCATTACTTTTCTCACTACCAGTAATGACACCAGCTTACTCTTTGCATTACTTTAACGCGAATAGTAAGTTAACTAAAAAAGTCAACTAATAACTAGTTAATTTTCCCATTATTTTAATACAAAAATATAATACGTTACTCATAAGTACTTATTTTTATCATTATTTTAAATATAAAGAAATGTTCTCAACATTTTTTAAAAATCTTTTTTTACTCATTATTTTTTCAACTCTAATAAGTTCATATATAACTACATATTTTTGAGTTTTTGTTATCTACCAATTATAACATGTCGAGACAGCTCGTATGGTAGAGCTGTCTCGACAGTTTGATGCCAAAGAACTTACAAGTTTTTACTATATAAATTTTTGCCAGTAAGAATTTGTAAGAAACAAAAACATGTGATTGAAAAAAATGCTTGTATTTTTAGTAAACAAAAACAAATATTAAATTAAATTTTAATTGTTTATGGATTTAAAGGGAAAAAATTAAAGAATTAACTATGAAAGAAGTTGAAAAACATTTTAAATAATTTCTGGTCGACAATTTCAATTAACTTTTATCTTTTCCATAATGACCAGTTGATTTTTTTTTTGATATTTAACATTTAAAATCAGCTGTTTATCTATTTTACCAATTCTTGCAAATTTTCCGTTCCTTTACTTTTTTGTAAATTTGTCTTGCTCTCTGTAATTTTGTTAATTTACTAGACTTTTTACTGGACTTTACTGAAAAAGTGATCGAACACACTTAATAAATACCAAAATCGCCAAAATTAAAAAATCTCATAAATTGAGAAAATCACCGAAATAAAAAAATGTGATATACACGTTCTGAATATTTAGGTGATCTATTTTTAATTTCAGCGATTTAAAAATTTTTTTTTTCAATTTTATTGATTTTTTAAATTTTAACGTTTTTTTTTAGTTTTAATTCTTTTTTAAATTGTCTCGATTTTGACGATATTTTTAAATTTTTGCCGATTTTTTTTCAATTTGAACAATTTTTTTAAACGTTTGGAAATATTTTTTAAATGGTATCGTTTTATTTTCCAAAATTTAGCGATCTTTCACACATCAAAGATATTTAAAATTTCCGGGGTTTTTTTTTGTGACGATTTTTTCCAATTTTAGCGATCTTTTTAAATTTTCAATCAATATTTTATTAGAAATAATTAAAAACTTATTTGAGACTTAATCAATTAAATAGTTACAAATTATTTTAATTGATACTACACTTTCGGACCGACTTCAATTGAACTTTCAATTGGGTTAACAAATTTTTAAATGAATTTTATTTTTTTTCTGTGTGTGTGTGTGTCGTGTAATATAACCTTAAAAAAAATACCTTTATTTTAAAAATATTTACATTTAAAAGCCATACATTGACTTAAAACCACCACCACATCCAATTTCTTTTAAAATATTGTTGCTTTAAAATAACTTTTATGTTTCTGTTTCTATTTCCTCTTTCGTTTGTGTTCTTGGTATTTAAATCGTACATATTTCAACATTGAAAAGAATACATTTTTGTTGGGTTTTATTTAGTTTTTTAGCCTAAAAAAATAAAGTAAGCTAAGAATGTAGAGAAGGTTCAAACGTATTTCAAATACCCACCGTATGAGTGGGAAAATGTGATTAAAAAGGAAAATCTATAAAAAAGGGCATTGGGATGAAGATGAGTTGACCGAATGTCTACTTTTTAAGTAGGGTTTCATAATTATATATAATACATTCACAATATTGTTGGACTTCCTAAAAATCTATACATTTTGAAAATTTTGCTTATAAATATTTTTTAAAATAACATATTTAAAATCGTCATTTAGAAAGAAAACCGACATTTAGATTTAGATGGGGTTAATGATCTTACACGTCTTAAGTGTAAATAATTGTATACTAATATTCATTCACAATAGTGTGAGATTTTATAATAATGTAGTAGATTTTGACAGTTGATTTTTTAACACTTTTTTAACTAAATAAAAATCGAATAATCTATAATAGTTGGGTTGATGAATTTTCGACAACTTAAGTTAGACCACAATGATATAAAATCAATTCACAATAGAGTAAGATTTGTTTATAATCTACTAAATCTTATCAGCTGATTTTTTTATTCCTTTAAAACTAAATTAACCTAAAATTTGTTGTATAATAATAAAATCTATTTAAGTCGGCATTATGATAAATATGGCTTCAATAATCCTAAACATTTGAAATGGAGTAAGATTTTATTCTAGATTTTAATAGTTGATTTTGTTTACACTACTTTTTAAATTGAACTAGATTCAAACTGTTTATAAGATAAAAAATTATTAAAGTAGGATTCGGAAAGGAGATGATGTGATAGATTTTGCAACTCTTAAGTCGGGGCCTCGATGATATAAAAATCATTTACAATAGTGTAGGATTTTGCTTATAATCAATTTGATTTTGACTGTTGATTTTAAACTTGATTAGTATAGAATAATTTAAGAAGTGTTTTTCTTTCACCTTTTATACTAAAAATATGTTGCCAACATTGTATTTAATTTTATATACTTATGATTTGTAGTGTCCGACCGAACAGTTCGGCCAGAAAATGCATTTGGTCTGTATTCGGTATTTTAAAGCATTATGGACAAATTTGGCTGATGGAAAAATGTTTATTGGACTAATTAGATGCTATTTTGAGTGTCAAATTTGAAGAAAAGTCTGTAGTTAAGCAATGAATTCACTGTTCGGCCTCAGAAAGTTCGGCCAAATCGAAAATAGTTCGGCGGCCGAACTTTTAACTTTATAGCTAAACTTTTGCTTTTCTCTTAAATTTTATACACAAAATCGAATTAAATCGGCTCAACAAACATGTTTCCAATACCAAAATTTGTCATCATTGCTATAGTTTTTTGGCCGAACTGTTCGGTCGGACACTAATGATTTGTGATATTTTTATTACTGCCAAAAAAAAATGGCAGAGATTTTTTTAAAACATGTATTATATTTTTCCATATTTCCTGCTAACTTTGTAATCGTATAAAAGTTGTTAACTGTACATAAAGATTTAAAACATACAAGACAATTCACAATAAAAAAAAAAATAACACACTAACTGACATGAATAAGCATGTATAAACAAGTTGAATTTGGTATTTTTGATAAGTTATTTTTTGCTTGAAATAATTTCAAATTTAACCCATTGTTTCGTAATACAAACCTACAAATCAACTATGGGTTTGCTTTTCTTAAAATCTGCGTGCTTATATGTAGTAAATAAATTTAAGCCGTTTTGAGGAATCGAAAATTGATTTGATAAAATTTTTCTTTGTCCTCTCATGGGTTAATTTTTATAATCTTAACATTATTTTTAGTATACCAAAAGCATTTTTTTAATTTTTTTTTGTACTCGTATTATAACAAAAGGATTTTCTTTCGAATTTTGTTTATAATGGTATATCTTCTCAGCAACATTTTTACTATATCATTTATTTAATCATTTTTATATCCCACATTTTTATATCGTATATTTCCAAGTTTTTTAAACACACATCCTTTATCTTTGCTTTACTTTCAGGTATGTTTAAAACTGACAGGAAACTAAAAATATAAATCCATATACGAATACATATTGTAAGTAGATATTTCTAAGGAAAAAATTAAATTTTTATGGTTGAATTTTTACAATGCAAAATAGACTTTCAAATAAAGTATCAGCCTTAATAAGAAAAAAAGTTCATCCCATTAGAAATTCAAAAGAGAATTTTAAAAGATATAGCAGCCTTACCAAGAAAAAAAAAACAAATCAATTTAAGTCGCAAGATTTCAACCGTTCCTAGTAATTATTTTTACAATGCAAAAAAATATTTTTTAATGAAAGACCAGAAAAATCTAATCGAATTATAAATGCAAAAGAGAATTTTAAAAGAAATATCAGCTTTACCAAGAAAAAACGTCTTTTATTTCCATACAAATTGACATTTAAAAAGCGTCGAGCAATGCATTTGTGAAATAGAATCTATTTTAATTTCCCAGCGTTTTTTCTTATTCTCTCATTTTTTGTTACTCATTCTCTTAACAGTGTTGACGCGTTTTAATTATATTTTGTAAACAAACAATATAGGATGAGTGAAACTAACAGAGAAACTCTATGACTCTCATGTACTCTTAGTGTAATAGCGAATGTTCAACGTAATATAAAACAACTTAATATATTCTATTCCAAAATTTTCATTCGAATATATTATTTTGTTGTTGTTTTTATAAGATTTATATATAAAAACTAAAAAATACTGTGTTGCCAATATGCGAAAGAGATACTGGAGAAGGAATGAACCCCTACGGTAGTTTTTACATTTAAATAAATATGACCGTTTTTACAGTCACTGTCGATCGTCGTTATTTTGGGAGCATATTCTCTCGCAGCGACAATCGTACGCTATGCACTTATTCCGGGCCCACACTAAGTCGCAAGATTTAAACCGTTCGTAGTACTTATAAAGCTTTAAATTTATACTGATTTAAAAAAAAAAAATCCAACTAACCAAGAAACCAAGAAACAAGCTAATCAAATGAGAAATGCAAAAGAAATTTTCAAAAAGAATATCAGCCTAACCAAATAAAATTTCGTAATAATTATAAAGCTTTTCATTAAATATCAGAATTTCTAAGAAACAACTCAAATCAATAATTATGAAGCTTTTGCATAATACTTGCAAATTTTTTGAAGTTTGTAATTTATTTAATAAGAAAATTTAATTTGCTATGCACTTTAACAATACAAATTATATTCCCTTTTTTCTCTTACTTTTATATTCACATTTCTTTTTATTCAATTCGTAATAAAACCTAAGAAAACACGACATGTTGTCGTTTTCAATTACCCACACAATCGAGACGCATTTATCATTTTGTAAAATACAGAACAAATAGCGATAAAAAAATTCCATTATCCTTTGTATAACATGCAAAACTTACTAAAGAAACAACAAGTTGTAAAAGTAATACGAGTAGTGAAAATGAACACACACAAATGAATATAAATAACAGTATCATTTTCACATATATTACGATAATAAAATACATAACCAACACTAACAATACGTGGCAGAAATATATGCAAATTAAAGTTTAAGTTTTTAAAGACTTGTGAGTTTTGTAAGAAAACATTTGATTATTTTAATTAAAGTTTTCTGACAATAATGTTTAGTGTCCAACCGAGTATTCGGCCATTGAATATTATAAATCTTTTGTCTAAATATAAGACTGTAGTTTGAGTATAAGAGTGTAGTCTGAGTATAGGACTATATTCTGAGTATAAGACTATAATCTGGGTGTAAGACTGTAGCCTGAGTATAAGACCAAAGTCTGAGTATAAGACTAAAGTCTGAGTATAAAACTGTAGCCTGAGTATAAGACTGTAGTCAGAATATAAGACTTTAGTCTGAGTATTAGATTGTAGTCTTAATAAAGGGTCCGCCAAATAACTTTTTTTTTTGAACTCCTGAACCAATTGGACTTTGTATGGCGTCATATCAAGGTCTTTATGCAAAATTCGTCTCAATGATGTCTCCGAAATGTTCAATTGTTGAGAACGACGGTGAATTGATGTTGATGGCGCTTCACGCACACTTTCCGCCACAGCAGCAATATTCTCGGGTGTACGCACTGTTTTTGGCTTTTCACGCTTTGGTTTATCGATGAGGATGCCAGTTTCTTTCACTTTTTTTCACAAGATAACGAACATGCGGACCATATTCGTTCAGCGGAAGGATAAAACTAATTATCTGTCAAATCAGACATGAGCTAAGTGTTACCATTCACGAAATAAGCACTAGTTGAAAAAAAAAAACGTTAGATGGCGGACCCTTTATAAGACGGCAAAGTAGCGTCAAGAATTTCTTAATTTTACATTTTTTCAATATATTTCCCATAAAAATTAATAAAATATAGACAAATTGGGTATCATATGAAAGGTATTTTGATTTTGAATCAAGTATTTTTGTTATTAAAAATTTTTTTTTTTTCGAATACCACATTTGCATAGAAAATTTATGTTGGTTTGAGTTAAAATCAATATAATAATACTCATTTAATTCTATCGATGGGGTGTTTGAACTTTTTTGAACAACATTTTTTGTTTTCTCCAGTACTTTAATACTGTGTACAAATAAATCTGAACTTCGAAAATTTCAGTTATGTTTTGATACAAAAAAATGGCGTAATTTTTGAAACCCTTATAAAACTGTAGTTTCAGTATAAGAATATATTCTGTGTATAAGCATTAGTGTCCGACTGAACTTACATTTTTTGGCCGAAGCCGTAGCCGAACTTATAAATTTACTTTTTAAATTGAATAAAACGTGAATTTACAATTTTCTTTTAAAAATACGAAATAATGAGTTCAATTATTTTAATGTTGTCTTTTGAAAAAAATGGGAATGCTTGAGCTTTGTTATTTTTAATAAAATATATAATGAATTTAATACAAATTCATGTGTTTGCACTCGAAATTAAACAATTTATTATGAAAAGTGCGCCCCGGTAGGCTAGTTGGTAGCGTGCTGGCTTATCAGTGCGGGGGTCGTGGGTTCGATTCCCACCAGAGGCACTGGTCTGTTTTCGCTACCATGCGCCGAAGGCCATAGTAGCTAGTGCTCGGTTAGGGTAATAGTATATAATTTGTAATTATATGATTATTAATTAATAAAATAAAAAAAAAAATTATGAAAATGTACTTAATTTCTTCAAATACACGGACTTCATCCAAGTTAGGTCCAAATTAGACCGAAGGCAGAACTCGGTCGGACACCAATTATCTGCTTATATGACGGGAATTTGAGTATAAGTGTGAGTAGATATAAAAATTCTGAGTAGCTACTTAATAAAGTAGTAGTGTTAGACCGAACTCATCTTTTCTGGCCGGAGCCGTAGACAAAATTTTCACTTCTCAAAATTTTTTTTTGTCAAAACTTACAAAGTCGTTGAAATTTTAACGGATTTCTTGTATTGTAACTTATTTTCTAAACACGGGCATCCTCCCCATTAAAGTATTGCCTGGGTCTGATAAACATTGACCTCCAGATTCCAATTCTGGTTTTCGAATTTTAGCACTTAACATTTTTGCGAAATTCGAAAATTCGGTTCTTTTTTCAAAATGCGTTTTTTTTTAAAGCAAATTTGGCACTTAACAGATTATATTCTGTGTACATACAATAATCATGTAAAAAACCACGCTACTTTTCATATTTCTTAGAAAATGTATAATAAATAGTGTCCGACCGAACAATTCGGCCAGAAAATGCATTTGGTCAGTATTCGGTATTTTTAAGGATTATGGGCAAATTTGGAGAATGGACAAATGTTTATTGGGCTGATTAGATGCGATTTTGAGTGTCAAATTTAAATAAAAGTCCGTATTTATTCACTGTTCGGCCTAAAAAAGTTCGGCCAAATCGAAAATAGTTCGGCGGCCGAACTTTTAACTTTATAGCTAAACTTCGGCTTTTTCCTTAAATTTTATACACAAAATCGAATTAAATCGGCTCAACAAACATGTTCCCAATGCCAAAATTTTTCCTCATTGCCTCTAGATACCAAAAAAACCGATCAAATATAGTTTTTTGGCCGAGCTGTTCGATCGGACACTAATAATAATAAAACTAAGAAAACTGGTAAGTTTACGTACAACAATTTTTAAAATGTTTTTATTTTGAAATTTGTATGAGTTTATTCAATGTTCAAAAACATGGATTTTTCGCAATAAATATGTCATTTTTTTAAGTATAAAAATATTGTACAAAAACGTTGAAATGCAAAAAGTGTCACCTACAGGAATCAATTTTTTCAAAAAAAAAAAAAACAAAAAATATATATCATTTTGAAATCAGCATATTTGGTATTACAAGGAAACTAGACAGTGGTGAAGCCGCATAATTCAATGAAACTTGGATATGTTGTAAATGACAAAAAAATATTAGACACGTATTTTAGTTTACGTGCGCAATCTCAAGTTTAGGAGTTAAAAAGTAAGGTACAAAATTACACAATTTGACGTTTTTTTTTATATATTTCTTATATAAGTTATTACACTATAGGCATCCACAGGTATATAAAACTTGTCCGTGCATGTGCGAACATTTTTTTTTATTCCAAATACAATTTTTAACGAATTCCACATTTGTATGGGAAGTTGTTGTTGGTTTGAGTTCAAATTAACATATGATAATGCTTATTTATTTTTATCGAGGGGATGTCTGGGCTTAATTAAATTTTCATAATAGTCCGGCTTTAACTTTAACTTTAAAAATAAATCTAAATTGCGTAAATTTAGAACAAGTTTTCCTACAAAAGCAAAGGAATTTTTAAACGCACCTTGTAACCCGTAGACACAAGATTGGGCAGCTAAAAAAATAATTGTGTATTTTTTTTGCTCCTCTACAACATGTCCAAAGTTCATTTAAATCTGCGAGTTCGGGTTGGGATACCTTCCTTGTTAGTTTTTTTGTTTATATAGCCCAAAACCAGATGTAGGGCCACATTAGAGAACATTCCCTTATGATTTAAATATAAATTAAACAAATCTTTACAAGGTAATGGTAGTGGTTGTAAAAATTTGCAATTATTTATTTCACTTCCCTTTTTAATATAAAAAAAAACGAGAAATTAAGTACAAATAGATAATAACTGACTGGATGCTTTTGTATGTGCCAGTGTAAATACAACTACATTTACAGTTTCCTGCTACCAACCGCAAAACACTCTTGTTTGCATGCACACACACTTACACACACGCACCCTACAAACACTTACGATTACCACCCACACATTAAAACAAAAGTTGATATAACAATACACAATTAAATTTATTTAAAATGCTCCTTTAAATATATACATGTGAAAATAATGAGTGTATTGAAGCAAGTGTGAGTAACTGTTTGTGGTGTGTAGACACATGTATGTCCCTTGCGTGTGTAATACATTAGGGTGGATCATATTTACCAAAACTGCGATTTTTAATGCTACCTTGTACAAATATGAGAACTACGTTGTACAAACAGGAGAACTATTACGGTTTTGGACGATGCTTGACAAAATTGGCGATTCGATTTATGCCTGCCGCAAAATTTTTTTTCGATTCTTAAACTTTTTGTTCTTTTTGTTTGAAATGTTCAGCGTTACTTTAAAGGCCACATAAAGTTTAAATTATTAAACACTTGTTAATTAAGTTCCACCCAAATTTAACATTCATACATTATATATTTTCAACCACAACCATATGCTTCAAATTATTATCAGACATGCAGTTGAACAAACCCATACATGCATATGCAATTTTGTTTTATTTTTTTTTATCAACCACAGTTAATTTTTCTTTGTTTTTCCCTATTGTGTTCATTTTAAATGTTTCAAGGACATTTTTTAATTTTGTATGTTTTCATGAACAATTTCAAGTCTTTGCCATTTTATTTTTCCTACAAAATTAAAAAGAATGTAAACTCATACAAAAATAATTTTTTTAACAATTTTTTTTTTTAAATAATTATAATTTTTTTATTAAGAACATACAGATCAAAATTGTGGCGACTATTCCATACAGTAGTTTATGGTTTTATTTGCTGCTTTCATAGCATACAATTAATTTGATTTATCGGGGGAATTCTTATAAATATTTCGATTTCCCATATTACCCCATACTACCCTACAACTAAATTAAAAGTGTAAAGAGCAATTTCTGGCAAATATTTTTTAGAAAAGGTTAAATAATTAAAAACTTTTTAATATAGTCGGAATACACTATATGACCAGGAATCGTACCTGCAACCCTTTACATACATTGATTCGCAATTTGTGCTTTCTGTAAGAAAAAATTAAATTTAAATTTAAAATGTGTCTAAAGCAGCCCTGTTAGTTAAAGATTATTCCTTTAACCGGTGTGCCCGCCCAGGCGGAATTCATGAAATTGAACACGATTCTGTTTTTTATAAATCAAAATTAAGCTACTTTGATAGAAAATTCAATTTACAAAACTTTCGTTCAAAAAGTTTTTCCTGTACTGATTTAAAACGAGATGATGACAAAACCGAAATTTTGTAAAACCTTGAAGAATATTTATTTTAGAACAAAATTTCAAAACGAGAAGTACAAAAATATAGAATAAGGCTGAAAACAGTTTATTACACACAAAACGTAAGATTGCAACTTTATCTTTAAAAAGAGGTCCTTATTGTCGTCCAAGGACATAATTTTAACAAGGATGCGGATAAATGGATTTTTATTATATTGACAGAATATACGAGGGGGTCCCAAAATTAGCCGACCTAACACAGAAAACACATCAAATTGGGGAAAAATGTTCTTTATTTCTCAACATAATCTTCTTTTAGCGCGATACACTTTTTCAATAGCTTCGATAACATGTTTATAGTGAGAACTGTCTCGCTTCTTAATATAGCCATCCACCGCAGACTCCACCTCTACATTGTTGGCAAATCTTTTGCCACCAAGTAATTTTTTCAAGTTTGGAAATAGAAAATAATCCCAGGGAGCTAAATCTGGCAAATAAGGGGCGTCATGAAGCAATTCGAACTTTAATGATGTTTGATCTGGTGCATTGTCTTGATGAAACAACACTTTTTTATGCAAATGCGGCGTTTTTTCCTTAATTTCAGCACTTAAACGCTGCAATAAGTTAGGATAATACTCACCGTTGATTGTTTTTCCTTTTTGATGATAATCAATAAAAATTATCCCAAGCGCATCCCAAAAAACAGAAATTGGTTGCAGATGGCTTTATTGTGGTGAAACATCGCCAAACACTCTATTCAAACATTTTTTTTCTATTGTTCTATTGTTAGAAAACGCGGCACCCATCTTGGGCACAGCTTTCTCATCTCCAAAATTTTCGGTCAATATGCGGTGTATAGCACTTTTTGAAATGCCTATCACTTCAGCCAGCTCAATCACCTTCAGCCGACAATCATGTCATACCATTTTGTGGATTTTCTTAACCGTTTCTGCCCTGGCCACCTCGTGTTCGTCTTGTCAGCTCGTACGTCCTCGTTTAAACTCTGCCTCCCAATGTTTTATAGTCGTATATGAAGGAGCAGACTCCTACAGAGTAGAATCTAGCTCGGCTTTATTATATATTGGTTGGAGAGACCAAATGGCTGGCTAACAGTAAAGTTCTATAATTTGCGTGTGTGATTAAGAAAAACACTAACAAAACACTCATAAAAACAAACCTGCATAAACAGAAGAAAAAGCTCCTAAATTTTTTTTTAAAAATTACATTGCAGAAATAGCTGCTAAAATTAGCAGACTTTTTTTTGCAAAATATTGGTAAGATAAGATTAGCAAAAATAAAACTTTTAAATTTACAAAATTTAAGTTATATTCGAGTTGAATTTTAGTGAATTGAAAATACCAAATTAAAATCAGCAAAGACTTTTGCTAAAAATTTGTAGACAAAAAACGGAAATTTTTATATCAAAAAAATATTTGCTATATTTACCTTAAATTTAGTTGAAAGCAAATAACAGTATATTTTGCTGAAGTCAACAGAAATATTTGATAAAATTTAATTTTACATTCTTTTGTAATATTTTTTTTTTATTTAGCAAATTGTTTTTGCTGATTTTAGCAGATTAATTTGTTACTTTGAATTAACTACTGTTTATCTCAAATATTACTTAATTATTGTAGATTCAACAGATTTATTTTTGCTATTCTTAGCTTACTAATATTTAGCAGAAAATAGTCTGCTCTGAAACGTAATTATTGAAAAAAACTGCTAATTTAATCAGTTACGGGTTTTTTTTATAGGTTTGTTTCTTTGAGTGGAGTTCTGCTATAAATCCTGCTACTAGTCACTGGATAGATTCTGTGAGAGCAATTGACTCTTCATTCCCAGCACTTATGGTTTATTTTTTAAGCTTTTCATATGTCATATAAGTATTTCATTGATAAACCCAATTGGTATCAGGGTAAAAAAAAGGAAAATATAGAAATTTTTTAAACAATTTTTCACAAACCTTTTAAAAACATTCCATATTTTCTCTAATATCTAAAGCATAACATTTCAAGCAATCGTCCTATTTAAAGCATACCCAACACATAAAGTGAAATTTTCTTTTGCTATTCATTTCCTAAAGTTTCCTCCTCCATAAAAAATGCTGTCAAAATATTGATATCAACAGGAAGTTGACGCAATACGATGAACAAACCCACCCATCCACATACCCACCACTTTTATCACATACAAATGTGATGACAACATTTCTCGATAAGACTTTTCGTTCTCATCAAAACTAGCATTAAAAATGTGTTATGAAAGAAAATAAATTTGAAAAAAAAAATCTATTTTTATGACAAAAACATGCTTTAAGAAAACCCATTAACAAAAACATGTTTTCCACAAACTCCCTTCGCTTAAATAATCCTTTTTTTATTTATTGAAACTCAAACGTTTTATAATGTTTGTTAACAAATATTTTTTTTATAAGATTTTTTTTTCTTGTAATCATTTTATGGTTGGTTAATAACTATTAGTCGAAAATATTGTTAATGGTTTTATGTTAATACTTATAAAGTTGCCAATAAATCCTTTTTAATATTGTAGTACACTGTGTTGCAAAACTTTAATTACAAATGATTCTTGCTATTTTTTCTAATATTACAAACATTTTTTTAAAACTTATTAACTGTTTTTAAGAGTATGATAACTGATCTCTTGTAAAATTTAAGAGATTGCTTGATTGATTTAAGGCACAAATTGTGTAATAATAAAGGGTCCGCCATCTAACGTTTTTTTTTCAACTAGTGCTTATTTCGTGAATGGTAACACTTAGCTCATGTCTGATTTGACAGATAATTAGTTTTATCCTTCCGCTGAACGAATATGGTATGTATACGCTTGAACAACGCTGGGATATATTGCGACATTACTTTGAAAATCATGGTAATGTTGCAGAATGTGTGCGAAAACTGCGTACGGATTTTGGAAGAAGAGAAGCACCGTCAGCTGATGTCGTTTGGTCACCTCGGAGCTGCGATTTGACACCGTTGGACTATTATTTGTGGGGTGCCGTCAAAGATAAGTGTTATGCCAACAAGCCAGAGACAATTGACGCTTTAAAGGACAATATTCGTGAAGCCATTGGTGAAATACAGCTGCACACAATCGATAATGTGCTTAAAAATTGTACCGATCGTGTAGGCTACTGCATGGCCGAGGCAGCCATTTGAATGAAATTATTTTCCATTATTAACCGGAAGGATTGTACTTTCAAATAAGAAAAGAAATTTGAGAAAATATTCAGTAGTTTTTTTCTATAGCATTTTCAAAAAAAAAAAGTTATTTGGCGGACCCTTTTTTATGGTAGTGCTTTATAACTATAATTACATATAACGATAAACAAAGAAGAATAGCAAATATAGAAAAATTAAAGAATTATTTTTTATGAAATTTGAATCAATGCGCAATAAAATGCCCCGAAGTTCATACATATCTAAGTGATTGAAAAAGAGAAAATTTCAGCCTATTTGAAAAGTGGCTTAAGTTTTCGGGAAATGGCTAGAAAAATAAACCGTTCACATGCGGTTGTCACAAATTCGACATTTCTCAAAAATAAATTTCGGAAGCGGATCCTTAATGGGTTGGGGCGCTTTTTGTTTCGACGGTATATATAATTTGGCATTTCCAAGCACCAGAATTAATTCTTCTGAGTACATGAAATGAATCTAATCTAATTGTGTGATCTTGTGTCAATATAAAAAAAAATTACAGTAGTAAAAGAGAAATTGATGTAATTTATTGAAAATAGCAACGAAAAAGACTTAATTTTCCAACAAGACAATACCTCAGTACCTGTAAGTCGTCAGCCGATGAAATGGCTATCATAAAAAATGTAAGAGTATTGGAATGGCCCGCATGTTCTCCAGATCAAAACACCATTAAGAATATTTGGGGAGTAGTAACTCGATTAATCGACGAATTTTAGTTGAATTCGTAGTTGTTATAAAGATTTTTTTAATAAAATATATAGCCGTTTGCCAGCTACCGTTTTTATTTAAATGTAATACTTTTTTAGTAGGGGTATACCTTTTTAACGCCGCACCACGCTACTGACAACACTGTACTGATAAAAAATATTTTTCTTTGCTTATTTTGGAGAAAAGACGTTCCCCACCAAGACCTATGCCTAACATAAAACATTTTTATATATTTTTTTTTTAAATATCCTTGAACAATTACAGACATTATGATCAGAGAAGACAAAAAATGGTAAAATAAGTTGTATTTATGGCAAAAAAAAGATTATAAAAAAGCAAAAAATAGAAAATCTTCAATAAAGGTAAAAATTCTTGTACACTTTTTAAAAGAAAAAGTACAAAAATTTGACAAAAAAAATCATTTAAAGCTAAGAATATCTGAAAAGGTAATTTTAAAAGCTTAAAAATCTTAAGAAAATGCTGTTTTTAAACCCAAAAATAAAAAATTAAAACAAGCAAATATGGGTAAAAATGGCAAAAAAAAAACATAAGTCTTCTCTGATTATGACACTCAAATAAAGGGTTAGTTTATGTAGACATCGAAACTATAAAAAAAATTAAGACCAATTGTAAAACTATTAGAGTTTAATGACGTGTTTTTTTGCAAGATCGAATAAACTAAATTCATCATCTCTTGGTATTACAAGTCAAATCTTTCTTTCGGATTTTTATTCAACTTAATCATATAGTTACATTAAAAATTATCTATTTTGCAAACAAAATAAAATCGAACAAAACTCTTTCTTTCATTTCATTCATTTCAAGAAATATAATTTTTCTTTAAAATTTGATATTTTGTCTCAATTGTATACGAGGGCGGATGAATAAGCCCGTGACTTTTCTAACTTCCCTCGTAGTTATATGAAATGCAACACTGCTCCCATCAAGTACCACCTGTAATAGACTACTGTCAAATTTTTATCAAGTTCTGTCATTTACTTTGCGTTTAACAGCTGTTCAATGGTGGTGTTGGCCGATCGAAGAGTAAAAGTGTGTGAGATTGTTGATGCCATAGGCATTTCATATGGCAGTGTGGTTTCGATTTTAAATGATCAGTTGGGTTTAAGAAAGCTGTCTACAAGATGCGTTTGCTTTCAATTGACCATAAACGTAATCGTGGCCAATAAGGTGATGGCAACAGTTTTTTGGGATGCACGCGGGATAATCCACATCGATTACCTTCAAAAGGGAAAAACAATAAACGGCGAATATTATGCCAACTTATTGGACCGATTTAACGAGGATTTAAAAAAAACGACCCCATATGGTCAAGAAATGGCAATTTTATGGACCTCGAAAAATCGTATTTTTTGGAAGGGATACAAAAATTGGAGAAACGTTGGACTAAGTGTATTGAGCTAAAAGGAGATTATGTTGAAAAATAATTTTTTTTTTTTTTTTTGCAAAAAAAAAAACTGTGTTTCATTTAAAAAGTCACGGACTTATTGATCCGCCCTCGTATTATTTATAGACTTATTTTTAGTTTTAAATTAATTAATTTTGAAAAAATACTTTTCGGAACTCCTAATTTTCTATATTTTTTTGTGTTTTTATATATTTTTAAATTAATTCGAGTTGCTTGAGTAATTTTAGAAGCTTACTCGAGTAATCAAAAAAGTTAAAAACCTCAAAATCGTGTTACTCATTTACTCGAACAAAGCCAAACCCGAGTAATTTGAATACCCTAGTATTAACCCTTCGAGTTTACGCAGAAACCCGTCAATATGAAAGCGTTTTTCATCTAAAAGAAGCAGTTATTGATGCGTGGAGATCTATAACGGAAGAACTCCGAATAAATCTGGTAGACAGTATATTTGATCAAATTTTCTAGTTGATTCAAAAAAGGAGGCCTCACACGCATTATTGCTTTAAAATATTTTTCTTAAATTTTGAGGTATTAAGTGTATTTATAGTTATGAAACACTGTTTTTCTTTTTAAATAGTAAAATTACTTTATTGTTAAATATTGTTAATTTTTCCATTATATTTATGCATGTCAAACTCTTTTAATTTTTTTTTTTTAACTTACGAAATTTAGTGAAATTAATGTGTAATTATAGTTTTGCAACGCAGTGTATAATCTTTTGTGTTAATATACTTGGGGGGTGGGGGTACATTTAACAAATCTGAAGTTTAACTAACAAGTAGCTGTGTACTTTTCTATGTAATCCAAGTGGTAGTACCGAATTCTGGTAACTAGTGAAAAATTCGTTAAATCTCTTAAATTACTTCCGTTACATTAAATCCTTTATATTTGTTTGAATCTTGGTTACGAATGTAAAAAGCTAAATCTAAGGAGGATTTCTTTTTTCTGTGAATGCAGTGTATAGTTAGTGAAGTGCTGCCTGGGTGTGTGTGTGTGTTAAATTGAAAACGGAAGTGGATTTTAATAGGTATTAAATTGGTTTCCTCTAAATTTGAAAAATAAGCTCTACTTTATTGTTAGTTAACAACAACTGAACACAAAGAGAGCATATTAAAATGTAGTTACGAAAAATTCACTTAAAATTTATGAAAATAAATTTGAAGACAGTTTTTTCTAAAATATAAAGAATGATATTCAAAAAAATTATAATCATAATTTGGTTACCAAGCAGAAGGAACTAAAGGCTAAAATTAGAATGAATCCTTAAGGGAGGAATTGTGTATTTTTGATAATTCAAGGATATTATATTTTTTTTTTTTTTTTTTTTTTTTTTTAAAAGAGAGGCAACACTCAGGAAATACTTCCTATATTTAGTGTGTTGCTTTCTTTGGAAAGGGATAGTATAGAGATGAAAGGTGGGGAAAGATGAAGGGCTTCAGACATGGCAACACTGTAATTGCGCGAGATGATAAGTATTAGAACAGTTGTTGCTCGCCACATGATGGAGAGTTGGCGAACTTATTGAAGCTTTTTGGTTCATAGCCCTGATTCATTATTTTACTTCGGTGGGGTTAATTGCTATGGGAACACCGAAGGTGGACACTGTGATACGTATGAGGGATAGAAAAAACTCATACATATTATTTTGATGTTGCCGGCACCGGGGATCGAACCCGGGACCTTCTGTGTAAAAGTCCAACGCGCTAACCATTACACCACAACGCCCACTACTAATTCAAGGATAACCAGGCCATCGCCTATTATGCACCAAACCGAAATAAGCACTAAAACCCAAAAAATTTGCATTTCAAAAATTTTTTTTTTATAATTTAATTCTTTATTCATGACAATTGTTTTACAGTGTGTAGTGCCTCTGCGTCTTAAAGACATGGTTAGATTTTTAAAAATTGATTTAGATATTAAATTAAGAATTACAAATGCTTTCTATAGTTTATTTTTACCCAGTGTAGTAGAAACGTTAATGACATGTCATTACTTATGACACCAGCTTACTCTCTGCATTACTTTAACACAAATTATATGGACTTACGAATAACTTGTTAATTTTGCCATTTTTGTAATACAAAAAATAATGCGTTACCCATAATTAATTATTTTTTATCATTATTCTAAATAAAAAATAATGATCTCTAAATTTTTTGGAAATCAATTTTTTTGACTCATTATTTTTTCAAATTTGTTAAGTAGTTCTTATTGTTTGTAAGCTGGAAAGTAATGACATTTTGTGCAAGCAAGACATTTATGTTTTTATCTTTCAGGTATAACATATCTAGATAGCTCAGATGGTAGGGCGCTTGATTGACAACCTAGAGTCACAGGTTCAAATCCCGCATGGTCACATTATGTGAAAAAAAAATTATTTTTGAAAATTTATTTTTAGCATCATTATTTTTGTCTATACTAGTAAGTAGGTAACCACATATTTTTTGATTTTTAGTAAGGTGTTTAGTAATGTGATGTCATTATTTTGCGCAACATCCCCATATACAAGTAATGAGTTTTGTAATGACAATCGTATGGCAAGTACTGCCATTACCAAATATGTACTTATATAACCACTTATTTGTTAATGCTTTTCTACATTGGGTAATTAAACCTTAATTTTAACTTTAAAAAAATATGCAAAAATATTCGATTAAAATAAAAATATGCCGAAATATGCATTTATAGGAAAATATACAAAAATATGCATTTAACTATAAGCAAATATGCATTTTTTTTGCAAATTGTTTGATTCGGAAAAGTATTTGGTTTTGCGCAACATCCCCATATAAAAGTAATGAGTTTTGTAACGACAATCGTATGGCAAGTACTGCCATTACCAAATATGTACTTATATAACCACTTATTTGTTAATACTTTTCTACATTGGGTAATTAAACCTTAATTTTAACTTTAAAAAAATATGCAAAAATATTCGATTAAAATAAAAATATGCCGAAATATGCATTTATAGGAAAATATGCAAAAATATGCATTTAACTATAAGCAAATATGCATTTTTTTGCAAATTGTTTGATTCGGAAAAGTATTTGGTTAAAGCGATTTCGGACTACTGACTTTAAAAATGTATTTGCATGAAAATCGCTGCCCTGATAATAACACTACACTTAGGAAATTATGTTGGTAAAGACGACAGCAATTGTAGTCAAAAACAAATGAAATTTCATTTAAAAAAGGACGACTTACATTTCTTTATATTCAACTAACATTGTCATTTGTTTTTTAATGTTCAAAAAATGACTAACAATTGTAGTAAAAATGAACCACATGGTAGTAAAAAATAAACCAAAAAATTTTTTTTTTTATTTTTTTAAATAACAAAAAACAACTGTAAAAAATGAATGTAAAATCATAAAACAGTCATTTGATGTGAGTTGTTTTTTTTTAAATGAACTACAAGGTTAGTTAAAAATTTTATTTGTTCTACAAATGACTTACATTTACATTAAAAATAATGAAACTGTATTACAACCCAAACATCTACATATTTTTTAAAGCAGAAGTTCCCTGAGTGTATGTTTTATTTATATTTAAACATGTTAACGAAAATTAATTTTTGTATTTTGGTAAAAAATATCTTGATAAAATAATAATTGCAATTTTCGACAAAAATATTAATTAATATGGATTTTTCTTACAAAATATTATAAAATACGTATTTTGAGTCCGACTCCACCCGCTTGAAAATCCCTAATAACTAAAATAAACTTGATGTCCTTCAAAATTCCCACATAATTTAAGATTTCTTTAGGTACGTCAGCTTTCTAAGGATTCAAAAGTGGTCAAGTCTTCTTTTATTAGTTTTAGAATTGAAAAACAGCCCAAGAAAAAAGTTGTTTGGAATAACAAGCTACTAAAAAGTCCATATCCCAGACGTTTTCGAATCCTGGCTTTAAACTTGGTACAATTATGATAAAAAAAAAATAGGTCTATTAAAAACAATGACCATAACTATATTTGCAGCAAAAAAAAAAAATGCTAGGATTATTTAAATTTTCGTACAATTGGAGTACTGTCCTTACAATCGAACAATTAATTAAAAATTTAATTATTTAAAAAAACAACAACAAAGTTTAAATTGTTACATTGTTGTTGTACAATAATCAAAAAATAATATTGGTAATTTGTTTCCAAGATTTATGTGTTGAAGTGTCCTTATTACTTTTCACATAACTGTTTAGAAAATGTCTTACGTCTTAGAAACACTTACGTATGAGTAATATTGAATTATTTAATAAAATATTAATCATACGTTCCTCGAGGCCGGCTTTAGGCAGAATTTATTAATTTGAGCACAAATTCTATAAATTAGTGGGTTTTTAGTAAGAAGAAATTTAGCTTTAAACCGCCTCAAATATACGAACTGCACACTCTCATACATGGCATAAATAAAATTGCGAACAAAAGTTGTTGGTTTGAGACCTTAAACCAACAACTTTTTTTCGCAGGGCAACGGGTCCGTAATGATTGTTTAAAACAAATTTAAAAAAAATTTAAGTTTTCTGCAATTTTATTAATAATTTAAATTATTAAGAAATTAATTGAATAATTAAAGATTTTCTGGACTCTATTGTTCAAACGAGGTTAAAAAAATGAGATAAATTCATGTATCTAATAATTAAAATTGTTGTATGAAAGTGGTCCATTAAAAAGAGTTTTTTTTATCAAAAACTCATAAAATTTTAATTTTTCAAATAATATACAAAATTTCCTTACGCTTTTGTATTTTTTATAATTCTCTCCTACAGTAAATCTCGTTTATGACGAAATCACTTAAAATTAAACCTCAGTTTGAAAGTCCTGACGTTTTGGTAACAATTTCAATGTAACATCTGTTAATATGAACTTGTTTAAGACGAACCCTCGATTAATAATAATTTTCCATTTTTAATACGAAATTTCCAAAAGTTTCCTAAAATTTCTTTAATTTGTAACAAATTTTAAACCGATCGCACAGAAAACTGTTTTTTATGGAATCAAATGAAAGAATTTTACAATTTAAAAAAAAAATTTAAACAAATCTTAAATGTTTTGTTCAGAATAAAAAAAAAATAGTAAAAGCAAACCTAGCTTATAACAAATTATTTTGATCCCACGGAATTCATCTTAATCGGGTTTAACTATAAATGTGTTTTAAATGTTTTTTTTTTATAATTTTTAAAATAAAAATCCAATTTTTGTTTGATTCGTTACTTTTGCATATTTTTAATGTATGAAAAAATATTTTTTGGAGGGTCCGTGAACCAGTAGCAGTGTGTCAAGGGGTCCGTAATTCAAAACTTGGTGTAAACCGCTGCTGATTGTTACAGATTCCCTACTATTTTGTCTGAAAAATTTTAAAACATTTTTAAAAGAACACGTATATTTTTTATTAACTCTTTGAGACCCAAGCTGCATGCAAAAAGTACTTGATTTTTTAAGTTTAATGTAAAATTATTTAAAAAGTATTACACTTTCCCTATAGTACATATACATATTTTATGAAATATAATTTAGTTAAAAATATAATATGACTTTTTTCATCTCAATAAATCGATTACTGTTGGCAATATTCGCAGTTTTAGTAGAAAACATCAAAGCTCACAATCGTGAGCTACGGTATCAAAGGGATAAAAACAGTAATTTGACTTTATAAATTCAGGAGCGTATGTTTAATATTTTTTTTAATAATTCCATATTACTCATACGTTATACATTTTTTTTAATTTAATTTGTTAGTTTGTCATTGCAATAACTTATACAAATGTATTTATTTAGAAATATCATTTAATTGTTTTACCAGTCTTAAAATTTTTAAATACAGGGTACAGTTTAAAGCAAGAAAGAGGCGAAGTTGAAATTTCGTAAAATTTAAAAATGTTTTTAGTTTTAATTTTTTATAGAATAATATTTTAATGACACTGCTTATTAATTTTTGTATCCAGATAGCTTTTTCGCTTTGTATTAAGCCAAAAAATAAATAATTGCATTTTCACATATAAGTCAATCGCATAGACGATTTTTTTTTTGACCCACAAACAAATCCTAAAATAATCGTATAGGATTAATCTGCTGCTTGTTAAAAAACTACTATTTATTGCGTTTTCACTGTTAGTTTTCCAGTTTTATATAATTTACTTTATATAAATTGATTTTTTTTAAATAAAATTTCCAATTTTACTTTAGTTTTCCTATTTCGTTTTCCTCTATTTGTTTTACAAAAATAGTCTAAAACATCTTATGGTTGATTAAAACATGTCTGTTTTCAACTTCGAATAGTCGATATTTGTTTTCTTATACACTGTTCCCTTTCATGGTTTGTTTAACTATCGAATAAGTAATAACTTGAATGTTTATTCTACTATAACAAATCTTGATATAAAACATTAAAGAAACTTTAGATTTGGGAACGAAAACAAGAAAAATAAAAACAAATCCTTATACCGAAGTGGTTTTTCTTAACAAATTTTTATCTTTAGCTTTTTTTCTGTTGTAAATATTTACAAAGATTGAAAAAAAACATGAGAACTATATTTTAGTTTATATTTTTTAAACAGTTCTTCGGTTATTTTTCTACTTACAATTTATAGTTGATTTAAACTAAAGACAAAATAAAGTAAATTTATATATTAATGGTCTTAAAATAAACTTTCTGAGCTATCAAAAGAAAACGTAAAATAAATATTGAAAATATATTGTATTTGAACATTAACAAACTAAAAAAAAAAACTTTTATACAAAGCTGCTATTAAAAAATATGTAGTAATCTCTGGAGATAAACCAAATTTGTCAAAAAGGAAGAAAAAAAAATCTCTAGAGGGAAGTATTAAAAAATTACCTTTTATAACCCTAAATTTTCTTAAGGACTGGTAGTAAACAAATTTAAGCTACAAAGCGATGCAACAATCAACATTTGAATGTAAATTTTTACTTTAACTTTTTACTT
This sequence comes from Delia radicum, assembly GCA_021234595.1. Lineage (NCBI taxonomy): Eukaryota > Metazoa > Arthropoda > Insecta > Diptera > Anthomyiidae > Delia > Delia radicum. The sequence goes on along the minus strand of CM037853.1, from coordinate 230,658,329 downwards.
TTAACTTTTTTTAGATCGTTGGTAAAATTTAAGACACTTTTTTGAGCTATTAAAATGAAATTTCAGATTTTTACTATTAAAACTCAAACGAAGCTAGTGTATTTTAACATTTTTATTCAATGAATTTGAAATAAAAACTAAAAACTTTTGAAGATTTTACGAAAATTTATTTTTAGGGGGTTTTTTTTACAATTTAGGGGGATTTGTAAAAAAAAATACTTGGCAACGCTGTCCAACGGGAAATTTATACGAACTGTCGCAGGACCGGTTTCTTTAAATTCCTGTTACACATGGTCGGATTTATCAATCAACATGTGAATAACTCCATGAAAGAGAATGCTACAAAACTACATTTGCTTAAGCGACAGAAACACAGACTACACATTTGTTGGCTGCAACTTTTCCCAACGGGACATTCATATGAACTCTTGCTTGACCGGTTTACTTAAATTCCTGTTCAACAAGAAAAGTACTTAGCAATTAAAAGGTGAATGTGAATGCCCCTATAAAAGAGAGAGCGACAAAACTACATATGCTTATGCAACAGAAAACCAGACTACAAATTTGTTGACTTCAACTTTATCCTATGGCAAAATTTATACGAACTGTAGCAGTGCTGTGACATAACACCGAACTTTTTCGTTTAGAAGAGTTTTGTGACATGGAGCAGGTTAATTTTACAAGTTACTAATCTGTGTATTTTAGTACAGTTCAGGGACCTGTCCAACATTAGTTCTATGACTTGCCACTTGAATAGGGACCGGGTCTGTGTCATTTTTTTATAATTTAGCCTGAGACATCTTCCTTTTAAACTAATTTAAAATATTTCAGCAATATGTATATGTTGTCACTTGAATTGTAATTTCCATTTAACATAACTAAGGTCGAATATCTTCTGTATTTATAAATTCTTATATAAATTAGTTTGTTGTGTAGATATTGTCGTACTTATGCTATAAATTAACATCATCAATTTAAATTAATTATTTATACTTGTTGTTACAAAATATAATTAACACAGCTTGTGTATTGAAATTTTGTTCCTTAAAATTACGTGTAAAATATGGAAAATATGTAAAATATGTATAATTTTGGATTTTGGCTTAACTACAATACATACATGTCAAAGTTAAACATACACAGAGAAAAAGTTTCGTTAATTTCTAGGCAATCAAAATTTTCATTGAACTAATGAAATTTTTCCGCATAATAAAAACGTTATTTCTACCGGAATACGATGGTATCAGTTACGGTTTTTGAAACTGTTTCGGTTTTCAATTTAAAACGGCTTTTTTAGTAATGATTATATATCAGTAACGATTGCTATCCTTGATATAATACATGCATTTTTCCTGTTACGATACCGGCAATATATTTAGAATGACGGTTTCAGTTACAGTTACAGTTATGATGTGTAAAACGATTACAATTTTCAACTTGAACCGAAATTTTTCATCAAAAAATTAAAAAAAAAATTTTTAAGTAATAAAAGAAAATTTTATAATTTTCATCAACGATGTCAGTTATGGTTTTTGAAACGGTTTAGGTTTTCAATTTAAAACGGGTTTTAATCGGTTACGGATTGTAAAAGTTACAATTGCTATGCTTGATATACTACCAAAATTATACCGGTACGATATCGATAAAATGTTAGACATACTGGTCTCAGTTAAGGTATTTAAGACGGTTACAGTTTTTATCAGTTACGGTTGGCTTTCTTAATTTCTACATTTATGGTAAAATTTTTAGTTTTACTGTTACTGGCTTCTAATTTGAATCAGCTTTTATTCAGAGACGGTTTTATATCAGTTACGGTTGCCAGTTTTATATATTTTTTTTTTCAATAAAACTTATACAAATTTATTAAATTCCTAGTGTAGAAACGGTAATGACCAGTAATGACACCAGCTTACTCTCTGCATTACTTTCTCACAAATAATAAAGACATACTAATAAGTAGTTAATTTTCCCATTATTTCAATACAAAAAATAATGCGTTACCCATAAGTATTTATTTTCTTCATTATTTTAAATAATCTAAACATTTTGGAAAATCAATTTTTAGACTCATGATTTTTTCACTTCTAGTAAGTACATATATAACCACTTATGTGCGTCCCGGTAGGCTAGATGGTAGCGTGCTGGCTTATCAGTGCGGGGGTCGTGGGTTCGATTCCCACCAGAGGCACTGGTCTGTTTTCGCTACAACGCGCCGAAAGCCATAATAGCTGGTGCTCTGTTAGGGTAATAGTATATAATTTGTAATTAAATGATTATTAATTAATAAAAAAACAAAAAAAAAACTACTTATTTTTGATTCTTTTTTAAGCTGGAAAGTAAGGATATTTTCTGCAACCAAGTTATGTTTTTATCTATCAAGTATTACATGTCGAGATAGCTCAGATGGCAGAACGGTTGACTAACAACCTGCAGGCCCAGGTGCAAATTCCGTGTGGGCACATTTTACAAAATTTTTATAAATTTTTTTTTAAATTTAGTTTTAGACTCATTATTTTTGTCCATACTGTTAAGCATATAGGTAACCACATATTTTTCTATTTTTGTAAGCTGTTTAGTAATGATATGTCATTATTTTACGATGCATCCCCATATAAAAGTAATGAGATTTTTAATGACAATTGTACACTCATAGAAATAAACATGTAAAAATAGCAAAGCTACTAAAAATTTGTTGAAAATTACCTTGCAAAAAAAACTGCTAAAATTAGCAGATTTTTTACTAAATATTAGTAATATAAGAATAGCAAAAATAAATCTGTTGAATTAACAAATATTTAATTAGATTTGAGTTAAATTTTAGTTAATTTAAAGTAACAAAATAAGCTGCTAAAATCAGCAAAAACATTTACTAAATATAAGTAAACAGAAAAATCATTAAAAAATGTGAAATTTAAAATTTTTTTTAGTTGTTTTAATGCGAAAAAAGTCTGCCGTTATGAAATCAGCAATCTGCAATTTTATATAAATATTTTTAGCGAAATAAACTGATGTTTGCATACTACTAAATATAGCAACATTTTCGTAATATTACAGTTTTTGTTTGCAATTTTGAGTCTACAAATATTTATTAGTTTTTGTTAATTTTACAGAATAAACTGCTATTTTTAATTTCCTAAAATTCACATCGAATATAACTAACATCTTTTAAAGTTAAATTAATTATTTTTGCTGTTATTATTTTATTAATATTTAGCAAAAAAATCTGCTAAATTTAGCAGTTTTGTTTGCAAGGTAAATTTTAACTAATTTTCAGTAGTTTTTTCGGCTATTTTTACAGGTTTATTTCTATGAGTGTAACTACTTGCCATTACCAAATATGTACTTATATAAACATTTATATGGTATTGCTTTTCTGTACTGGGGTTTTCATATATATAATGCAATTTTTCAAAAAAATTGTTTTAATTGTTAAAAGTTTAAAAAAAAAAAATTAAAAGATTTTATGAAAACTTTTATTGACTGAATTCGAAAGCAACTTTATTGCAAACAATTCATTAATATCATGAAGCTATTTCTCTCAGTGCAAGTACATTTCAATGTAATTGTCTAAGTTTTAATTATAATATCAATAAATAAAATTTAAGGATTCATAAAAGGATTTACGAGTTGTTATTTGAAGTTTTAGTACTTGAAAAGGGGGGTAAACATTTTGATTAACAAACTCTTTATTATAAGTCTATATACACTGAACTTTAAATTTTCCCATAGTAACAAAATGATGTGTATAGCCTTATCTTTATAAAACCCATTAGGTTTAGAAAAATTTCCCATAAAAATCGGTTGATTCTGAGGATTTTCTGTATTAAAAATACACTAAAGAACTGGGATTTTTTAATAAAATCATTAAAAGATACAAAATCAAATCCCGCTTTTGTTTTACAATCGATAAAATAATTTTTAACAGAGAAATACATTTTCGTATTTTTTCATGAACATAATAATCAAAGATATAAAAGATCAGGCGTTTTTAAATTTTTAAATAATTTTTGAAAAATTGATTTTTTCAAATAATTATTTGGCAACTCTGGATAACAATTTCCTAAAAAAATGATCTACGACTGCAGTCAAGATCTTAAATAATTTTAGGGTTTTAAAATCACTTAATTATATTTTTCCAGTAAAAAAATATAGCCGTTTTAATGTACTGGGTCGAAAAAATAACACTGCGTCAAAAATTAGTTAAAAGTATTTTGGATTGAACATTTTTTGGGTACAATTTTGGATTTCATCTAAATGTCTCTTCAGTTCAAACGACTATAAGAGGCGTACTGACTTTAAGAAAAGATTTTTGTTGATGCTTTCGGCTAAAAATCTTAAATGTGCAATTAATAATTACAAAACATTTTCTTTTTCAGTTTTTGTAAAATCTAACTGGTCAATACTGGTTAAAATGTATATAATTAAGGACTTTTAGAACATTCACAAATATTAGCCTAATACAAATATTTTCTATATCGGAATTTAGTTGTATTTAGTCCTATAGTTGTATATAGTTATATTTCGTCCTAGATTTTCTATAAATTGTTTTAAATTTTCAAAATTTTAAATAAGTTTTAACCATTTTGTACCATATAATTATTTCATACAGAATATAGAATGTTAAAAATAACTCATAAAAATAATTTAGACCTACTATAGAAACTATTTTATAAAAAAAGGTCCCAGTTCCCTATAATTGGATAAAAAATATTCGAAATAAATTATTGTACAATATATTTATTTCCATACCTGTAAATTTGTGAATGTGTACGCTCATTTATTTCAATAACTTTACAATTATTTAAGATTTAAAGTTATAAAACCACAACATGTGTTACATTACTATAACAACAACAACAACAACAAAAAACAATACCAGCATTTACAATAATGACATCGACCACACCATTCATACACACAATATGCAATACAATTAACAATTATTTGCTAGTATTTGTCTTCTGTACCTGTTCTTGCACAGGAAACGGAAATGCTCATTAAGTCAAACATACAAATGAGTATTTGAAACAGCTTGAAGTGGTATGAAGTGTTCATTTATTTAATCTGTAAATTAAAATGTGGATAGTAGGTGTTTTCCATATACGCCCCTTTTATATAAATTGAATAAAATACATGAAATAATGTTTTTCGAAAACAAAAGACTTGAAATGAAATAATTGTCAACCCAAACATATTATGTTTTGTGTATTAAAATCAAAGATATTTGGGGATTCATAAAACGTTCGTATATTGTGTAAAAATACACAGAGCGTATTTGCAGATACGTATCGCATTTTAAATATAATTCGCTCGTTTCTTCTTAAATTACACTAGAAATATATTCCTATATACATAAAATTGAATATTATATGATAAACTCAAAAAAATTATTAATTTTTTTTTTTTAATGTTTGAAACATCCGAATAAAAACACAAAATAAATTGTATAAAAAACTTTCAATGTTTGGTGAAAATCTTATTTTTTTTTTTTTTTTTTTTTTGTGAAAAGAGAAGCAACACTCAGGAAAAACTTCTTATTAACTAATGTGTTGCTTTCTTTTGAAAGGGGATAGTGGAGAGATGAAAGGTGGTGAAAGATGAAAGGCTTCAAACATGGCAACACTGTAATTGCGAGAGTAGATAAGTCTTAGAACAGTTGTTGCTCGCCACCTGATGTATTTACTTCCGTGGGGTTAAGTGCTATGGGAACACCGAAGGTGGGCGCAGCGATAAATATAAGTGATAGAAAACTCATACATATTATTTTTCTAAATTGATGTTGTCGTCATCGGGAATCGAACCGGGGACCATCTGTGTAACAGTCCAACGCACTAACCATTACACCACAACGCCCACACTTGTTTGGTGATTAGCTTATTACACTATTGTGATCAAAATACGATGTTTACACTATATACGACATTATATTAATCCGGCTATTGTATTAAATTTAATAAGGCTTACAATAGACAAAAGGTTGAAAGGTCAGTTGCAATATAATTTACATTTGTTATTCTGGCCCATAGTTCTTTCTATTAAATATATTATATTAACTATGTATACATTTTCCTAATGATGCCCCTACGGAAAACTAACATTAAAATACCATCTACTTGGCTTTTAACACAATACATGTATTAGGTGTATATTTCAAGCAAATATCTAGAGATTTAAAAATTTCCCAGAAATTGTTATTACTCTAATGAAAAAATGCATTTAAATTCAAATAGAATTTTACATAAAAGTCTTCTTTTCAATTAAAAAAAAAAATAATTGCGTAAAAAACTAAACTTTCTCATAATAATTTTAATTTAAAAAGGATTAAAATTATACAACTCATTTCATTTATATAATTTAGAAACCCAAAAACTAAATGCTTTCTTTAAATTAAATATTTTTTGAAAATTGTTTTTAAAGGGAAACTAAGAACTATAACTGCACACACAGATAGTTTTGCTGTGGTTATGCCTGCATCATAATTTTCAGATCATTTATAATCCGATTATGTAGGAAATTGCTATTTTTTGTAAAAAAACATATAAATAGGAAGTCTTATTGTAAGTGAAAAATTGCTATGAAAAAAAATACATAAAAAACATAGTGTAGAAATTTTCTTTATTATTTCATATTAATAACATTTTCCATAAAAAAAAATAAATGAGACGAGAAAAAAATCCTTAATGATAATAATGCTGTGGTGATGAAATGAGAATGTAATACAGCTCACAGTTGGAGTTGTCAGTTATAGTTAGTGTTCCTACTGCTGGCAGAGTGTTTGAAGTTTGAATGATACTTTGTAGTTTTATGTATTTTAAATTTTCCTTTTATCTCTTTATATACTTTTCATTTTTTTTTTGTGGTTGCAATGTGCAGTTTGGTAATAAATGAAGCAAATGTTTGTTGAAGTAAATTATATACTTGCAAATTATGAACAGGGAATTGAACAGAATTAAAACGACAGGCCCTATAAAGCATTATATACAGAGAATTTTCTCGGACGAGATTTAATGACATCTTTTCCTCACAATGTGAATGAAAAATTTCTTAAACTTTATGGAAAAGCTTCATTATTTTTATGAAACTATTTTTAATGAAAATTTTTCATTAGGCACATGAAATTTTTTAATAAATAAAATTAAATTTTTCATAAAATTTTATGAAAAACTAAATAAATTTAATGAAAACTTTCAATGGTTGAATTCCAGTGACAGTTTATAGATCTAATGCAGAAATTCATTAATATCATGCAGATTCTTTCAATTTAATATCAGTGTAATAATTTTTAATCATTGATTTAGGTTTATTTATATTTTGTGAAATACTCTTGAAATCTTAAGACTTTTTCCCTAAAGGAGATTTAATTAATTATTTTTTTATAATATAAACTCAAAGGATACCAAAAAGTTCTATTCGACATACTACACTCAAAGGAAAAGCATTATCATATTTATAAAAACATTCAAAAATATGATGAAAGCTTCATTGGTTTTCGTCCAATGTAACTGTTTCATAAATATTTATTAAACTGTTTCATAAAAATATTAAGATGATACGCTTCGGAATTATACCCGGACCTGACTCAATTTTCACTAGATTAAACAAAATTGTCCGTTTCGCCCGCCCTATCTCTTTCGGTTTTCGGGATATGGGCTATTATCATAAAAAAAACTATTGATGACACTTTTCTATGAAAGATGAAGAAGTTATGAAGCAGGTTTCCTAATTGTTCATTAGAAGTTTCATCATATTTAACAAAACTTCATAAATATGACTTCCCAGCCAACACATTTCTGAGCGCTCAAAATTATGACTCATAAAATGCTCTAAAATATGACAATTTTCCGAGCGCTAAAATTTCTGAATCCTAATTAAATCATAATTGACCCTTATTTATTATTATTCGCCTAATTGAAAACAGCTTCAATACCCATATTTAAATCAAAAATAATCATAAACGGCTCAAAAAATTCTTAAATTTCCAATAATGCTCATATTTAGGACTCTTTTATGAGTTATAAAAAAGCGTTTAGAAAGAGGCTTCATAAGCCAGAAAAACTCTCTCATTTCATAAGGGTTGAAGGCGTGTTTATGACTCTTTTCGGGCTATAATTGTACACTGAAAACGATTCATTGATTTCCGTCCAATGAAACTGTTTCATAAATATGATGAAAATTTTTTCCCAGAGTGCAGTGTGTGAAATATTCATCGGCTCGTCTGATTAAATTGAATGGGTTAACGCATTAAGGACACGTCATAGATGTGCTTGATGTTTTTCAACTAAATTTTGCAGTAACAAAATTTCAATAAGAACTTTTTGTTTGTTTTTTTTTTTGTTTTGAAGCGCCTTCTAGTAGAAATGTAAGCATCCAAAGTGGAAACTTTGACAAAATATGAAGCCCATTCAGTTAAGATATTTTCAAAAATTTGAATTTTGCATAATTTTATGGAAAAATCTTCATATCAAAAAAATAAAATTTTGTTAAGTTAACCGATTTTTAAAATTTGTTTAAAAAAGTTGTGGGTTTTGACCAAAAAGTGCCATATGGCAACGCTGACATTATAATTTTTATAAGTATTTCATAAAAACACGTCATTGTTGTTTTGAGTAAAACCGGAATAGATTTTGGCTTGTTTACGACTTTGAGTATTTGCAAATTTCATATTCCGATCGGTTAGATTTTCAATATTATGTACAATCCATAATCTAATTTTTAGCAGAAATAAATTTTTTCGTTTATCGTTATCTATTACAAAAATAGTACTGGTTTAAAATCGGGAAAGTTGGTTAATAATGAGTCAAAGATTCAGACTTTATCGTATAGACACTCCAGGGATTCTAAGAGTTTTACTCTTCAGGCTGCTGAACTACACACTGAGACAGGCACGTAGCTAGGGGGGGGGGGGGCTTGGGGGCTAGAGCCCCCCCCCCGAAATGATTTGACAAATTGAAAAACTTAATACAATTTGTTAGAAAGTAACAATGTTATTGATAAGTTTAATATGAAAATATTTATTTTTGACTTGGATCAAATAGGAAATAGTTTTATATGGTTCGAATCTTAAAATTTCGTTAGAAAACATCGCCTGCAAATGGGCGGCTATCATTGTTAGAGTTGAGTTTCGACTAAAAGCAATAAATAAAATCATTCCATAAGTGATTTCGAAGTCTTTGACTTAAAATATAATCAAAAAATTGTTTGAGACAATGCAAACTAAAAATTAAATATGTCTACACAGAAAAAACTAAAATTGAGTTTTAATTAAAATATTTGTTGATTCAGCAAAAGTTTAACTGAATTCGGTCGTGTTGATGCAATTGTAGTAACAACTAAAATAATTTGTATCTATTTAATTAATATTATTTTTAATTACATATAGTTTTATTCACATCTATTAAGAATTTAATTGAATATTGTTTACTATTGGGAAAAATTACAAAATTTAAAAAAAACACCAAAATTGTAAAAAAATCGCCAAAATTTAAAAAAATCGAGACCATTTGAAAAAATCACATAATTTGAAAAAAAAATTGCCAAAATTTAAAAAAGAATCCTCAAAATTGCAGAAATTTAAAAAACTCCAAAAATAAACGCCAAAATTCGAAAAAAATTTAAAAACAAAATACCAAAATTAAAGAAACGCGAATTTTCTACTTTAAACGATTTTTTTAATTTTGGCGACTTTTTAAAATTTTTGCATTTCTTATTATACTTTATAAAAACTGAAAATTTTTTTTGATACCAAATTCATTTTCAATTAAACAGTTAATTGAAAGTAAGTTTGAAATCGAACAAGTTTAATTGAAATTTTTTTGACAATGATTTTTTCTGCGTATTTTGACATAATCTTTTAAAATGGAGATACCATTAAGACTCAAAATTAATTTTACTTGTGCCGTAAAAGTCGTTACTTTACGTACAGTGCAATCTTTTTATTTAAATTTGGTTTGCTACGCACGCATCCGGTAACATAGTTTTCAGTATTTTTTTTTACGATATATATTACGATATCTCATATATTTTTTTAATTTTTTGAAACAAATTTAAGCCTCAAACTTTGATCGATATGCATAATGTGTTAACGTGGTCCAATGTAACTCAAATTTTCTCAATTTTTTTTTAGACTAAATGTAAACAAATTTCTATCGGCGCTCCTTGAAATGCGACATTTTAAAATCGAGTAGCTAAACCAGTCTTTGTGTTATAACGATGTAGTTTTTTTTTAGACATTTTAAAGGGTTTTTATTTAAAAAATTGATTAAAGACAATTTGAAAAGCGTCTGAAATTGTCCAGAATATAAATCAAAGTGAATTGGAAATACATAATTTAGTTTAAATAAGGCCTAGGCGATGTCTGGTATATTTTTAAATTTTCCAATTTTATATTTTTTTTATTATTATTTCTTTCAGACTACAATCACGCTTGCTTGTAAAATTTGCGATTTTTTTAATACAAGACATGAAGTCGGATATATGAAAAAGGGGAAAAAATAATTTGTTAAAATAATTCAAATAAGTGGCAGCCGGGGTCCACGACATAGTGTCAAAATGGTTTTCAAAATGTGTGTTTTCTCGGGCATTTTAACGCTGTTTTTAAATAAGTGTAAATTTCCTAAACTTTAAACATATTTTCATCCAAAGATGTGTTAAACTTCACCACCAATTTTAAAAATAGATACGTTTTCCATATATTTTTGCTGCTTTATCACCTATCCGGATTTCATTAATTTCAAAGGGAACCCATCGGAAAAGCTTCCTTGTCAGTGTCAGGCAAATTATATAGGATATTTGCTTTTAATTTGTTTTTTGCACGGTTATAAATCTTTAATTTCCCGAGTTAAAACTTTTGCATAAAATAATACATTATTTTATATACACTTATAAGGTGTTGTCTGCCAGTGGATTTAACCGGACATAATTATATAAATTCATATATAAAATTAATTTCGTATAAAAAATTTAACATGATGTCATATATAGTTGCGTATAATTATATATTGCATTTAGAATACGCTAAAACTAATCCAATTAATAATTACGATATATTTATATACCTAGACATTGCAAAATAATATATATTTTGATATTATATCATATTTAAAAAAACACAATATTATTATAAATAAAATTTCCAAATGCTATAGAATTTGTTACAAATTATAAAGTTGTAAACCTTTTGCAAGCGGCTAAAGTCTAAAACGATTAATAGATATTTTGAATTTTCATGACGTTTTAAAATCAAAAACTATATAGATATAAATTTATACCGCTTTATAAAATCGTATTAAATTGTATCGCGTCATTATTCGGATGATATTTAATTATTATGCCCATTTCTCGGATAAAACTATATTAAAAATATCAAGTAATTTTATTTTTCGCGGTTTTCAAAAAGTGTTCCGCATAATCCTCTTTTTTATTTAATTAAACTAAAAATTAATATTTAGCTAAAAATTTAACGTAATTAGACACTAACGATGCATATCCAACTTAAAGTACACAAACGTTTTCAAATTTGACGTGTTTCGCGGACTGTGATCAAACAGATTAAAGCGTTGTTTCGCGATATAGACATCAAAATTCGCAAAATAATGAACACAATAAGTAAAAAATGAAAAAATGCATTTTAAGGATATGCACTTTATGCGGGAGGTTTTTGTTTCAAAATGACCTGAGAAAGCGATTTCTATTATTAATACATGATTGCCCATTACGGTAAAAATTTAGCAAAAATTTAGCAAAAATTTAACAAAAATTTAGCAAACAAAAAAAAAAAAAAAAGCTGTTACTCTAGTGTGCAATAAAAAAAAAATATATATATAATCAAAATAAAAAATCGAAAAGCCCCCCCCCGAAACGAATTCCTAGCTACGTGCCTGCACTGAGACCAGATTCGTTGTGAGAACCGAATAAAAATAGACCTGATACGATACATGGTACATGATATGATAATGATTAAGTTTAAAAAATGCACAAAAAAAAAGATATAAAAAGCATTAATTACCATCATAAATATTCTGACTTTCCTTCATTCAAATATATTTAACTTCCGCTTGAAGACGATTGTGATAAACTAAATAAAGAAGACCAACATTTTTCTTAAAAAGCGGAAATTATACTTATATTTATACACACAGAGCAATAATGTGCCAACCGAATTAAAAAGTGTATATTAATGGTAACAACTTATAAATTCAGTTAGTAAAATGATATTTACATTCGAATTCTCAATATTTTGCGTGTTGCAACAAAAAGTCAGTTAACTTAACTGACTTTTGTTGCGAAAACTAATGTTAAGTTGTGCCAACCGTCAGAAATTCGTATTAACCGAATTTGAGTCGTCGTGATCGAATTTCAGTTGGCAAATAGCTAAATTTTTCTCTGTGTGTAATTGTAATTGTACTAACCTGAATAACAACTTTCTTCTTTTTGATTAAGATTTTCTTATTTATTTCAGTTTTTTTTTTTTTAATAAATTAATATTTTTATTAACATTTTGAAAAGAAGTGAAGATCGAAAATCTATTAAAACTACCCTTTGTTAGTTCAAAGTACCAATTTTTATAATTTTTGTTGCGGTTGGGTCTACCGATCATTACCAAAATTATCTTTTTAATGTTTTTACCAATTATTGAACATTACAGCATAAATTTTGTTGTTTTACAAAATCATCGATTGTAAGAACATTTTAACTGTGTTAATTAAGACCATTTTGTAATCGGTATAAAATTAATAGTTACGCAAGTGTTGTTTTATATTTTCAACCGATTTTCAACAAACTTATTTTCTATGTGTAGATAGGTTAAATAAAAATATCAACATGTTTTGAGTTCGGACATTTTTTTAACTATACTGAATTTAAAAAATCACATCAAATATCGAGAATTTGACATTCAACAAGTCTTAAATTAATTTTTGTATGGTAATAACTGCAAAAAATACATTCGTTTTAACCATTTCACGAAATAATAAATAAATTTTCGGCTGTAGATCAAAAGAGAAAAAAAAAAATCAGAATGTGTCACTTTAGAATTTGTTTTTGGTTCAAAACTCAAAACAACACCTAAGTTTTAAAAACATTTTATTCGGTTATATATATCACAGAGCATCACACAAATTTGAAATATTTCAAAAATTTTCCCAAATTCATTCAATTTTGAGGCAGTTTGGAGGTACTTTGTCTATAGCTATTGAAAATATCGATGTTGGGATTTTTCTAAGCTTCTTTTTAGAATTGTTGATTGGATTTTTGGATATTTGGTTGGTCCGAATTTTTAAATTTATCATTATTTAAGTTATTTCCCCCGAAAGTGTTTTTAAGTTATTTCCCCCGAAAAAGTGCTTTCCCTGCCATTTATTGACATCTAAAAGTAAATTTGACTAATCGTCCATGTTATTTTTGACCAAATTTATAAATTGAGGATTTATGAATACTTTTTACGTTTTAGAAACAGCTCGCTTATTCTTTGTGCACCTTTTTTGTGTTCGCGTATAATTAAGGAACATTTTAAATGTTTTTTCATCGCATAAAAGAAAATCCTAAGGCATTTTACGAATTCGTAAATTCAAAAAGACGCTCTCAAGAATTTCCTCCTGTAATGAAGTTTGGTAGCTGTGAATCTGGGGATGATACTGATATATCAAACATGTTTGCTGACTTTTTTGCTACTACTTACTCTGATGCTAAATATAACAACTTAAATGAGTACCCGTATCCTTTGGTCTCAAATCAATCAATTATTTTACCATCTATTAATCGCTCTGACGTGTCACGTTGTTTAAAAAGTTTAAAATCGTCTTTTAGCCATGGACCGGATGGTGTGCCTAGCTGTATACTAATCAACTGTGCTGAGAGTTTGTCGGCTCCTTTATCTTTGTTGTTTAACATCTCTGTTAAGAATGGATACTTTCCTCAGTTCTGGAGAGAATCGTATATTATTCCATTATTCAAATCCGGTAGAAAATCTGATATATCAAACTATAGAGGAATCGCGAAGCTTAGCACAATTCCAAAGCTATTTGAAAAATTCATTACTGATTTCATATGTCATCATGTCTCTCATATTTTGTCCCCTTATCAACATGGTTTTCGGAAGGGCTGTTCAACTGTCACTAATCTTTTACATTTAACAACTATAATTAATCGAGGATTTGTAAATGGGAAACAAACTGATGTTGTTTATACTGATAAGGCATTCGATAAGGTTAATCATAATCTGCTCCTGATTAAATTGAAATTAATAGGGTTTTCCCCTAACAGTCTGAACTGGATTTCATCATACCTTTTTAATAGAAAACAAAGTGTACGATATAAAAATTTTACTTCTAAATACATAGCAGTTAAATCCGGGGTCCCTCAAGGAAGCCAGTTCTTTTTTCTTTATTTATAAATGATCTTCCAAATGTGATCAAATATTCAAAAATATTGTTGTATGCTGATGATGTCAAGATCTTTTCGTGTTATAAAAATCCATCTGATCATATCTTTCTACAAATGGACTTAGATAATTTCCAAAATTGGTGCAATATAAACCTAATGGATCTTAACCTAAAAAAATGTAAGCCCATGTGCTTTTCTAGAAAAAATCTTATAAAAAGTGATTACTTCTTTGATGGACACCAACTGGAACTAGTTGATATTTTTCTGGATTTGGGAATACTATTTGATCCGAAACTTAATTTTGTCTCTCATATTCATATGACGGTAAACAAGGCCAGAGGCGTACTTGCTTTCATTAAGCGGTGGGCCAAGGAGTTTAGTGATCCGTACGTTACAAAAATGCTATACACGTCTCTTGTACGACCGATTTTGGAATATGGCTCATTAATTTGGGACCCACAATATAACAATCACAGTAATCACATTGAATCTGTTCAAAAACAGTTTCTGATTTTTTGTTTGCGAGGTTTATCATGGATTCCGGGAGTTAATCTTCCTTCATATCAGAGTAGACTTGCTATTATAAAATTACCTACGCTTAAAAGCCGTCGAATTATGTTAAACGTATCTTTTCTACTTAACTTAATTAATGGTTTTTTTCTGAATTTTTGATTAATAACATAACGTTTATTGTTCCTCAACGTCCAACTCGTTACTTTCGTCCTTTATCACTGTAGTTTTATCGTATTAACTATGCTAATGCTGACCCATTACGAAGAATATGTAAAGACTTTAATGATTTATATAATTGTATTGAATTTTCTTTAAATGTTGATGCTGTTAAACGTAAAATAATACTGTATTTAAATATTTAATTATGTTTTTTGTTGTTATATAATTTTGTTAATAATTTTTAATTAAAATATTTTATAGTCTATAAGGATTTAATCCATAGACTAAATAAATAAATAAATAATAAAAAAAAAAAAATAACGCTAGATTTTCAAGATGGCTTTACGATTTAGCGATTTACTTTACTTTTACAATTACTTTTCCAAGCCAGGATCTCATTGATAAGTCGGTCAAATTGCACTTTTTACCGCAGCAAGGAATACCCTCAGTACTTTTTCTTGTTACTTACCTATCCGCTATTCAATATACTACACATCGACTTTCTAGCTGTTTAACAAACAGAGAAATTGTTTTCGATTTCTTCCAATAAGATTGATTACCAAAAAAATTAAAAATTTTTTTTGAAGTTATTTTTCTTAATTTTCATAAAACTGATGCAGTAACATAAGAAACCATGTGGTTATCCGAAACTAAAGTCAACATTTTAAGGGCGTAATTTTATTTTTACCCAAAATTTGTTGCAATTTCATTCCGCATACGTTATTTAAAAGCTTTTATTCGGCTGTAGATCACAGAACAGTCAAAACAAAATCGGAATGTTTCACTTAAGTTTTTTTTATTTGGACTCGTAACTTAAATAAAGTCACATTTTTTAAAGTTCTGAATGTTATAGTCTGTTTAAAAAAATGTACAGTCTTTAAAAGATTTATTTTTTTTTTTTTTTAATACTACAATTTCTTTTGATCCACTTCCATCAAATTTTATATACTTGGTATTTTGGTAACCAAACTTTCTTCCATATCAAATATATCAAAAGCGGAACAGAAATCCTCAAATAATATTTGATTTGTATGTGAAGTGTCCATTTCCGACATTATAGCAGTAACTACATTAAAAATTTGTTCAGTATTCCAAATATCTGAAAATAATTTATGGACCACGTTTAGCAGATCATTCTCGGTAATTATACCATTTTTATCCACATCATACATATGAAAAAGTACTAAAAAAGGGAAAATAATATTTAAAATAAAATTTCCATAGGGTTCTTTACATATTTACACTTTAATTTTTCCTGTTTGGTTTTTTCTAATTGCCCTCTTGTTGTACTTAAGGTATTAGCCTGGAAAATGCTTAAATATTTGGCAAATTCTAAAAATGTCAATAATTTTTTATCACCAAACATGGAGGTTAATAGTAGGGATAATATTGGATTTATTTGTAAGCCAGCCAGGGTTAAAAATGATTTCTTTTTTAAGTGTCGCGGGGGAAATTCCGTGGAATCTTTACCAATTATACAAAAACAGTTATATAAATGATTAATTTGTCCTGATTTTACTAAAGAGGAAAAAAGGATAAAAAATATTATATTATTTAAAGAAAATTTTTTAAGTCCATTAAAAGTCTTTCCGCCAATAATGACTTCTTGTAAAACTATTTTAAAAAAAAACTCCTAAAATTATGATGAGAATTTTTGTAGAATAATTTTACTTACATTTTGTGGTTTCTTTTAAAATCTTTATGACGTCTGTTGGACATTGTAAATATTCTCGATGATGGGATTTTAAACGGCCAAATAAACGACTTAAACACATTTAAGATGAAAAGTGATTAAATTCGTTTTTATAAAAATAAATATTATAAATTTGTTTAAAAATTTTTATGAAAAACATTCAATTTTCAAATGGTATTTGAAGTTTAAAAAAGTACAATCGAAAGTATAGAAAAACATTAAGGAAAGTACCTTCAAATAAGCATTACGTACTTATACACCATATACGAACGCATTATGAATCCCACATTTTTTTATATAAAATTTGATGTCAAAAATCGTGTAACGATTTTTTTTTTCGCAAATTTTTGCAATGTTGCCACATTTTTGCAAAATAATTGTTTTTTGTTTTATTTTAATTAAAACATATGATTTTGAAATTTTATTGTAAATGATTAAAACAATGAAAATAAATGATACAAATTAAAATATTATGGATGAGAACGAACAAATAAGTCAAGAGATAAAAATATGAATTTATTTTCAATTTAACGTCTTCAAATTGAACTAATAGAATCCCAAGTAAATTTGGATTGTATATGAACACTAGTGTCCGACCGAACAGTTCGGCCAGAAAATGCATTTGGTCTGTATTCGGTATTTTAAATCATTATGGACAAATTTGGCTGATGGAAAAATGTTTATTGGGCTGATTAGATTCTATTTTGAGTGTCAAATTTGAAGAAAAGTCTTTAGTTAAGCAATGATTTCACTGTTCGGCCAAATTGAAAATAATTCGGCGGCCGAACTTTTAACTTTATAGCTAAACTTCGGCTTTTCTCTTAAATTTTATACACAAAATCGAATTAAATCGGCTCAACAAACATGTTTCCAATACCAAAATTTGTCATCATTGCCTCTAGATATCAAAAAACCGACAAAATATAGTTTTTTGGCCGAACTGTTCGGTCGAACACTAATGAACACATATAGGACTTTGTATATGAACATATATGTCCATTCAGAGTTCAATAAATGACCATATATGGTGTGATATATGTTCATATTCAGTCTGAATATATATAGATAAACTTCGAATCTAAACATATGTGGTTTTATATGTGACCATATTTGATCATATATTAACCTATATGCATATGTTAAGCTATAACCATATTCATGTACGATCCTTTTTTTACTTGCGAAATACTTTCATTTTCCGTTGATATTTTGTTCTCCATACTTTCCATTTTCGTTTGCATTATTACTATACTTGTAATTTGTTTAAAATGCCTAGATCCAAAACATCTAAAAGTCCTAAGAGTTTAACTATAGTGTCCAATATCGGAGTTATGGGGTTCTTTAATACATCAATTAATGCCTGTAATGCCACTCGTAGTTCTTTAAGATGTGTCAGCAGATGTACCACCGGTAATACATCTAAACCCAACACATTTTTAGGGAGAGATAATAAATCCAAATTAGCAGCACATTCTTTAACATTGAAGAAGGATAAAAGTATAAACTGAAAATATAACAAAAATAGATAAATTCAGATTAAAAAAATAATTTTCAATTAAACTTACATTTAGTGTAAATACAGTTATAATAAATACACCAAAAAATTTTAAAATTTTAGAAAACATTTTAAAATGTTTGGTTTTAGGTTTTTAGTAAATAAAGAAAATTCATTTTTAAAAACCTGCTTTTATATGGAAAATTATTCGTTTCTTTTAAAAAATTTGTTTGCACGATTTTAATTAAAAATTTTATTACAAAATCGTGGCAACTTTAAGAGTCATGTACTAAAATTTACCCTCAAATGAGAAAATTAAAAAAAAGACCAATAAGCTCCGAAGTCAGCGCTTTTTTTACTTATTTTACTTTTTGTACACATTTTGTATAAGCTTTTGACATGCTCCTGAACAAAAATGTCTTAAAAATTAACGATTTTCTTTCCCCTGTTTCATTTCTTTAGCTTCCTTTAATAGTATTTTGAGTGTAACTACTAATTCCCCGTTTTTTCTTTCTTACAGGTATGTTTTTAAAATTGTTTCTACTCCAACAACATTTGTTTTTGTAAGTATCTAAATATTTAATAACTTTTAATTGGTACAATAATATTAAAATAAAATTATTTGGAAGTTATTATTGATAATCCCGACTCAATTACAGTTACTTTAATAATACATGATACTTGTGTTATTTTAATATATCTCTTTTGTCTAGTTTTTCTGTATATATCAAGAAAACCCGTGGATAATTTCCGAAATATTGGCCAACTGTATTTAACAAAATGTGTACATTTTTGGCCAAATAACATATTAATCATTAAGATAAAAAATATTTTTAAACAAACACAAGAAAAAAAATTAAAGGAAATTAAAATTTTGAGAAGACAAAAATTTCGTGAAAAAAGTTCACGTTTTTAAATCAATATGTAATAAAAATAATATGTATGTAGTAAATAATACCAATTTGTATTTCGAGGTTAGTTTACCTTTTCGCTTTTAACTTTTAAACCCTTGAATCGATTTGGCTAATTTTTAATACCAAATCAAAAATTAGCAACTAATCTTGTACATTCGCGGAGTGTTGTGCATTTCAACAGACAGACGGATATCGCGATATCGGCTTTGGTATTAATGGTAACCAAGAGCATATATATTTATATAAGTTTGATATAATTTTTATTATCATCAGAACACGTTTTGAAAGAAGTGACAATGCCATGCAAAACATCAAACATTCATATAACCTAGTTTTTCCACTAAATGAGAACTAGCATATGAGCTCGAAGTTAAAGATTATCACCATTGATTAAAAATAAATTGGAAACTTGTTCGTTATGTGCAAGCTCTCTCTTTGGTAGATGTACAATACACGCTTTTTGTTTTTATTCTCCTTTTCATTTTCACACATGTTTTGTTTAAAAACAAGATGTAAAGGGGGAGTAAACAAGACCGTACTATGTCTTTTAATCATGTTAACGTACTTTATTAAGTTAACACTTTCTGCAATTTCTAAATTGTTTATGTATGGTGTATATTGTAGGACATTTTACGTTCGCCATATAGTTAATTAACAAATTTATGTAGCAAATTGTTGAATAATTGAATATCTTTAGATTTAATTTTTTTTGCAGCAAATTAAACGGATCAATATTTGACATTATACCTTTATGCATTAAATTGAATAAAATATAATTATACATTACGAGATAAGACCAAAACTCTGATCCGTATATACCGAACTTTATATGTATCAACTAGTGTCCGACCGAACAGTTCGGTCAGAAAATCCATTTGGTCTGTATTCGGTATTTTAAAGCATTATGGACAAATTTGGCGGATGGAAAAATGTTTATTGGACTGATTAGATACTATTTTTAGTGTCAAATTTGAAGAAAAGTCTGTAGTTAAGCAATGAGTTCACTGTTCGGCCTCCGAACTTTTAACTTTATAGCTAAACTTCGGCTTTTCTCTTAAACACTCAAAATAGAATTAAATCGGCTCAACAAACATGTTTCCATTACCAAAATTTGTCATCATTGCCTCTAGATATCAAAAAACCGACAAAATATAGTTTTTTTGCCGAACTCTTCGATCAACTTAATTAATCTTGATTTATAAAAATTTTTAGAACCAATTTCATGATCAAATCATATAAAACAAGGTGGCAGCACCATATCAATTATTTTAAATCGGTTAGACATTATTTTACATGAGTTACTGTACCTTCTTTTAGCTCTTAATGTCCGTATATTGATTTTCTGGTTTAGTTATTTTTCAATCATGAATCGGTTAAGTTCAATTTTATTTTTAATAATAACTTATTGCAATTTTTCGTATATATTGGCCAAATCGAATACATTTTCCTTTTTGAAATTAGAATGCACTGTATTGGATAAAAAATATTTAGCTATAACAGAATGTAGATTGGAAAAAATTGGTAATGGCAAAATGGCAGTGCATATGTATGTGGAAGTATTTAATAAATCAATAAATGATGTAATGGTAAATATCGAAAAATTTAATTTTCAAAACATAAACTTAGCCGAAGATTTTTTTACAAATTCTTTTAATATTACAAAAGAAATTTAAAGAATCTCCTTTTTGTCTCAATACAAAATATAGCGTAAATTTATCTTGATTTTAGTCAGTTCTTGCTAGCGAGAATCAAAGTACTTTTCAATTTGTTATGAAATTATGCAATTTGGTTGGTCTTTTTCTGGGTTTTGTTTAAATTTTTATCCTTCCAGGTACATGGTCAACTCTTTCGTAAACTTAATGGTCAGTTTCGTCCCTTTTTATACAATGATATTATAGATTTTTGTGATTTTATCAAAACTTCAAAACGTCATATATTTTGGAATTTTATTTATCAAGTTGCCGCAAAATCTTCAAATATAAATCATACTTGTCCTTATGATGTAATGTATTTTCATTAAAAATTATAAGGAATTATGGGGTAAAATAGAGAAACCGATATATTTAAAAATATCACCCAGAAAAGTAAAATTAATTGTATAGTTCAAAAGAAGTTAAATATATATTCTTGCTACATTTTTTTACAGATCCGTTTCCCATTTCACCCCATATTACCCTACACAATATATTTGACTGGAGTTAGTGTGCCTTATAACTTTCTATTCAATTACAGCATAATTTAATTGTTAAAAATATGATAATTGATGACAATTTATTTAAGTTTGTACCCTTTGCCAGAGGAGTATATATGGTTGAACTAGAAATTGGTGCTGATAATGTTTATAGAGTAAAAGTAAGGGCTTATTTTAAACGATCTTAAATCTACCCCAAAACTACAGAAACTGGTAATGATAAATAGAAGGAGATACTTGGAATATCGAATAAAACAGTTTTTGTTTTTAACGAACAAATGATTTTTATACAACAATAATAACTCAATTTTTAAAATAAAATATAATTAATAATAAAGTCAAGGTAAAATAAGCACTTAATTATTATAATTAATATATACAGCATAAATATATTTAAGCCTCATTAAAGTTTGTTAATGAGCCATCATCAATTAGTTTTTGTCAAACTGTTTTTAAATCAGTACTTAAGCTAAACACATTGTGGATTTCTTTATCACGATTTCACGCTCTCCCAACCAATCTTCAGTAGAATTTTAAAATCATTATTTGGTAAGTTAATTACAAAACTGATTAGTCGAACCACATTTACTAACAACAGACGACGGTATTTTAACTCATTATGGACCAACTGTTCCGCTTTCAGCCCAGTACTTTTAATGTTTCGTTTCTTTACTGGATTGTCGTGTCTGAAACTAGATTAAGAATAATCAAGCATTTAAAAAAATCTACTATTCCTCAGTAGTTGATGATCACAGAAAGTTCCGCTTACATTGTAAACCATCTGCTTACAACAGTAATATGGTATGTGATGAATTTCACTTTCGATCGTAATGGAAAATTCAATAGATTATAACTTTTTTACATTACACATAACAGTCGATTTAGTTAAATCAAATATTTAAATATATGACATTTAATGTGGTTTAAAATTAAAATGTAAATAATGACATCTAATTTTTTGATTTCGGTCGAAAGTTAAATTCATCACATACCAGAATACCACTTCAACGATGCATAAGGAAAAAATAAGTAAACATTTTTTGTAAGAGATCTTTAGTTTTTTACCAGCAATTAAGTTTGGCAGTGTTGATATATCGGTAAAAAAGAGTTTTAAAACACTCTTATTTTTGGTTTTCCCGTAGTCAGCTCATTAACACGCACCGTTTGGGTGCTATTATTGCAAATAATTGGCTAACAGAAAAGTTATATTTTTAGCATGTGTTTTTCAAAACAAAATAAAAAAAAATTAAACAAAATAAACACTAACAAGTTCTTCTGGGTGGCGGCCTTCTGCCGCTCTTAGGGGTTTTTTTCCTCCGTAGAACGCGGCAGGCGGCTTCGCGAAATAAAGTTTTTTTCTGCGTGCGACATAAAGAAACTTCAAAATTACTACACGGTATAATCTCACTTACTAATAGCAAATAACTATTTACATTAATAACTCGATAATTCATGCAGTAATTATAACGGTTATTTGCTTATATTACTTAAAAATTTTGATTTTTAAGAAAATGAAATAACACCCCAAAATTATTATTTGGGGACTTATTTCATTTCTCATATTGGGGCCTTATTTCATTATGAAATAAAGTCCCAAAAAAAAAAATGAAATAAAGCCCAAAAAATGAAATAAGACCCCAATTTTTTTTATTAGAAATTTTTGGGGCCTTATTTCATTTTTGGTTTGGGGACTTTTTTCATTGGGGTCTTGTTTCATAGAGCCAAAACCATCAAATGCAGCACAAAATTTATTTTTAGTTATAGACCAAAGTCTGCACGAAGTTTCGTCAAAAACAATAATCTTTTTTATAAAGAGAGAATTTCAATTAATACTCAAATTTTATTATAATTACTTGTTACAATACTTAAATATTGTTTTTAATGTAACCCATCATTAACTGTCATTGTCTGTCATGACAATTGTGTGTTATCCACTTTTATCAACATCTACTTCTGCTTTTTCACACCACTTAATGTTATATTTTCAATTAGTCGTATTTGACATTTAAGTCTGACACTTGAAATTGACATTTCTAACTGTCATTTCTAATTTTATAAAAAATTATCATTACTTTATTTTATTAACTGTTTAGAAAACTAATTTATTTATTACATTTAAAAAAAAAAGTATTTATGATTTATCAAGTGAATAGAAACGGTGTCGATAAAGTAGATTTTTGCTGATGAAAAAAAGTAAAGAATGTTTTGAACTTAAATTTGGCAACTTTAAACCCATGGAAAATATCTTAAAATTTAAAATTTAAGAATATTACTCATTACTTGACTCATAGGACTACACTGAAAAAAATGTCAGTAAAGTCAGCAACATTTTTGCGGGGAGGATCCCTGCAGAAAAATTGTTAATATAAGCTAAATATTAGTGTACATTTTTAGTGTACTTATTATTTTTAAATAGTTTCCTTTCTTTTTGCCTTTAAAAACGTTTACACTCACAGAAATAAACCTATAAAATTATCAGGAAAAGCTACTAAAAATTATTTAAGATTTACGTTGCAGAAAAAAGCATAGCAATTGATTTACAATCAAAAACTTTAATATCAACAACATTTTTCCTATATTTTCCTTAAATTTTGTGGAATGCAAGTAACTTTATATTTTGCTAAAATCAACAGAAACAGATTTTTATTTGCATTAAAAAAAACTTTAAAAATTAAAAATTTTTGTATGATTTTTTGTCTAATAATATTTGGCAAATTTTTTTGCTGATTTAAGCAGATTAATTTGTTACTTTCAATTAACTAAAATTTAGCTGAAATATAACTAAATATTTGTAAATTCAACAGATTCATTTTTGCTATTCTTATCTTACTAATATGTAGCAAAAAAATCTGCTAATTTTAGCAGTTTTTTGTGCAACGTCATGTTTAACTAATTTTTAGCAAAACATTTCACAAATTTTGGCTACCAGCGTATTTATAAGATTAATTTCAAACATTTTCAACACTTTGAGGGCAAATGTTTATTTTTTTTTTGTATGACATAAATAGCATTTTTTTCGAATTTAATATTAAGCTCATTAAAAAATTTTATTTGATGTACGTTTTGGAGGAATTAATACAGCGCTTTAATTGTAACAAAGCGAAATGTGTTATGAAAAACTACCTCTGCACCCGTTAGGAATCAAAAAAATGAATCCTTTTACACTTTATCAAAATTCACTCTAGATACCTAACTATTTTCTTAATTCATGGTTTTTATAAAAAAAAGCGAAAGAAATACTCAAATTCGTAAAATTTTTCAATATTTTTTAAAATTTCATGAAATTATTGCATGTAAAAATTATGAGTGCGCCCCGGTAGGTTAGTTGGTAGCGTGCTGGCTTATTAGTGCGGGGGTCGTGGGTTCGATTCCCACCAGAGGCACTGGTCTGTTTTCGCTACAACGCGCCGAAGGCCATAGTAGCTAGTGCTCGGTTAGGGTAGTAGTATATAACTTGTAATTATATGATTATTAATTAATAAAATAAAAAAAAAAATAAAAAATTATGAAATGCCTTTTTGGCTTGGAGGTGATTTTTACTATGAAATTCAATTCATGCACAATGCTAGCCAATTTTAAATATAATTGTGAATGTCAGACGCAAAAGCACACATTTTCAAAAAATTTACCCCAATTTTTTATAAGTTTCTGATATTCGTACTACGTTATTGGTGCGGGGACACCAACTTCGCATAGCTCAACTTATATAAAATTGCACAGTTTTTTTAAATACTGCTTCAAAACGCAACTTCATTTAACGGTGCAGAAACCCTTTAAAAAAATTGCGAATTTTTAAAAATCATAAAATTTTGGTTTCCCCTGTAAACCACCGTTTGGTTTCCGTACAAACCACAAGGAATGTATCTTCCAAGTCTAGTGACTTAATTTTGTGTTGGTTTCGATCTGAAAGTTAAAAGTTATGAGTAAAAAATGAATGGAAAAAGCTCTTGTAAGTTTCAAGTAATTTTTTTAATTTTTGACTCTTAAATGGCCATAAATTCTTTTGGTGAAGACGTTGCAACGTGAAACTATGTACTTTTTAGCTAGTTCATCGTTTTTCTCAATTAAAAAAACCTTGAGAAATAGAAAGCATCGTCGGCTGGCTCTCGATTCCTTTGTAGACTGAGCATATTTTTATTCGCAATAAAAAAAAGCGGAAATTTCACATTTTTTGATTTTGTTTTTTTCTATTAATATTTAGCAATTTTTTGCTGATTTTTGCATATTAATTTCTTACTTTCAGTTAATTAAAAGTTAGTTCAAACAGAACTAAATTTTTGCAAATTTAACAGATTTAATTTAGCTATTGTAATCTTACTAATATTTAGAAAAATCTGCTAATTTTAGCAGTTTTTCTCAGGGACCGTAATTATTATACCTTTTATCACTTTTTTTTGAGCAAAAAAAAAAAAGAAATGTTAAAAAGAGCTAGACATAAAAAAACAAATATAAACAATAAAAAGTAAATTAAAAATTTCAAAATGACAATTGTACTAGTATCTCAGCACGAGATATGTTCTTTCGGTACAATTCGCTGCCCATTCACCATAGGGTAGTTATTTTTTTTTTAACATGGCTCTGAGGGCTGGCAAGCTTAAAAAACTACGTATACAAATCAGTTTAGCCATTATCTAAAGAAATAATGGTATAGAAATTCCACTGTTGCTCATTTTTGGAAAACTTAAAGCCTGATGTGAACATCACAATATCTGTATTCTGGCATACTATAACGAATAAAACTCATTTATATTTTGTGAATTGGTACAGATCTTATTTACACTCAATATAAATTTTAACATGACCTCGATAAATATCATAAGCTCCCACATTCAAAAGTACCATATACTGTCCTCTAGGTAAGGGTACCATTTTTAGGATATAATCCTTAATTATCAGATGCTTAATTATCAAATCATGCTGAAACACGAAAAAATAATATTAACTTCTAAAAATCCCAGGATAATTGTTTGTCTTCTAATTTGGAACTTTCATCGATGAATTTGCACATAGGCTTGTCATAGGAAGAAGGCATTTCATATAAGTATCGATGAAATTACCAAATTAGAAGCACTTTTTGGCAGCATAAAATCCGCTGTTTCTATCACAAAAGTTCATTATTCTTACATTATATGGACAAGAATGATTAACATTTGATACTTCCTTCATTAGGTTATAAAAATAATTCCAAAATATATGACGTTTACGATTTCCTAGAAATTCACAAAAATCTATAGTATCATTATATAGAAATGGTTTAAAATCGTTAGTTTTACGTAATAACTGCGCATTAATCTAAAAAATTTCAAATTAATAAAATATATTATATAAATATAACCTTGGATTCGAAATTTTAAACTTACCTTTATATTGTTAACATTTTTTTCAATAAGTTTTAAATTTATATCAATGGACGCAAGATATCCCGATTTCCTTAGGCGACATTCCTTAAAATCAGCAAAATTCTTATCATACATTGAACATTCCACTTTAAAGAAATTTAAATGTACTGCTTGGCTGGCATAGAATTTAAATAATATTATTACACATAAAGAAAATTTTAACATTTTTATTGTTTTTTGTTTTGGTTGAACAGAATGAAATGCAAAATGGTGGTTAAATGTTTCATTATTTATGACAAAGTATTTGCTAAATATATAATTATTGCTTTGTCCTAAATATAAGCATTTTGAATATTTATAATGACATGCATAATTTCATACTTGGGATTTTTTCATTAGCATAGAACTTTCATTAGCATTAGTGAACTAATGCTAATGCCAAAAAAGTCATTACCATTTAATTGTAATGAAATCTCTTGGCATTAGCATTTGTCCTATTAATGCTAATGAAATCACACTAATGTCTATAAAACTAATTACAATTGAGCATAAAAAAGCAGTTTTTTTACAAAAAAAAAGAAAGTGGAGTGCAAATTGCTTTACATATTAATGGAACGAAGTTCGATAGGAATTGTACCACTAAATATGGGAAACGAAATCGAACGAGGAAATATATTTCTATTATCCGAGTATGTTAAAAAAGTATATAACCCTGTTGATGTTTTATAAAAATTGATCATTCTTGATATCTCCTCTAGACTATTTATATTATAAGGGTGTATTAATACTCCAGAGGAGCAACATTTTTGTCCGTTTTGCCCTATCTCGCTTAGTTTCGGAGATAATGGTCATTTAAAAAACAATTTGTTTGCACAACTTGATATACGTAACACGTTCCGATAATACAAGTATGTTAAGTATTTTGATTCCACTCGTTCCGCGTTTCATTCCATATCGCTCTATTTTGGACCAATGTTCCATTCTATTTTCGGATTGATTAAATTGGTATTTTTACATACGTATTTGGGTAAACAAATAATTAAGACACCCTGGGGTTGTTTCATAAAAAAACTAATCTCTCGGTATCTTTCCCGGACCTAGCCTATTTGTATTAATTAATAATCCTATGGAGCAATTAGTCCATTTTGACCTATCTCGTTTCGGAGATACTAGCCTTTATAAAAAAATCTTCATTTTATAAAATTGCTAGTATCTCGAGATATCGCAACAAGGATACAATTTTCTTGCTTGAAGCAAAACGTTCCGATAATGCAAATGTGGTAAGTGTTCCGATTCCACTCGATCCCCGTTTCATTCGATATCGTTTAATTCGTAAGAAAAAAGGAATTTTTTGTGAATTTTTTGTGACGACACAGTTAAAATCTATTTATTAAAACTAATAGGACATTAAAGCATGACATTTGAAGAATGTTGTATAAAATGTTCACGAAAAAATATTAAAAAACACGACAATGGCAGCAATTATTTGGACGTGTCTCAAAAAAAAAAAAATAGAATTGCGGTGCCCTCATAACTTGGTGCTGGGTCATCTGAAATCAAAAAATCAAAGTTCATTCGTTAGATAATATTTTTCCCCAGGTAACGCTGGGAGGGTTTTTTTGAAATTTTAATTTTTCATTTTTTTGGAACACTTGAAAGGGAAAAACGCGATTTTTAGTGAAAAAAATCGGCTAACTTGTTATTGTAAAATAAAAATTATTAACAAATTTGAAAAAACTCTCCAGCGTTACCTCGTAAATTATGTACAGCAATACGGTTCAAAACTTCAAAAGGATCGGTGCAGTAGTTTTGAAGTTATGAGGGCACCGACTTTGAAAACGTGAGTTGTGGGGAAAACGCTTTAAAGTTTTGAACAATAAAAAATCTGTTATTAAACGTTTATAAGCAAATTTTATCGGCTTACCTCACACTGAATCATCAATGCCAAGTCCATAAAGGATGTTGCTATCATCCATGATGTCTAAAGCAACTTTTTGCTCCTGTCTACGATGAATCCTGCCTTCTTTAGTTTGTCTCTCAGCTTCCTGCTCTGCTTTGCTTATAAGTATGGAGTCAGTTGATCACGTCATGAGCACTATTAATTCCCATGTCTTGCATGAAGGTTAGTAAAGCAAAAGAACCTTCATTGAAGACACTGGCTGCCACATAAGCTGCAATTTCAAAATGATACGAAAATAGGAACGCACGTGTACGTCTGCTCGATAGAATATTTACTGCTACACTAAATTTTATACTCTACACTGACATACTTGACATAAAAATACTCGTAACTTCGTCAATTTTGCTCCAATCGACTTGATTAACTTAATATTCTTAACATATTAAGCATTTATTTAAAAAAAATAAAAAAAAATGCAAAAAAAAATGTAAATACCTTAAACCCCCTCTTAATTGATGCATTAATAATGGTAATGAAATTTAAAATCATTGCCATTAATCAATGAAATTCATTATCGTGAAAGGCGTGGTAGAGAAGAATGAGTGTATTTTCTAAAAATCATAACTACATTGCAAATTTTCAATTTTTTCTGAATCAGACTGCGCAGTTTCTGGTATTGAACCTTCGTCAGTGACCCTGTTTTTTGAATTTTTTGAATAATGTAATATTTGTTATGTTTTTATTTGTTCGATTGCGTCTATATGAAATTTTCTGTGCAATCACTGACCGTGGTATAGATAAACTGATTTCTAATGCCACATGCACTCTCACTACACGTTAGACAGAGCGCTTTAGCCCTCTGAGCTATCGTCAGGTCGAGTTTTGTTGTGATTAAAACTAGTTTTATTCAATACACGGTGTTTTTTTTGTTCTTGCATACATAATCTCAGAAGTACAACTCCAACAGCACAATAGTTCTATTTTTAGATTAATTAAAAAATTTCTAATGAAAATAATTTCATTACATTTGATATCAATGAAATGATAATGAAATTGTTAATTATTTAGTCCATTCACTTTATTAGTCCCATGTGTGCATAATTTATCTTTAATTGATATTTAGTATAATAGAAAATAAAATTCCAAAACTAAAAACATCAATTAAAATAAATTTATATTGATATAAAAAGAAATTAAGTAATTTATTGCTGCGGAATTGCTAGCGGTTATAAATATAAAATTTAAATGTCGATTGTTTGTAGGCAGTTATAGATAAAATTAAGGTTTAATTAAACTCATTGTTGATTTAATCAATAAATTAATTGAATACGGAAATTCGGAAAAAATGTATTACCAAATAAATTCATTTGTAAAGATTTAGTGTATTTAAAGGGACCGCCATCTAACGTTTTTTTTTCAACTAGTGCTTATTTCGCGAATGGTAACACTTGGCTCATGTCTGATTTGACAGATAATTAGTTTTATTCTTCCGCTGAACGAATATGGTCCGTATGTTCGTTATCTTGTGAAAAAAGTGAAAGAAACTGGCATCATCATCGATAAACCAAAGCGTGAAAAGCCAAAAACAGTGCGTACACCCGAGAATATTGCTGCTGTGGCAGAAAGTGTGCGTGAAGCGCCATCAACATCAATTCACCGTCGTTCTCAACAATTGAACATTTCGGAGACATCATTGAGACGAATTTAGCATAAAGACCTTGGTATGACGCCATACAAAGTCCAATTGGTTCAGGAGTTCAAAAAAAAAAGTTATTTGGCGGACCCTTTATTTTTCAATCCAAGTTGTTAGAATGGGAAAATAAACAATGAAGACTTCATTAAATTGTGTGGCTTAATTTAGTTGATACACTCAGGGAACTTCTGCTTTAAAAACATGTAGTTGTTTGGGTTGTAATACAGTTTCATTATTTTTAATGTAAATGTAAGTCATTTGTAGAACAAATAACATTTTTAACTAACCTTGTAGTTCATTTAAAAAAACAACTAACATCAAATGACTGTTTTATGATTTTACATTCATTTTTTACAGTTGTTTGGTTTATTTTTTACTACCATGTGGTTCATTTTTACTACAATTGTTAGTCATTTTTTGAACATTAAAAAACAAATGACAATGTTAGTTGAATTTAATGAAATGTAAGTCGTCCTTTTTTTAAATGAAATTTCATTTGTTTTTGACTACAATTGCTGTCGTCTTTATCAACATAATTCCCTAAGTGTAAGAGCCAACAAATTTAAACAATGAATCTAAAACAAATTTAAAATAAAATACATTGAAAATTGTTCCATCAAATTTTGCAGTTATGTAGATCAAAATTGTTGCGAGTTGTTTTGCTTTAAAGTGACCTCTAGAGAAAAGATTAGCAACCAAAGTTTAAATTTTAATATTTAAAATGTATAAGTTTTTTGACAAATCTTGATCCAAAAATATATTGGATTTATATTTCTTTAAGTTAAAAGATTTTTAAACTTTTTTTTTTGGAAATTATCGTGTGTTTTGACCATTTTTTTAAAATTACCGTGACAACCCTTACATTACATTGTTATAAGTGCAGTAGTAGTACTTAAATAAGAACTAGCCATTATTTATGATTTGAGTAAAAACGGAATACATTTTGGAATATTGTACACTTAGTGTATTTGAAAAATGTATCTTCCGATCGGTCAGATTTTCCAATTAGTTCATCGATTGTATATAATTACAATCGATTAACTAAGTTATAGCAGAAAAATAAATTTTCGTATTTGATCATCAGCATAACAATAAAAAATATAAACCTTTAGGCTTTTTTATATTTTTAAATAGTTTTTGAAAAAGGTCCTAACGAGAAAAGGGAAAAAAATTTATTTTTCAAATAATTATTTGGCAACTCTTGACAACAATTTTAAATACTTTTCATTTAGGATTGTAGTCAATATTTTGAAGTATTTTTGGATTTTTAAAACACTTAATGATGTTCATCCAGTAAAGAAATAGCTTTTTAAAATACTAGACGGAAATTTTAACAGTTCACTAATAGAAAAAAATTATTAATTTTTTTGCGAAAATTACTAAAAATTAGTTTAAAATTAAAAACTGCTAAAATTAGCAGACTTTTTTTGTTAAATATTAATAAGATAAGAATAGCAAAAAATAATCTGCTGAATCTACAAAAATTTAGTTATATTTGAGCTAAGTTTCAGTTAGTTTAAAGTAACAAATTAATCATCAAAAAGATTGCTAAATATTTGTAGATAAAAAAATTACAAAAAAATTATAAACCCTAAAATTTTTTTTTTTTATACGAATTAAAATTTGCCCTTCTGAAATTAGCACTTTACAATTTTTTAGCAAATATTTCTGTTGATTTTAGTAATATATACTGTTTTTGGTTGCTGTGTTTTGTTTATTAATATTTAGCTAAAGTTTTATTGCTATTTTTAATTAACTAAAATTCAACTAGAATTTAACTAAAATTTTGTAAATTTAACTGTTTTATTTTAAATTCCTGAGCTAAGTGTTGCGATTTCCCCCGTTTCCCGTTCCATTCCATTTCCTTTCCTCTTCTTTTCTTAGTGATTCAATGCCCCGTTCTATTTCATTTCGATAATCATGTTTAGTGTTCCAATTTCACCTATGTTTAGTATTTTAATTGACTAAAATACAAGATCTCTCATTAAATTTCGTTCCCTTTGTTAATTATTTCAATTCCACTCGTTCTCCGTTCCATTCCCTTTCATCAACCATGTTAAGTGTTTTATATCGTTCCCATTTGTTTCACTCCATAAATCCTCTATGAAATGATGTGGTGTTGGCCAGGGGCCGGAAGTTCAAGAAAATGCATGTTTTTCCCTTAAGCCTGAGAACTGTATATATAAAATATCTTTGCAAATCAAATCATTTGAATTAAAATGGCATCGATTCGTTAGTGCATATTTTTGCAAATGTTTGCTATAAATACATATTTTTGCATATTTTGCTTTAAATGCATATTTTTATTGCATATTTTTACTTATTTTGCTTTGAATGCATGTTTTTATTGCATATTTTTACAAATTTTTCTCGAAAAACTTAAATTTTATATGCAAATTCGGATTAAGACAAACAGTTTTAAGTGGATTATTAAATGCGTATTTTTCAATATAATTAATGAAAAAAAATTTTAGTTGCTCAAGACGTATTCAGAGAATAAATTAAACAATACAAATTATCCTGAATATTTAATTAATATTGATTAAAAATATGAAAAATAAATAATTTAAAGTACCACTCTTTTCACGTTTTTTTTTCTTGATATCCCAGTTGTCGGATGTCATATAAACTGAGAAAGTCAAAACACATCAGATTAAGAATTTTTCTGCATATAACTTCTCTGGCAAAAATCGTTGTCCGTTTTCAGTTATAAAACTTTTTGTAAATAAATGTTTTTTCTTTTTTTATATTTAAAGCATCCTTTAGTCATGGAAAATACATTTGTATGCCTCATATAACATTTCCACACAAAAAACATCCTTTTACCCAAAAATGACGAAACAAAAAGTTCTTATAAACAAAAATACATTAAATTTAACGTACTACACTTTTTTTTGCCAATGAAATTAATAATAACCCAGTGTAGAAACGATAATGACATGTTATTATTTTTCAGACTACCAGTAATGACAACACCTTACTCTCTTCATTACTAGCTGGAAAGTAATGACATTTTGTGCAATTTAGTCATTTATGTTTTTACCTATCAATCATAACATGTCGAGATAGCTTAGATGGGAAAGCGGTTGACTGACAACCTGGAGTCCCGGGTTCGAATCCCATGTGGGCACATTTTATTAAAAAAAATTTTCAATAAAAAATATTTGTTTTATTAAATTTAGATTTTTTTTTTTATAATATTTTAGACTTATTAATTTTGTCCATACTAGTAAGCATATAGGTAAACACATATTTTTTTGAATTTTCGTAAGGTGTTTAGTAATGATATATCATTATTTTGCGCGACATCCTCATATGAAAGTAATGGTTGGTATTTGTAATGACATTTGTAAGTACTTTCCATTACCAAATATGTACTGATATGATCACTTATATGGTAATGCTTTTCAACACTGGGAAGTTTTCTTTTTTGTTTATTATGAAATTAAAAATGCAAATTTTTACTATCTTTTACTAGTTCATAATTAACATACTTATTTGTCACCTGAGACATATAAAAGTATAATTAAAGTCATGAAAGAAATTCTACAACATAAAATTCAAGGTAAATTTTAAACAAAAAGCTCTAACAAAAATTCTAAAATTAAGTTTCAAAATAAATTTTTAATTTAATTTAAAATCCTCTCAAAAAAAAAATATATTCAGTGGTTTCGAGAGTGTTTTAAAGTGTTTATATTTTAAGAATGGGAAGAAATAAACAAATAAATTTTCATTACTACATTTCATATGTTTTTTCCCTGTCATTAGCTTATGTGTACGACTGTTAAATTCACATTTATAGAGGAGAGTAGATGTTTCTATGGAAGTACTGGTATTAGGTTATCACTTATTTGTTAATTTTATAAATATTTAATAGCAATTTGCATAATTTAAAGCCATTCTTAGAAAGAACTCTTGGCAAATCCACCAAATATATTTTTGTTTAAATATTTAAACTTGTTTTTATAAAATGATAGACAATTTTCGTAACATTAAAGAAAATTTTCATTGATTTTTTAAAATTCCAACTACTTCTAAATGCGCGCAGCGGCCAAAAACGCTGATTTAGAGTCCCTCTTCCTACATAGCAAAAAAGAGCTGTATTTATAATAAATTTGAATTCACCTTATGATTCTACACCAAAAATTATTTTAAAAAAAAACTTTTTTCCCATTTTTAAAGTGCATCATTTATGAAATATAGTGGTCGGAAAAAATCAAATTTTTTTAAAAAAACTTTAGGTATTTTTTATGACACACAATTGAAAAACAGTTTAGCTGTGAAAAATGGTGCAAAAAGTTTCGCTTTATGTTAACCCAGTAAAAAGTTAGTATGATTTCAAAATGTTGTCTTTACTAAAATGCCGCGATTTATCGTAGCTTAACTTAATAACTTTTAGCGGTTCGCGATATATCGAACATTTTTGTACCACAATTCTCAGTTGGTAATAGATTTTTATTATGTGTGATCAGCGCTGCCAACTTTGACGATTTGTCTCCATTTTGACGATTTTTTGAAGTGAAATATGATAAAATGACGATTGAAGATTTTACAAAATTTATTATATGGAAAATGACGATTTATAAAAATTTGCAATTTTTATAGAATTTTTAAATTTTTAAATTTATTTCTATAGAAATTTACTGACAAATTGTGATCAAGTTTCTTTTTATTTAAAACATCTAAGGGAAATGTGATTTTTTTTATTTTAATTTTAATTTTATTTAAAAAATAACGAAATTCGAATGTATTTTTTTATATATTTTACAAAGGCAAATCCAAAATCTTTATTTTTAAATAATTTAAATCAGAATCACTGATAAAAAAGAGTGATTTTCTACATATCTGATTCTTGGTACATAAATATTTTTTCTTTATTTCCCTCTTTATTGTATGCCCGAATTTTATGAAACCAAATATCGGGAAAAAAATTTTTAAAACTAAAGTAATTTTGCAGATTTTAAAATAGGTCAGTGATTTTAAAATTCCATTCCCCGAAATGAGTATTGGGAGTTGTGTTTTTAAGACTCAGAGTCGTTTGTAAAGGAACTAATAAAAAAGAACATTAAAACTGTGAAATAATTACAAATAAAGTGATGAAAACGAAGTTGTGAGTAAAATTTCTATTTTTTGTTATTGAAATATAAGGAGTTTTCGGAATGACGATTTTTTGACGATTTCTCATTCTCAAAATGACGATTTTTAAGATTTTTTTCAAAAAAATTTGACGATTTTTGATCAAATTGAGTTGGCAGCACTGTGTGTGATTGAAAAAAGAGAGTTTTCCGTTCACTCTTTTGAACTCTATTGCCTAAACGGCGCACTTCAAAAACTTGAAAAAATAAATTATAATTTTTGGCGTAGAATCGAATTTCATATAAATTATCCCTTATTTGCTCTGTAATAAAAGGGGCCCTAAATTTTTTTTTTTTTATCGTTTTTGGCCACCGCAAGCATGTGGAAGCAGTTGAAACTTAAAAAAAAATATAACGCCATTTTTATTTTTATTGATGCAAAAACCGTAAAAAAGTGATGCTATCCCAAAATCTAATTTTTGTGATAAACTATAATATTTATATTTTTATCTATACATACAATGAACTTTTTCTGACAAATATTATTAAATTAATATAAAGTTTCATAAAAATTTACTATTTTCATAACATTATTGAAAAGTTTCATAATTTTTATGAAACTTTTTTTTTTTTTGTGAAACTTGTTTATTTACTCTGTTTAACGTTTTCTGTATACAATGACCATTTTCTGAAAATTTTTCCTTACTTTAATGAAATGTGTCTGGCATCTCAAAACAATTAATTCGAAAAATAATTGGCCCCTTAATATTTGTAGATACAATCATTTTCCTCTATCAAAACAATCCCTGGCATTATTGTGGTGTTGACAATGTTTTAAGGATAATGTTAAATGTATGTATATTTTGTTATTATTGTAGCCGTTGATGTTGTCATTGCTCTTTTATTCCGGCGTATTGCCAATGTTTGTTATTAGCTGTTAAGAGGACTTTATATATAGGGCAATATGAAGTAAAATGGAAAACTAAAGTGTCTTTAAAAATGTAGCAATTATTGAGCTATTCATACCATTTGGTGCTCAAGATCGAGTTTTGGCGGTTAATTTTTCAAAATAGTTCGATTTACCACATACACCCGTACTCCCCTACTTCATATGGTTATGTTAGTGTCTGTCGATGCTTAAATGTTGCTACCCATCCACATTTGAATATGACATGTTTTTTTAGTGAACTCTTATGTGGTGTATGCCATACTACATACTCGTAGTGACATATACAACTCTCCAGTACATTGAGTTTAATTTGGAATTATGTTCAACAACATATTGAAATGATACATAAAGTAGCAATAGTAGTCGTGTCCTCTTGACAATTTTGTACTTTGGGGTGTTAGTTTGGGTTAGGGGTTATTAATATCATTGTTCCACTACAAATATTTAAAATTTTTGCTTATGTATAAAATAATCACTTGGTTAATTTTCTATTATGAACAGCAAACACATAATTTTTAAATAATGTTGAGGTTTTTTTTGTGAAAAATTAAAACACAATTGCAGCAACAAACCACAACGAGATTTTTTTTTAATCACCAACCCTTTAATGCACGGAATTTTAAAATTCACAATATTTTATTATAGAATTTAAATTATTTTGGTAGAAATAAATTTATTAAACAAATTTTTCGACACAATTCGAGATTTCGTAAATTTAAAAAAATATATATTAGAGTTCGTCACGAAAACTAGATTTTGGGATATCACTTTTTTTACGGTTTTTGCATCAATAACTGTAATAACCGTAAAACTTCGTGATCTGATTTCTAATATTAAAATATACTTTAAAAACTGTAAAAAAAATGTTTTTTTTTTTCAATAATTGTTGGTGTAGAATCGAAAGGTGAATTCAAATTTCATATAAATACAGCTCTTTTTGCTTTGTAGGGAAAGGGACGCTAAATCGGCGTTTTTGGCCTAACGCCATTTTTTTTATTGATGCAAAAACTTTTTAAAAAGTGATGATATCCCAAAAACAAAGAAATTTTATACTTTTCTGACGAACTCTAACATATATATATTTTAGAATAGAACAAAATTTTAAAAGTTTGCAATAATACTAGCTTAAAAAACCCGATTCTTGGACTTACGTTGCTGCAGAAAATTTCAAAAAATACTCCTGACAACACATAAGCGGTAATCACTCTTGATAGAAAAGTAAAGAAGAATCGAAGAAAACGAGAAAAGAAGAAAACTTTTGACAGATACAACAACAAAATGTATGGGATTTGTTTTTTCTCGTTTTCTTCGATTCTCCTTTTCTTGATAGGAAATTTCTTTGACTCAAACCTTGAGTAAGTTGTAGTAGAAAACAAGAAAAACTTTTTTTGACAGAAGAACAACTGATTTTAAGCGTCACAAGATAATTTCATATTTTTTAAATAAATTGTGAATTATAAATCTATTTGTGTTATTCTATATAAAATCTATTCTATATAAAATCTATTTGTGTTATTGCATTTTCCACTATAAATTTAATTATTTTAATTTTTTCTGATGTTTTTGGCATTTTGCTTATTTAACTTTTAATTACATTTGGTGAAAAACGTGTTCAGCCTAGAACAAATGTAAATAAAGATCAGCTGACAGTGTTGAAAACAAACTTGCTAAAAAAGACGCTCACTCTTTAATGAAAAAGAAATCGATAATGTTTCCTCCAAGAAAAAGTTTTCTATCAAGAGTGATTACCGCTATACTTTAAATTTAAGATTTTTAGAAAAAGGGGGAAGAACTTCCAAAAGTTCCACCGTACATACCAAATTTTAAGTTCCTAACTTTTGCGGGTTGTTAATTGATAAATAAACATTGCGCGGTTTTTGTTTAACAAAAATCAAATGATCTTGAACTTGAATAATCTTGCTCACATCATAATTTATGATGAAAGATCGAAAAATAAACTTTTGGTTTTAATTTTTAAAAATTTTAAAGTAAAACATTTGAAATTATTTTCAAGATCATTTTTTTAATTAATGATAATGAATTTAATTGATTATATTTCATTGACTAATGACAATGTTTTTAAATTCCATTACCATTAGTAATACATAAATTCCAACTAGGAATTACAGGATAATATATATATATATAATTAAAGGAACAAGTTTAAATTGAGTGATAAGATTTTCGAAAAATTTAATTATGGTGAATATCGATGAAATCAAGGCTTATTCTCATTTTAAAAAATGATCGAGAGTTTAACGATTAACGTGAATATATATATCAAAACACTGCGATTATAGAATGAAACATTGGTTCAAACTGAAACGACATGGAATTGAACGGGAACGAGTGGAATTATAACACTAAACACTATAACCGGAATAGAACGGAAAGCTAAATTTTAAATATCGGCAATTTTATAAATATTAATTCTTAGGA
Organism: Delia radicum; assembly: GCA_021234595.1. Taxonomy (NCBI): domain Eukaryota; kingdom Metazoa; phylum Arthropoda; class Insecta; order Diptera; family Anthomyiidae; genus Delia; species Delia radicum. Next base: position 230,619,590 of record CM037853.1, on the reverse strand, counting down.
TCCCTCCCTAACCTATCTCATTTGTATTATCGGAAAGAGTTACCAAGGTCATGTTTTTAAAAAATTTCGTACGTTTTACGATATCTCGCTTAGTTTTCGAAGTACTGGCCATTTTATAAAATGGTTAGTATCTCCGAAACTAAGCGGGATAATCCAAAACGGAAAAAAAAATTAGCTCCACAGGAGTATTAATTAATCCTCATAATAAAAATAGGTCCGGGAAAGATTCCGAGAAATTAATTATGTATGAAACATCAGCAGGGTGTATTAATTATTAGCTTACCCAAACACGTACGTGAAAATAGAAATTTAATCACTCCGATAACAGAATAGAACATTGGTCAAAAATGGAATGAAACTGGGAACGAGTGGAATAGGAATACTTACCACATTTGCAGTATCGGAATGTTTTGTTTCGGTCAAGGTTTTTTCAAAACTACTATCTGTTTTCAGATATATTGCTTAGTTTTCGAGATACTAGCCATTTTATAAAATGACAATTTTTTTAAATGGCTAGTTTATCCGATACTAAGCGAAATTGGGCAAAACTAACAAAATTATTTCTTTGCAGGAGTCTCAATTTGAGTTGACAGTAGTAGTTAAATTAACTAATAATAGCTAAATTAACAAAATTTTTAGGCTGAATCAACAGACAATTTCTGCTAAAAAGATCTTTCCGGATCTGACCAGAGGCAGGTCCACATTTATTACCGGGAATATAAGTAGTTAAAAAAATAGTTCAACTAAATTAGAACCCGTTTAATAGACTTTTGAACTAACTTTTTTTCTGAGTGAATTTTAAATTATAAATTCTTAACTGAAAATCGTTTAGAACTTGTACGAAAAAATCTTAAATTTTTAAAATTACAACTTCAAACTTAAAAGAAAAAATATAGAAAAAGGTCCTGCAGTTTTTTTAAAGTTGGATTTCACCTGAAAACCGATTTTTCCACATTATCAGTTAAAAGAGGAAATATTTTAGATGAATCGAGACAAAACGTCTATTTAAAGACTGTAGGAAAATATAAATTATTAAATATTGTAACTCAAAAGAATTCCAAAAAAAATTCTTAAAGGATTTCAAATATTAATTTTTAAAATAAAGCATTTGACAGTTTTTATGTTTTCATATGGCGTGTTTCGGGTTAATGAATTTATTTTAATTTTTATTTTTCAAGCACAAATTATGTCAAATTAAATTTATTTGTAATGAGCAGGAAATCGCGGAATCCCGGGAAATTCGAAAAAACTTTCGCTATCCCCGGAAATGAAAAAGTCCGGGAAATAATAAACCCTATCTAATGGATATCAGTTCTAATTTTTCAAGTTATGATTTTAAAAAATCGACAAATTTAAAGTGCATATAGGTTTGATTTTTAATGCATATTTTAGCATTTAAATTGCATATATGTTTGTGGTTTTAAGTATTAAGTTTTTGGTGCATATTTTTGGCGCATATTTCCCATTTTTTATTGCATACTTTAAGTAGATTTTTTTGATTTTTTAGTGCATGAAAGTTGCTGCCCTTTTAATGACTCCTGTTTTCTAAATAATTTAAGAACTGCGCATATTTTTAAAACTATTTTGCATATTTTTACTTAAACTTCATTCATTAATTTTATATTTTTTGAAATTTAATCCTTTTAATGTATGAAATTCTTTTAAAATATTTATCTTCTTTATAATAAGTTTTCCCATAAATTAAGTGTCCATTTTATATAAATCTTCTATGTATCTGGGGCAATTCTTTGTATTCCATATTTTTTTATGCTGTTGACAATTTTGTCCTTTTTTTATATTTTTTTTTTTTTTTTTGATAAAGTGCATTTGCAATTTTTAGCTCGATGGTGTGTTTATATTGTTGGACTGTGATAAATATGTTTGAGTACCTGTTGTTAAGGTGGTAAAATTTATAAATATCAAATGCTTTTCATTTTTCTTCCTATTAAAAGATACCCTTAGGAATATGGAATAGATAAAATCCTCTAGGTGTTGCAACGAAATAGACTACTCTTACTTCAGCTATGCTAAAGTAGGGATATGTTACAATTTATTCCATTATCATTTTATTTTGTGAAGCAACGTTATATGAAATAAATAAAGATAGAAGAAGAAAATGAAGATGCTGGAGAGTGTAACGTAATGTTATGTATAGGGCAATCAAAAATAAGTTAGAGCTTGTTTTTGATTTGAAAGGCTGGAACTATTTAGACTAAATATAAGTTCTGATCATGTAATTAATAAAATTTTAAGCTATATTTGTTAGAGCTTTTTTTTAGCTTATTTTTTGACTTTTGCTTATTTTAGCTTATTTTGTAAATATTAGCTACTTTTTGGCATATTTTTTTAAGAATTATTTAAAAACTAGTTTCTTTTAAAATACATATTTTCAAGTATTTTTGTTAAATTGAAACGTGAAAATTTCATGTTTCATGTTATGTTGTTGGTTTATCAAAAAATATTTTGATAAACCACCCAGCCAGAAAAATACGTACGGCAAAGTATTGGCCCAGTGCTTTCAACGGTGGTATGAGCGTTGGCAGAGCGTTGGATTTCTGAAGATTTAAGTGCTTTGCCAACCCCAACATGATAACACCGGGCAGGGCTTGGCCGTTCCTTTTTTTAAACGTTGGAAAAGCACTGGCAATGAGCGCTTTGCCAGTACCAAAACCATAATTTTAAAACGTTGGCAAAGCATTGGTATAACAGCCAATAAAGTGCTTTTTTAATGATAAGATAAGTAAGTAAAAACCTGCTAACTTATTTAAAAACAAGTACATGCATTAAACTTCGTTTTTATTAACGGTTGTAAATTTAGTAAATCGAGCACCGGCAAAGTACTTTTGGCCAGCGTTGGGAAAGCGTTGTGAACAAGGGCTGTGCCACTGCTTTTATTATGTTAACGGTTTGTAAATTTTGTCAATAAGTACTGGCAATGTACTTTTTGCCAATGTTTTGAAAGCGTTCTAAGCCAGTGCTGTGCCAGTGCTTTTTTATTTGTATGGTTGTAAATTTTGAAAATCAAGTACTGGCAAAGCACATTTTACGAACGTTGGCAGAGCGTTCTAAGGCAGGGGCTGTGCCAGTGCTTTTATTAATTTTACTGTTGTAAATTTTTTTAATTAAGTACTGGCAAAGCACTTTTTCCTAACGTTGGCAGAGCGTTATAAATCAGTGCTTTGCCAGCACTTTATTTGTTGGACCATTGGCAAACAGTGCTCTGCCAGTGCTTGATTTTTCAGACCATTGGCAATTCTGGCTGGGCAATGTGAAGCTCTTTCACAATAAAATTTATTTGTAGTAACGATTTTAATGAAAAATTATGAAATTTAACGGTTTAATTTTTTAAATTCAAAATCTAATCTTACACTCAAAAAAATAAGTTAGTAGAAAAGTTAGTAAAACGTCTTGTAAATCAGGTATACTATTTTTTAGCAAATATTTTTGGTAAAATCGTGTTTTCAGCTAAAATTTTTGTTATACTTATTCAGCACTTAACTGTTTTATACTAATGCTTTACTAATATACTAATGTTTTACTAATTAATTTTGCTAAAAAAAATTGTGCTGATAAGCAGATGTCGCGGCATGTCAAGATGTAGTAGAGAAGAGGAAAATGATATTAAAAAGTACAACTCTAACAAGACAAGTAAAAAATCAACCATGAAAAAAACATATACAGACATGTAGACAGAGTAAAGAGAAAGACAAAAACACACATCTTAGGTAGATTTGTATGGTTTCTTTTTCTTATTGCAAAAAAATTGTTGTTTTTTTTCGTTTCGTTTGTTTTGTTTATTTTTTCGTTTCGTTTCTAGAATTATCTTCGGCAGTTTCGTCATAGCATCATTAAGACAACCATTGATGTAAGTAGTTGAAAGAAAATTTTTGTTATATTATATATATTTATTTCTATATATTTTCAGATATTAAATTAATTCATGTCGTCAATGTGGGAAAATTAAATTGTTATATTTCGTTATTATAGTAAATTATTTTTAAAAGAATCACAAAAATATGTTTTATGATTTTCAGCAAATAAATTAACTAAATTACAATTTTTCTACAAATTTTTTGCGTTTTTTTTCAGTCTACTAAAATTCAGCAAAAAATTTATTAATTTTTACCAACGCTTTTTTATTTCTAATCTACTAAGTGTTAGCAAAACTTTTGCTGAATCTACAAATTTTGTTGCTAAAAATCAGCTCGCTGATTTTCAGCAAAAGATTTTGCTGACATTAGCAACTTTTTTGCTAGCATCCTCCTGACTAAAATTTTGCTGACTCAGCAAAATTTTTTGCTGACTTTACAAACTTTTTTTTATGAGTGTATATATAAATTCTCGTGTCACAATGTTCGTTCCCTTACTCCTCCAAAACATCTTGACCGATTCTCATGAAATTTTGTAAGCATATTGAGTAGGTCTGAGAATCGGCCAACATCTAAAAATGGGCGTGATCGGACCAGTGGGCGTGTCAGCTCCCATACAAAGTAAATATTTAATATCATATATCTACAGTTCTATAATAGCCAGAGTCTTAGAAATTTGTGCACATTGATTATATTATGAATAGTCATGGGAAAATTGGGCGGGATCATACCAGTGGGCGTGGCAGCTCCCATACAAAGTGAGTAGTTAGCTCAATACAAAATTAATATTAATATTAAATATTTAGGGTTCTATATTAGCTATATAGCCTTCAAATTTTGTACGAGTCCATCAATTACAAATATTAGTAGTCGAACTGTAAATGGGCGTGGTACTAAAAGCAAAAAACAAATAAGCATTAAAATAAATCATCAAATTCAAGACTTTTTGCAAGGTTATTTAATAATGTTGTTCAAAAATTGTTTTAGCGTTCCTCATAGTCCTAGAATAAAGGCGATAGAAGGACAAAGAGGCGTTGGGCTTCCCATGAAATTACAAATTTTAAAATGATTTACTAATGTGAATTTATTTTTTTAATTATATATTTGCGTAAAAAAATTTTCTTGATTTAAAGAATTAATTACAATTAAAATTTGAAGGCAAAGCAACGTTTGCCGGGTCAGCTAGTTTTTATATATAATCGGCTTATTTTACTGTTTTACCAGCTTTTTTAAGCGCTTACAACATTGTTTTTTGAGCTTTATTTTGGTTGCCCTATCTATGTATTTTTCAATGGCAAACACTACTAAAATGCATTTATGGTGATGTATAATTTATGGCATAAATTAAATTAAAATATCCATATTGATCAAAAAATGCTTTACAAAAGTAATATATGTAAAAATTGTCAAGCAATAAATAAGGTTACTTTTAAAGTTTTTGATTGCTGGAAATTTTATCTCATCGCATATCTAATATATATATAATTTAATATAATTAGATGATGCCTCACATCAATTTAGTTTTATTTTTTAATACACTTTTTTTCAAAATGGGGGCAATAAAACTGGGGGATGTAATGAAAGAAAATCGACAAATCGTTATTAATATTTATGGCTATATCCAACAATTTCAGTATATAATTCTATATAACCTGATATGGCTTATATACATTTTTTTAAATGGGCAGTTTGAAAGCCTGAGCCTTGCAGAATATTACTTCTACTTTAGTAAACTCTGGCTATCGAAATGAATTTTTATTGAAATTGAATTGAATTTAATATCTCTTTTTTATCCTACCTAACTCACAGTGAAATGTACAGCAAAAATCACAAAACAAATAGAATAAATGGAAATAAAATGTACAAAATTTGTACAAAAAAAAAGAAAAATTTGTATTCAGACTTTAAATACAATTGTAAGATTTTCAGTTCATTTAACACATTATATACTTTACTAAGTATATACTTAAAATTACGCAAGGGAAAGCTGGTAAAAATCACTAACAATGTTGTCCCATGCCAATACTGACGATTGAATGACCAAAAAGTAGATTACAGTTTTTATTGTTAAGGATTTGCAAATCAAAAGAAGGACATCAAAAGAAAAAGTTAAGAAAAACTGAAAATAAATTCTTAAAATATTCAATGAAAAGTTAAAGAAAAAAATTTAATTTATAAAGAAAAAAATTCAACAACATTTTCCTGAAATAAAAATTTTATATTTAAGTTTATTATTGTTTTATAAAATAAAATTCTTTTAAGAAAACTTAAAACTTTTACATCATCTTATTATGATGATTATCGTTATCATCATTATGTGAGAAGTCTGGAACAGAGGTTCTCAAAGGGTTTTTCAAGCATCCTATTGAAGTGTATTCAAATCTTTTTAAACGTTAAAAAATAGCTCAGTGAAAAAGTACACTTTAAACAGCACCTCAATAGAAATAACTGAAAAATCAATCAATTTAACTAGATTTATTTTTGGCTCTTAGTCCATACTATCCATAAAATTGATTCAAACTGCAGTTAAGAACGTAGTAAAAATAGTTATTAATTTATTAAGGACATGTCCTAAATCCGCTGGATATTTTTTAACTAAACTGTGCAGAAATAAATACACTCAGAAAATTGTAACAGTGACTACATGTAAGTCATTGATGTAGTCAATTTTATAACCAGAGAAGAATTTTTTTTTTTTGTTATTTTTGCTTTTTTTTCTATTTTTACTGATATGAGCTTGTTTTTCCACTTTTTAATTATTAATTTTTGGTATTAATTCAGCTTTTTCTTAAGATTTTTGAGCGTTAAAATTGCATTTATCAAGTTTTCATTGCTTGAAATGTTTTTTTCTTTTCAAATAGCCACAGACTTTGCTATTTTATGTCTTCTCTATTTATAACGTTGACTAGTCATTTACAGTATTTTTTAAAGCGTACAAACGTAACAAACGCTGATTTAATTTTTTCTGGATTTAAATTTTTGTATAAGTGTCCATTTTATATAAATCTTCTATAAATAAGTGGCTCATAAGTAAATAAGCTCAGAAATGAGAATGAAATGGGCTCTAATACATTTTTCAAATTTCAAAAGAGCATTATTTTTTATTTAAAAATTAGTCAAACAAGATATTTAAACAAATTTTAAATGTACACTCAAAAAATTTTGCTGAGTCATCAAAATGTTTTGCTTGCAAAAAAAACTTGCTAATGTCAGCAAAAGCCTTAGAATTAAAAAGCCTGAAATTAGCGAGCTAAAAGTTAATAAAATTATTGCTGAATATTAGTAGACTGAAAAACTCACAAAATTTGTAGAAAAATTATACTTTAGTTAATTTATTTGCTGAAAATCTAAAAATTTATTGAAATATACAACCCCTTTTTGCAATTAGAAAAAGGAATCACACAAAATACGTAAGATGTGTGTCCTGTCTATTCTGTATACCCGAATGTATATTTGTTTGAAATTTGACCACACGACATTAATAGTCACTATAATCATTTAGTTTACAAATACACATTTAATCTTTATTAAATTTAAATGTTTTATTATGTCTTCAATTTAATTAATATTACTTTGAGAAGCCGGTGTAAACACAAAATATTAGGTTTTTTAATCCAAAATTTATATGTATACGATACACATTGTTGGAGTAATTTTGTTGTATTATGTATGAAAAACAGATACAAAAATCTTCCATGGTTGATTTTCGTAAAACAATTAAGTGCTGAATAAGTGTAACTAAAATTTTAGCTGAAAACATAATTTATCAAAAAATTTGCTGAAAAGTAGTATACCTGATTTAGAAGACGTTTTACTAACTTTTCTACTAACTTATTTTATATGTATACGATGCACATTGTTGCCGTCTTTTTGTTTTACTATGAGTAAAAACAGATACAAAAATCTTCCATGGTTGAATTTTTTTTTATGTCTTACAAGAGTTGTACTTTTTAGTATGATTTTCTTCGTCTCTACTACATCTTGACATGCAGCGACATCTACTTTATTCTGCGTATATCTTTCAATCTGGTTGTCATACATACTTTTAATGTGCTTACCAATTTTGTTTAGCAAAATAAATTAGTAAAATATTAGTAAAACATTAGTTCGAAACAGCTAAGTGCTGAAGAAGTATAACTAAAATTTTAGCTGAAAACATAACATCAGCAAAAAATTCGCTGAAAAATAATGTACTTTATTTACAAGACGTTTTACTTACTTTTCTACTAACTTAATTTTTTGAGTGTATGCTCTAAAATTTATCTTGTTATTAAGTGATTTAAATTCAATTACATTTCTAAGTCAATTCCGAACTATTCTTTGGACCTAATTATTTTCTTCAAAATTTTGTGTATTTGATGACTCTTTTTCGAAGGCTCATATCACAGACTACGCAGACAGGTTACCAATGATATATAACAAAAAGTAATCTTGAAACGTGTGGGTTTGTTTGGATTATAGTGATTAGCGGAGTGAGATAAAAATAAAAACCCCCATATAAATTGTATTTAACATTTTTTGTATATATCTATATCTTTCTGTATATCACTTTAACTTTATATTTTAATTATTTGCATGCCTCTATTTTGAATTCATCAGCTGATTCTTGTCTGTGTAGTTTGTGGCTCATATGTTCGTCAAAAAAAATAGTAATTTTTGACAATAATATTTTAAAATTTTAAAAATATGTATTTTATTTGCATAATTTTTAAAAAAGTATCAACATTTTGGTGGCTGGGTAGTGTACTCAAATATAAATAAAAACAATTATAGTTAGCTGCTTCTGTATTTTACCTGCATCCGTAGCCTATTTCAGTTTGTTTTTTTTATATTTTTTTACTACATTTGTAATTGTTTTTGCAATTTTGCTATTAATTGCATGCAAGTTATTTTGACCGTTTTTATCAGTTGTTTTTAAAATATTTTTCGTTGTTTTTTTTAATAGTTTAAAATGACTACAAAACAGGCCATTGCCTTTTTAATTACATTTGTAGCTATTTAAACTGTATTTTTTTTTGTAATTTCTACAGAGAGAATTTAGGTGGATGGAAAATAAAGAAATTTTTCAGTAATTCTTCATAAAGTGAACGAAAAATTACTTAAACTTAATGAAAAGCTTCATACTTTTTATGACTTTAGTTTTGTGATAAAACTTCTTCATTGAGCGAATGAAACTTTTAATATCTAAAATGATAATTTCATAATTTGTTATGAAAACTTATATTAGTTTAAAAAAAGTTTCAATTCAAACATTTATTATTATCATGCAGGGAATTCTTTCAGTGTATCTACATAATCCCCAGAGCGTAGAACAATGATTCATTAAGAATTCATTTCAATATAAGAAAGCAAAGTTAAAACTTTGGAAGAATATTAATTCTAGGCTTTAAAGATATTTAAAAAAAAAAATTAAATAATTTCATGACCAAATTTTGATCCAAAAATTTATTAATTCAATAAAAGTAAAACCGGAAAAAATTTAGGCATATTTTGGACTTTGTGTATTTGAGAAGTTCATGGTTCGATCGTTTAGATTTTCAAAAACTATGTTTATAACCGATAAACTAATTTTTAGCAGAGAAATAATTTATAAAAATTTGTGTTTTTTTTTTTACATATTCAAGTAATTTTTGAAAAAGGTTACATTGAAAAAAAGATGATTTTTTCAAATAAATATTTTGCAACAGCTCTGTATAACAATTTTCTAATTATTTTTTTTTTTATGATTGTCATCAAGATGTTGAATTACACAGGCCAACAAGTTTTGTAACCCTTGAACCAGAGTATACTTTCCTATAGGCTTGATGTGCTCTAAATCCGAATCTGAATTTTCTATCATGTCAGGTTTTCGAGATATCTTAACTTAAAGTTTTTAAAACCCGGGTTTTCATTATATTCGGGACTTATATAACATCGCGAATTAAGTTTATTTTCCCAAATCTTATATTGTCATGTAAAAGTTCTTTCTGCTAAATTTTCAAATAAAATCGTCCACCTGGCATCTTAGGTAGTGATCCTGGGGGTGTGCCCATTGAGAACCTCTGTTACATTGTATGCAATTTATTGTTGATTGTTTTTTATAATGGGGAAAAAAGTTTAAACTTATGCATTCATTACATTAACAAAATTGCATATTTACTCGCGTTTTTCATTGTCAGAGAAGACAAAAAGTTCAGTTTAGTCAGTTTTCAACAATAAATTTTAATACAAATTTAGTTTTTTACTTTTATTTAAGTTTTTGTGTTGCTTTTTCAACAACATGCAAGAAAAACTTTGTTTCCTGTTTATTCACGCTTAACAGCAACAAAAACAATGACAACAAATAGTTCATTTCTTTGTTTAAATGTTGAGAGAAAAATAAAATTATAAATAAAAATTAGTAATGCAACATTTTTGTCATTGTGTTTATTATTATTATTTAAAAACAGAGACAATACCGAATTACCCGAATATTCCACATTACCCTCCTATTCCCACATTACCCGCACTTACTCTAGTTAGAAATAGTCGATATCCGAATGTTTGTCCTTTAAATTTGTGTATCTAGATTCAATGAACGAGTTCCATTGCAGCTTCTATGCAAAAAATCATTAATATCATGCAGACAATTTTCTCAGTGTATATTAGGGACACTTGCCTTAGGCACACACCAATACATTGACTTCAGTTCGCGTATCAGCTGGGTATGTATAACCGAAACCGCTATCCATCAGGTAGTCACAATTATAGCGAGGGCATAAAGGGTATTGCTAGCGATGATCTGTTGAACTCAGTTGTTGGCTTCTATGACAGGAATATTTTCTGAGCGTATGTAATGGGTTTTGAAATTTCCTCATACATGGTGTCACGAAAATGGGTTTTATATCACCCGTAAAAGAACACCATTCGCGAGAAGGAAGGTTAACTTGTTGTTGATGTATGCCAATATTATTTTTGGACAGTGTGAAATACCTGGTGGTAACTCTTGACAGATCCCTTACCCGGAATGAACGCCTTGACTCTTTGTCCAAAAAGGCCACCAGAAAAAATATTATGCCTATCAGAGGCTCTTTGGAAGTGCATAGGGGTCACCAATGCTGTCATCGCTTGTTCTCTAAAGATCGAAACAATTAAGAGCAATTGATACTCTCAAGAGAAGCTGGCGAATATCGACACGGCTGTCTTGGATGTAGGTTCTATCGTTTTCTACCCTTGTCCTATCTATTTTCAGACCAAGATTTTCGCTATTTTTGTTCGTGTAGGAACTTCGAATTTTCTAGGGTACAGGGCTAACGGCAGGCTAAGAGATTTATTTATTTTACCTGTTGTGGGCTCGCATCGGCTCTTTTCCGTTGTCATGATTGACAATACTGGAGACCGGATCAGACGCTAATGTAATTCAGTTTTGTAATTTGTAATTTAAAGCTTAACGATTGGAGACATATATCTGGGGGACCACTTATGTCGTTCTTGGACATTGTAATATTTTGCCCAACAGGATAATTCGATTTATTGGTAGCTTAAATTTTTAGGGGAACTCTAGGCAGCCTTTGCTGGTCTCGGTGTGTAATGTTATTAGTTCGCAGCCGGCATATACACTCAGGGACAAAAGTTTCATCATATTTATGAATCAGTTTCATTGGAAGAAAATCTATAAACCATTGCCATATTAATTTGTTATTAATTTATTTATTTATTTATCATTTAAATAACCGAGCCCAAATTTTTTAAAAAATATTTATTATACATTTATATTATGACCCTTTTTCTCTCAGTGTAGGTTTCATTTGTGGAAATTAAATATTTAACAAATCGTTGAGCTTTACAACAATACGCATTTAAAATTGGTAACTCTTAATTTAAATTAATTAAGAGAATTAATGCCAAAAACGATCTCTTTTCTTTTCTATACACTCTTTAATATATTGTCTCTTAATATGTTTGTCTTTTTATAGTCGTTTTCCCTTAAATACCTCATATTTGGCGCAAGGTTTATACCAGGGATGGAAAATTAAATTTTTTAAATGATTCTGAAACAGGAAAATCCATACTTTTTCTAATCAAATGGTAGTTTTCTATATAAAACTTGAGTAATAAAGTCATGTTGCACTCTGACTGATTTAATTCCAAAGACTTTAGTTTTTGTAATAGATGGTAACCGATTCGATACGAGTATCGGTAAGGGTAACGCTAGTTTCTTATATTTCGTTATTTTAGGTGTAACGATATTTCAGTTATTTCGGTGACGGGTTTTATAGAGTTAACGGTATTATTATTTCGATAACAGTATTTAGCGATAACGATAACAGTATTTTAGCGATAACGGTATTTTCGTTATTTCGGTCAAATATTTTAATAATAAAGATTTTTTACTTATTTCGGTTACGGTGTTTTAAGAGTAACGTTATTTTAGTTATTCAGGTAATGTCAAAACACACCGATTTTTTTTGCCCCCTCCCCATTTTGACAATTTGTGTAGTCCGTATTTAACGGAACGGAAACGAATTCACTAAAGCGGAGTCTAAACATATTGTTTTCGAAAAACCGATAATACGGTCCGTTAATGATCCGTTTACGTACAATCTTTGAAGGATGCGTGTTTACGGACCGTTAACGTACAGTATAATCCGGATTATTGATTCCGTACGAGTCGGAGAGTCCGTAAAAATGTTTACTTTGAACCAGTTACCGACCATAATTTCTTATTCCCAAACTTATTACCGGGTAATAGAAAGTTTTACTGGGTTCTTTATTGAGAGAGAATAAAGTTTTTAATAAATAAAATTATTTTTTTCATAAAGCTTTATGGATGTACTTAATGAAAAGTTTTCCGCACAACTTGATTGCTTTTATGCAAAATTTCATTGCCATCATGTAGATAATAATTCTATTAGTGTAGCAACAACAAATTATTCTTTAAATCCAATTTAATTCTTTAAATTGACTTTTTTGCATTCAGAATTTTAAGATTTTTCCATTGAAAAAATTCCCATTTTTTATGATTTTAAATAATTTTTTCAGTTCGCTGAGATTTTTCTAATAATTTAGGTTTTTTAAATCTTTTTAACATAAAAAAATTAGGAATATGACTAAAATTTAATGTAAATTGTTGGTACTTTGTACTTAGTCAGAGAGTACTAAAAAAGTGTAATAATGAACTTCATTTTCCATCCCTGGTTTATTTTTTCTACATATCTCTGATATTCTGTTTGTAATCTCATATTTTGCATGCAAAGCACATACAAAATTATAGAACTTAAAAAACTTGTGTTTATTTAACATCAGTTTAGCCTCCAGTAGTAGACATCAGTTGATTTCAGACATATGACAAAGCGTCAAAAAAATAAAATAAAATATTAAAAAAAAACTTGTAAAAGTTATAAAAAGCCGGTAGTATTTTGACTATAACATTTAAAAATATTATACTTTAAGCAAAATATACAATAAATAATCGATATTAAAAGTTCTACGAATTAAGAAAAAGTGACGTGTAAATAAAAAAACAAGCTAAAATTATTGAAAGTAAAATACAATTTAATTTAAAGTAAGTAAAGAGTGTTTTATAGTACATGTTTGATCTTGAGAGAAGTTGCTGTCATGTCGTCGGTTTATTATTTTTTTGAACACCGTCTATTTTTAAAATTGGGATATGTATGGAATATTTATAATGTAAATATCCCCTTTCTAATTCAGAAACCCGTTTCGCTTTATCTAGTATCATATCTGAGAAATCCATAATCAAATTTGATCTACTTGCCGATTTTACGTACGAAAATTAACATGTGTGTTCCTTCTTTATCGTTTTCTCTATAACAACTTTTTGGCGTATGGGTCAAACAATAATAAACCGACATTGTATTTTATTTTATAATTATTTTAATTATTTACTCTCATGCTCTCTTTGTCTCGTATTTTGTATTACTTTTAAGTGATGCCACAAGAAAAATTTAAAATTCAACTTGTATTTGTAAGAAAAATACCCAAAGTAGAGGGGGTTGTTTTAAATTTCTAAATTTTAAATTAAAAATTTTCAATCAATGAAGTTTCGTTGAGAATAAGTCGAAGTAACTTTTAATACAACTTTATGATAAAACTTGATTATATTATTAAAACTTTCATACGTCCTATGAAGAGTTTCATTAGTGTCATAAAGTTTTAAAAGTGTCATAAAATGTTTAACTCATTGTGTACAAACAGATACATTTTTATTCCAGTACTTTTAAGTGGCTCTATTTTTTTTACTGGATAAGATAATTAAGTGGTTTAACAATTTTAAAATAATTCAACATCGTCAGTACCATTGTAAATGAAAAAATAGTAAAAAGACTCAGTTTAGACGATGCGTTCTTGCCATGTAAACTTGTTTGTGTGCGAACGGGGTACACAAGCCGCTTGATTCTCTACCCCGTTCAACCACAAACAAGGTTTGTATGCAATAAAATCTTGAAAAGGAAGCATAGTCAAAATTGTCTTGCAGAGTTGCCAAATAATAACTTCAAAAATAAATTTTTACAAACCGTTTTGATGGGACCCTTTTTGAAAAATAAAAACAAGCCTAAAGTTTTATAAACACAAAAAAGTTCATAATTTTTGAAAACCTGTTTGATCGGATCAAGAATTTTTAAAATACAAAAGCGTCATTGTTCTTAATGGGTTAAAGATTTCATTAATGTTTGAAAATGTTCCAGGTAAATTTTAAAGAAAAATTGCTTAAATGTACCGTTTCTAAATCCATTTATTTTTTCAAAATCCTGCAATCTGGCAGCCCTAAACTTTAGAAAAACTTTATCGAAGTTGTTTTTTCTTGCTATTTTACGTTGAAATTAGAGTTATTGCTATTTCTCTTCATGGTTGTGTTGTACACAGAAAATATTTTAATTAATTGTAGCGTATTTTTTTTTTTTTTAGTTTATGTCTCAGAGATACAAGATCGTCGTTGTTAGCATAACTTCACGACCAATGTCTGTTGTTTATGATTTTTTTTTTATTATTTTTATATCTATTGCTTGTCTTGTCAATATCAAACAGTTTGGTATTATAACGCTGGCTGAAATGTTTACGAATAAATCGAAACGCGGTTTAAAAACTTTAAGCGGGGAAAGAAAATTTCAGTTCAAGTTTATCTAAAACTAAATACAAATTAAAAAACATCGAAATGAAAAATGGTGTAATAAATATATAAATAAAAATAAATATGCAATAATCGTGAAACCATTTTAAAAAAATTCCCTAAAATCGATCAAAATTTCTTATAAAATTCACTATTCCCTGTTTTTTCATAATAATTACAATATTGATTATTTTTTTTTTTCATTTTTAAAACGCCACGTTTTCGTTTAATTTTTTTTTTTAATTTTGTTGTATGTTCTATTTACACAGTTTTGTTTTAGTGAATATAAACAATAATAAAAGCATAATTGTATACATTTTAAACTTGATGTGTGTGTGCTTTTAAAAGAATATCGTACATTTTGTATTGTTTGTGCTTGAGTATTTGCTCTTGACACGATTTTGTGTTAAAAACTCTCCTTAAGTAACGTTTAGGTTGCCATGTACTTTATATCACTGAAATCATATTGTGGATACGGATTATACAAAGCTGTAGATTTGTTTTGAAATGCGATAAGTGATAGCAGAGACGAAATTTGGCCATATTGTTTTTCCTTTCGGTCAAATGTAATAGGTAGAGGAGAATTTCATTGGACGAAAATAATGACATTTGTCAGTAATAGAATAAGCACAATACATATGGCAATTGAAAGGAAAACCGTCACGGAAAAAATCATGAACAAAATAGCAACGGGAACGGAAAACTGAAAAAGCAATCTCAATTACACTACTGAAATTTTTGTTAACGTTTTGCAGAACTTATTTTTGGAGTACATTTGGAGTATTAGAATTATGTACGCTGAATTCAAATCTGTCAAAAAAAAGTTAAATGATAATTTTGTGTAGATTATGGTCTTAAAAATTAAATTGGCGTATTAAAAAAAAAATGTATTTTAAAGCCATGTTTTTGGCCGTTGAGTTATGTTGGTTTTCATTTTATTTTAAAACCATTCACAATAGTGCATAATTTTGTCAAAATGTGGCAACATTAGTAAAACAATTTGTGTATAAAAACAATAGAATAAGAAATTCCGATGGAAACATAAAATAAGTTTTATCTCTCACGGAAATCGGTGCATGAAATCAAATGTCAAATTGCATAGAAAAAACCTGGGACCTTTGCATTGTGCCTATACTCTAAATCAGTAAAAAATTGTTCTCACAAAATAAACAAAAATTTCCTTATAATTGCTTCATACTCTTATGAAACCAGTTCTTTAATTAAACTTCTGCATTGAGTGTATGAAACTTTCATACAATTTTATGAAAATTTACATTAATTTAATAAAAAGTTTCAATGAACGAACTGCAAAAATTCATTAATATCAAGCCATATGCTGCTCCAGCAATTAATATAAGGGACAATTTCATACGCCTCAGTACAAAAAACAACAAACACGTGTAATTGTACATCATGGCGTATGAAATTTCCTTGTATATTAATTGCTGGAGCCGGTTGAGGTCTGCAAGAACACTTTAAACTGCTTGAATTCGGGAAAATATCATAGGCATAGTACACGATACGCTTTCTAGTTCGGGCAGTTGTTGATCGCCATCTGGCAAGTATAAATTTATGGCAAACGTGCCAGCTAAGATGTTGGTCTTTGAACTCTTACTACCCCTAGGAGCAGAAAGAACTTTTATAAAGAAGCTATTGCATGACTAAGTACTTTGGAACACTGCTATCTCGCCCGTTTTGCGTAACAGATCAGCTATAGAACTCTTCCCCTCTTGAATCTGGGTGCGTGTTTCTGCAAAGGGAATGAAAATATGTTCATTCATCGAGGAAACAGCGTGTCCAGATGAAATGCCGAAAAAATCGTTGATCTCTAGAGTTGGGCACTCTAGTTCCTAGTTGATTTCGTTCATTTACATTTATTGAATTAGTTCGTTCTTTTAGTCATATTTTTGTTTGTCAATTTTTTTTTAATTATTAATATTATTATATGGTCCATTGTTTGTTTAAGAAATTTTTACAGTATAAGTGAAACTCCCAAATGGACGGTTAAAATTGAACTAGTCCATTTTAACCGTTCATTTGGGATTTTCCTTCATATTATGCAGATTTGTTAAACAAACCATTAATCAATATAATCATATGAATAATTGAAAAAAAAAAACTGTCAAAGAACTGATGCGCTAACAGAACGAACTAGTTCAATAAATGCAAATAAACAAAATCAACTATGAACTAGAATGCCCAACTCTATTGAGCTCAGCCAAACACGTTTTTTTGTTAAGAAAAATTTAACATTTTGTAGATGTTTATGAAACGAGATGTTGCTAAGGATCGGCACAAACAGAGTAAAAATATAGTTTAAAGCATTACATTATGATTGAAAATACGTAATAATTATAGTTGGTCGTAATGTTCATAATACTATCCTTTATTACAATAATATCAGCCGCTGTGATCGTCACAAAATGCGATTTAAATTTTTGGCAATTTGTTAATTGATAGAAAAAAATATCTTAGATCAATCAAACTATCTCAGTCATGTCTTCTAGAAATTAGGTGAGTTAAATAAAGGAAACCCAACACGTAATTTTTAATTTAATAATATATGGCAACCCTACTTTAAAAGATCAGTAAATTAAACTCTTAAATAAGATTACACTTTAATATAGTTATTCTCTTTAATAAGTACTATAAGAGAACAATTCTCTTATTGAATTACCGGTTCTGTGAACCGATTTTTTTTGGCAAAGTTGTAGAAGAACAAAAAAGAGACACGGATTTTTTTTTAGCTGCTCATCCACGTTTACGGGTTAGTTACAAAGTGGAGTTGAAAGTATATTTGCGTTTGTATGAAAGCTTGTCTATAATTTACGAAAACAGGATTAAAGTACTCAAGAAAACTTAAATTTTGATACCCATATTGCGAATATAGTGGACCTAGAGTTGGCACATTTTTGAAATGTTTAATATATAGGGGACAAAGGCTCTTCGGGAAAAGTCGAATAAAAACCGAACAATTACTAAAATCGGAAAAACCTCAGATACCCCCTCGATTTAATTAAATTGACATTACTATGCATTAATAAAACGCCAGATTTAATGTTACACAAATCAAATTTTTTTTATAACAAAAATATTAAAAGTCTTAGACATCATTTATACACAAGTAAATGCGTCTTCAAAAACTTTTATTCGATACCAAATTTGTCTATAGTTACACTGATAGAATTTTCTGCATGATATCAATGATTTTTTTGCATTATATCTATGAAGTGTCACTGGAACTCGTCCATAGAAACTTTTCATTAAATTAATGCAGGTTTTCCTAAAATTTAATAAAATATTTCATGTTATTTATAATAAATTTAATAATACTAATTAGAAAGTTTCATTAAAATAGTTTTAAGTTTTGAAGCTCTTTCATAAAGTTAAAGAAATTTTCCATTCACACCTGTGAAAAACTTCATCAATAAAAAAATGTCATTAAAACTCGTCCAAGGAATTCTCTCTGTTTACTTCAAATAGAACGAAATAACCCATAAAAACGTAAAATGGGGTAATTTTTGACCCCACTTAGTAACGCTTAAACATGAGATTGGACAGCTAAACAAAACGGGCCACTTAAATTTTTATTCTCTACAACATATCCGAAGTCCATTAAGATCTGCCGGTCCTGGTCGGGGTGGGTACCTCACTTGCTAGAATCAAACTATCTCAGTTATTTCTTTCATAAGTTAAATGAAGCAGACCCAGCACGTCAATTTTTAATTTGGTAATATATGGCTATCCTACTTTAAAAGATCAGTAAATTAAACTCTTAAATATGATTACAATTTAAGAGAGTTATTCTCTTTAATTAGTATCATAAGAGAACAATTCTCTTAACTCTTGAAGTACCGGTTAAATTTTTAAAATCAATTTGTATTGACAACTGACGTCACATAAAATCCACACTTGAAATAAAAGAATGAAAGTTAAACAATACAAAAATATCATAAATTAATTAAATCAAACTGTAATACGTCGAAAACAAAAAAAGTGGTTTGTCTTCAAAAATCTTCTGAAGTGATAACTAAGAAATCGGAAAAATAATATCGCCTAAAATTTAACAAAATTGTTATTAAAAATCAAATAATAACAAAAATTAATATTAATTACAATGACATATTTATCAAGTTTAAAAGTTATAAATAAAAGTAAAAGCTATTTAAAGAAATTAATCCAAATCATGTATAATTTATAGACAATGCGCTAAACAATAAAGATTACATTTTGCTTTATAAATCGCGTGACTTTCTATTTTAAAAAAAATTATCAATTTTCAATATCGTGCGTGTTTTGTTTTTCTTATAAATTAGTGTTATTTAAATAATTTTAAATTAGATTCAAAAGTTTGTATCCTTGTGGTAATTTTTTTATACAAAAAAATTTTACTTTGTTCCGGCCTCTTCATTTTATTTAAAAATAATCACTTTGATTCACTTAACATTTTTGTATTGATAACAGTGAAATCAGTTAATCTTGAAAATACAACTCACACGTCACGTCATAAACGTCATGATCATACGTCTGATGTTTTCAAATAACAATATTAAACTAACCTAATCATATCAGTGCAGAGAATTAATTATTATTTTTAAATATCAAATCACGAACAATTATGATTATTATCGAAGCTGGTGTAAGTTTTATAGTTTTAATATAAACGTGATATAAAATAAAAAAAGTTTTTTTTTTATTTTATATTGTAATTTAATATTAAAATATATTATATAATGTGATTATATATGCATGGCCATATCTTATTATATGTTTCTTATGTGGTAACATATATAACGATATATTATTATATATTGGCATTTATAAAAGTAGATATTAAGCATACATGCTATACATAATAATATATAATAATACATTCTCATATATAATAATAAATTCTCATATATTGTCATATATAATAATACATTTCCATATATAACACAATATGTTATCGTATATGGTGACTTGTTTATATAATTTAAGATATAATAATATATAATACTGTATTATAAAAAATATTTTTTGTGTGTAATCTTATATTACACATAAAAAATATTTTGGTTATATATGTATGGTTCCATATGAATAATGCAATTCAAGAAATAATTATATATGACATTAAGATTAACAATTTAGTTCTAGATATGATTATATATGGTCCAACATTATTATTATTTTCTATGCGTATAAGACATAATTATATATTGTTATATATAACCCCATACATAATTATATATGCGTAGATATCCAAATTATTTTTTTTTTTTAAATTAGTTTATATATTTATTAAAAATAATATATGTCATGCGATATAAGAAAATCCCATTTAGTCTCTAAATATCTCGTTATATCCACCAAACATTACAAACATTATCTTTTTGGATCTAATTAGATTCAGGTAGATCTAAATTAATCACACGGGATATTTTGGAATCTATCAGGATCTTAAATTATATATTTTTGGATACCCCAATTTTGAGATCAAATTTGATCTAAATTAATCCAGTAATATATTTGATCTAATATGATATTACTGAATACCCCAATTTTGAGATAAACTTGAATAAGAATAAATATCGATCTATATCAAATGAGGTCTGATTTTGTATTTGAGATGTAACTTTTTTGATCGGGTTATCATAAAGTTTTGATTGTTTTGAAATGAGAAAAATTCAAATTACACACTCATAAAAATAAGTCTGTAAAATTAGCAGAAAAAAGCTACTAAAAATTAGTTAAAAATTGCGTTTACAGAAAAAGCTGCTAAAATTAGCTGATTATTAACAAAATTGTTTGCTATTCTTAAATTCAGTTATATGAAAATAACAGGAGTTTTTGCTAAAATCAACACAAATGTAAACTGCTGATTTCAGAGGGACAGATTTATAAAAAAAAACTTTAAAAGAAGTTTTTTTTATTCTGTTTTTCACAATATTTTTAAAATATTTAAAACGTTAATTTTTTAATTAATCCATTAATAGTTAACATGTGTATTCCATATGAGTGAAAGTTAATTTTTAATTATTTTGTAAGCTAGTGTTATTAAAGGGTGTTTTTTTTTTATAGATGTATAGAACTTTGAAATGGAATAAAACAAAGATAATTTTTTAAAATTGACTTGAAATTTACTTTATTCGAAAGATAATCTTCTGGCATTATAATTTAAATATGACTTCTGGCATGACAGCCACGGCTTGCTCGGACGTAGTCTAGATTAGACTAAAGTGGCACTATGCACCGCTACCAGAAGTTGGTATTTTGTGCTGGCTCGGACGTAGTCTAATCTGGAGGTCCAATTTTTGATGACTTTTTCCAACATTTGTGGCCGTATATTGGCAATAACGCGGCGAATGTTGTCCTCCAATTGGTCAATGGTATTGGGCTTAGACTACCGACATCACATATCCCCACAGAAAATAGTCCAGCGGCGTTAAATCGCACGATCTTGGAGGCAAATTTACGGGTCCGAAACGTGAAACTATACGGTTACCAAACGTTTTCTTCAATAAATCAATTGTGGCACGATCTGTGTGACATGTTGAGACGTCTTGTTGAAACCACAGCTCCTGCCCATCATGGTTGTTCAATTGATGAACGAAAAAGTCAGTAATCATGGCTCTATAGCGGTCAGCATTGACAGTAACGTTCTGACCAGCATCGTTTTAAAAGAAGTACGGACAAATGATTCCACCAGCCCATAAAGCACACCAAAACAGTCAGTTTTTCTGGATGTAACGGTGTCTCAACATACACTTGAGTATTATCACTCCAAATACGGCAGTTTTATTTATTGGCGTATCCATTTAACCAAAAGTGAGCTTCATCGCTAAATTCGCTTATAAAATCGGGATCAACCGAAATCTTGTTTGACCGTAAAATGAACGTAGTGCGCGATACGTATTTCGAATAGAACCATGAATTTCAAAATAAATTTTGCACAATTTGGAAGCGTTGTTCAGGCGTCAGTCTATTCATGTTGAAATGCCAAACCAAACTAAACATAAATCACTTGACAGCTGACAAAATTGCCGCCAGTTAAAAAAAGTATTGCCAACTTAAAGTTCTATACCTGTATAGAAAACACCCCTTACTTCTATAATTTATAAAATTTTTCGTAAAAGTTTTAAAACGTTTTTTTCTTAAAGAAAACAGTAAACTTTGTTTATAAAGGGTCCGCCAAATAACTTCTTTTTTTTTGAAAATGCTATAAAAAAAAAACTACTGAATATTTTCTCAAATTTCTTTTTTTATTTGAAAGTACAATCCTTCCGGTTAATAATGGAAAATAATTTCATTCAAATGGCTGCCTCGGCTGGCCATGCAGTAGCCTACACGATCGGTCCAATTTTGTCCTTTAAAGCGTCAATTGTCTCTGGCTTGTTGGCGTAACACTTATCTTTGACGGCACCCCACAAATAATAGTCCAACGGTGTTAAATCGCAGCTCCGAGTTGGCCAAACGACATCAGCTCTGGGGCTGATAATGCGATCTTCAAAAACAGGGCTCATAACATCGAGTGTAGCTTCGGCTGTGTGGCACGTAGCGCCGTCCTGTTGAAACCAAATGTTGCCAATATCCTCCTCTTCAATTTTTGTGAACAAAAATTCGTTCAACGTGGCCCGATAACGATCGCCATTGACTGTAACTGCCACTCCTTGCTCATTACCATGATTTTCAAAGTAATGTCGCAATATTTCCCAGCGTTGTTCAAGCGTATACACAACCATATTCGTTCAGCGGAAGGATAAAACTAATTATCTGTCAAATCAGACATGAGCTAAGTGTTACCATTTACGAAATAAGCACTAGTTGAAAAAAACGTTAGATGGCGGACCCTTTATTATAATTTATTTTTAATTTATAAATAAAATTCTTAAATTCTTTCATTTCTATCATATTTCCAAAACCTTTGATGTAAAATACTTTAAATTCTATATAAAATATATTTAGTATGTTGAAATATTAAAGTTTTTCCTTCTTTAGCAAAATGTGCAAGTTTTTTAGAGCATAAATTTCCACTCTCAATGCTTTACAGGATTAATATACACAAAATATTCATAAATTCCTTTAGGGTATTGACAGGGCTATAAAAGGAAGTTAAATTTTGTATGATGGTTCATGCAACATAGTATGAAGTAAAATATGTTGTAGTATATGGTTATTATTATATAAGAGCAATTAATTTAATTTGTGGTTATGTTTATCATAAACTAATATTTATACAGCTAGCCCTTGATTTATGAGGTTGAATGGCACTGAAAGGAGATGTATTAATGTTGTTCCCCTTTTTATGTAAAATTTTGTTAATTTACTTATTGTTAACAGAAAAATCACATAATTTTAAATAATTTTATTTTATGTTAAACTTTTTAGAAAAATTCTGTTAAACTTTTGTTGATTTACTAACTTTTAACTAAAAAAATAATTTATTTTCAACTTATTTGATTTAGATACAAACATTTTCATCTTTTAGTTAAATTACAGATGTATTGATTTGAGTATGAATAAATCAGGGGTAACCTGTTGTTGTTATATGTTTACAGGGCATTCAAATTATTGAAAAGAATCATATTTAAATCATTTAATACTTTTATGAAATAAATGGCAAAACGTGTACAATAAATTTTCATTGTATTTTATAGAAACTTTTGCTAAAATTAAAGCTAATTAACGGATATACAATTTTGAAATATGAGAGTTTAAATAAAATTGAAAAAAAAAAAACAGCAAAGTACAATCACTTTTATTTGACAATCACTCCATTAATAAATGAAATTAAACACGAAACATGTCATTTGATGACCAAACCTAATTTAGAATAAACAAATGCAAAAGGTAGGAACATTTTAATGGTCTTAAATCGTTTATATGGTTAAACCATACCCAGCCAGAAAAATACGAACGGCAAAGCATTGGCCCAGTGCTTTCAACGGTGGTATGAGCGTTGGCAGAGCGTGGGTTATCTGAAGATTTAAGTGCTTTGCCAACCCCAAAATGATAACACCGGGCAGGCCTTGGCCGTTCCTTTTTTAAAACGTTGGTAAAGCACTGGCAATGAGCGCTTTACCAGTACCAAAAACCATAATTTTAAAACGTTGGCAAAGCATTGGTAGAACAACCAAAAAAATGCTTTTTTAATAATATAATAAGTGCTTTGCCAACCCCAAAATGATAACACCGGACAGGGCTTGGCCGTTTCTTTTTTAAAACGTTGGCAAAGCACTGACAATAAGCGCTTTGCCAGTGCCAACACCAAAAACGACCTACTTAGTAATTCACTTCAGTAAAGAGTTGTATTATTTCTTATTGAATGATTTTGGTAATTTGAACAGAAATAGCAATAGGCTTGCTTCAGCTAAGTTAATTACAAAATAACTGAATATTTTTTTATCAAATTATTTTTGTGATAAGTTAACACGATTTTTTTACTACAATTTCATTAAAGAGAGAAGTTTGCAAATAAATTTCTTAGGTAACATTTTAGTACAAAAACTATGCTTTGTGCTGACTATTATAGGAGATCTTAATATTCTTAACTTCAAACCATAAATTGCAATTTAGTTTTGAATTTTTCCACTCTTGTTGTGACCAAGGGATGTGCCACTGTTTTTATTAAGTTAACGGTTGTAAATTTTGTAAATAAGTACTGGCAATGCACTTTTAGCCAATGTTGGGAAAGCGGTCTAAGTCAGTACTTTGCCAGTGCTATTTAATTTTTACGGTTGTAAATTTTGTAAATCAAGTACTGGCAAAGCACTTTTTACGAACGTTGGCAGAGCGTTCTAAGCCAGAGCTGTGTCAGTGCTTTTATTATTGTTACTGTTGTAAATTTTGTTAATTAAGCACTGGCAAAGCACTTTTTACTAACGTTGGCAGAGCGTTGTAAATCAGTGCTTCGCCAGCACTTTATTGGTCGGATCATTTTCAAAAAGTGCTCTGCCAGTGCTTGATTTTTCAGACCATTGGCAATTTCTGTCTGGGTATTTTTGTAAAATTTGTTTGTTAAATAAAAATTCTAAAATCCAAACAAAGAAAGAATTATTTGGCAATTTAGCCAGTTTTTATTAAAGTAATAAATTGTTTCACAAAATGAACAACAAATTTCTAAGTATTATTTAAATGTTTCATACTTTTAATGAAATTAAATTTTAATGTTTCGTTTAGACTGAAGAGTTAATCTAGTAAAAAGTGGATTACCGAAATCAAGCATGTAATCCACTTTTTACTAGATTAGCTTTTCAGTCTAAGCGCAGCATAAATAACTAATTTATAACAATTCACACTTTGGTTTAGCCAAATTGACACGTGTCTGTCTACAAATACACTAATAGAAAACAATTGGTAAAATTTTTTGCAAAATCTACTAAAAATTAGTTCGAACTGACAAAAACTGCAAAAATTAGCAGTGTTTTTTTGTTGCTAAATATAATGGACGAAATAATTATAAGTGCACCTATGAAAATGTGAATTATTTCCAAAACATTTGGAATATTCAAAACTCTTTTCTACCCTTTATTGGTCCTGAACCAATCTGTGGAATACCTGCGGGGTATGTTAGGGAAAGGCTCAGGCATGGAGAGAGTCTGAATTCTCTGGTTACTGGGAAAACTCTCCTGGTCAGCGCCAGGCTAAGAGATTGATCTTTTTTCCAGTAGGGGGTCGAGGCGACTCTTGTCGCTTGAAAGGGGGGGGGGGGTTTGAGGACCCTGGCGTCGTACTTAACTGGACACTGTAATCTCAGATACCATCTGCACAGGAAGGGTCAATCGGACACGGATATGTGTAGGTTTTGTGAGATGGTGTCTGAGACCTCGGAGCATGTTCTCTGCGAATGTCCCAGGCTTTGTGATAGGACACTTAGGTTTCTAGGTGATCGCTTCATTTCGCCTTCCGACATCGCGAACATTTTGTCTTATAGGATAATTGGCTTTATAGGTAGCTTGAATCTGTAGGTAACTTTAGGCAGCACAAAGGACCTACATTGGTCGCGGTGCATAGTGCCTTCTGATCTAATCTAATCTACCATATAGAAGTAACAATAATACCAGCAGATTCCAACAACTTTCATTTTTAAAAATTATTAATTGTTCGACACTGAAATAAATTCAGTCATGTTAAATTCAGTTTTTGGCGAAAACATTCAACTTTTTTTTTACTTTTTCCTCACTGGCGTATTTTACAACTTCTTTCCATTTATTACTATATTAATTTTTCATAAAAGTATATAAAAATTTAATTAATTTAAAAAAATGTTCTATTGGCTAATTTCCAACCGAACTGTGTATATTTTAGTGATTTAAAACGTTACCCGCAATTAATTTGGATTGTTAAAGTTTTCTTTACATATGTTTATTCCAAGTTTTAAAATTTTATGATTTGCTTGTGGTTTACTGTTTTAAACAATACAATAAGAAAATACGTTTTATGCAGAGGGGGGGGGGGGGGGGGGGTTTATTTCATTCTAATCTCCCCTAGTTGACATTTAAGCCAACATTGAATAACCGGTAACTGAGTGTGGTGTAAAAAGACCTTTATTATATTTATAACAATTTTAAACAATCTTCAGTATGTTCTGCTCTAATTGTAATTATTTTTCTAAAAAATATAAAAGTTGCTTAAGGGGCTTACTAGCTTTAGAATTCAATAAAAACGACAATATTTAAGCAATTATTAAAAATTAAATAAATGATTTATTCAAAAAAATTGTTTTGCGATAGAAAAACAAAATACATTAGAAGATATTATTCTAAAAATTATAATTTAAAATTAGGACTACCATGGCAACATTGGTAACTATTTCATTATAGAACCGAGTGCCATAGTGGAGCCCCGGGTACTCATCTGCGAAAAAAATAAAATAATTTTGTTTCATACACGATTAAATTCTTTAGTCCTTAACGTAGTCGGCTTTTTAAATTTTTGATTTGCATTTAAATGGTACGAGGGTAAACTCAAAAATTAAAAAAAAAAAACACCAAAAAAATCGTTATTTTTTTTCAAAAATATGCTAGGTAAAAATTTAAAAATGTCTCTACGTTAGGGACTTAATTTTTTAGTACTCTACAAAACACAAAAAACCGATAGAAAATCGATCCATCCGTTAGGCTGCACTGCTGATTTTCAATATCTTGTTTTGAGAAAAAGGTCACAAAATGCCAAAATGAAACATTCAAAACTAAAAATAACAAATAACAAAGTTAGCAATAATTTTTTTTATTTAAAAACTATTTTTATTATATTTTTCTTATTTCGAGTAACCGAGATCAAATACCAGAAAATGCCATAAAATGGCAAATTTGTCTTTTCTGGTAATGAGTTTAATACTCTTATTTCATTGCAATTAATTACACGCTTTTAAATATGTTTGCAGGTAATTATATATATATTTACAATTAAATTTTCAAACCTAAACAAAGAATTATTTGCAATTTAAAATTTATTAGATATTATGATTGGGACATGCAAACATATTTATAATATATAATAAACATATATATGTTATATACAAATATTAGCAGTCAAACATATATATGGTTGCCGGTAGACGTTTTTTACTAGTTCCGAACATATATATGTTTACATGCAAACATTATTATATTTGCAAGCAAGCATTTTATATTAGAAAGATGGGAAACTGAAATGGTTTCCAACCAAAAATATATTACCAGCATTTATAATTCCTGCAAAGCGTTTTTTTTTTTCATTCAAAAAAACAAAATTTCATATATATTAAAAAATGTAGATTGTCCATTAAATTTTAATTTTTTTCATATCATCGACCGTCTAAGTCTCACTTAAGGTCAATGTTTCATCTTTGGTTGCTAATATTTCTACTAGAGGATGCTTTAAGGCAAACAAAAACTATATATATCGCATTTGTTCAACAAAGAGGTCATAACTCAAAATCCATTTTTTTTTGCAAAAAAACGACATACAATGGTTTTCTCTACCCACTGTGAAAATCTTAGATCGTATTTTTTATTGCTTAGGAGTACAGCGACCGATCTAAGATTTTTACATTGGGTAGAGTGCCCACTGTATGTCGTTTTGTTTGCAAAACGTGGATTTTGAGTTATGACCCTTTTGTTGAATAAAATTTTGAGTTATTACCCTTTTGTTGAACAAGTGCGATATTACAAAAAGTTCTTAATGAATCATTGTTCTCTACATCTGAAAAGTTT
Source organism: Delia radicum (assembly GCA_021234595.1). Taxonomy (NCBI): domain Eukaryota; kingdom Metazoa; phylum Arthropoda; class Insecta; order Diptera; family Anthomyiidae; genus Delia; species Delia radicum. Next base: position 230,591,454 of record CM037853.1, on the reverse strand, counting down.
AGTTGAAAAATGTCCATTGAATCTATGATGTGTCCTTAGTGAGTTAAGGAAGCGGCCCATTATTGGAATGTTTAATAAAATTTACACTAATAGAAAAAAATTTGTAAATTTTTTTGCTAAAACTACCAAAAGCATTTAACTAAATTTAAGGTATATTAAACAAAAATTCGAAGAAATTGCAGATTTTGTTTGCTTTATGTTGGCTATAAATATTCAGCAAAAGTTTTTGCTGATATTAGCAGATACTTTCAATTTACTAAAATTTTGCACGAATATAAGCAAAATTTTGTACATTTAACAGCTTTATTATTGCTTTTGGAGCAGTTTTATCTGCAACGTAATTTAGAGCTAATTTTTAGTAGCTTTTTCTGCTATTTTAACATGTTTATTTTTATGAGTGTATACATTTTAACTGCAATATATGTGTAAGACGCCCCGGATTTATTATAGTTTATTATGTTAAAACTGTTGGCAGACAACGTTAATTATAAATTTTTACAAATCATCCTTAAAGTATGCTATACTTTTTTCTATTGAAAACATCCTTAGCATATGTAAAAACTTTTCTTTAACATCATACTATGTGGTACACCAAACGTAAACGTGATTTTTCTAATATTTAGTATAAAGAAAAACTTAGTTAAAGTCTTCTTTATAATTCTATTAAAAAATTTGTAAGAGAAAAAAAATGTTTTTAATATTATTTATTTAAAACACATAAGGAACCAAATAAAATATTGTTGAAAAATTAAAAACCCTAATCATACTTAATTTTTTAAGGAAAACTTTATTTATGCAGCAAAAAACTAAAACATTTTTATGAATTCCTATAAACTATTAAATTTTTTTTAAGGAAACCAGACAAATTAACGTAAACTTCTAGTAATTGTTATAGTGTAAATGCTGTAAATGACAGCTTTACAAAATATCATTAACATTTTGTAGCCAACACATTGTGATGACAATTGTAAATTAGCCAAGACAACCACCATCACTAATAACGTCATTATGATGTTGGTAGAGAATATGACCAGCATCATCATTTAGACTAAACACTCAAAAGTTACAAAATAGAAAAATTTACATGCCTCACCCACTGTTAAGACATAAAGATAGACGTCAGACCAAGGAAAATTTGAGTTGAATGCCAAACCCAACAAGAGTAATCATTTTCATTACAACATTAAAAATTTTGCTATGGCCCACAACAACATCAGGTCAACAGGCATAGAAACCTACAAAATATTTTATCTACAAATTCAAAAGATACCCAGCAAATCTTTTTTAAATCAAGTTAGGCATTTTCTAAAATCTATCAGACAACAAATATGACGTAAGATTGGAATTTTGATTTTATCATAGCATAATCCTTATGATAATATATATTATGATCATTTAGAATCATATTAAGAACATAATCTCATTATGTATTCCCAACATACTTGGGAAAAAAGCCATTGAGTCATTGATTTTACCGTTTAAATTTTAAACTTTAAAAGCATTAGCATTTAGTAAAAAAATCAATTGATTTTTGTCCAAATATGTTGGGAATACTTAGGCCGAGTTTTTGGGATGTAGATTATATTTAAACTTAGATTATCGAAGTTTTTGAATGGAATATTTCTTCTGAACTTTGGTTTATTTTGTTTTATTATGTTTAAGACCAAAACTTTAAACAAGATGTAGTGGTTTCGACTAAGTTTTGTTAATAAACTTGGAAATGGCAGACAAAATTCGTTACCGGTTTAACTAAACCAAGTTTAACTGACATCCCAAAAACTCGGCCTTAATGAGATAAGTATGGTATTATAGATCATAATATGATCCTAAATTATTATAATATAAGCCGCAGTGATCTTAATATCATCAGTTAGAATCATAACTACTATGATAAAATCGATGAATGATTCTTAATTATAAAATGATATACCATATTTTGTCTCTGAGTGATTCAATTAAAAATGGTTCGTTAAAATCTTTGCTGGGTTGCCATATAATTTGTTTTTTAATACGTTTTCTGGAAAAAGAAACTATTGTAGTTTACTATTTTATTTAACCCTTTGACTACGAATGGTTGATATATGTCCCATTTTTCTTTTTTGTTGTATAAGCTTCACTTTTTAACTAATTTTTCCGAGTGTGATGTGTATCGACAAATGATAGTTTTCGGATCATACCAACCCCTTTTACCAATATGGTTAGGAGCCGAATAGGGTGACTCCAAAGTTGAAAAATATGAATTTTTTTCATAATTTTTGGTACATATTTTCTCGGACGCTATTGGACATAGGGGATCAAACTTTTGGTAGGACATGGCCCAATCCTTCAAGTTACAAGAAACATTGAGATATTTGGAATTGATTCATTCCATTTCCTACAGGACACTGATACAATATGGGACATATATATGCCATTGGCCGTCAAAGGTAAAAAAAGAAGAAATTTTTGTTCAGTTTTATTAGTTTTTTTTTCGTAAAGAAATTTCCACAATTTTTGTTTGATTTTATTTAAAAAAACGTGTTAATTATAGATTTTAATTACCTTATTCCAAATCTGGTCTCAAGCTATTTTAAAAATGTTGACATATTCGTGTTTAGCATAGCAAAAGAATATAATAGAAAATAATAGAAATAAACTCGACGCGTCTTTCGCTATTACTAGGGTAAGGAATTTGTTCACTAATTTTGACAGTTGACATCCAATGTTATATATATGTCCCATGGATTTTTTCATGTAAGGAGTTAGATTAGATTATATGGCACTATGCACCGCTACCAACTTAGATCTTTTGTGCTGCCTAAAGTTACCCTAAAGATTCAAGCTACCTATAAAGCCAATAATCCTATTAGGCAAAACCTTCATAATGTCCGAAGGGGAGACAAAGCGATCGCCAAGAAACGTGGCACGCCTTTCACAAAGCCTCGGACATTCGCAAAGAACATGCTCCGATGTCTCAGCTACCAGTTCGCAAAACCTACACTCATCCGTGTCCGAAAGACCATTTTTGCGCAGGTGGTATCTGAGATTGCAGTGTCCAGTCAGGTAAGACACCAGGGTACTCAAGTTACCCCTCCCGAGGGACAAGAGTCTCCACGATCCTGCACTAGAAAAAGAGATTAATCTCTTAGCCTGTCGTTGGCCAAGAGAGTTTTCCCAATAGAGAGAGAATTCTGATTCCCTCCACGACCCGAGCTTCTCCCTAACATACCCCAAAGGTATACCACAGAATGGTTCAAATAAACCCGAATCCGCAAAAAATTGCAAATTTTCCAGAAGTTTAAGTTCGGTCGTGAAATGGTTACTGTTATAAAAAGTTGAGATAATGAAATATTTTTGTATCAAACTAATTAAAATAATATAAGAAGACTAGTAAGGTTAAATTTTGTGTTGAAGAGTTAATTTCCCTTTAGTCTTAATAATGGTAATGGTTCATAAAAGTAGTTTTTATTTTATTTTATTTTTTTTGTCGAAACACTTCAAAAATTTAACGTGTAAAAACAATTTGCGAATTTTCTATAATTTTCCTTTGCAGTGCATAGTTTAAGGGGTATATAAAAATTTAAATAATGTGTTATACTTTTATGCTGTTTCGAAAAAATTGTATGTGAATTTAAAAAGTATTGTATGTAGTGGGTGATTTTACATTTTTATGGTATAAATAGTGTGAGCAAAAACTAGAACCCCTGTATCTATAATGGCAGATTATTTAGCGTTTTAACAGAAAGACGAAAGAATGGATAAACGCTGAAATGGAATATTGTTATACGTCAGAACTATATGGAACGAAACGGTGCACGGAATTGGAATACTAAAAAAAGGGAACGAAATGGAATGTAACAGGCAACAAGTGAAATTGGAACCCTTATCACGTTTATTGTAATTATTTTTTATTAATTGCCGAATTATTTGCAAGACCTTAATTTAAAGCAGAGCCTCAATATAATTAAAAGAATTGGAAATAATATTAATACAATGGACATAAAAAAAGGATGGAATCATTCACTAGTTCATACCATGAATGCATTATAAGAACGTTTATTTAAAAAATTTTTAATTTTGCAAAAATTTTATATTACACGAGATTTTATTTATTCTTTCAGTGTAATTCAAAAATTTATGATTTTATTTATTGATCATTTCTGTTTTAAGTTCAAAAACCTTTTACAATACTTAAAATTTCTGTACTATTTTATGTCAAGTATCCTAAATAACAAAAATTTGCATATTATAATATATACAAAACCCACTTAACGATTGTTTAGTGAACAACTTTTGCTACGAATAAAAAAAATTATATAAACAAAAAACGTATTTACACAGTTTGACAAGTGACGGTTTTAAATAAAAGTAAATAATATTAAATAAATAATATTAAATAAAATAGGTTAAATGAATTGACTGGTTTGAATTAATGTAAAATACGATAGTACAAAAATGTACGATAATTAACCCATTTTGCCACATCGATCCTGTGGCAATTTTTTTAGACGAAATGTGAACTGATTGCGAAGAAATCAAGAACATAACACAGGGGAAAGCAAATCATCAATATTTTGGTCGGGATCATATCAAAGACATACAAATTTCGAAATAAAAATTGAATAACTAAGATGAAGTTTGATATACACAAAATATTAAAATAAAAATATTTATTTATACAAATAAAAATTTAATTTATTTTATACCAATTAAGAAATTTGTTACATTATTTTTTTTTTAATATTTATTTATTTATTTATTTCGTCTATGGATACAAAAATCCTTACAGACTAGCAACATTATGACAATATTAAAAAAACTTAAAATATATTATTTAATACAGTTTTAAATTGATAGTGGTTAACACTTATATCTAATTGATTACAATATTTATTAAGCAATCTCAAAACTCTAGTAAGAGGTTCATTTAACGCATAATTAGTTCTATGTACATCAATATAAAAGAACTTATCTCTAACTCTTAACGATCTAGAAGGAACATATAATTTGATTAAATGCAATAATTCTGGGCAATCAACTACACCACAAATAATACCATGTAAAAAATTTAAGGCAAAAATGGTCCTACGTGTTTCCAAAGTTTTAATGAAAATAAATTCACATTTATCCTCATAGGATGGAACAGAAAATGTAGGATCAAAAGGAGATTGATTAACATTAACATTTAGGAATGGGAGAGCAAATTTTACAAATTTAATTTGAATTTTCTCAATACGATTAATATGGATATCCGCTACAGGGCTCCAAATAAATGATGCATATTCTAGCCTAGATCTTACAAAAGAACAAAACAGAACTTTTTTTGTGGAACAATCAAAAAGATTACCAGAATTACGACGTATAAATGCTAATAATGAATAAGCTTTAGGTATAATGAAGTTCAAATGGCTACAAAACGATAATTATATATAGCTGAAGTTTTTTATTTCAAACCTTTAATCATATCTATTAGAAATCTCCACAAATGCTAATTAAAATTTTAATCATATCAATTGAAAATTGTATGCACTTTTTCTTCACTTTTTTTTCGAAAATTTTAACTCCTAAAGAGCACATTATTTTTTTTTAACAAATTTGACTCTTATATTACTCATATTTTAGACCCTTCAAAATAAAGAGCGACTTCTAAATGCATCCTGTGGGTAAGGCACCTATCACAGCACACGTTACTTGATTGGTTCATTGTAATAGGGACCTGTCAGGTTTTTGTTATATGAAAGGTATATGAAGGTCACAAGACTGACGCAAAAAAACTGTCGCAAAAGAACAAATCGCAGTACCAACGCAAATTAATGCGTCACTTAACTAACGAAAAAGAACATGTGACTGAACTAACTCAAAAGAATATGTCACAAAACTAAATCCACTGAAATATTAATTCCTCACCACAAAAACTTTTAATACAATTGGCGGTCAGAAAATAATTTTACTTAATTAGTCGGATGAATATTTCCATCCAAAAAATTAGAGTGGTTCCTTTATGAAGACTGTCAATTAACTAAAAATACCATTAATTTGATACCAATTGGTTTAATTTGGAAGACTTCCCTAATACCGTTCTTATTTTCACCTACCACAGGCCTTGCACCTATTCAGCCCAGTCACGTGAAAGACACTTCGAAACCGGTAACGTGATGAATACTTTAGGAACCGGTCTTATTTTCACCTACCACAGGCCTGGTATTTTCAGACCCATCACGTGATAGAGACTATTATACCGATACCGTGGTAGGGGGTTTGGGAACCAGACCTGTTTTTACCTACTACGGGACTAGTACTTTCAGACCCATTACGTGGTATCTACTTTAGGAACCGATCCTGTTTTTATCTACCACAGGACTGGTACTTTCAGACGCATCATGTATTTTAGAAACCCATCCTTTTTTCACATATCACGTGATAAGTATTTTAGGAACCGGTCCTTTTTTCACGTATTAAGGGACATTTCCCAATTCCCAACTGACCCCTTTTTTCCGAAGGGTATTCATGAAAAACAAATCCTAATTATTTCTCATTCCCTTTATTAAATAATTGAGCTCTAAGTCACGTTTGTATTTATAAAATATCCTTTATTATTTTATATATCTCCAATATTTCGTCATACTTTGAATGACATCTTCAGGGAGTATGAACAACAACAAACAATATTAAAAACAAAATTTTTCAGAAGCTACCCTCCACTCTGGTCAACACATTACTTAAAACTAGAGCTCAATCATTTAATAAAGTCATTCATTTCAAAGGTCGAAAAACTTTTCATAATTAATATTTCTGATTCATTTAGTAATCTTTTCGGTGGGTTCATATCTGAGTATTAAATGTGAGGAACTTCGGAGTTTTTACTTAAAAAGGTTTATTCAAAAGATCAAATATGAATAACTTATGACTTTAAAATGTAAACGCTTTAAAAGGGATCAGATATTCAAGTCTTTTAGGAATCTTAATTTATGAGCTTTCAGAAAATTGTTAAATGGGTAGAGTATTTATATTTAACATTTTGTATTGGGTGTATAACTTAAAAATGCGGGATTCAGAACAGATATCATATCTTTGACACATGGTTTGTGTCTTTAAACGCAAACAAGGGCAGTATTTGGATCACTTACTACAATTTTGATATTTTACGATTATTTTTCATCAACTTAATTTTCTGAAATTCTTTTTGCTACATTTTGGACCGTTAAACTTTAGTTATAACATTTTAGGCATTTTTTTTACATAAATTTATTTTGTGATTTTTAAAAATTTATAGATCCATATTTGGCCCTATGGGGGTTTTTTTGAATAAATAAAATAAATAAATAAAAATAAAATATGGCATTTTGGAGGGTAAACATCTGTCATTTATTATCAGCCAGTCATTGAACGAAATAGTGTAAACTACAAAGTTTTTTTTTTCTTCGAAAATGTCGAATTTTGTGCAATCATCATTTGCGGGATGTTTTGCAATTTAAACAAAAGTGCAGTTGAAATCGGACCAGACGATCACAGTGGACCTGTACCGAACACAATTGATTTGAAAAACGAACGGAATATGCCACAAATTCACAAATTTTCCAAAAATTTCACATTTTTGAGTTATACACCTAATGTTAAGTCTATAGCGTATATCTTTCAAATATTATGACCTACTTTTGGGTTTTAAAAACAAATTTTAACATTACTAATTTCCTTTTTCTTTCTCTTTTTCATCTTTTTTCAGACGGGGTCAACATTAACCCCTGAAATGTTATTAACCACAGCTGAATCCTCAACATTTAGTGCCTCGGAAGTAGCTGGCCGTTTACAAGTCGATGTACGTTCAGGTCTTAAATGGACCGAGGCAAAATACAGAGCCAAAATTATTGGCCATAATGAACTTAATGTCATTGAAGAAGAACCTACATGGAAAAAATATGCCGAACAATTTAAAAATCCTCTCATTCTATTGTTACTTGGCTCAGCGGCAGTGTCAATATTTATGAAACAGTTTGATGATGCTGTTAGTATAACAATAGCCATAATAATAGTTGTAACAGTAGCTTTTATACAAGAATATAGATCAGAGAAAAGTTTAGAAGAATTAAAGAAATTAGTACCACCCGAATGTCATTGTCTGCGTGAAGGTAGACTAGATACATTTCTGGCCCGAGAGCTGGTACCAGGAGATGTGGTTTATCTGAATGTGGGAGATCGCGTGCCAGCTGATATACGGCTGTTTGAGGCTATTGATTTGTCTATAGATGAATCAAGTTTTACCGGTGAAACGGAGCCGGGTAGAAAATGTACAGATTTATTATTAAATAATACGGGCAATAAAGATCATACAAATATGAAAAATATTGCCTTTATGGGTACTTTAGTGCGTTGTGGCAATGGTAAGGGTATTGTTGTAAGTACCGGAGAACGTAGTGAATTTGGCGAAGTCTTTAAAATGATGCAAGCCGAAGAAGCACCCAAGACACCTTTACAAAAATCCATGGATATTTTAGGAGCTCAATTAAGTTTTTATTCCTTTATCATTATTGGCGTTATAATGCTATTGGGCTGGTTACAGGGAAAGCCTTTAACAGAAATGTTTAATATATCAGTTTCCCTAGCTGTGGCTGCCATTCCAGAAGGTTTACCTATTGTTGTTACCGTAACCCTAGCGTTGGGCGTCATGCGCATGGCTAAACGTAATGCCATCGTTAAAAAATTACCTACTGTTGAGACTTTGGGTTGTGTAAATATTATATGTTCGGATAAAACAGGTACTCTAACTAAAAATGAAATGACTGTTACCGTTATTATAACAGCAGATGGTTATATGGCTGATGTTACCGGTGCTGGTTATAATGATCAAGGAGAAATTCATATAAGGAATTGTAATAATATTGAAATGGCTAAATCGAATATTAGCAATTTACTGGAAGTTGGTTCTGTTTGTAATAATGCCTATATACAAAATGGTACCTTACTGGGACAACCAACAGAAGGTGCCCTCATTGCGGTAGCCATGAAAAACGGCATGTATGCTACTGCCGAAAATTATGTACGCATTCAGGAATATCCCTTTTCGTCGGATCAAAAAATGATGGCCGTTAAATGTATCCATAAATATAATAACAATAAAGAAGAAATATTCTTTGCTAAAGGCGCTTTAGATTATCTACTGCCTCAATGTACGAAATATCAATTTGGCACTCAAACTATACCTTTGACCAAACAAAATGAAGCGGAATTTTTGGCCGAAGCTTATGAAATTGGTCGTAAGGGTTTGCGTGTGTTGGCATTGGCTAAAGGCAGAAATTTACAAGATTTAATTTATTGTGGTCTTGTGGGTATTACAGATCCTCCAAGACCTTTGGTTCGAGAATCGATTGAATTGTTAATGCAAAGTGGCGTACGAGTAAAAATGGTTACTGGTGATGCTCAGGAAACAGCAATGGCAATTGGTAAGTGGAACTAAATTTTTTTTAAATTATATTTTATATCAAATTAAAATGACTTTAAGATCAATATTATATATTATTATATCTAGAGGAATATAGCAAATTAATAATTTTGTATGCGCATAAAAAAAACTGAAAATTTTAGTTTTTTTGTTTTTGTCTACTAATTTTTAGCAAAATTTTGCTGATTTTAGCAGATATATTTGTTACTTTCAATTAATTAAAATTTAGCTCATGAATAACAACGTTTTTGTAAATTCAACAGATCTATTTTCGCTATTCTTAATAGTTTTTTTTAAATATTTATGAATGGACGAAAACCTATGAAACTTTCATCATATTTACGAAGATTTTCATAAACATGATGAAGCTATCTGTTCTTTTAAGTGAAGGGTATAGCATACTTAAATAAAAACGTCTTGCAAAAGTTGCAAACAAATCAGTAATTTTACAGCAAAATTAACTATTTTAAGGTCAGCAGATTTTCTCTAATTATTAGTAAAGCGAAAGTAGCAGAAAAAATAGTAAACTTTACTTAAATTAAGTAAAATTTAAAAAACCATAATAATTGGAAATTAAATTGCTAAAATCAAGCAAATTTCTTTCTAAAAATTAGTTATTTTTTTATATTAAAATTTTCTTTTATTATTTTTGCCATTTTCTTTATATTTTAGAACAAAAAAACTGCTCTCAAATATGAAAAAAGAAAATTAGTAAAATATTCGCAAATTTGAACAACTAGGGTTTAAAAAATTAGTGAAATATTTATTAATAATCAGGAACGAAAATTAGTAAAAAAAAAATTGTAAATACATAGAGAGCCGAAAAATTTTGACTAAAAAATTACTTTGTTCTAAAAATTAGAACAAAAACTTTTAATTAGGATGAAGGGTATTTTTAGGTCCCGACACGCGATTTAAGATTTTAAAAATAGAGGGCGCTTCAAGGCAAACAAATATTACACATATATACATATTTCGTAATCAATCATATTTCTTTATGTCTGCAAAGTTCGGTTCAAAAATTGTCCAGCGGATATATGACGTATCAATCCATAATGAGTGAAACCCAATAGTCTAGTTCATCCCTGCCTGGAATATGTATTGCCGATTAGAGAATTGATATTGAAAACAATTTTCGTTAAACAAAAAACTCCCTAATGTATTTTAGAAATTTAAAAAGTTTTAATTTTTCCTTATAATTTATTAACAAAGCTCTTGTATCCTTATATATATATTCTGTCTGCTGTTGGCCAACTATTAAATGTATCATGACTTAAAGTATTTAGATGAAGAAAATTTAGAATTTTTTTTAACTATGCAACAATGTCATGTTACTTGATTGTTAAACATTATACTGATGTTGGATGAAACTATGCAAACTTCAACTACATGTATGTTAATGCCAAACATTTTAGAAAATATTTTTAAATTTCCATTCAAGCCAAAAAAAATTCAAATTCTAGTCTATCTGCTGTGTAATGAACATCAGATTGTTTTTCGTACAACTACCGCCACTAGTTTCTTTTTTGGGGGAAAACTCAACTTATTTGCGAATATTTTTGTGAGTGTGTGGTACTATTTTATTCCACCACAAAGATTTATTACTCCCCAGAAGTTTCAAGTTATACGTTCAAACTACATGTTAAAAATAAAAAACACACTAAATAGAAGGACGACAGACAAATATCAGAATGAGTTTAAAGAAATAAAAAAAGACTATAAATGCAAAACCAACTGAAATTGTAGAAATATCTATTTGATATGCTCCTGATGGTAATACTGGTGCGGCTGTTGCTGTTACGGTTGCTGCACTCTAAATGAATCGTGTAAACTGACACTGGCTCTCATTCTATATACATAGTATAACTCCTACAGGCTAAAGTTGAATGTAAAAGGATATAATTCATTTTGTCGAGGAAACTAATGGTTTGCTGTACAATACTTTCCAACGATTTTTGGTATAAAACCAGCAACAACAGTAAGGGCTACAACAACAGCATTAAAGGATACGGAAATACAAGTAAGCAAGTCAATATATGTTAGTGATAGAACAGTAACAGGATATGCACTTTTCCACAAAATACAAATACAGATGGAAGGAATAAAAGACAGACATAGATAGACAAACACAACGAATAGTTAAACTGTCTGTGGTTAATTATTTCAGCGAACCCAAGAACTTCAAGTTACTACAACTTTTCTTCTTCTTCTTTTACACCAAACAAAATACGGATAGTGGTGTGAAGAGGTAGAATTATGATTTTTTCCCAGGACATCAGATACAAATATCTTTCCCTTCATATACAAATAACCATGATTTTTCTCTTATCTTGAATACACACACACACACAAAACAAAATGAAAAACCGTACAGATACAATTTAATGATTTTTGTATTGCAACCAAGGTAATAAATGTACTATAATAGCAATATTAAAACTGGACAGGAAAAAGGAACAGAAGTTTTCAACCATACATACTCACACTCAAATAAAAAAGTTAGTATAAAGATTTGGAAAACGTTTATATCCCAATTTATAGTTTTTGTACTTATTTTAAGTACAAAATCACTTTTTAGTCGAAATTTTTTTTTATTTTCTGTTTACAAATTACAAAATTTGTTTACTAATTTTCGTTGCTGGTTTAGCAAAATTTTTACTAATTTTTTAAATCTGTTTTCAAACAATTTTACTAATTATCTTTTTAATATGTATTTGATACCATTTTATTAGGTTGAATATTTTTATAATCTCAAAAATATAAAGAAAATTATAATTTTAATACAAAAAAATTACTTATTTTTAGCAAAAAAAAAAAAAATTGTCTGATTTTATCAAATCGTTTTTCATTAAGGGTTTACTATAATTTTACTAAATGATAATTTTATATAATTTTAGTAACGTTTACTAATTTTTCCTACTGAAACAGATCTTGTTTAATAAACCAATGTACACTGATTCGAAATCTGACAAAAAAATTTATAATTTGCAGTTTTTGAAATATCGCGGTTTTTATATTTACATCATTTACCCCATTTTGTTGTATATTTTGCTTCATTTTTCGAAATTTTATCGCAAAATCACGATTTTTTTAAAGATATAAATCTACACAAAATTATCTTTAACTTGATTATAATCAGGATATCGCACTGGTATTGTATCAGGATATCGCACTGGTATTGCAAGGTATTGAAATTTTTACTTTATTAATTGATGCATGTTAAAAAGTTAATATTCTTATCATTGTTCGAAACTGGATATTTCAATAAACAAATTTTTGTCTTAAACTTGCAAAATCATTGAAAATGTCCTGAAATATTTAGAACAGAACTTATAATTTTAATTAATTTTCCACATGCTTCAAATACCAAAGCAAAAAAATATTTTATTCATATAAAAATAAATTGTTAATATTACTACTGAAGAATTTGCAACATTTTTGCTGAATCTATCTTTCGCAATACATATTTTAATATATTTGGGTACGCTGATTCTAAATCTGGCAAAACATTTTTTTTTCCTTTGTTGTTTTTGAAATATCGCGTTTTTTACATTTATGTTACATACGAGGGCGGTCCCAAAGTTAGCCGACCTTACAAAGAAAACACAACAAATTTGGGAAAAATTTACTTTATTTCTCAACAAATTTCTCAAATTTACTTTATTTCTCCTTTTAGCTCGATACATACACTTTTCCCATTCTATACCCTGTTTATAGTAAGAACTGTCTAGCTCCTTAAAATAGCAATCAACCGCAGGCTCCAACTCTTCATTGTTGTCAAATCTTTTACCACCGAGCCGTTTCTTCAAGTTAGGAAATAGAAAATAATCCGAGTGATCTAAATTTGGCGAATTAGGTGTGTGATGAAGCAATTTAAACTTTAATTCATTGATTTTGGCCAACATCTTCACTGCGCTGTTTTTGTTCTATTGTGAGCAAACGCGGCACCCTTCTTGCGCACAGCTTTCTCATCACCAAATTTTCGGTCAATATGCAATGTATAGCACTTTTTGAAATGCCTATCATTTCAGCCAGCTCAAGCACCTTCAGCCGACGATCATCCATTACCATTTTGTGAATTTTCTTAACCGTTTCTGGCGTGGACACCTCAATTGATCGACCACTACGGTGTTCATCTTGACGGCTCATACGGCCCTCTGAGTATAATCTTGCTCGACTTTAATATTGGTTGGACTGAGACCTTTCAAATAAATGAATGAATGTAACATAGCGGTCACCAATTTTTTCCATTTTTACAAATTCACTAAGATCGTCTATTTTTGATATCTCCAAAAAATACTAATCTGTTTTAGAATATAAGGTTGCCACTTTTCACCAAAGTAATGTTTTTCAAACTACTGCCGCCATCTATACGTTTTGGGACCGCCCTCGAACTTCATTTGTTTATATAAAAATTTTCTTTTCTAAATATTTCAGGATATTTTCAATGGACTTGCAATTTTAATACAAAAATGAGTTCAGTGGAATGTTTAGTTTACTCCTAGTGATAAAGTTTAAAATTTTTCTGCCAAACATAAAATTATAAGGATTAAACAAAACATGCAAAATTTTCCAAACAAGCACCGACATAATTATATCAAATGAAAGAAAATGTTGTATTATAATACTATAATTATCTTTGATTATAGATTTAAATTATTTTAAAAAATAAGCAAAATATACAAGAAATTAGGTGAATGATATTAATACAAAAAACCGAGATATTTCAAAAACAGCAAATGAGAAAAAAATTGTTTTACAAATTTTAATTCAACGTACCTAAGTCTATTAAAAAGTATGTATTCAAAAGAGAGGTTCTGCAAACATTGAAGTAATTTTGCTAAAATTCGATAAACGCTAAATAGTACATTTTTCTGTAACATTACAGATATTTCTGTAACTGTTACAGACTTTTTATTTGAGTGTATAAGCTTCGTAAATGATGATAACACACAATATGTACAAGTAAAATGAATTGGAAAAACGTAGGGGTCGGGTCGTCTTTCATTCAATATTTTTTTTATTTGTGTAATTGTAATTATGTTTTAAGGGAGAAAGGATGATAGGAAATCAAGCATTACAATAAAACAAGTAAAGATTAAACATAAATTGAAAGCATATTTTCAGGATGAGATTAAACATTTAAATTTAATTTTATCTACTTTTAGGGAAAATTATTTAAAATTTTGTTTTCTAAAATTAAAGTTTTTAAGATTTAATCAAATTTAACCATTTTTAAAAATAAATAAGGCTTAAACATGCTTTAAGAATGGATTTAAAAATTTTAATTAAATTGTATTTTTACACAGAGAGAATATTCTTGGACGAGCTTTTATGAAACTGTTTTTAATGATCATTTTTCATTTTTCATTAGTCGAATGCAAAAAATCATTGACATCTTGTCGATAATTCTCTCAGTGTAAGTAAAACATATAAATTACAGGAAATCGTACCCAGTAAGAATTGAAAATCCCAGAAAAAGCTGTAGAACAACTTCTAGGTATGGTCACGTGCATAGAACTTTGTGTGTATGACCTGTCCTTGTTTCGGTTTTGTTATATGAAAGTGACCGGTACTTTTAACATTTAGTTTGTCATAGGAGGTGACAATTACTACCTATTAAGCACCTTGTGAGGTGGCGAATAACTTGATGAAGGTAACCGATCACCGTACCAAATGAAGTGAATAAGCTACGGGACAAGTTAGAAGTAGGTAGAGTTAAAGTTGGATCATTTTAGGATTTATGTAAGATGCAACAGGACCAGTGGGAAAATAATTATCACGTGACTGGTGTAGGTGTACATATCGTAGAACTGGAAAAAAATTTTTATGGAAAACTAGTCACATATTAAGCGCAATGTGTTCAGTTACAGGGGTAGTTTGAATGAAATAGTTTTGTGAAATACCACTGTACTGGTCTAAGTTTGTTTGCCGGCCGATTGTTGAATTCTTTGCTTAGCTACGGACTTTTCTTTAAATTTGACACTTAAAATCGCATCTAATAAGCCCAATAAACATTTATCCATTTGTCAAATTTGTCCATAAGGCTTTAAAATACCGAATACCGACAAAAAGCATTTTCTGGCCGCAGTCTTAGGTCGGACACTAATTATCATAGGTTCTAATTGATGTTCTACAACCGATTCTTTTTGTATGAATATATTTTTTTCAATAGACTTTTTTCCTTCAAATAGACTTTATAACCAGTTTTATATTTATATATAAAACTGATCCTGGAATAATAAAATCTTATATTTCTATTTACTGAAATCAGTTCTGGAACCTGTTACATGGAATCGGTGGTTAAAGAACCTATTCTGAGATATATAGATATATATCATATTTTTAGGGCGATATTAATAATTTCTATATCAATATTTTTTCTATAGAACAGTTTCTAAATTATAAATTTGGGCTTTATGAGTAAAAAGGTTCAGAACCTGAAAAAGCTAAATTTTTTAAAATGAATGCAATAATAGCGAAACAGCCCATAACTAAACAATTCGCAAAACCATTTATATCGCTGAATCAATTTTGCTCTTTATTTTTAGGTGTTTTTTCTATCCATTCGTTGGAAATGTATTAATTTCAACAAAATTATCTCAATAATAAATACATAAATACTACTATTAAGTACTACATAAAAAATATTGCTGCATAGTTCTAGGTTAATACTAATATAATTCCATATTAAAAGTGGAGCATACATTTAGTTGCATTTGTAAATAGAAATTAACCCATTTTTCCTGCCGTTGCTTTTAAGCAACACCTCTTTTAAGGCTTTGTAATTTTGAATAAGAGAGAGATATAATAACGCAGTAAAAAGCATGTGATAATTTGAGGTCTTAGCTACGAAAATAAATAAAAAAAAATAAAAACTTTTATTCCAGGGTTGCCATATAATTAATTAAAAATACACTTTTTGACATTTTTTGTGGCAATTCTTTGAACAATTTTTAGTTTATAGAAAGAACCGATGTTATAAAGGACATTTGATTAGGGACAGACAGTCCGAGACATTTGTTGGAACAAAAGAGCTGTTAAATTTTAATCTTTAACCAAAATTAAAATTTTGGTTTTGTGATTTCGTTTACATAATTTAATAGTTTTTCCAAAATAAAAACAAATGTAAGTCAATCTGAATTTTTACGGAAATTTGAACTTGTGTAAAATTTTGAAAAGATTTTTGTGAGTTTTAGTTAGACATCCGTTTGCACGCAGTAACGAAAAAATCGGTTTCGGGAGCTTTACAAACGATTTAAGTGTGGGTTTTGGAACTTATTATTTACAGCAGAACGCATTTTAGTACTTCCTTAAGTTAACGCGGAAAATCAAATAATGCTGAATTTCTCAAATTCGATGAATAAAAATAAATACCAAAATACAAAAATTGCATTTTTTACGCCTTATTTAATATTTAATAGGGATTTCTTCGAAATAAATAACAAAATTGCTTGTAAATCCTTCCGTTGACGCTAAAGCGGACGTTTTTTGACGATTTCGCAAACAACAACAAATTGGTAACATTAAGAATAAATTAGAAGCAAAATGCATATTGAAATAGGAAGCGAGCTTTGGGCCACGAGTAACCTCGCATGCAAATGAAAAACGGTTTACATTTTTTGGTTCTTAAACCACATTTTGTATTGAATTTATTTGAATTAGAAGCGTGGCTACGCCAATTTGATATTTGTTTTGAATTTAAATTATAAAAATTTTACTTCTTTTTGTGCTAAAAATTCCGGAAATGTTTGGATTAAGCTAATTTTTTTTTAAACTGTACTGAAATTAATTTTCATAACCGAAAAGGTCGTTGTTGCAGATAAATGTTACAACTGCTACACATTGCTTGCAGTTAATGCTGATTAAAAACACCTCAAATATTTATTAGAAAACATTATTGGATTATTTTATTAATATTAAAAACATTTTTTGCCCTTAATTTAGCTTAAATATGTTTTGTCCAGAAAATTTACAATTTTTGAGTGTTTAGAGTGTGAAGCTAAAATAAATTTTACTTGCATATTTTTGTAATATTTAATTCCCGCTTTTTACAAACATGTCGAAAACAAATCCATTAAAGAATTACCGTTTTCATTATTTAAACAGAGTGCGTGCAAACGAATGTCCCACCCAATTTTCCATATAAATAACTTCAAAAAATAAATGTTTAATAAAACTGTTTATTTGCTAGGTAACTATGAAATATACAAATAATTGTATAACATGAAAATTAATTTAAACCTTTTTGTTTCTTAAAAAACAGTAAAGTCATAGTGCGTGCAAACGTTTGACTCAGACTGTATGTAAAATTTTTAGAATGAGAAAAATTTGTTGTACAGCACAATTAAAAGATAGAACTTTCCAAACTTGTAAAAATTTTAATATAATAATTAATATATATAATTATAATAATTATAATATATATAATTATAATAATTATAATATATATAATTATAATTTTAATATAATTTTAGTCCATTTTCGCATTTATAGTAATTCCTGCCCAAGGAAATCTTCAGGGAACTTTGTTATTAGAATTTCTAGAGATATTTGTTATGTTAAATCACAAACTCAATGAGAATTTTTTGTCCTCGTCTAGGAGCGTGATTCAAAATTTAAAATATCAAAGAAAAAACAAAAACAACAACAAAATATTATCACAATTGGCTTTGTCATCTTCCAATTTTCCTTTTTAATGTAAAAAATTATCAATTTTCTTGCAACAAAAAAAAATTTAAAATTGATTTGCCAGTGTTGCCATTGTACAATGACTAAAAACACCAATATTTTCAAAAAAAAAATCAAAAATAGTAAAAAAACCGGTAGACCACATTTTGAATTACAATTGGATAGATATTTACTTTACTAATAAATAAAAATTATAGTTTAAATAAATCGTTAAGTACATACAAAGCATCAAAATTTGAATTTAAACTGCAAAACTTCAAAAAAGGCTTATTGAGACACTATAACATCTTTCAGTAAAATTTTGTTAAAAAAAATTCCAACGGGATCGATGCGTTGTATAAAATGGGTTAACAAAATATTTGGAAAAATGAAACGGTATGTTCTTCATAAATAATGCTTTATAATGACTAAACATGCTTTTAAATCACATTATTAGCTTAAATAAACCTAAAGTATAGTATACATTTGGGTCATAGAAATAGAACACACAGTTTTGTTACGAAATTGAAGCATGAAAATAAAAAGCATACAATTAGGGGGCTAATAGGCATACTATTTTTTAAAGTATATTTTTGGTAAATGCAAAGAATTTCACTTTTTTTACTTTATTTTAAAATTTTAAGGAGCGTTTAAATTTATTTGTAAAGCATACTCATTTGGTTTATTTCCAATTTTAAAGACTACTTTAATGTTTATATTTTTCATATATTTTATTCAAGTTTGAAATATTTTCTTTGCAACAAATAACTATTCAACATTTTGCAAACAAAAACTTAAAAGCCGCATTGTTTGGAGTGTCATGTTTAAACTATAAAATCCCTGAAAGTAGAAAAATTTTAAGCTTTTAAAGCATTTTTTTGACTTGTTTTAAAATTAACTGCCTACGAAAATGAAAATTATTCAAGTTCGAGGCCATACTCTATATTTCTTTATTAGGATATTGTCCTAACAAATAATCTATAGAGTTTTTTATTTTAAATAAAAATTATATCAAAAGTAATTAACTGCCTACTTTAAGGAGTGTTAAAAATTTGTTTGTAAAGCATACTTTTTTGGTTTATTTTCAATTTACTCTTTTTAAAGCCTACTTTAGTTTAAAACATTTTGTTTGCTACAAATAAATATTCAACATTTTGCAAATAAAAACTTAAAACCAAGTACAGGTATTGTTTGGATTGTCTGTCATGTTCAAACTATAAAATCTGTGAAAGTAGAAAAGTTAAAGTTTTTAAAGCATGTTTTTGAATTGTTTTAAATTTAACTGCCTACTTTAAGGAGTGTTGAAAAAATTGTTTGTAAATCATACTTTTTTGGTTTATTTTCAATTTACTCTTTTTAAAGCCTACTTTAAATTTTTTTTATATAAAGTTTTATTTAAGTTCAAAACATTTTGTTTGCTACAAATAAATATTCAACATTTTGCAAACAAAAACTTAAAACCAAGTACAAGTATTGTTTGGATTGTTTGTCATGTTAAAACTAAAAAATCCCTGAATGTTATTTTTTATGACTTTTCACGTTTGTTTTTAATTAAAATTTATGTTTATTTTCTGTTGTAATTGTAATCTCATACAGTCATTAACATTCACTTGCCGAATCTAAATATACAAAAAAATTATAAAATTAAATTAAATCCTTCTACATACTTGTTAAGTTAAACTTAAACAAAACTAAAGTAGTTTAACATAAATATGCCAACAATTTCAACTTTTCTATAGTTAATTTGAAAATTTTTCATATGTAGGTAGGCCACTTTTTAGGTGCTTTATTAGGGGATGATGGGTAAATGAGGTTGAGATATTTCATAGGTACCATTTTTGAAAATTGTCGATAAGAACAGGGAACTTTTTATTTCCCAATTTTAGATATCAAACAATGCGCTTTTTTTAGCCAAGTTTTATTAATCGTATTTCTTTTGGTGCCAAAATTTTGTAAATCAATTGTGCTTTTAGGCCCCCTTATTTTTTATGCAGTGTCTGGTACTTGAACTGCCAACCATACCAATGACTTTTGCCTTAACAAATATATTACAAATATTTCCATTTCTGTGACACCTCGTATCTGACATTTAAGTTCCAATTCTCCGTCATACTGAATACTGTTCATTAAGGTTATAACTTATTTGTTGCAAAATGTTTACCTATCACCACGTGATAGTTAATATTATATTAATTATAAAAATCGCTTTTTCGGATAATTTTTAAACAAAAACCGAGCGCATGAAGTGCATTTTCCAAAATATGTATTTCTCAAGTTTTTATTATTAAAGTTGCGTTAGTGGAACAAAATTACTACACACAATTTTTTACAATACTTTTTACGTAAAAAATATTAACAATATTAAATATTAAAATGTTAATTAATGAAATTAACAAAATAACTACACACAATTTTTTAAAATACTTTCTACTAATGTGCTCCCTGTTCTGCGTAGTTAGATGCGCGTATCGCGAAAAAACGCTATCATCATTTTTCTCGAATCATCATTTTGTTCGAAACTTCAAAAAGGTTTATGCGGAAACTGTTTAGAAAACCGCGTAAAAGTTTTATATGTATTTCAAAATAACAATTGAAATTCAGAATTTGCATTTGAAATTTAAGATTTCCTAGAGATGATTCTTAACACTGTTTAGGTAGCGCGCAAAAGTGAAAAATTTTTTAATTTCATTTTTTTTTTTTTCCTTTTTTCTCCTCTTCAGGTGCATAGGTAGCAAACCCAATTCCCAGGAAGTTTATATGTTCTAGAAATTTGTTTATTGAGATCTTAGGTAAATTTTTGTAGTTGATTGTTTCCTTGAATTTTGAACGGTTTGCTACCTATGGACCTGAACACGGGAAAAAAGGTAAAAAAAATTGAATTTTTTTAAGTTTTTTGCGATTTTGATCTGGAAGGTGAAGTTTTTTTGATTTTATATGTTCGCAATTTTTGTTCTTTATGATAAGAGCTACAACTTTGCCATAGAGAGTAAATCGAAATTCTGAACGGTTTGCAAGATATGAGCCTGAGAAAATTATCACTTTTTTGCGAAAATGATACCGAGGTCCCAAATCTTTGGCGGCCCATAAACAAAAAAGGAGATGACTTTGGGAAAAATTGGGAGACACGGGTCTTTTTTTTAGTCTTTTATCACGTAGTGGTGTCCGTATATGGTTATTTTTTTCGTGTTGCACTGTGTATTTTTTATTATTGATATGTTCATAGTTTGCAAATAATAATTAGAAATACTGGAATACCGTTTGGAATTTCGACTTTGCATTTTAAATAGGATGTAGGAAACACACATTTTTATTGTAATTAAAAGAAAAAAATATTTGTCTTATTAAAAAAATATTTTTAAAATACCAAAAAAAATAACTGTGGAAAACAGTAGTTTTGTTGCTCGTTTTATGGTGTAAGGTTAGTTGTTTTTGACAGCTTCGATAGTCATTTCTACTACCATTGTAGTTGTTTTATCAATAGTTAAAAATGACTACATGGTTAGTAATTTTTATCACAAATACAGTCAGCGCCTTTTTTTACTAGATTTATAGTCATTTTAACTTTAATTTTGACCTTCTTAATTTCATGAGTGTACTAAAGTGTTTTTTCTGGCAAATTACATTAACATACATACATCTTTCTAATGCAGTGAAAGTAGACCATAAAAATGGTTTTAATTTTACCCTATTGTTTGGCCAAAAAGTTGGTAATGTTTTTTTAGGGTAGAAAAAAGAAAAACTTTCCTTGCACTTTTATGCTTAATTAATTCTGCTGCGCAATTGTTGTGGATGCTTCTTGGGAAAATGTTCACCTTTTTACTGTTATTCAATTGAAAATATATAAATTCTCCACAATTTTTAAGCAAAAACTTTTAAGCAACATATTTAAAATATTTACTAAAGACATTTATCTTCACTATTTTGTGTATTTCTTCTACCCACAAGATAATAGACAAATTGCGTTTAAAACTTTTATTGTAGCTTACAAAACTTACTCCTAAAAATATACTATAAAAACTAAATATGTTGTGTCTTTTCCTGTTTGGACTTTAAGTCAAGTTGTCGTTTATAATTAAATCTTAAGGCTATAATATAATAATGTCCATGTCATTTTAGATTTTTTGGTTAGTCATCAATTTAAAGCTTTCGCTTAAATCGCCATTTTCGTTTATTAATTTGTTAAAGTTTATAGTATAGCTTTAGGCTTTTCAAATTACTTTGCTTATTATGAGTGTGTTAAAATATTTGTCTATCTAGCAAAATGTCTGTGTGACAAGTTTTAAATCTTTTGGCTGTCACAATATTACCTTAAATTCATGTTAAAACTTTTACATGCTGTTTTGCAATTAATTTTATGTTTTGAGCATTAAAAACCTTAAAATCGATTTGATAAATAAGTTTGTAAATTAGTTAACAGAATATATAAATCTCAGATGTCGTAATAACTGAATGATGCTAAGAATGAAAAGGGAAACAAACATAATTTATGGTCTCCGTACCGGAATAATTTTGTTCTTTATTTCGGTTACGTTTTTTAAAAATTGTGCTTGCTCAAATGTATGTGTTCCTTTGCTGGTTAACAGAAAATAGCAAATTTTTGATATTAAAAGCCAAAGCGGATTAATTTTCCGCATACTTCCATTTTTACAAAAACGGAAAAATCTTGATTCGATCAGTCAATTTTTTTTTTCGAAAAGTACATGCTGAACGAAACAATTTTCTATTTCTAAAAGTTTTCTCATATGTCTTTATCGATACCGATAAATCGCGTTTATTACGTCTGTCTTCCTTAAATTTTTCAATATTTTGTTGCAAAAAGTGCTTTAAAAAAAGAGAAAAATAGTTTTTTTTTTTAAATTAAAAATTTTTAGACCGCGTTTGTAGCCAAGACTTCAAATTTTAATATGCTTTTTATTAGGCTCATTAAAATGTTGGTAAGAAATAGGTTAAATCACCATTATGAATAAATCGCTCATCTCTAGGCGAATACCAGCGATACTTCAAAGACCTAATACAAAAATTTCTTAATATCATGCAGATAATTCTTTCTGTGTATGTTTCTAAACAGTTTCGAATATTTAATAAGAAATGTCCAACAAAAAACAATTTTTTATGCAATTTAAGAAGCGTTTTCGAATTCTTTCATAAAATCAAAAAAGATTCGTTGGAATAATTTATTTATGAAAGGTGTCATAGATATACACAGAGAGAATTTTATTAAACGCAAAATAATGAAAATTTTCAGTAAACTAATAAAATTTTTTCTTAAAAAGTAAATAAAAATTTTATAAAAATTAATGAAAAGCTTTATTTGAAACGAGTTTTTTAGTGAAAATTCTTTATTGAGAGTATGAAACTTTTAATAAATAAAGTGATTTCGTAAATTATTATGAAAATTTGCATTCTCTTGATGAAAAATTTCTATGGACAAGTTCTATCTTTATTGCTGTTATGTAAAAAATTATTAAAATCATTCATATAATTCTCTCAGTGTGCAAAATAAGTTTCCTTAAAAAAGAGGTTGCGATTAATATAATGAAATTTTTTGTTCTTCTCAGAAATTTATGAATAATTTTTCCTGTTTTTTCTACACTGATAGAAAAAAATTAGTAACCATTTTTTTTAAAACTACTAAAAATTAGTTAAAAATTACGTTGCAGAAAAAACTTCTAAAATTAGCAGATTTTTTTACTAAATGATAGTAAGATAAGAATAGCAAAATGAAATCTGTTGAATCTAAAAATTTTTAGTTACATTTGAGATAATTTTTTTTAATTGAAAATAACAAATTAATCTGCTAAAATCAGCAGAAAATTTTCCAAATATTAGCAGACATATTCATAAAAAAATGTGAAATATTATAATTTTTTTAATGCGAATACAAATCTGCCCTTTTGAAATAAGCAATCTACAATTTTTTATATGGTAAAAGTTTTTGTTAATTTTAGCAGACTAAATTGCTATTTTCAATAAACTAAAATTGAATTCGAATATAACTAAAAATTTTTCATGTTAACAGTTTTTTTTTTGCAAAAAGATAATTTAAGCAGTTTTTTCTGCAACGTAATTTTTAACTAATTTTTAGTAGCTTTTTCTGCTATTTTTGTAGTTTTATTTCTATGATTGTAGCAGACTTTAAATTTTATGTTTAACTCTAGAATTTGTATGTTAAAATTTAATGCTTTTCCTTTAAAAAATTTCTTAAATTTTAAACACTACAAAATTGAATCTCTCATGTCGAAAAAAACTACATATCATTATGATTATTAAAAACTTTTTTATATAAGGGAATGTATCCTAATGTGGCCCTAAATCTGGTATTTGCGCTATATAAAAAAAAATCCAAATCCAAATAAATCAGTTTATAAGCCAACCGCTTGGGTATTTTTCATCCATTGATCATTTTTTTGTGGCAACTAATATAAAAAAGTTATATAACAATTTTCAAAACAAATCAAAAGGTCCACATTAGGGAATATGTGCCCTAGAGTGTACCTATTATAAAAACTTTCTAAAAGGGTATGAAATAGATAGAAAATGATGTAAAATAACTCAAAAGTAATGCTTAACTAAAATTTTATTTCTAATATACGTAAAATTTTAAATTAACCCTTTGACGACGAATGGTTCATATATGCCCATTTTTAGTTTGTGTTGTATGAAACTAAACCTTTTTAACCGATTTTTCCAAGTGTAATGTGTATCGACAAAGGATTTATGTGGCTTTTATATCATACCTACCACATGGACCAATATGGTCTCAGAACCGAATAGGGTGACCTTAAAGATAAAATAATATGAATATTTTTTTAATAATTTTTCGTACATATGCATAGGGGATACAAACTTTGGTAGGACATGGTCCAATCCTTCACGTTTCAAGAAACATTGAAATATTTTTAATTCCTTCATTGCATTTGCAACCATTGGTCGTCAAAGGTAAAAAAGAGGATGTTTTTTTTAGTTTTTTTATTTTTTGTTCGTATCGGAAATTTGAGTAATTTTTGTTCGATTTAATTTATAAAATGATATTTATAGATTTTTATCTCCATATTCTAAGTCGTGTATCCTAATTTGTTTTATCCTTTCAAAATTTTAAAACATCGTACAAAAGCGATGTTTTAGGACTACAGTCAAAACTCGATGTGCGACTAAGGCTATTTTCAAAAAGGAATTTCATAATCTCAAAAAAGTTTTACAGTTACTACATAACAGTTGTTTGTGTAGTAATTACAGTTGGTATTCTAAGGAATAATACAGTTATTTTTATTACATTGTTAGTTGTTTTTACTACATTTGATAGTTGGTTTTCAACAATTAAAAACAGTCAATTACCTTTGTCGCCTTTTTAACTGAAACTACAGTTGTTTTAACTATAATTTTCAGTAGATTCTACTGTAAAACTTTTATAAGAGTATAAAGTTCATTAAAAACCTGAAAAATATGCACTTAAAAGAACACTTTTTGCAAAAATCAAGCATAAGTAGCAACACAATCTTACGCTTTTCTTCAGTTAAGCAAGATTTTTAAATGTAAAAATGATTTTGCGTAAATGAAAACTTAAAAATGCATCCAAATATATTTTTTTTGACAAATTAAGAAATATACTTAAAATAAATCGAAAATATGCACCAATTTTCATTAAAAAGAGTAAAATATTTAAAGTCAAAATATGCAAAAACATGCACTTTTGCCAAAATATGCAACTACAAGTCGATGCAACTTTGTTCTTAGTTTAATGATTCGGAAAACATTTAGTCAATATTATTTAAGGCTGATAAAATCAATACAAACAACAGTTTTAATAAAAAATATGTGAAATATGTGAAATATTTGATTTTTTTAAATTTTTTAAAATAAAATACAGGTTCTTAAGCTGTTTTATTTTAAATGAATAATTCTACCGAATATTGTTACTATTCGGTATTCGGCCGAATAGTGAAAACAAGCCGAATATTCGTAACATCTCTAGTCTATATCCATTTTAGAGCATCGAGATTTGCATGAAATTCCTTGACCTAATTAAACTGTAAGTAAAATTTAAACTTTTGAAATGACACACCGAAACCCCGGGACACGTAAACTTAATTTTGAGGCATAGAATCTAGTGGTATACTCCGTTTTAATAGGTTAGCTCAAAATAAAAAGATATTTAAATTTTAAATTTGCATTGACTAAAGCGATTTTTTGAGTGTATTTTAAGTAAACTACATCGAAATCCCTTTTGATATTACTTTATTTATTGTTTATATGTCGAAACTCAAGGCTAACAAAGATTGCAGTCCATTTTGAGACGATGTTTTGTAATGAAATTTGAAGACTCGCACCATATGACACTAGATCAGTGTCAGTATAAGTCAAAGGTTATTACCCTGATGTTTCGGATTGTATATAAATGTATTGTATTCTCCTAAAAATGGACGGCTATCATTGTTAGACTTAAGTTTAGCCAAATAAACAACAAATAAAGTTATTCAAAAAAGATTTTGATGTGTTTTTCTTAAAATACACTCAAAAAATTGGTTGAATCAATGCAAATTTAAAATTGAAATATCTTTTTAATTTGAGCTAACCTATTTAAACGGAGTATACCACTGAATTCTACGCCCCAAAATTAAGTTTACGTGTCCCGGGGTTTTGGTGTGTCATTTTGACATACTTACAGTGTTATTATTATTGTTATTTTCAATTAGAATCACAGTTCTTGCAGATAAATACGTCCGTAGTTTTTATATGAACTGGGCGTTTTCATAAACAATAATTGAATGTGCATTGTTCAATTTTTTTGGCAACGACATAAAAATAAAATACAAAAACTGTTTGAGATAGGCGTGGTAGAGAAGATTAAGCATACTTTTCTAAAAATCATAACTACATTGTAAATTTTTATTGAATTAGACTTCGCAGTTTCTGGTAACACAACCTTCATCAGTAATCCTTTTGACAATACTGTAATTATTTGTTATGGTTTTTATTGTTTGATTGCATCTATATGAAATGTTTATTTATTAAATGCAATCCTGACCGTGACTTGGACCTGCTTTCTTTGCCACATGCACTTCGCACTACACTTTAGACAGGCGCTTTAACCACTTGATCTAAAGTCAGGTCGATTTTTGCTGTGGCTTAAAACCAGTTTCAATTACACGGGGTCAATTTTACATTTATCTTCTGTATAGGAAGATGAGAGTTTATTTGTTTCTGAAAACCAAAACATTTCCGTTGTTGACATAAATGTCGAAGAATTGACGAAGACAATAATAAGTAAAACATATAAAATGCTACAATCTTGAAACCCATTAAAAATAAATAAAAAATAAGAAAGTATAACAAAGGTCGGCGTTAGGGAACAAACAAAGTACTGCTTTAGGAAACATTATGCAAATTTAATATTTAAAATTTTTTTCTTATTTATTATTTGTTTTTATGAAATCAATTTGTTTTATTAAAATTATAAATAAAATTCTTACCGTTTAAAAAATTCCGATTTGGAAAATCGTTTAGAACTTTTTTGTTATTTAGATTTTATGTGTACGAAAAATTACACTTTATATTGCATTTTTTTGCAAGAACACAATAACACCAAGAAAAACTAGAGCATTCACGTCGAAACTTTTTTAAAGTAGTGATACCGGAAATTAAACTCGATGACAGTTGATAGTTTTGGCATATTCATGCAACAACGAAAAAAAACGAAAGTTCCACTTTAGGGAACAAGCTCCAATTGGAAACATTCCCTTACAATATAAGAAAACAATATCACCCTCCCATCATCATCTGCCATTAAGTAAGAGGATAAAAAACAGGATTTCCAGAAAATGCATTTGTTGTTCAAAAGTATCTATACAACACAAGTACGTACGTTCAATATAAGGTTAAAATCACGAACAACAAGACATTTTTATATCATACCTTCGAAGATGAAACCAACCCCTTTCCCCTTATATGGCTTGTTCCAAGGTAAATGTCATGGCAACATTATTACTACAACTACAGTTACACTCCATTCACCTTGACAATTCTTTTTGTATAGAATTTCAAGCAGTAAATCGCAAGGAATTGTAACATGAGTAAGACAAAACAACAGGAATAACCAACAACAATGAAAGTATGCGTATATCCTGTATTTGTGAAATTTTTGTCATTTTTTTTGCTTCTCATCTTTTGTCGCTGTAGTTTGTTAACAATGTCATTTAGAAAACTATTTCATTGGTTGGCATTTGTTGAAGGTGTTGGTTGATATACTGAGAGGAATATTTTCATGATATTAATAAATTTTCATAAAATTTCTTAAACTTTGTTGCCTGTAAAACTATTTATATTAAATGAAATTTCTAAAAAAAATAAAAAATTTGGTTAACACAAAATAAAAATAATTTTATTAAAAAATATTTTTTTTAAGTAAAGTTGCATACATTTAATGAAAAATTTCATTAAAAATCAGATACATAACAATTAAGAAACTTTTAATTAATGTTATAATAACACAGTTACAAAAGTCCATATTCAAACATGATCTCTAAATATTTTGGCTGTTGCAACTAAAATTTAGTTCATTTAACAGAATTTTGTTGTGAAAACCAATATTCAGTTGTGCCGAGATCAGTCGTAACATACGAATTTTGGCTAATTGCTAAATTTTTCTCCGTGTGTAATTTTTAATTTTAGCTCCGCTTTTTGAAATATGCGCATAGTTAACTTTTACCAAAAATTAAGTTTTTTTCTTTAAAATTTCTTTCCTTAATAAAGTGCGAATAACTTTTAATGTGGTTTTAAAGAATGGAGCATTTAAAACCATACACTCAGAATATTTTTACAATAACTACATGTAGGACATTCGGGTAGAAAACAGTAGTAGTTGTTTTAACTGCTATTGTACACTTAGGAAATTATGTTGGTAAAGACGACAGCAATTGTAGTCAAAAACAAATGAAATTTCATTTAAAAAAGTACGACTTACATTTCAATAAATTCAACTAACATTGTCATTTGTTTTTTAATGTTCAAAAAATGACTAACAATTGTAGTAAAAACGAACCACATGGTAGTAAAAATAAACAAACATTTATTTATTTTTGTTTTTTTAAATAACAAAAAACAACTGTAAAAAATGAATGTAAAATCATAAAACAGTCATTTGATGTGAGTTGTTTTTTAAATGAACTATAAGGTTAGTTAAAAATTGTATTTGTTCTACAAATGACTTACATTTACATTAAAAATAATGAAACTGTATTACAACCCAAACAACTACATATTTTTAAAGCAGAAGTTCCCTAAGTGTAGTAATTTTTCTGTGAGAAAATTAAAAACGACTAATTTAGACAGTATTTTCAAAAAGTAACTAACCAAATATACTGTACTTCAGTAACAGTTGTTTTGAGTAGTTATTTTAGTATTTAAATAAACAACTACCAAAACAGTAATTTCGCAGTAAACTTTTAATTTTGTTAGTTTTTTTTTTTTTTAAATAGAAGATTATGTCGAGTTTTTTAAAAATTCATAGTTTGCAAGTAATATTTAGAAAATTTCATTGCACATATCTCCAATGCATAAAAACGTCATAACTGGAATACTGTTTGGAATTTTGACTTTGCATTTTAAAAAGGATGTAGGAAATACACATTTTTATCATAATTAAAAGAAAACAAAATGTTTTTTTATTGAAAAATATTTTTAAAACACCGAAAAAATAACTGTTAAAAACAATAGTTTTTACAACAATTATATTTTCATTGTCGATAGTAGTTTTTACTACCATTGTAGTTGTTTCATCAATAGTTAAAAATTGCAACATGGTTAGTACGGTCATCATCGTTTTGACTTCATTTGTAGTCATTTTAACTGTAATTTTTAATTAAGATTTGTCACAGACTCCATATTTTTAAGGTATAAAAATAAATGCAATTTTTTTAGTTTCAGAAATTTTTTCCTTAAACTATGTTCACAGATTTTTTCATAAATTAAGTAACCAGTTGTGTTTACTAAAGATACATGTTAGAATTTTCGATCTTCTTTTCGCTGTGGAATTTTCACTAACGGAATCGTAAAAAATGAGAAATTTCAACTTTAAATTCATGCATTGGTAGGCTGACCATTTGTATTGATTTAATCAGTATATGCACTGATTTTTGATCATGTGTACTGATTTGTACTTATTTTTAAAATTTTTTTCTGATTGTACTGATTTTTAACATTTCCAGAAAATTATATTTTTTTTTCATAAAAACTCAAGTTTATATCCATTTAGTAAATATTTTTCAGAAATTTGATGGAAACTGTAAAAAATCTTTAAAATCTTAAAGTACTTAATTATGTATAAAACTCCTTTAAAATCTAAGATTAGTTCAAAAGGAAGAGTTTAAAATCCGAGAGCTTCAATATTTTAAAATTTTGGGCCTTTTAGGAAAACAAATGTTCAGGAGGAAAAATTAAACATTAGTCAGTCAGTCTGCATATTTTTAAAAAGATAACATAAATATATTAAAATTTAAAGTTTTTCCTTTATGAAAGAAACAGTTGTTTGTTTGATTTAATGAAATTTAGATATGTGATAATCTCACAATCTCACGTTTAAGGGTTAAAAGGTGGGGCCAAAGTTAATACATTTTAGTAGTTAAACCTGTCTGAAATTACTGAAATTCTGAATTTTTTAAAAGCAGCTTTGATGTACTCGAGAAAAAAATGAATGGGGAAATTTTTTACCCCACTTTTTAAGCCCTAAACATATGATTGGACCGCTTAAAATACGTGTCCTTCTTTATTTTGTTTTTCTTTATCACATATCCAAATTTCATTAAGATCGCAGGAAACCCATCGGAAGTCTAGAATTATTATATAAATTTTGTTAATTTTCATAATCTCAAGTTACTTTTGTAAGCAAATTTTAACTTAATCTAAATTTTTATATTGGAAAAGTAAATTTGCTGCTTTTTTTAGAATTTATCACACAATTTATGAATTTTGGAAATTTTGTAATGATTTCATGTCAGAAAAAAAAGTATATACTGTACAACGAAATTTTCTAATTCCAAAAAATTTTCCAAACGTCCCTAACCAAATCAGCATATAACTTTTATAATACCGGTCTTCTTTCTATAAAGTAAAAAATATTCAAAAAAGCGCCATAAAAAGATTTAAAACATGTTATTCTTTAATTAATTATATGGCTACCCTGGAAAAATAGTTTTTACATTTTTTTTTATTTATTTGCATAGTAAAGATCTCAAATTGTCACATACATTTACTGCGTTATTATATCTCTCTCGTATCCAAAATGAAAGGTCACAACGCCGATGCATCCAATTTGTCTGACCTTGTTGAACTGTGTAATTTTTGTTTATTTTGTAAAGAAGAACTGCAATAGTTTATTGAAAAGCTTCATTGACTTAAAAATCTTCATTGAATTTATGAAAAGCTTCACCGATTTTTGTTAAATATGATAAAAATGTTTGATTGGAGGAAAATTGATAAAGGTTTTTTTGTTTTTAATATGAAGAAGATTTTCTAATTATGATTATCAAATAAATTTTTTGCATTAAATTCTTGTAGATTTAGATAATAAGACTTTTTGTCTAACTTATTAAATTTAAATAAACTTTTATAAACATATCAAAATGATAACTTTTCATAATATTATTAAGTTTTAATTTATTTAATAAAAATTCCATTTCCTAAAAATTTTTATTATATAAGTATTTATAAAGAGCTTAATAAAGGGTGGTTAAATTTCAAGGGCCGATGTTGATTTTGAATAAAACACAAACTATTTAGGAAATTATTGTAATTTTATTTTATTATGATATATTGGTATTACTCAATTATGTATGGAACAAAATATCGGCCAAATGGGCGCCGCGACCACGGCGGCACACCTCCATCCGATGGTCCAAATTTTCGATGACGTTGAGGCATAATGGAGGTTCTATGCCGTTAATGTGCCGAATTATCTCATCCTTTAGCTCTTGAATTGTTGCTGGCTTATCGACGTACACCTTTTCTTTCAAATAACCCCAAAGAAAAAAGTCCAACGGTGTCAAATCACATGATCTTGGCGGCCAATTGACATCGCCATTACGTGAGATAACACGGCCATTGAATTTGTTGCGCAAAAGAGCCATTGTTTCGTTAGCTGTGTGGCAAGTGGCACCGTCCTGCTGAAACCACATATCGTCCACATCCATATCTTCCAATTCGGGCCATAAAAAGTTCGTAATCATCTCACGATAGCGAACACCATTCACAGTAACTACCTGACCGGCCTCATTTTGGAAAAAATACGGCCCGATGATGCCGCCAGCCCATAAACCGCACCAAACAGTCACTCTTTGTGGGTGCATTGGTTTTTCGACAATCACTCTTGGATTCTCATTCGCCCAAATGCGGCAATTCTGTTTATTGACGAATCCACTGAGGTGAAAATGTGCCTCATCACTGAAGATGATTTTCTTCGAAAATTGATCATCCACTGTTGCCATTTCTTGCCACCATTCTGCCCATTCACGACGTTTGGAATGGTCAAGAGGCTTTAGTTCTTGAGCCAATTGCACCTTGTAAGCGTGTAAATGCAAGTCTTTATGCATAATGTTCATCAACGACGAGCGTGAGAGGTGCAATTGTTGGGCACGACGACGAGTTGAGGTGGACGGCTCTTCAGCCACACTATCGCGAACAGCAGCAATATTTTCTGCAGTACGAGCTGTGCGAGCATGCACTGGTGTTCTCACATCTTCTACAGACCCGGTTTGCTCGAATTTTTCCACGAAAAAAATCACGAAGTGCACGATATGCATTTTGATTTGAACGCCCATTTTCATAATAAGTCTGGATAACTTTAACACGTGTTATACGCCGCTTATATTTCTGCAATTTCTTACAGTGAGAAAATTAAGGTTGTGGTGTGTTTTAAGATACACAAGGTCACTCTGGCATGGTTTGCTGTAATCTACCCTGGCTAGCTCCCTCAGGTTTTCGTGTTCCAGACCCGTAATCTAAGCGTATAAGCATATGGATGAACTCTCCATGCCGACATAAAAACCAAAAGTTCATCTAAATATTTTATATTTAAAATGTTCAAAAAAAAAATCTTTCATCTAACTATTAAGTTATGTGACGAGTTGTATGACCAGATGTTTTGTCATACTGGGGCGCAAAAATCCCACCCATATGCCTGCGACAGTGTTAAACCCATTAAATTTCACTGTCCCTTTTATGTGACCCCCTCACAATACTACCTGTTTCATCCCTAACATCCCTCTAAAAGAAAAGAAAATTTAACAGTTCATTTTGGTTAAAAAAAAATTAATATATAAAATTTGTTTTTTTACTTTATCATATATTTCAATATGATATCTTGAGTTTTAAACATTTTTTTATTTCACTGAGAAATAAAAAAAAATTGCTACCGCAAGCGTTAATATTTAATTTTTTCTTTTTTTCACCCGTACTCAACCAGAACCAAACACCGACTGCCTCCTACAACTTTTTCCCTAACCACTTTAACCTTTTCGACATTTCTTTTTCTTTCTTCTTCTTTTCTTTGGTTTGTCCACGTACTGATCGCTAATTGGTTCGTACGAGTGGCGTGATGCCAAAACCGGTTTACGCTTGGGAATTTTCAAAAAAAAACCATTACAAAAGGAATAGAAAAATAAAATATCCCTTTGATCAGGGATGTTATTAGCAGTGTTGCCAACTTCCCAAGAGTGATCAAATGAACTAACGTTTAGTTCATGGGTGTCGTTCAGTGTACATGTACACTTAGAAAATAAATCCGTAACAAACCTGCTTCGTATCAAGGTCTATGGCCGAAGATCGAACAGGAAGGATTCCCAGCAACCCTGATCAACTATCTCGAATCAAAAAAAATAAAAAAAAAACACGAATCGCATTTGAAAGACAATGAAAATCATTAAAATTTGTTCCGGAAAACGGTAACCAACGTGTGGCTCGACCCACGAAGCCGGGCACATACAAAAATAAAAAAAAATTCGAACATTCTGAAAGGAGAACCTTACGAATTAGGGCCGGATATCAGACGCATGATATTTCCCGATTAGTTTGCCTTGAAGATCTTCAATCTCGTAAAGAGAGTTTCCAATTTTCCTCCTGATCCTACACTTAACAAACTTGGGATTAAATTTGGCGTTGATGCCTTTCTTAAAATCGCTCTGCG
Organism: Delia radicum; assembly: GCA_021234595.1. Lineage (NCBI taxonomy): Eukaryota > Metazoa > Arthropoda > Insecta > Diptera > Anthomyiidae > Delia > Delia radicum. The sequence continues at coordinate 230,557,195 of CM037853.1, read as the reverse complement.
TATGGTTCTTTCGAAACACCTCTTGGCCTTCTACAAAATTTACAGGTTTAGACCTCATATTATAGCTTCTACAAGCTTTTTCGTGAGCAATGTCAAGGTTCTTGCAGATTTTCTCGCGTATGCCTTGCAGTCGATCGGAATTGAGGACAATCGTGTCATCCGACAGCATATTTAATTTATTCAAAATAGTATATGAAGAGCCATGTAAGACCATATTCTGGCCAAATGCTGCGAAATAGGGTGAACATCCTATTGCAGAATGGAAATCTCCGCGCAAAATCGTCAAAACTTTCGGTATGCTTCTATCCCAATTTAAATGATTCTTTTCATCTTTAAGAAAATATCGGATTTTCGAAATTATTTCTCTATTAGCCCTTTCCGAGGCATTCGCCTGAGGCGAATAAAATCCGGTTGTTACATGCGTTATACCAAATACTGAAAAAAATTCCTCTATCTCCTTCGAGGTGAATTGCTTTGCGTTGTCGCTGTGTATGTATTGCGGCACGCCATAGGTGCAAAAAAATCTCATTTTGGAAAAACTCTATAACATTGTTAGAAGTTGCCGATTTTAAAGGTTTCAAGAAAATAAACTTAGTAAAATGATCCATTACAATAAGCAACTGGCAGTTTTTTGATTTTGTACAAGGATATGGACCCAAAAAGTCACAGTACAGTCTCTGAAACGGACGAACCGTATTGTATTGATTCCCCATAGGAGGGCGTAAGGTCTGATTAGTTGGCTTAATACTCTTGCAATCACCACAATTCGTTACATAAGATTTTACATCGCGTGCCATTTTCGGCCAGAAATATTTCTGTCTGATTCTAAAAAGCGTTTTGTTATAACCGCCATGACAACTCTCCTCATGTGCGGACCTAATTGTGCTTTCGGTTAAAGTTTTTGGCAGCCACAACCTCCATAGGCTTTCCTCCTCATCAACGTCACGTCGAAATTTAACCCGTTTATAGACGAAGTTATCAGACAGACATAAGTCCGGTAAAGCGGTTCCATTTTTACGAATATTTTCCCTTAGATCATTATAATCGGAGCAGTCAAATTCGGGCGAAGTAATATCAACCTCGGGTGGGTTGCAATTCAAGTCCAGTTCGTCTACATCGAATCTCGAAAGAGTGTCAGGTACTACGTTTAAGGAACCCTTTCGGTGTTCCATTACGAAATCAAAATTCTGAAGTTTTAAGCTCCACCGAGCTAACCTGCCATGTAAATCTTTTTGGCTCATGAGCCACCGGAGACTCGAGTGGTCTGTTACTATTTTAAACGGAAGGCCCTCAATGTACTGTCTGAAACGCTTAACACAAATTACAGCCGCAAAGCACTCTAACTCCGTAACCGTGTAATTACGTTGTGCACGATTTAACTTTTGTGACACAAACGCAATTGGCCGTTCCCTACCCTCGTCATCAAATTGATATAGAACACCGCCTACACCTACGCGTGAAGCGTCACATTGAATAATGAATTCCCTCGTAAAATCTGGCTGTGCCAGAACAGGTGCGCTTGAAAGAGCGGATTTTAATTTATTGAAAGACTCTATTGCATCCTGGGTGAGACGGAAAGGTTTGTTTGATTTACGCAAGCAATCAGTAAGCGGGCCTGCTAAATCGGAAAAATTGTTAATAAATGCTCGGTACCAGTTCGACATCCCAATGAAGCGCCTGACCTGACGTGGCGTTTTAGGAAATGGAAACTCAACAATTGCCATAACTTTTTCGGGGTCAACCTTTAACGTACCGCCACCGATTACATATCCAAGATATTTTATTTCGCGTTGGCAAAATTTACTCTTCTTTACATTTATTGTCAGACCAGCGGATTTCAGACATTGTGCAACTTCTGAAAGCAACTGTATATGATTATCAAAATCCTGGCTACACACAAGGAGATCGTCCAGGTAAATGAAAACATTGTCACGTAATTTCGATGGGATTACCTTATCCATCAGACGACTCATGGTCTGAGGACCATTACAAACTCCAAAAGGCATAACTCTATATTGGTATAGAGGTCTTCCCGGGACTGCAAAGGCTGTCTTTTCCTTTGACGACTCAGACAATTTTATTTGGAAAAATGCATCCTTTAGGTCGATGCCACTTATATAATGTGTGTCTTTTAAACGACTTAATAACCCATTTATGTGTGGAAGCGGATACGAATCCTTTTTGGTTAATGGGTTTATCTTTCTGCAATCCAAACAGAGTCTTATCTTTCCGGGTTTACGTACCGTAACAATTGGACTGCACCAAGGAGAATTCGACTCTTCTATCACTCCAAGGGCCAACAACCTATCGAGTTCTTCGTAGACCTCTGCTTGTCTAGGTGGGGAAAGGGGATAGTGCCTTGATTTCACTGGAGTAGCATCACCTGTGTCAATGTGATGCTCGAGCAGGTTTGTGGACCCAAGGCCTAACTTTTCGTACGAAGGAAAATTTAAAATAGCTTTATCAAGATGCAATTTCTGTTCCGGAGAAAGATTGTGGAAGGTAGAATCTGGTTCCCTATCAAGTTCTACGCTAGAGATTTCGGGAATGATATCAGGAGCAAGAGCGTACGTGCGCCAAAAGTCGACGCCTAGGTACCCTACTTGAGACAGATCTGGTACTATATAGAAAATTATGGATTTGGTCACTTCCCTGAAAGTCACTGGTAGTGAGCAATATCCAATAACTTTATTTCGCGTTCCATTTGCCGTTGAAATACTAGATCTAAACCTTCTCATTTTAATGTTATGTTTGTTGATAAAATCCATGCTTCCCTTACCTAAAACCGACACATTTGCCCCAGAATCTAAAAGACATAACAAGTCATCGTCAAAAATTTTTATCTTCGCGAAGGGTCTACCATCACTGGAATCCGACAAACAGGTAGCTTCCACTAATCTTCTAAATTTCCTTCTCATTTCACAGCGCATTCTACATTTCAAAATTTTCCTAACAGGCTGTAAACTAAATGAGTTTCGTTTGGTGTCAAAATAAAGTTGTTTACGACTATGCAGGGAAATTTTCTGTCCATCAGGGTTCTGTTGTAAAGTTTGCTTCAAGGAACTGGAAGGTAAATCCCCCTGTGAGGGTTTACGCTCAATGTTCAATTTAATTTCGGGATTTACTTTGAGGAACGAGCATCCCCGGTAACCCACTCGCTCCGACGTTTGTTTTCCGCGTGCGGACCTCCACAATCTGGAGTAGTTACATCCCTTTTTCCGCACTTGTAACAAAAAATATGTCGCGTTTTATCAGGACAGTAAATATAACTGTGCCCCAACTGAAGACAGTTCCAACATTTTATTTTTGAATAATCATTTCTAACATATTTGCGGTCTATACCCAAAGCCTCGACTTGTGGATCTAATTCGGTATCGGATTCATCTGAAACCGTATCCACCGAAATCTCATTTACATGACGCGGCCGATTTAAATTTGTAGTCCTATTTTCGAGGAGAACCTTTTCAGCTTTCCTTGCTAAAAGCCGGAGTTCACCTAGATCTCTGGGCTCTGAAATAAAAAGCATTACCTTGAGATCAGGGTTAACATTTTTCTTTATAATTTCTATAAGTGAAGTATCTAACATAGGATTATTTAACCTTAAATTTAACCGAACAACTGATGAATGAAAATCATCGTAGCTTTCCCTTGGAAGTTGTTTACGAGTTGAGATTTTCAACAGAATTTCGTGATCAGTTTCCAGGGTACCAAACTCTTTAGAAATAGCAGTTTTCAAACTAGAGTAAGCAGCAGAAGGATTCTGTTTAATATAATCCCAATACCAAGTTTCGGCTTTTCCTGACAGGAAAACGTGGAAATTTGACATTAGGCAATCTTCCGGACACCGTGAACGCTGAGTAAGAGTGTCCAATTTGAACAAAAAATCGGATACGCTTCCCTCACCACTATAAGAAATTTTCCAATCCTTTAGTTTAATATTATATGCCGTAGAAGCATTGGAGAATGAATTTATCTGTGAAGGGAGTGGTATGCCACCATTATTATTCTGAAATGCAGGCGTAGATTCCCTGTTTCTACTCTGACCAATCGTGTCCCTAAGGGCCGTAAATTCCCTCCTGAACTCTTCCTGTGTATTTCTCATGGATTCCTGAAAATATTGCATCAGCGCGTCCATAGTGCCCACACTTGGAGTTACTTGATCGCCCTCCGGATTATTTCCTCCCGAAGCCATTTCCAATTTGCTATTTAAATTCACTTGGTTGTCAATAAAACCAGTTGGTTGAATCAGACTTTCCAATGATCCTATATCTAATTCAGGTAAAGATCTATCGAGCAGTTCGCAATTCGGACTACCTTCTCCAAAATTCGTGTCCTCCGATTGATAAAACCCGAGTAAACTTGAAACAGACGAAGACCTAATTCCCCTAACACTTGTGCTCGATTGCGTGCTCGGTAAGCTAAAAGTGCTAGTTGATTTTTCAATTAAAGGAGTTAAACCTCTTCCTCTCCCCCTTATCGACGAATTACTTAAGCTACGTGGGGTTGCACCCCTGTCGCTCGATGACCCAGGAGTACGATTTGAAGATAAATTTAAATTTCCCGACTTATCGGGTGAAGCTTTAACAATCCTAGAAGTTCTCGAGGTGGTTGCGGAGCTTTTAACCGTATTAACAGATTTCGTGCTCTTGGTCGAAGGTTTCGTAATATTTGTAGCAGATCTTGTGGTATTTGTGGAAGGTTTCGCAGTATTATTAGAATTATCTGTAGTTTTCGCAGTACCTGTAGTTTTCGCAGTACCTGTAGTTAGCCGTGTGTTATGCCCGTGCATAATGCACCTAACGATAAAATTTTAAAAAGAATATATGTCCCTCATTTACTTTGAGGACGAAGGAAGGAAAAAAAAAGTGGAAAAAAAAAAAAAAATTTAATGTCAAAACCAAAATATAGTTTCCAAAAAGAATACGCGGCGAGAAAAAAAAATTTTTTTTTTTTTTTTTTTATTATATTTTTCTTTCAAAAATTTTTTCTTTCTTTTTTTTTTAAAACTAAGAGAAAATATATAACTATAAAACTATAAAAAAAAATCTTTAAGACAAAAATTTACCAAAAGTTTGTAGTATTTTAAACGTAAAAAAAAAAAAATATCATGAAATAACTAGAGGGATGTTAAGGAGTCGCAGGCAATATCTAGAAAAAGGTCACATAAAGTATATCATCCCTATGAAAATGCATAGATACCGAAGTATTCTGACTCTTTCCAACCTTTTCTTGGCCCATCAATTCCCTTTTCACACAAAAAAAATTGATGCCTCAAGAAATTTAAATACACATAAAAAAAATTTTTCATATAGAATCCATGTGATAAAATTTGTAATTTACACAATTTACACTTATGTTCAAAACCAAGGTATTTTGCGACATGTATACTACTATTAATAGTCAAACAAGGACTAAAACCAAATCAATTTCGAACTAATAATGTTTCAATAATATCGAACCGTTAACGCTACGACAACTGAACAACTTATGGTCGTCAGTCCGGACTTTTAACTGTTCAACATCACGGAAACAAAATTTCAGATGCCATTAAAATAGATTCTATATGGATTACCCTCACTGCATTAATATGACCTGCATAGCAATTGATATCAGATCAATGCATCCAATAATCACGACTTATGACAATGCCATAAAAATCAGTAAAGATAAAAAAAATTATATAATTCTCGTCACATAACAAAGTTAGCGTTGGTTGCGAATAATGATGGTGCAAAACACATTAAAGTTTTGCCATACATTCCATAAAATTTTAGTAAGAACAAAAAAAATTAAAAATATATTTTAATAATTTAGTAATTTTTCTGATTAAATTTTTAGCTACCATTTAGGCAGCGATTACGTTGGGCGCCACATATGTTATACGCCGCTTATATTTCTGCAATTTCTTACAGTGAGAAAATTAAGGTTGTGGTGTGTTTTAAGATACACAAGGTCACTCTGGCATGGTTTGCTGTAATCTACCCTGGCTAGCTCCCTCAGGTTTTCGTGTTCCAGACCCGTAATCTAAGCGTATAAGCATATGGATGAACTCTCCATGCCGACATAAAAACCAAAAGTTCATCTAAATATTTTATATTTAAAATGTTCAAAAAAAAATCTTTCATCTAACTATTAAGTTATGTGACGAGTTGTATGACCAGATGTTTTGTCATACTGGGGCGCAAAAATCCCACCCATATGCCTGCGACAGTGTTAAACCCATTAAATTTCACTGTCCCTTTTATGTGACCCCCTCACAATACTACCTGTTTCATCCCTAACATCCCTCTAAAAGAAAAGAAAATTTAACAGTTCATTTTGGTTAAAAAAAAATTAATATATAAAATTTGTTTTTTTACTTTATCATATATTTCAATATGATATCTTGAGTTTTAAACATTTTTTTATTTCACTGAGAAATAAAAAAAAATTGCTACCGCAAGCGTTAATATTTAATTTTTTCTTTTTTTCACCCGTACTCAACCAGAACCAAACACCGACTGCCTCCTACAACTTTTTCCCTAACCACTTTAACCTTTTCGACATTTCTTTTTCTTTCTTCTTCTTTTCTTTGGTTTGTCCACGTACTGATCGCTAATTGGTTCGTACGAGTGGCGTGATGCCAAAACCGGTTTACGCTTGGGAATTTTCAAAAAAAAACCATTACAAAAGGAATAGAAAAATAAAATATCCCTTTGATCAGGGATGTTATTAGCAGTGTTGCCAACTTCCCAAGAGTGATCAAATGAACTAACGTTTAGTTCATGGGTGTCGTTCAGTGTACATGTACACTTAGAAAATAAATCCGTAACACACGTTGTTGGATTGTGTATCTCTCCATGGTTCAAATTGAGTAAGTCTGAAATAGAGAAATGTCAAATAAAATTCGGAAAAAAACTTGGCGTTTAGGTGTGGTTCACATTCAACATCGGCCCTTACAATTTAACCACCCTTTATATTTTTATTTAATATGATAAAACGTTCGATTGGACGAAAGTTAATAGAGCTTTTTAAATTTGTATAAAAACTTTTTTTTTACAGTGTATAATGGAGTTAAGGATTTTGAGTTTATTTTCTTATATATTATGATTTTTTATGGTTACGATATTTTATTATAGATTTTTCATATGGGCAATTCCAGATAAAGGTCAACCATGAGTGAAAAATGCAAAGTGCTCAGAACTTTTTATTTGTTTTCAATAATAAAGCTTAAATGTCTATACTTTTTAAATTTAAAAGCATTTTTAATTTTTCTCATTTTCCGAAATATACAACTCCAAAAAAAACATTTTTTTTGAGCCTTTTTGCGATTTATATCAATTTTTTATGTGTTTTGAAGGAATTTAAAGTAATATTATTTTTGTTTTTGCAATTTATATTACAAAGATGCTTTATCTCAAAGATGCTTTATCTTTTATCAATGTGCAAGGATCTACAGAACAAATTGAGTGTTCTTCGCCTGAACTGGCTGAGCTGTGGTAGAGTGTTCCAAACATTAAAGTGATTAAAAGCCTGCGTTGTTTTTCTTATTTCGACAGTGAAAGCATTGAGTTTGCTCGGACCTCTTATTCATTAAAATCTGTAATTAAAATTAACTAAGAAAATCCAACTTTATTAACTAAAGTACCTAACTGAGAATATGGAACTTTATTTCGATTTAATTTTTGTTATTTCAGTAAAACCCGGTTAAGACGAACTCCGGGGGACCAAAAAAAATTAGTTTGTCTTAAGCGAGGTTCGTATTAAGCGTTTTTTTTTAACGATAAAAAATATGTATTTATTTAAACAAAAACAAGATTTTTACATAAATAAAAAATAAAATTAGCATTTCATGCATTCACAATTAAAAATTCAATTAAAACTCTTCATTTAAAAAAAAATCTGTTATTTTTTCCTGAATGACTGAACTAACGATTTCATTCGTTATAAGTTTTTCTATTGCCAAAATATGATTGTCAGCTTCTCGGCACACGATTTTGTTCGAATATATCACTTGACAAATTTTCAACATCGGGAGGATTAACAATTTCCAATATTTCTTCACCTGATAAAGTATGTGACGTCAAAACATTAGCATCTACATATATCTAGAAAGTCATCCACGGATATGAAATTCATATTAGGTCTATCCCATTAAACGGATAAAGAGTCTACTAAACATGGTAATTTGTATGAAAACGAGTTTTTGGGACTGCTTAAAACAGTTCGTAATCGAGGGTTCGTATTAACCGAGTTCGTATTAAAAGATGTATTTTATATGAAAATTGTTGCCAAAACGTCAGGACTTTTAAAAAAGTTCGTATTAACCGAGGGTTCGTCTTAACCGAGTTCGTCTTAAGCGAGTTTTACTTTATTATATTTACTTGCAGTTAACTTTATTTTATGGTTTTTTAGGTTCTTTTTAATTAAAGTTGAATCATTGCTATTACCAAATTTAGTGTGTTTTGTTCTCTTGGAAAAAAATTGTCGCGTCCGTCTTGTCGTGTCCGTATTTATACTTTACCCAATTTAAAAATATTAAAAAAAAAATTTCATATGTTCTTTCACTGTAATTTCCACATTCGCAAACAAATTTATTTTTCACAAATTTCGCTGACTTATGTATATATGTTTCTCGCTGATATTTGCTTATATCTTTTTACTACATTATTGATTCTGCCCAATTTTTTTCCTCAAATTTAGTACTCTTCCTAACTTCAATACACTTACGATATATATCGCATCTTTCCATTCCTTTATTTTTTTTCGCTCAATGTGTGCGAATGTCGCGTCCGTCGCCCAGGAATTGCCCATATGTTCATATAATCAGTTATGCAGAAATCTATGAAAAAATTTTATTTTTCTGTTATTTTTTGTGGATAAAAACGCTAAATTAGCAAAAAAATATAAAATTGCAAATCTGGCAACGTTTTGATCAATATAGTTACATCTGGCATTACTGGAAAAATATACTGTAGTATTTTTTCTTATAAAGTGAAAAAGGTCGCGTTCTTTGTTAATATTTTAATAAAAATGTGAAAAAGGTATTATAAACATTTGTAATTGCTGTAAAAACGTATTAAATGAACAATTCGGTATAAAAATAGTGTGGAAATAGTATTTGTCGTGTTTCTTAATCATTTTCTAATTATAAATAAATAAGCTTTTGAGATTTATGCAGAAGAAAAAACAATTGTATAAATTTCTTTCAAAAGAATAAATTTTCGTTACCAAATTTACCATTAATAGGTTATAAATTGAACAATATAGTATTTAAAGTATACTCCTACCACTTGGCCAATTTACCATTAAGACCTTAAATTTGGTATTCCACCCAAGACAGGAGTAATCCTTCTGTTTTTACAATATTATAAGAAATATTACAAGAATGTGTTCCATACATATACAGTGCACGACAAAAGTTTTGGCACAGTTGTTTGAATCAAAAGAAAGTAATGATAAATAATTAAACATTTTAAGATAAATTGCCGGTTTAATTCGATTTTGTGTATAAAATTTAAGAGAAAAGCCGAAGTTTAGCTATAAAGTTAAAAGTTCGGCCGACGAACTATTTTCAATTTGGCCGAACTTTCTGAGGCCGAACAGTGAAATCATTGTTTAACTACAGACTTTTCTTCAAATTTGACACTCAAAATAGCATCTAATCAGCCCAATAAACATTTTTCCATCCGCCAAATTTGTCCATAATGCTTTAAAATACCGAATACAGACCAAATGCATTTTCTGGCCGAACTGTTTGGTCGGACACTAATAAATTGTCATTTCACGGACAACATACGTGCCAACTGGGCCAGGTTTTTTTTTTTTAAATTTTTCGCTGCTGTTTCAAAGTGTGGACTTTTTCCAAAGTCCGCATTTGTACAGATACAATATATAGGCCTAACGTGTTTTAACCAGAAAAGACTGCTTATTGATTAATGGCATAATATCTCCCATTCTTTAAAACATATAAAATCGAATTAAATCGGCTAAACTAACATGTTTAAATTTGTTAATTAAATTTTTTAATTAAAAAACTTATTAGATAAAGTTGTATCAAATTATATATAATTTGATAATATTTGATAGACCCATTTTTCTGTTCAAACTATATGAGATTAGATCAAATGAGATCAGATTTTACGGATCAGATGTGATGTTTAGTTATATTTGATACTGTATATAATCATATATGATTATATCGGACCTTTATTCGTCAAGTTGTCATAACTTTTATAAAAGTAGTTGAAAATTGGCATTGTACCCAATTCTCATTGAGTTTGTGACTTAACCCAGAAATAGGCAATAAAATCCAAATATTTTTTTTTCAATTTGCTCAATAAGTTTTGAGATTTTAGTACATTTTTCGCTGCTGTTTCAAAGTGTGGACTTTTTCCAAAGTCCGCATTTGTACAGATACAATATATAGGCCTAACGTGTTTTAACCAGAAAAGACTGCTTATTGATTAATGGCATAATATCTCCCATTCTTTAAAACATATAAAATCGAATTAAATCGGCTAAACTAACATGTTTAAATTTGTTAATTAAATTTTTTAATTAAAAAACTTATTAGATAAAGTTGTATCAAATTATATATAATTTGATAATATTTGATAGACCCATTTTTCTGTTCAAACTATATGAGATTAGATCAAATGAGATCAGATTTTACGGATCAGATGTGATGTTTAGTTATATTTGATACTGTATATAATCATATATGATTATATCGGACCTTTATTCGTCAAGTTGTCATAACTTTTATAAAAGTAGTTGAAAATTGGCATTGTACCCAATTCTCATTGAGGCAATAAAATCCAAATATTTTTTTTTTCAATTTGCTCAATAAGTTTTGAGATTTTAGTACATTTATTTACTGTTAATGAAATTCATGTTTATCCAGATGAAAACAAATTTTAAACGCAATTGTTCTTTTTTTACCGAAAAAAAATCTATCACTTTTACTTATAATTAATTGTATAATAGTCAAATTGAAATCAAGTCTAATTTTCCAGTCCATTGATTTATATTTAAATTTGATTATTATTTGGAATGTGAAACAAAGAATTTTATGAAGTAATATCAAATTTGATCAAATTATATATAACTTGATCAACTTAGACCCATTTTTCGGATCAAATTGTATCAGATGAGATCCCATGAGATCTCACGAGTTAAGTTATGTATTCCATTTTTCGGATCAGCTATGATATAATGTGATAATTAATTATATATATAACTATATTTGATTATACGTATATACAGTAGACTCGCGGTAACGTGAACTATTAAAACCTGAGCGTGTTCACGTTTGCGAATTTGCTCATGTTTACGAAGGTGTAATTTTTTACATCTTAAAAATAAAATAGACATACATATATTTAACTAAAATTCATATATTTTTTTATTAATTCATATTCATTAATTCATATTCATATTTGCTTTGCTAAGCTAGTCACGCTTGATCCTCTTTTTATTTTTTCTATTACATCCACTTTTTCCTTTAAAGATAAAAAATTTGGTAGTTTTTGCGACATTTTTCACGACACACTATATTAAACTAAAAACAAAATAAGCAAATCAACAGCGCGCGTTACACAAAATGCCAGAATATATTTATTAGCAATCATTTACGGGGATTCCCAATTTTTAAAAAAGTAGTGATTGCTTAAAATTGTTCAGAAGAAAACAACGTTTTCTATGTTCTATTAATTTTACATTTGTTCACGTTACAGGGCTGTCTTACTGTGTTCACGCTACAGAGTAGTCAGTGTAAAAAAAAATTATGTTCATGCTAGGCGGTGTTCACGTAAGGCGGTGTCTTTGTTATCGCGAGTCTACTGTACTTATATCGGAACTTTTTTCATCAGGTTAGCAATTATTATTTTAATATTCTGGTAATTTGTAATTCCCATTGATATTAAGGAATCAATATATTTAGTCAACCTTGACCATAATTGTTAGTACTTTATTGACAGTAGTTATTAAAATATCCATAAATCATGCATTAGTAATTATTTTCAGTTTTTTTTTTGTTTTGTTTGTAAAAATTCTGAAGTCAGCAACCATAATTATCGCTATTGTTTGATGATGATGACGACGAACCATCAGTTGTCATAAGGTCAATTTATTTACTGTGCAGTAGTGTCATCTATTTTCAGTTTGTTCATTTTGCAAACAAAAATGAGAAAAAACATAACCTCCAATACAATTCAATTACAATACATTGTTGATGCAACATGTCAGTCGCCAAAAAAAACACACACAATCAAGTGCTAACAAATGGCAGTAGATCAAGGACGTAGCTAGGGTTCATAAATGTACTTAAACCTCAGGACATTCATGCAATTTTTAATAAAGTTTTGGTAGTGTATTGGACTGCAACATTCTTGATATTTGTTGTAAAATACTATTTCCCTTCCTCCTCCCTCCTAACTACGTCTTTGTTTAATCATAGTGGTAATGAAATAACAATTAATTTATGAGGTTTTTTGCGGTTAAGAGAAAATTAAATAGTATTTTTATTGTTTTATTAAAAAAAAAACTGTACATAAATTAAAAATATTTATTACAACACAATTTAATTCGATTTTAACACTACATATTTTAAACAACATCAGAAGCCAGACATTAGTAACCGCCCAGGTAGAAAAATACAATCTTTAAAACGTTTTAAAAGCATTTTTCATGATGGTACAAGCGTTTTCAGAACATACCAAATTACAAATTTAAAGCGTTTTGAGAATGTGCCAAAATGATAACCCAAATTTACGGTCTGAGGATGGTATTTTATAACGTTCTCAAAACATTGCAAAACAAAATTTTTGAAATGCTTTTTCAAATCGTTAAATAAGTATTTGCAGAACATTTTGGCTTACAGTTATTAAGCGTTATGAAAACGACCCAAATGATAACCGCTTTGAGGGTTGTAATTTTGAACATTGTCAAAACGCTCGAAAGACAAATTATAAAGATCTTTATGAATTGTTCATAAATACCACAAATAATGAAACATGTAAAATATGATTAAAATAATATAAATAAAGTAACAAAACATTGTAATTTTAAATAGTTTAACTAGCGTTTTATTAAGTTTTGAAAAAGTCCTCTAAAATATTGCTTTATCTGTCCTCAAAATATAGTGCTTTATAAAAGATATACAAGGACTATACACTTTATAGAGTCGCTACATTATGGGCTGGCCATATTGAGTGATTTATTGAACTCGGTTCATGAAGAGAAAAGCATATAAAAAAATTGCATAAGAAACCGAGTTCGCATATAGATAGACCCCTTATGACAGTGTTGTTTTTTAATCAGTAAAATATTTTGTAAAAAAAAAAGTATTTCTAAAGTACTATTGGCAAATGTTAGAAAAACGCTTTAACGCAATGGTTTTACATTGGTTTTATTTTATAAACCGTTGTAAATTTTGTACGATAAGAACTTCTAAAGTACTTTTTACAAACGTTGGAAAAACGCTTTGAACCAATGTTTTTACAGTGTTTTTATTTCACAAATATTTGTAAGTTTTGTATAAAAAGTATTCCTAAAATACTTTGTCCGAACGTTCGAATAGCAATCCAAAATAATGTTTTTTAAATGCTTTTTTTCGTATTATTTGCAATTATCGCTTTGGAAACGCTTTTATTTAGTACCATCAAAAACAAACGTTTTGAAAACTCTTCGTTTTTTGTACCATCCCAAATTTCTACCTGGGCGCTTATCGTTACTCTGTGAGAAATATCTTTATAAAATTTTGCATAAAATCAATAAAGTTTTGACAATGAGACTTTTTTAACAAATGCTTTTTCTAATCTTATAATTTTATTATAATTTAAATTCACATCATTTGACAGTAATGAAAAAAAAATCAGAAAACTTGTTTGCGAAATTGAATTCTCTCCGCCAGATATCATTTGTGAGTTATCATTTGTTTCATAAAAGTATATTATAAGATCCATGATACATCACTAATGGAATTGACCGAGGATATCCAAATTTGATTAATTTTTTGTGCACACACATAACACATCCCCATAATCAGTAACTCAAATTTTTAAAAACTCGCGATATCTTCACGGTTTTATTTTCAAAAAAAATTTAAAAAATCAGAAAAGTATGTAATTTTGAAGAGCTCTATATTCGAAAGTTGTTATCGGATTTCCCTTATTCAAAAAGCATTCGATTTATATAGTTATCCTTTTTACTGCAATAAACCAAAAATGACGGAACTTTTGAGCCCTATTTGGAAAAAAATAGAAACTTTTTTTGGTCAAAATGCACTACAACCGGTAACTTCAATCACTGGTAGGGAAATGAAGATCCGCTTCAAACGTTTCTTTCTTACTTTTCCCATATTAGATCTTTAATTCGCATCGATTGAATGGTATGACTACACTCAGGGAACTTCTGCTTTCAAAATATGTAATATATTTACTAACCTTGTAGTTCATTTAAAAAAACAGCCCACATCAAATGACTGTTTTATGATTTTACATTCATTTTTTACAGTTGTTTTTTGTTATTTAAAAAAATAAAAAAAAATAAATGTTTTTTTTTTTATTTTTTACTACCATGTGGTTAATTTTTACTACAATTGTTAGTCATTTTTTGAACATTAAAAAACAAATGACAATGTTAGTTGAATTTAATGTAACGTAAGTCATTTCTTTAAGTGAAATTTCATTTGTTTTCAACTACATTTGCAGTGGTCTTTACCTACATAGTATTCTAAGTGTATGGGTCGAAACTACCCCAGGATGGTATGAAGTTTAAATTTTGTTGATTTTTTTTTCAAATTTAGGTGATTTTTTTAATTGAAAATATGTGCATATTAATTATAGTATTAATTGCACACTGTCTAAGAAGACGATGAATAAAAAATTCAAAAATCCCAAATAACAATTTTTGAAATTTTGGCGATTTTTTTCCAATTGAGCGTTTTTTAAATTTTAACAATTTTTTTTTTAATTTTGACAATTATTTTCCAATTTTTTGAAATTTTGTTTTTTTTTTTAATTTTAGCATTTTTTTTTTCAATTTTGAGAATTTGTTTTTATTTTTGACGATTTTTTTTTTAGCGATTATTCCATTTTTGCCAATTTTTTTAAATTTCGAAAAAATGTCCGTATTTTTATGGAATTGTTTTCCAACTTTGGCTTTTTTCAAATTTTTTTGTTTTTAAATTTTAGGTGATTTTTTAAAATCCTGTAATTTTTTTAATTTGGCGATTTTTTAAATTTCAGCAAAGAATTTGTTAAATATTTGTAGACAAAAGAAGTCATAAAAAATGTGAAATTTTTAATTATTTTTTTGGTTTATTTTTTAATGCGAATAAAAATCTGCTCTTTTGAAATCACCAATCTACAATTTTTTACCAAAAATTTCTGTTGATTTTCGCAAAATATACTGCTATGCAATCTACTAAATTTATGGTAAATATAACAAAAATTTTGTTGCTATTTCAGTTTTTGTTTGCTGTTTTAATTAAGTCTACAAATATTTAGTAAAAGTAATTTTTAACAAATTTTGAGTAAGTGTGAGTCAAATTTTATTCACGTTTCCATCTTTAGTATAAATATTTTAGCAAACAGAAGAAAGCTCATTAGAGCACAAAAATACACTTTGACGCTTTTTCCTTAAAAAATATATATTTAAAATTTTATTTGATTCCTTCTTCCATCCATTCCTTTCCTATTTCAACTTTTATGATAAACTTTACTTTTTTTATTGTTTAATGACATATTTTTCTACACAATTAAATTATACAAACCAAAAAACTTTGTTTAAAAAAAATATGTGAATGCATTCATTTTATTCATTCAAAACAACATTTCATCATTTTATTCTATAACAAAGAAAGAGATCTAATCAACAGCTGCATTATTCTTTTGGCAAAATAAAAAACTTAAACTCCTACACCATTTTTCAAAACCCTTTTGTCGAAAGTTTTTGCTGTTGTGCATACATTTTTATATTTTTTTTTGTTCTTACTTCTAGTCAAACCATTTAAATAGTTGTTTATCCCTTTAAGTTTTGACAAGAAATGCACAAACAAAGGACAATTGTTAATTCGCCAACAATAACCACTCATTTTGTATTATATAACACGTACCATGTACTAGATCTCGTACCCGTACTTTTCTACTACTTTACAGAAAAACAATACTAAAGTAGTAAAAATGATGTGAACAAAAACAAAAAGTTTGTTTGAATTTTTGAAAATAATGCTTTTTACAGTGTATACTAGGGTTATAACTTCTAATTTTGTTTTGAAACTATTGACTTACCTATTCTAGCCGTACCAAATATACAGAAACGCAATTAAATATTTTCGCGGATTTCAAAAAAGTTCCCGCATAAATCTTTTTGAAGATCGACAAAGTTTTTTGTTTAATTAAACTAAAAATTAATATTTTGCTAACATTTTAAAGTAATTGAAGTAAAACGATCTTAAAGGACACAAACGTTTTGAAATTTGACGTGCTTCGCTGATTTTAACAAAATTCGCAAAGCAACGAGCACATTATGTAAAATGGTAAAAACGCTAAAAAAAAATCATTATTAGAAAATAGACTTTATGCGGGAGGTGTTTGTTTCAACACGATCGCGATTTTTATTATTAATACATTATTGTCCATAACGTGGAGATAGGTAAAAATTTCGTAAAAAAAAAGTTATAACCCTAGTGCACACACAAATTACAGTACTTTACGAAAAAGTTTACTTGGATTTTTTTCTTTTCATTTCATTGCACTTTATTGCAAACTACGAACCTAGATTATTTTACTAGTGCTCCTGCTACTCCTGCATATAATTCTTGTTGCTTTCTGCAGCTGTCATAAGTACCGAAATGTGATGGTTGTTAGAACAACATCAACACTAGAACAACATGCGATATTGAAAATATTGTATACGCTACAAGGAGTAGCGACTACGGAAAAAATTATATCTTTTGTGTATTTATTAAGTGTTAAAAATGAGCTGCATGTTCTTTAGTTTTTCAATTTTTCTTTCTTTATAATGCTGCTGCTTATGTTGCACTTCTACACTTTTTATACTTTCAATAAAGAACATAAACACCATTGCAGCAAATAAGTGGGATGTAAGGTTATTTTTCATTTTAGGACATTTGAAAGGTGGCCATTTTTTTTGTATTATTATATAAACTGGGTTAAATTTAAAAAAAGCATTCATTAGTGCTAGCTTAAAAATTTTAAATAAAACAAGAATCAGAATATCAGAAATATCAGAAATTTGATAGTCGACAAAAAAGTACAAACATTTTTATGTTTTTTACAGCATTAACTTAAAAATAAAAATAGTACCGATCTTAGATATCAGAGAATGGTGCTTTAAAATCACTTTCCAGTACTACCATTTTTTTTTATAACCCGATTAAAAAAGTTCCGATTAGGGTATATATTAACATATATAGTCATACATATGATTTCATATCACAGTTTATCTTAGTTGATCCGAAAAATGGCATACATAACCTTATCTCATGTGATCCCATGGGATCTCATCTAAATAATTTGATGAGAAAAATGGGTATATCTAATTGGATCAAGTTTATATATAATTTGATACAACTTGATATAACTTCATAAAATTTCTAAAATTGTTGTGAAATCCGCACTAATATTTTGTTTCACATTTCAAAAAAATTAATATAAATCAAAGGATTTTAGATATCTTTAGATATGATTTTAATTTGACTACATATTGGTTATATACAATTATATGTAAAAGTAATAGAATTTTTTCCGTTTCTATCATATATGTTTATATTTAATTATCAGAGAAGGCAAATCTTTTGTATGATTTTTCAAGTTTTCTCAGTTTTTACTTTTGCTTTTTTAATATATTTTTTTCTTTAGATACATTGAATTTTCTATTTTTGTCTTTTCTGATGTAATTATATATACAAGTGATACAATATGTTTGATTTTATTGTCATATATTCCTATATATTATTAAACATTAAAGTATATATCATCTCATATTAAGCTATATCATGTGTATATAAAGAGATAAAAAAAAATATCAACTTATATGTAACATAAGAGATAATAGTATATGATGATATATAGCGCTTTATTAGAAATTGTCGTAAAGCTGCGTATGAAATGTAAATATATATACACATGGCCATATATATAATTATATAATATATAATATATATAAACTTTTTTCGTCGGGTAGTTTATTTCGAAAAAATGTCATAGATAAAAAAGTTCCAATTTTTGACACAATTTTTTACCAGAGTTGGAAACCGTTTCATTCTGTTATCGTTATTGGATAACGGTATTTTGTGAACATTTCGTTATGATATTTTAAGGTTAACGATTTTTTAAGATATATCGTTGTTATTTTAAGGTTAGCGGTATTTCGTTAGTTTATTTTAGCATTAATGTTACGTTATTTCGTTAGGTTATATTAGGGTTAAAATAATTATTTAGTATATTTCACAGATAACAGCAATATATAGCACACCCTCATTAAAAAGTGCTAAATGCATTCCAAAATTGCAACAACAGTAAAAATGCATTTTTAGAAATAGGTTATTTTTTAATTACAGATTGTAAAAAGTAGACTATCGCCACTTTCAGAAGCTTTTTTAATTTTTGAATTTTGAAGTAGTAAGTTTGGAAACAGTAGGTCATCGAAGTTCACTACCCGAGTAAAAAAATTATATATGGTCTTATGTTTTTTCGTCTTAAAATATATTATAATATATGATTGTATATGGTGTCATGCATATCCAAATATATTGTATATTTATTATATGGTAACACATATAACGATATATTGTTTAATATTAACCTTTATAAAATAAGATATTAAGCATATATGCTATACATAATAAGAAATAATAGATCTATTGTCATATATAATAAAACATTCTCATATATAACACAATGTGTAAACATATATGGTAACATATAAGCTATATAATTTAAGCTATAATAATATATGCTGTCATATAAAAAATATGTTTGTTACATATGGTGCCATATGAATAATGCCATTCAAGATATAATTATATATGGTATTAAGATTAACAATTTAGTTTGAAATATGATTATATATGGTCCAACATCATTACTGTTTTCCATGTGTTTAAGACATAATTATATATTGCAATATGCAACCCCATATATAATTATATATGCGCAGGAGTACAAACTATTTTTATATTTTGAATAATTTTCATTTTCATTTTTATATTTTTTTAAAAATAATATGTGTCATGGGGTATAAGTAAATTAAATTTATTCTCAAAATATTTAACTCTATACACCTACAATTACTTATCTTTTTGGATCCAATTAGATTCAAGTAGATCTAAATTCACCGCAAGTGACATTTTGTGATTTATCAGGATCTTAAATTAGATATTTTTGGATACTCAATTTTGAGATAAATTTTGATCTAATTTAATTCCGTAATATATTTAAGGGATTTAATCGGATATTACTGGATACTCCAATTTTGAGAGAAAACTTAGATAAGAATAATTATCGATCTATGTCGAATGAGATCTGATTTTGTATTTGAGATGTAAGTTTTTTGATCGGATATTTAATTATAATTTTCTATTATTTTAATTTTTTTAGAATACGCTTCAATTTTTGACATATGGCATTCCGATGTACATACAAAAGGTACAAAGGAAATGATAAGGACAAATAAAAAAACAGATGCAGATATTTTATAAATACAGAGCTGTATTTTAGTTTTATTATTTATAATAAAAATTTTCACGAATAGATGGCGCCTAGATTTCATGCAAACAACTAAAAATTTAACTAAAATTTAGTAGACTTACAGTTTTTATTTGCTGTTTTTTTTTTCATTAAAATTTAGCAAAAATATACTGTTCATTTTGCTGGTTTTCCGTAATTTTTAACTAATTTTTAGTAACTTTTTCTACTATTTTTACAGACTTATATACACATATTTTTTTTTTCTAAATTTTCCATTTTTAGTTTTTTCCGACCCATAGGTCCTAAACTACTGAACCGATTAAAAAACATTATTCGAGAAATATATTGTCTTGCCTGACCAAGCTCGATCCTAAATCTAGATATCTCAAAGATTAAAATATAAAATATTTTAAAAACTTTACCATAAACATTTTTTTAAATCGATTTTCGGGTTTAGGAGGCCTAAATACATAGTTAAAAAATAGCTGCAGGTGTGTAACATTATTGCTGTAAACTAGTGTTGTTAAAGAAAAAAGACTTATAGGTGTAATCGATTTCGTTCGTTAAGGTTACATGTATTATGTGTATCCACCTGTAATGTTGACTATAGTGAAAACAATTCATTACTGTAAAGTAAACAAAGACATTGCAGAGACTCGGGGAAAAAATATACATCTAAAAAACTACAAACTATAGTACTTAGATGGTTTGAATAAGAAACAAAAAAACCTAGAAGAATTGACATCAAACGTTGTTTTAAAATGTATTCTATATGACATTCACAGACATCAAAAAAATAACAACGACAACGGCAGCAACAAGAACTTATGATGACAACTTTAATTTAAAATGTAAAACTGCATAATAAAAGGATAACGAGGTTTTAAAGGATCATAAAGGTATAAGCCAGAAATTAAAGAACCATACAGAAACTATATAAAAGTATAGTATATATCGATGGTCATAAAATGACACTTCAAAACTGCTTAACTTTTACAATTTGGTATACGACTAGCAAATATGTTCTAACTATATTGTGGTTAATCCTTTGAGTATACTTATCCTTAATTACAATAAAATTCCCTATTAAATAGATGTAGTCAATTTATAACCATCGTTATCTTTAAAAAATACCTATTTTGTTGTTTCTTTATTCATGTTCTAAGGTTGGGTTTTTAGTCATGGATTTTTTTTTAAGTTTCTTTTATTTACATATTTTTTTTAAAGAATTTTAATTATTATATCCGTATAATTTCCTTTGGTGTTTTTTTTTTGCAAGCGTTTAAAATATGATACTATTCTAAACTTCATTAAGTTTATGTTGAAATAAATATTTTTCTCACTATACCATTCTTTACCCCATCAAAGAATCTCATAAAACTCCTATTAGCCTTTAGCTAATGGGTGTGGTTAGGTGGTGCCTAATCCTGTTACAGTGGGGTTTTTGATATCAAACTTCAATTCCGTTCTAATTAAAAGTTACAAAATTATGTGTTTGCACATTTATTTATGTGCTTTTATCATTGTGTTTATATAATGTTGTGTATATTTACCCATGATGATTATTATTTGTTGTGTAAATACCAGTATCTATCTATGAATTCAGTTAATATTTTGCAAAAATGAAATGTATTGACAATCAAAACAATACAGAGTAAATAATTGAAATAGTGATGTAAGTGTAGTAGAAAAGGTGTGGGAACTTCAACAACTTTTAATATATATATATAATGCCACCTCCTAAAATTACACTTAAAACATGTTTCAGTAAAAGCTTGGCAACGCAACTCTTATTCAATAAATAAAACTTTTTGAAAAGTTTTTAGTACAAAAATCTATAAACGGCTTTTATTATTTATGATAAATTAATTATTTTTTGCGTTATTCTTACTGAGGTATAATATTGAAATTAAGTTGCAAGAAGCAATTCCCGATCAATAAAAAGTTATATCTCAACACTTAGAATACTATGTAGGTAAAGACCACTAAACAAACATTTATTTTTTTTAAATAACAAAAAACAACTGTAAAAATGAATGTAAAATCATAAAACAGTAATTTGATGTGGGTTGTTTTTTAAATGAACTACAAGGTTAGTAAATATTTTAATTTGTTCTACAAATGACTGACATTTACATTAAAAATAAAGAAACTGTATTACAACCCAAACAACTACATATTGTTAAAGCAGAAGTTCTCTGAGTGAAATACAAAATCAGATCTCATTTGATATTGATCGATATTTCTTCTTATCCAAGTTTATCTCAAAATTGGTATTATTCAGTAGCAGCACCCTATTAAATGCCTCAAATATAATACTGGATTAAATTAGATCAATCTCAAAATTAGGTCAAAATTAATCCAATAATATCAAATTTAAGATCTGGAAAAATCACAAAAATAGATCTAATTAGATAAAAAAAGATAAGTAGTTTTTGGTGTATCGAATAAGATATTTTGAGATTAAATTGGATTTACCTAAATCCCATGACTTATATAATTTTTAATAAAATTTAACAAAAATTTCAACAATAATAATTTAGAAATCTGGTGCATAGAAAATTATGTATGGGGTTATATATAACAATATATAATTATATATTATACGCAAAGAAAATATTACTGATATTGGACCATTTCTAGTCATATCTTATCAAACAAAATTTGTTAATCTTGTGTCATATATGAAATCTTACATAATTAAAAAAAGAACAGTTATCAGTAACAATTTTTGCCTGCAAAAATATTCCAGTGGGATGATTAAAATAATTATTTTTATTAAGTGTAGCCTTTTTTTATCAATTTGAAGGCTTTGCAATCTTGTAGTCACGAATAAAATTAAGTTTCATGTGTCTTTTTTGTCCCCAGGCCACTAAGGGTTAAATATTTTTTAGATAAAAGTTAAGATAATTATTGTCTAATCAAATGTAAGTGATCTTTTTCCCAAAATTATGCAAACTTTAATAACAACATTCAAATTATGTTAAATTTTTTACAAAATAAGCAATTGTGATGAATTTAGTTCGGCTTAAGGTCATGGGTTGCAATAATAAAAACCAAATTTTTAAATTTTGTTTTTAATTATTATTTTTATTTTCGATATTTCGGACAATTTTCACATAATGTCTTGGAAAATATCGTTTTTAACACAAACTCGAATTATCATTTTTCCAATTAATTTATTTTTCTTTAATAACAACTATCATATTATAAAAATAGCAATCGACATCTCTAAATTAGGCATTTTAAAAAATGTTTAAAATTAATTAAAAAAAGACGTTTTTGCATTTTTGCCAAAATCCAGGCTAAAGTCTGTAAATGATATCCGATGAAGTAAGAATTGCATATCTGAATAATTTTGAGTATATCAAATGAATAAATGGAATAAAAAATAATTTTTTTTTCGAAATTTCGAATTTTGGGAATTTTTAATAATAATACACTTTTTTTCCAAAATAGAACATTTTCGGCCGACTAGCGGATTACACTTCCGAAAAAATCGACTTCAACCATTTGGAACCTATTTGTAATAAAACTACAAATCTATTTTTAAGGGATTTCCTAGTATACATATTGTTGGCGTTCTTTTGTTTTAAGTACGAAACCCGGTTACAAAAATCTTCCTATGGTGATTTTTGAAATCTTACAAAAGTTGTACTTTTTAGTATCATTTTCCTGCGTATATCTATCAATTTGGTTTTTATCCACACTAGGAATGTGATTATCAGCTCAATTTTGGTAGCAAAATAAATTAGTAAAACATTAGTTCAAAATTAGTTTTTTGCTGAATAAGTCTTAACACAATTTCAGCAAAAAATAGTATACTTGATTTACCATACGTTTTACTAATTTTCTCCTTCTATTCCATACACCCAAACAATATGTCAGTTGATGTACTAAAAGCAATAAAACTTTAGCAATTTCAGATAAAGCTAATAAAAGCTAATATTAGTAAAATAAGAACAGCTACAAAAAAAAACTATTAAATATACAAAAGTTTTTTTAAATTTGAGTTGAATGTTAGTTAATCGATAAATAGAATTTACCTTGCCGAATATTTGTGGATCAAAACAGCAAAAAAAAATCTGTTATGTCTACAAAAGTTAAGTTGAATTTAGTACAATGTAAATAACAGTCAACCTGCTAAAATCAACAGTAATATTGAGTAAAAATACTAGTCTAATGGTTTTATAAGTATAGATTTTTATTATTAAAAATTTAAAAAACTCTTTAAAAATTTTAATTTTATTTTTGTGATTTTTGACGCCTATTAACATTTAACGATTTTTTTTTTTGATTTCACCAGATTAAATTTTCAATTCAAATTAGCTTAAATTTAGCTTAAACTTAGCTACAATTTTGTATATTTAACATATTTATTTTTGCTTTTTTTATCTTACTAACATTTAGCAGGAAAAAGATTCTAATTTTAGCAATTTTTACTTTAATATTAATTTTTAACAAGTTTTTATTAGTTTTAGCAACAAATTTTAAAGATTATTATTGTAGTATTTAGTATAAAAAGACAGTGCAACTAGAAAAATAACCTTATCTCCTGTAAAACAATAGTAGTATACTAAATCTGTTACAAAAATAATGCATATTTTTAAAATTTAAACAAAATCTAAAAAAAAAAAACTACAAACGAAGCCCCCCGAGTGCCAACAAAACAGGAAATATGTATTACATCCGATTGCATGGCATGTTGTGGAGCAAGGACACAAAAGCCAACATAATACGCGAATAAAAGAAGAAAACCTAGAAAACAGGACATAAAAAATTACACGTAAATACAGTCGTTTTTCTTGCAACAAAATTCTTGTACAGTAAATATATTGTGGCAGTACCTATACTATTGTACATTCACCTTTAACAAAGAGAAATATACAAATATAGAAATGATATATAGAATATATATATTATATATAGAATATATATATTATATATAGAATATATGTATTATATATATATATATATTGAATTAAATAAAAACTATATTGGGTAAAATAACAGGCGTGACAACAAATCATTAAAAAAAATTAAAATTTTAACCCGATTTCGTATGATAAAGTTCTGAGCTATTTTAATTATGATTATGAAAAATCTCTCAAAAATTACTAAAAATTATCATAAAAAATTCGTTTATTTTTAATAAATTTAGCCTATTTTGTTAAAAAAAAAAATTGTTGGTGATTTTTTATTTTAAATTTTAAAAAATTATAAAAATTCTCAAAAAAATTCTTATACGAGGGGTGCTATTTATATTTCGGGAACTGGCAGCACTAATGTCAATAGAAAAATCTGGCAACACCATAATAAAGTTTGAAATTTTTAGTATAAACGTACTCACAACCTTTTGATGTACAAGTGCTATTTGTTTTGTTTACAGTGAGTTAAGAACATCAATTTGGTCGTGGTCGTAGTTCGGTCGCCGACGAATTCTCGTTGGATACCCTATAATTTATCAATCGCTCAAAAAAAGGATCGCGTCAATTAGTGCAAGGAAATGATTAAAAAGTTCTACCGTGGACGTGTATAAAATCGTCACAGGTGACGAATCATGTATATATGCGTATGAGCCGGAAACAAAACAGCAATCGACCGTGTGGGTATTCCAAGACGAGCTAAATCCAACGAAAGTTGTTCGTGGAAGAAGCACAGCGAAGCAAATGGTGACCACATAACCCCTTTGGCAAAATGGGTTATGTGGTCACTGTTCCTCTTGAGCAACGTAGGATGGTCAATTCTGAGTGGTACACGACCATTTGATTGCCTGAAGTCGTCGGAGAAATTCGTAAAACCAACCGCCGAAGACGAATCATTCTCCATCATGACAATGCGAGCTCTAACACATCTCGTCAAACAAGTGAATTTTTGAGCAGCCAAAACATCGAATTGATGACTCATCCTCCGTACAGTCCTGATTTGGCACCAAATCACTTCATCTTGTTCCCGAATATCTAAGGTAAACTGCGTGGTCAACGATTTACGAGCGCCAAAGAAGCAGTTGAAGCGTTCAAAACCCATGTTTTGGAGGTGTCTCAAGAGGAATGGAAAAACTGCTATGACAAATGGTTTTTGAAAAACAATAAAGCCATTTTCATTTAAAAATGTTTGTTATTATTTGCTATTCCCGAAATATAAATAGTACCCCTCGTACAGAATGTTTTATACAGAATTTTGTGATTTTGTATATGAAAAATCGTCCAAAATTTCTTATACAGAAATTTCTTATACAGCACAAAAATTAAATTTAAAAAATCGTACATTTTTATATGCATAATGTTTTATACAGAATTTGGAAAATATGGAAAATCGTCCAAAATTTCTAATGCAGAATTTGCATATGAAAAATCGTCCAAAATTTCTAATACAGAATTGGATGATTTTGCATATGAAAAATCGTTCAAAATTTCTTATGCAGAATATATTTCAAATATTTGTTATACAGAACTATTTTTTTACAGAATTGGGAGATCTTAAATGAAAAAAAAAGAAGAAAGGCACAACAAAAAAATTAAAAAAATCGTATATTTTTGTTTAAATATTTATTTATTTAGTATATTATACTCAAAATTTCTTATCCAGAATCTTAGAATTTGAAAAATATGAAAATTCGGCCAAAAAGTTTTACAGTACAGTTCATATGAAAAATCGCCCAATATTTGTTATACAGAATTGGGTGAGTTTTCATACGAAAAATAGCCCAAAAATTATTTTATTTTTATTGGCTGATTTTACATGAAAATTTGGCTGATTTTACATGAAAAAGAAAAGCACAAAAACTTAATTTAAAAAATCGTACATTTTTGTTTAAATATTAATTTATTTTTTATATTATTTGTTCAAACGAAACCATTCGAACGAACCAATTAGAATTACAATAGATCTTATAACCTCAATCTTTATCTAATTTTAATAAGCATTATAACTAAAGAATTCGCCATAAATTGTTATTTCTGTTTTTATCATTCCAGCTAGTCTTATTGGTATTGATACCATACATCATCAAACTCTATCTGGACATGAAATGGATCAAATGAATGATCATCAATTGGATAAGGTGGCCAATAATGTTAGTGTTTTCTATCGAGTTAGTCCACGTCATAAATTGGATATTGTTAAGTCCTTACAACGTACGGGCAATATAGTGGGTATGACTGGTGATGGTGTCAATGATGGTGTAGCCTTGAAAAAAGCCGACATTGGTATAGCCATGGGTAAAAATGGTACAGATGTATGTAAAGAAGCTGCTGATATGATATTGGTTAATGATGATTTCCACACAATAATGTAAGTACAAAGGGAAAGGGTTTAGAAAGGAAAGGATTAAACATATATATCTCTATTTTTTATTTATTTTTTATTCTTTTAGAGCTGCTATTGAAGAAGGCAAAGCTATATTCTATAATATACGCAACTTTGTTAGATTCCAATTGTCAACATCTATAGCTGCTTTATCGTTAATAGCTTTGGCCACCTTAATGGGCATTGCTAATCCTTTAAATGCCATGCAAATATTATGGATTAACATTATTATGGATGGACCACCGGCACAAAGTTTAGGAGTAGAACCTGTAGATCATGATGTTTTAAAACAAAAACCCCGTAATGTTAAGCAACCTATGATTACAAAATCAGTAATTGTAAATGTTTTATTGAGTGCAAGTATTATTATCTTGGGCACATTGTGGGTATTTCAACGTGAAATGATCGATGGTTCACTGGGTAAAACGAAGCGCGATACAACCATGACTTTTACCTGTTTCGTATTCTTCGATATGTTTAATGCTCTCTCCTGCCGTTCACAAACTAAAAGTGTTTTCACTATTGGTCTATTATCAAATAAAATGTTCCTATTGGCTGTAGGCTTCTCTATAATCGGTCAAATGTTGGTCATCTATTTTCCACCATTACAAATGGTATTTCAAACCGAAGCCCTCTCGGCATATGACATACTCTTTTTGCTCTCTTTAACGTCGTCGGTTCTAATAGTGGCCGAGATTAAGAAATGGTTTGAACGGACCATGGAACGTAAAATGTATAAAACGCGTTCAGAATTAGATTTTGTATGACAAAACGAAAGCGCTGGAAGATTGTTGAATAAAAAATCTAATTAAATTTAGTGTAAACTAAAATATAAAACATATTTAAATGAAATTTAAAGCATAATTAAATTTTGAGTTTTTGAGCATAAGGGTTTTAAGAAGACACAAAAATGAAAATTTTTTTTATGTTTGTAAAGCAAACCGAGAGAGAGAAAGTGATAGTAAACATGAGAGTCAGCATAGCATTATATAGAGATACAGGAAGAATAATTAATAACAGTCATTAAGTCATAAAAAAACAAGAGACAAGATCTAGAAAGAGCTAGAATAAAAAATGCAGAGAAAATGAATTACAATTAAAAAAACTTTATATAAAATCTTTAAAACTCATTAATTTAAACATCTTTCAGCCAATTTTTTCATTCATTACATAGGACAAAATTTCTTGGACGACTAAACTAAACTAATGAAGTTTTCTTCCCAAAGTGAATGAAAATTTTTTTACGCATGAAAAATCTTCATTATTTTATGTAACTATTTCTAATGAAATTAGGCGTATGAAATTTTTAATAAATAAAATGAAATTTTGTATTAAAGTTTATGAAAACTGCATTAAATTAATGAAATGTTTCAAAGGACTTCATATACCTAATGCAATAATTCATTAAATCATGCAGATAATTCTCTCAGTGTACTAACAGCTGTTTCTCTTTCTTGATAAAATACAAAAGAGAGAAATATAAGTTATCTAGAGGAACACAATGAACAAATTTCAAAGTTTTAGGATGATAAATACGTATAAAAAATTTCCAGAATTTTAGAACTATTTTTGGTTTAATATTAAATTAAACTTCAGTCAATTTAAAATCTTTTAAATTGAAATAATTTTAATAAAAAACCTTCAAAATGCAAATTTTTAATAATTAAATTTTAAACCTAATATAAAATTAAATTTTTGTTAAATTAAAGTTGTTCTATTTTCAGAGTACTGTACAAAGTAGCAGATTTATATCATTTCTTAAAAAAATCTAAATTATATCGTTTTTCTTATACCAATTCATATAATTCTAGTTCTTTCATTTATTCTCTCTTGTTT
The DNA here is from genome assembly GCA_021234595.1 of Delia radicum. Taxonomy (NCBI): domain Eukaryota; kingdom Metazoa; phylum Arthropoda; class Insecta; order Diptera; family Anthomyiidae; genus Delia; species Delia radicum. The sequence goes on along the minus strand of CM037853.1, from coordinate 230,528,354 downwards.
ATTTAACCATTAAGAGTATCAGCATAGCATTAATCAGAGAGTGAAAAGAGTAATAAATAATAAATAGAATTTAAAAAATTTAACTTGATTGATTTTTTTTAAGACCAAAAATAAAGAGAGCATAATTTAAGTTTGTTTAATAAACTCAATTGATTTCAAATTAAGTTAGTTAAACCAATTAATAAAATGTCTAGATAGAAAGAGCATTGTTATTTAAGTTTTTTTATTATAATTTATTCAAAACTACTATTATTTATTGGCTTTTTCTATTATATTTGCTTAATTTTAAGTTTTTAAGCTTTAAGTTTAATGTATAAGTAGACAATTTTTTGTTTAATTTAACTTTATGTAAAAATAAATTTTATTAATTAGAAAAAAGTAACAAACCGTTTTTAACAGATTATTGAGATTATTTGAAAAAATTTAAACTTCGCACAAACTTTTATTTTAACCTTTAATCTGTTAAAAATCATTAGTGTCCTACCGAAATCACTTATTTTAGCTTTTTAACTTTTTTATTTGAATAAAACGTGAATTTTGGTTGATTTTGACAACGAAATTTGTTTAAAGCAACACAAAAATATTTAAAAATGAGTAAATTTTGAAATAAGCTAGTTTACATATTATATATTTTTTTAATATGAAATAATAATTTCAATTATTTTAAAAATCTCTTGAAAGAAATTGGAATGCTTGAACTTTTTTAATATATATTGCGAAATTAATACAAATTCTTGTGTTTGTACTCGAATTTCTTCAAATAATCGGTCTTCGTTCGGCCAAACTCCGAAGCCGAATACTCGGTCGGACACTAAAAATCATACTAAATCTGAAAATTAAACAAAGTTTTGTATACTTTTCGATTGCTCTTTTGATGCCCTTTCTTTTTTGTAAAAATCTGTTTAAAAAATTATACAAAATATCTTGGGTGTTAACAAAAACATTTCACATTTTATTTTTGTATAGTTTTTGAAAAAATGTAAATGTTGCACAGACTTTGTTTTTTAACTTTAAACTGTTAAAAACCATACCAAATCTTTCAAAAAATCAATATTTCGCATCTAAATTGTTTATAGTGTTTGAGAAAATTTAAGAGTTGTAATTTTTGCAAAAAAAAAAAATTTTTTTTAAATGAAAGAAAATTTTCTTGGTTTTTGAAAAAATCAACATTTCACATCTTATTTTTTATTAGTTTTTGAGAAAAGTTAAAAATTGTAAATTTTGCAAAACTGAAAAAAAAATCTTTGTGCTAAATTTGCTTTTTTTTTTAATTTCTCAAAAATTATAAAAAATTAAGATGTGAAATGTTGATTTTGTGAAAGCCCAGGAAATTTCCTTTCATTTAAAAATAAAAAAAAAATTTAAAAATTTTGTCGAAAAATAGATAAAATAGATAATAGAATCATCAAATTATCATTTTTTCCAAAAAATTTTTTTATTTTTAAATGACATTTTTTCAACAAAAAAATATTTTTTTTTATTTTTAAATGAAAGGGAATTTTGTGGGCTTCCAAAAAATCAACATTTCACATCTTAGTTTTTATAGTTTTTGAGATATTTAAAAAAACGTAAATTTTGCACATTAATTTTTTTTCCGTTTTGCAAAATTTATAATTTTTAAGTTTCTCAAAAACTAATAAAAATTAAATGTGACATGTTGATTTTTGGAAAGCCCAGGAAGTTCCCTTTCATTTAAAAATAAAAAAAAAATAAAAAAAATTTTTGGAAAAAATGAAAATTTGATAAGGCTTATAGTCTTATCTAATTTATCAATTTTTCGACAAAATTTTTAAATTTATTTTTTATTTTTAAATGAAAGGAAATTTCTTGGGCTTTCACAAAATCAACATTTCACATCTTAATTTTTTATAGTTTTTTAAATATTAAAAAAAACGTAAATTTTGCACAATAATTTTTTTTCCGTTTTGCAAAATTTATAATTTTTAAAGTTTCTCAAAAACTAATAAAAATTAAGATGTGACATGTTGATTTTTGGAAAGACCATGAAGTTCCCTTTCATTTAAAAATAAAAAAAAAATAAAAAAATTTTTTGGAAAAAATGAAAATTTGATAAGGCTATAGTCTTATCTAATTTATCAATTTTTCGACAAAATTTTTTAATTTTTTTTTATTTTTAAATGAAAGGGAACTTTCCTGGGCTTTCACAAAATCAACATTTCACATCTTAATTTTTTATAGTTTTTGAGATATTTAAAAAAACGTAAATTTTGCACAATAATTTTTTTTCCGTTTTGCAAAATTTATAATTTTTAAAGTTTCTCAAAAACTAATAAAAATTAAGATGTGACATGTTGATTTTTGGAAAGCCCAGGAAGTTCCCTTTCATTTAAAAATAAAAAAAAAATAAAAAAAATTTTTGGAAAAAATGAAAATTTGATAAGGCTATAGTCTTATCTAATTTATCAATTTTTCGACAAAATTTTTTAATTTTTTTTTATTTTTAAATGAAAGGGAACTTACTGGGCTTTCACAAATCAACATTTCACATCTTAATTTTTTATAGTTTTTGAGATATTTAAAAAAACGTAAATTTTGCACAATAATTTTTTTTTAAGTTTTGCAAAATTTATAATTTTTAAAGTTTCTCAAAAACTAATAAAAATTAAGATGTGACATGTTGATTTTTGGAAAGCCCAGGAAGTTCCCTTTCATATAAAAATAAAAAAAAAATAAAAAAAATTTTTGGAAAAAATGAAAATTTGATAAGGCTATAGTCTTATCTAATTTATCAATTTTTCGACAAAATTTTTAATTTTTTTTTATTTTTAAATGAAAGGGAACTTTCTGGGCTTTCACAAAATCAACATTTCACATCTTAATTTTTTATAGTTTTTGAGATATTTAAAAAAACGTAAATTTTGCACAATAATTTTTTTTTCCGTTTTGCAAAATTTATAATTTTTAAAGTTTCTCAAAAACTAATAAAAATTAAGATGTGACATGTTGATTTTTGGAAAGCCCAGGAAGTTCCCTTTCATTTAAAAATAAAAAAAAATAAAAAAAATTTTGGAAAAAATGAAAATTTGATAAGGCTATAGTCTTATCTAATTTATCAATTTTTCGACAAAATTTTTAATTTTTTTTTATTTTTAAATGAAAGGGAACTTTCTGGGCTTTCACAAAATCAACATTTCACATCTTAATTTTTTATAGTTTTTGAGATATTTAAAAAAACGTAAATTTTGCACAATAATTTTTTTTTCAGTTTTGCAAAATTTATAATTTTTAAAGTTTCTCAAAAACTAATAAAAATTAAGATGTGACATGTTGATTTTTGGAAAGCCCAGGAAGTTCCCTTTCATATTAAAAATAAAAAAAAAATAAAAAAAATTTTTGGAAAAAATGAAAATTTGATAAGGCTATAGTCTTATCTAATTTATCAATTTTTCGACAAAATTTTTTAATTTTTTTTTTATTTTTAAATGAAAGGGAACTTTCTGGGCTTTCACAAAATCAACATTTCACATCTTAATTTTTTATAGTTTTTGAGATATTTAAAAAAACGTAAATTTTGCACAATAATTTTTTTTTTCCGTTTTGCAAAATTTATAATTTTTAAAGTTTCTCAAAAACTAATAAAAATTAAGATGTGACATGTTGATTTTTGGAAAGCCCAGGAAGTTCCCTTTCATATAAAAATAAAAAAAAAATAAAAAAAAATTTTGGAAAAAATGAAAATTTGATAAGGCTATAGTCTTATCTAATTTATCAATTTTTCGACAAAATTTTTTAATTTTTTTTTTTATTTTTAAATGAAAGGGAACTTTCTGGGCTTTCACAAAATCAACATTTCACATCTTAATTTTTTATAGTTTTTTGTATAGTTTTTGAAAAATGTAAATTTTGCCAAAAAAAAAAATTTTGGTTTGAAAGTGAAAGAAAATTTCTTGGGCTTTAAAAAAACCATTTTAAATGTGAAAATGTTAATGATGCAAAATTTTTTTTTTTTACCTAGACTGTTCATACTATCATATCATACTAGATATGAAAACTAAGCAAAGCTTTATATACTGTTTGCTATTTTGATGTTCTTTCATTACTGACACAATTTGTTTGAAAAATTAAAGACAATTTAATGGGTTTTTAAAAAAATTAACATTTCAAATTTTATTTTTCTATAGTTTTTGAGATGGTGCACTATATATAATACAACTTAAGATATTATTATATGTATAGGATATTAAATGATATACAAAGTTCCATACATGGCACAAGATTAACAATTTTGTTTGAACAAATTGTGTTTTTTTTTTTTAAATAACTGAAATAAATTAACTTAATGCAAAAAATACGTTTTTGAATAGTTGCATATTATTACAATACTTAAATAATTTCTTTAAACAACTGTTACAAAAATACAATATTATTTTTTAAAAATTTTACTTACTAATGACTAAGGACAATAAGTAAGTCATAGTTTATTAAATTATTATTTAATTATTTTTAAAATAAATGTCATAATAGTTGCTTTGCATTATTTCATAGAAAAACAACTGTAATTTCAGTTAAAAATAACAAATTCTGATTACTACATAAAAACCTGTCATGTAGTAACTGTCGAACTTTTCTGAGTGTATTATTTCTCTAATAAATGTTTTGCAAAATTAAATCATTTGCATAAACACGCCTCTGTCTACCCCCGCACTTCCAAAACGCCATAAACAATAACTTGCAAATATATGCGCCCCCTTGCCCACAAACAAACATTTTTATAATTTTTATTTTTTCTCTACTAATTTTGCTGCTTGCCTGTTACAAAAATTTTTTCATTTTCTACTTTTGACAACAACAATCATTTTTTTGTTTTTAATTTTGGTTCATTTTAGACTGAAATTGGTATTAAAATACCAGGCGAACAGAAAAAGCAGCAAGCAGAAAAAATATTTTTAAACAAAATATTTTTGTTTGTTTTTGAAACAACAAGCTTTACAGAGTTTGCAATATACAGGACAAAACAAACAAAATACACACATATGCGTTAATTTGTATTCGTGGCAAAACAATAATAAACCCTACACGCAAAAGCACCAACAACGATCAATTTACACAACGCGTAGTGTTACAAAAAAAAAAAAATAAACACACCCACATGACCAACAACAACGATCTAAGTTTTTTTTTGTTTAGTTACAATGCGCATGTCATGAATTGAACAGTTTTTGTTGTACCTGTGTGTAAAGCTTGTACTAGTAGTTGTAGTTCTTTTTCCCTCACACCCAAAACGTCATAAACAATAACACGCAAAAATGTTCTCCCCCCTTGCCAACCAATCAAATATTTTTTTAATTTTTGTTTTTTTTTTCTCTATACTAATTTTTCTGCTCGCCTGTTACAATTTTTTAACTTTCTACTTGTACGACGGGCCAAAAATATTTTTTTCTTTTCAATTTCGGTTCATTTTAGCCTGAAATTGGTTTTAAAATACCAGGCGAACAGAAAAAGTAGCAAGCAGAAAATATAATTTTTAAAGAAGAAATTTTTGTTGTTGTTCCTGCTTGTAATGCTTACTATAGTTTTGTTACCAATACAAATAAACAAAAATGCATGTACAGATATATGCCTACGCATGTAACAAACATGTATATTTTTTTGTTGTCAATGGAATGTGTTTTTTTTTTTTTGTTACACTGCGCATGTCATGAATTTAATAATTTTTTTTTGTTCCTGTTCTAGTACTAGCTTGTACTAGTAGTTGTTGTTCTTTTTCTTATTCCCCTCACAACCAAAACGTCTTAAACAATAACATGGACAAATGCACTACCCCCCTTTCCTAGAAGCAAACATTTTTGATTTTTGGTTTTTCTCTATACAAATTTTTGTGCTCGCCTAGTACAATTTTAAAATTTTCTACATGTAAAAAATGCCAAAAATTATTTTTTCACTTCAATTTTGGTCAATTTTAGCCTGAAATTGTTTTTAAAATACCAGGCGAACAGAAAAAGTAGCAAGCAGAAAATATAATTTTTAAAGAAGAAATTTTTGTTGTTGTTCCTGCGTGTTAGGCTTAATATAGTTTTGGTACCAAATGCAAATAAACAACAAAAAAATGCACGTTTTAAAAAAAGAACTACAACTACTAGTGCAAGCGCTTTACACGCAAGAACAAAAAACAACTATTAATTTTATGACATGCGCAGTGTAACAAAAGAAAAAAAAAAACACATTCCATTGACAATAACAAAATACACATACGAATGTAACATGTGAATTTTGTTGTTGTCAATGGAATGTGGCTGGTTTTTTAACAGTGATGTCAACTTTATAAAGCAAAACGATCAATAAGGACCACAAAAAAGCGCTAAATGATGAATTGTGATCAAAATGTGTACTTATAGGACGAAACAGTATAAATTCGCTAAGGGTACATTTACACTCAAAAAATTCGACCCTTAACTAGTTGTAAGTCAATCGTTATTTCACAAATGATTTCAAATAAAAATAGAAACAAAAAATAGAACAGAAAATAAATCGAGTTAAAACTAGGTAGTACAAAATCGCCGAAGTGTAGCGTGAAAAACCAACGTTGGCATCACTCGTTTTTTTACTACATTATTTCAACAAAAAATATTTTTTTTAACATATTTTTTCTGCTTGCTAGTTTTTCTGTTCGCCTGGTATTTTAAAACCAATTTCAGGCTAAAAAAATAAAAATATAGAAAAATAAATCTTTTTTGACACGCCTACAAAGTATAAAATGAAAAAATTGTAACAGGCGAGCAGCAAAATTAGTATAGAGAAAAACAAAATCAAAAAATGTTTAATTGTGGGCGAGGGGGGAGAACATTTTAACATGTTACTGTTTAGGGAGTTTTGGATGTAAGGGGGGTGCAAGAAAAATAAACACAACAAGAAATTTTTGTTGTTGTTCCTGCGTTTACAGCTTACTAGTTTTGGTACCAATGCAAATAAACAACAAAAAAATGCACGTTTTAGAAAAAAAAAACTACAACTACTAGTGCAAGCTTTACACGCAAGAACAAAAAACAACTATAAATTTTATGACATGCGCAGTGTAACAAAAGAAAAAAAAAACACATTTCATTGACAATAACAAAATACACATACGAATGTAACATGTGAATTTTGTTGTTGTCAATGGAATGTGGCTGGTTTTTTAACAGTGATGTCAACTTTATAAAGCAAAACGATCAATAAGGACCACAAAAAAGCGCTAAATGATGAATTGTGATCAAAATGTGTACTTATAGGACGAAACAGTATAAATTCGCAAAGGTTACATTTACACTCAAAAAATTCGACCCTTAACTAGTTGTAAGTCAATCGTGGTTTCACAAATGATTTCAAATAAAAATAGATTACAGAAAATATATCGAGTTAAAACTAGGTAGTACAAAATCGCCGAAGTGTAGCGTGAAAAACCAACGTTGGCATCACTCGTTTTTTTTACTACATATTTCAACAAAAAATATTTTTTTTAACATATTTTTTCTGCTTGCTAGTTTTTCTGTTCGCCTGGTATTTTAAAACCAATTTCAGGCTAAAAAAATAAAAATATAGAAAAATAAATCTTTTTTGACACGCCTACAAAGTATAAAATGAAAAAATTGTAACAGGCGAGCAGCAAAATTAGTATAGAGAAAAACAAATATCAAAAAATGTTTAATTGTTGGCGAGGGGGGAGAACATTTTAACATGTTACTGTTTAGGGAGTTTTGGATGTAAGGGGGGTGCAAGAAAAATAAACACAACAAGAAATTTTTGTTGTTGTTCCTGCGTTTACAGCTTACTAGTTTTGGTACCAATGCAAATAAACAACAAAAAAATGCACGTTTTAGAAAAAAAACTACAACTACTAGTGCAAGCTTTACACGCAAGAACAAAAAACAACTATTAATTTTATGACATGCGCAGTGTAACAAAAGAAAAAAAAAAAAAAGTCATTAAATTGCCAACAACAAAATACACATACGAATGTAACATGTGAATTTTGTTGTTGTCAATGGAATGTGGTTGGTTTTTTAACAGTGATGTCAACTTTATAAAGCAAAACTATCAATAAGGACCACAAAAAAGCGCTAAATGATGAATTGTGATCAATATGTGTACTTATAGGACGAAACAGTATAAATGCGCTAAGGGTACATTTACACTCAAAAAATTCGACCTTTAACTAGTTGTAAGTCAATCGTGTTTTCACAAAATAGTAAAAACAAAAAAATAACTATAATAAAAAACTAAAGGGTAGTCATTTCGAAAAAATATTTTCGAAAATCTTGCATATTGTTAAAAAAAAATTCTTTTCAAAAATTTTATTTTTTTTTCTATATGATTCTTACTCTTGCACACTACAAATGAAAATTAAAAAGTACCATTTTTCCTAGATTTTTTTTTTTTGAAAGGTACAATATTTTCGAGTTCAACATTTTTTTGAAACGAGTTTAAGGTAACAATCCTTGTCAAACAATAGTTGCACAATGTATTTCGAATATATTAAATGTACACTCAAATAAAATTTAGTAGAAAAATTAGTATAACTTTTTTTATACCAAATAATTTTTTGTACTAATTTTAAGCACAAACTCTATTCCCAAATTTTTATTCACTATTTAGAAAATATTGTATTCATTTTTATTACTAAATTTTTAAACACGAAATGTTAAAATTTAAACTGACAATTTTTATAATCGAAAATATATAAAAAAATGTATAAAAATTTGAATTAAAAAAACTTAAGGGTCTAAAATGTTAATAAATTTTAGCAACACAAAACTTTAGTAACATTAAATACCCTTAATGGAAATAGAATTGTTAAAATCAGCCAAAGAAAAATTTGTTAATTTTAGCAAATCGATTTTTATTAAGGGTCTAAATGTTACTAAATTTTAGTAACACTGAATTTTAGTAACATTTTAGACCCTTAATGAAAATTTATTTGTTAAAATCAGCCATTTTTATTTTACTAAAAATTAGTAAGTTTTTTTTTTATAAAAATGTTCAGTTTAAAAAAAAAATAGTAAACTATTTTTCAAGTTACTTATTTTAGTAATATTTTGTTAGTTTCTTATTTCTATTACCAATACTTTCGTTTTACTAATATTTAGTTACATTTTGCTAAAATTAGCAAAATTGTTTGCTAGTCTAAAACTAGTTAGTTTTTGTATAAAATTACAAATTTTTATACTTTAGCGTACTTTTTTATTTGAGTGTAGAAAAAGTTAATTTTTTTTTATTTGCTATATTCAGTGTGAATTCATAAAAAATCGATTTTAAAGATTATTTTGTAAACTAAATTTTAAAAAATTTACGAAAAAATATTTTTGGCTAAAATAAGGTAAAATATTATTAAAATTAAACGTTTTGAGGAAAAATCACTTAAAGATTTAAATAAAAATAGATAACAGAAAATATATCGAGTTTTAGGTAGTACAAAATCGCCAAAGTGTAGCGTGAAAAATAACGTTGGCATCACTCGTTTTTTTAACTACAAATTAAAACAAAAAAATATATTTTTAAACAATTTTTTCAGCTTGCTAATTTTTCTGTTCGCCTGGTATTTTAAAACCAATTTCAGGCTAAAAAAAATAAAAATATAGAAAAATAAAAATTTTTGACACGTCTACAAGTATAAAATGATAAAATTGTAACAGGCGAGCAGCAAAATTAGTATAGAGAAAAACAAAAATCAAAAAATGTTTAATTGTTGGCGAGGGGGGAGAACATTTTAACATGTAATTGTTTAGGGAGTTTTGGATGTAAGGGGGTGCAAGAAAAATAAACACAACAAGAAATTTTTGTTGTTGTTCCTGCGTTTACAGCTTACTAGTTTTGGTACCAATGCAAATAAACAACAAAAAAATGCACGTTTTAGAAAAAAAACTACAACTACTAGTGCAAGCTTTACACGCAAGAACAAAAAACAACTATTAATTTTATGACATGCGCAGTGTAACAAAAGAAAAAAAAAAGTCATTAAATTGCCAACAACAAAATACACATACGAATGTAACATGTGAATTTTGTTGTTGTCAATGGAATGTGGTTGGTTTTTTAACAGTGATGTCAACTTTATAAAGCAAAACTATCAATAAGGACCACAAAAAAGCGCTAAATGATGCATTGTGATCAATATGTGTACTTATAGGACGAAACAGTATAAATGCGCTAAGGGTACATTTACACTCAAAAAATTCGACCCTTAACTAGTTGTAAGTCAATCGTTATTTCACAAATGATTTCAAATAAAAATAGAAACAAAAAATAGAACAGAAAATATATCGAGTTAAAACTAGGTAGTACAAAATCGCCGAAGTGTAGCGTGAAAAACCAACGTTGGCATCACTCGTTTTTTTAACTACAAATTAAAACAAAAAAATATTTTTTTAAACAATTTTTTCAGCTTGCTAATTTTTCTGTTCGCCTGGTATTTTAAAACCAATTTCAGGCTAAAAAAAATAAAAATATAGAAAAATAAAAATTTTTGACACGTCTACAAGTATAAAATGATAAAATTGTAACAGGCGAGCAGCAAAATTAGTATAGAGAAAAACAAAAATCAAAAAATGTTTAATTGTTGGCGAGGGGGGAGAACATTTTAACATGTAATTGCTTAGGGAGTTTTGGATGTAAGGGGGGTGCAAAAAAAAATAAACACAACTACTAATATGAGCTTTACACACAGGAACAACAAATACTATTAAATTCATGACATGCGCAGTGCAACAAAACAAAAAATAATACATATGACCAAAAACAACGATCTTTGCATACTAGATCGTTGTTGTTTTTTTTTTGTCAAGTGTTAAGTTTATGGGCAAGGGGAAGGCACATTTTTGCATGTTATTATCGTATAGCGTTTTAGTTGTGAGGGGGTGTTTGTTAAATTGAATCGTCACTAATCCAAACACAAAATACTAATCCAAAAATGTGTGTATTTTGTTGTTGCAGTATTGAACTTGATTTGTTTTGTCCTGCATATTTAAAACAATTACAGCAAAATTTGTTGTTTCAAAAACAAAAAATATTTTTTAGAATATATTTGTGAAAGAGTATTACTCATTGCTTTTTTGTCGTTAGGAGTGAAAAGGCTGTTATTTATGCGAGGGAGTAACTTTTTTATAAAAACATTTATAATAAAAATAGTACACTCAAAAATATTGACAGTTTTTTTATATAGTAATCATTACACTCAAAAAAATATTGACAGTTTTTTTATACAGTAATCATTACACTCAAAAAAAGTTTAACAGTTACAAAATGGCAGTTGTTGTTGTAGTAACCAGTAGATGATGTTTTTAACTGCAATTGCAGTGGGTTTTCTATGAAATAATACAAAACAACTATTATGCCAGTTACTTTAACAAACAACTGAAGAAAAATACTATCAAAACATTAATTTTGCAGTAAACCGTTCATTTCTGCTAGTTATTAAAAAATGGAGGATTATAGCGAATTGTTAAAAACTCTCGTTTAAATTATATTTGTTATTATTGGTATGTTCATACCTACTTTGCAAAATAATAATTAGAACATTTTATTGTATCTTCAATGCAATAAAACGTCATAACTGGTGCACGGTTTGAAATTTTGACGTTACATTTTATCCTACATAGAAAGGTAGTAATACAAATTTTTATGTACTTAAAAGAAAAAAAAAATATAGGTACATATTTTTAAAATACCGAAAAAAATAACTAGTTTTAACCAATTTCAACAGTTGTTTCAAAACTTTTGTAATAAAATATTGTCAGCTATTTTTACGATATTATTAGTTATTTTTACTGCATTTGTTACTTGTTTTTCGGCAATTAAAACTAACTGAATTTTCAGTTATTTTAACGGTAATTTTAATTTTAAGTCTTTTAACTGAATAACTTTTTTTGAGTGTAATTATTGTTTTTAACTGAATTTACGGTTGTTATTTCATGAACTAATACAAAACCGCTATTATGACTGTAATTTAAAAAATATTAAAGATTAATGCCGTGCTACTAAAGCATTTGTTTGCATTAAACAGTTAATTTTCATTAGTTATTAACTTTTGTACTCAACTAAACGAAATTATGTGTTTTTGTATTTTTAATAACTTATGAAAATTAACTACAAAAAAATACTGCGTTAGCAGTTATTTATTATATTACTAAAAATAACTGCTTTAAACAACTGTTATAGAAATACAAAAATGTTATTATGATCGATTAAAAAAAAATTATATGATGCTTTATATAATTATGCATAATTTAATATGAGTCTTTGTACTGTTTTATCCAAGAAACGGGCCACTATAATTATATATAAGTTTGCATTAGCTAACCCGATGAAAAAGTCCGATATAGCTATATATAAAAAATTTCAAAATCAGTGTTGCTTATGGCAAAATAAAAATTATTTGAAAAAATGCAAAAAACAACTACAAAAAGGTAAAAATATTAAGACTTTTTAAAAGATAAAGCAAAAAATGTTGGCAAAAAAAATCATTTCAGGCGAAAAATATTTCGAAACGGCAATTTTAAAGCTCAAACATCTTAACCTTCTAACGGGTAAGGCTGTCTTAGGGCAGTCTTCATAAAATTTACCAGAAATGCGTCAAATGAGCGTTTTATACTTAGAAATTAATATATTCCGATAGAAAACTAAATTTGCTAAATATTTTGTGAAGAAATTTTTCGTGTTTAGAAGCAAGAAAGCTTCAAAATCAAAATTTCGTAAAATTTCAAAAACTAATTATTTTTGAAAAAAGATAGTTTTCAAAAATCTAAAAAACCAATTTAAGTTGACAAAAAACTCTTGATAATAAAATATAAGTAAGATTGATAATAAACCCTTACTTTAGTCCAAGGACTCACAGGATTTTATCAGGATTCCTCTAAAGGACATGGTCTTAACTTATAAACTAATAGACGGATTTTTATAAAATTTTGCAGAAAGAAGACATTAAGTATTAATAGCAAAGCGTTGAAGTTTGAACAATATAAATTGAAGTTTAGATACTTTTTCGCCTAATTTCGCTTTTTCCAAAAAGCGAAAATCGCGATATCTTCTTAAATAGGAGCAGAGTGGGTATATCTTGGTAAGAGAAATATTTTTTGTCCAAAACTTCTATTTATATGCATTAGTTTCCAAAATGCACCCTTAAATATTTTGGCTCATATCGCCTAAATTAGGCAACGATAAACAATTTTGTTGAAGAACTTATTATTTGTTTTTCGAGTGGAGCACATGGTATGAATTTCGTTGCAAAACATCGTTTGCCAGTTAGAGGGTTAAGAAATATCTGCTAAATCAATGGATTGGAATATTAGACGTGATTTAAATTTGAATTATACTCTTAGTGTTTCATATCTATAGTAATTTTCTTTTCCAATTATTCCTTAAACAACTGAACCGATCGATTTTTTCTTAACAATTAAATTAAAGATAAATAATTTTTGATTCCCCGCGACAAATATCGCATATTATGTTTTTCTCTGAGCTATAAAGATTTTGATATTTCTCTTTGGGCTATATAGATTTTGAGCTTTTAAATTGCTTTTTCATAAGATTCATGGACTTAAATATTTTAAGATTTTTCTGCCTTTAAATGATATTTTTACTAATAAAAATTAGGTTTGTTTGAATACATTTTTAGAAAAACTAGTAAAAAAGAAAAAAACTTGTCAAAATATACAAAAGTTAACGAACGAAAAAATGATAAAAATATACATTTTTTATACAATTTTTTCTATTAGTTCAGACTCTATTTCCGTTCACTGCTCAACAATATACAATATTATTTGTCAACTGATACTGTCATCAAATTGTAGATCACTTTTTCTATACTAGGTTGCCAATTTCCCCGTGTTTGTACTGGGTAGATTTTGTTTAAATTGCTGTAACTCGGAAACCAGCAGAGAACGAATTTGATTGAATGGAAGCTATTAAATGTCAACAGATATCTATCAGAATTTCGATAAATATGCTGCCTTTCTATGCATATCTATTATATTACAATAACTCCGTAATAACTGGACCGATTTAACTCAACATCTAATAGGTCATAATGTTACAAAAAATATATGCAAAATAGTTTTTGCAATTGCTCTTGAAAAAAGTAATATCCATTATATGCCAAGATCTTACAAATCTAAGACCGACCAACAAAGGGCATTTTTTTATGCAGAACCTATATGGACCCACTTTAATATTAAAGATAATCACCGTTTAAATTGCATCGGCATGGCACACTCCCCTACTTTTATGTTGCTGCATAAACATTTTTTTCAGCGTTAAAAAGAAGTGCATTTTTTAAACAATTTGAAAAAGATGCATATTTGCAAAATATGGGATATTTTTCTAACAACAACTCTATCGTTTTTCTGGGTCCCAGGGTTTGCCTATTAATAATGAATTAATAAAAAAAGAAACTTGTATCAGTTTTCCATAGAAAAATCAACTATTTGTTATTTAAAACATTAAATTTAAAAATGTAGTGCTATCACGCCGTTTAAATGTCTCCCTTTTTTTAAAACTATGCATTTAATTATTAAGATTTTTTCTGTACTTGAAAGATAAATGAATCAACCAAAATGTTATGTTTTAAAATTTAATTTTTAACCCTTTCTACCCTATGTTTCTTTATATAACAAATTCGATATTTGTAATGGTTAAACATTTAATTTTTAAAACAATATATTAACGGATTACTTTATATTCCACGCACAAAAAAAAACATCTTAAAAATTAAACGTATAGTTTTAAAAATAGAGACGTTTAAAGGGCCCCTTAACACTACATTTGTAAATTTAAAAATCTGAAAAATAAAAAAACAAATTGAAGTTTTTCATAAAATCATTCAAAATAGTTAAACCACGGGTCCAAAAAACGTTAATGCGCAACTTGGGTGTAAAAATTCCATATTTTGCAAATAGTATGGATTTTTTTTTTAAATCGAGAGTGGCCAATTAAGAAAAAAATGGATTTTAAAAAAGTGGTTCCGTAGAGATTCTGCGTGCAAAATAAAATTTAAACCGGAAAACCCAAGGTCAAAACTTGGCCGACTTACCATGGAATGGCCGATATATAATATATTATAGAATTTTTCATAATAAAAAAAACCGCCTTCAATAAGACATTTATGCAGCAATAGAGGCGTGGCAACAGGCGTCGGCGTCGTTATTTGTTAGATGTTTATCATTACATTCAAGTTTTATAGCCTTAGGGCCCTTTTAGTTGAAGCGTTCACTTTCCACATGGACCTGCAAATAAAAAGAATTTACATTTTCATTAAAAAAATATTAATAATTTTTGATAAAGAAAGTTTACAAAAACAAGGTTAAGACTAAAGGGGATTCATGCTGAGAATGTCGGCAAATTTATTCTTTTAAAATTTGTATAGATATTCGGTTTCTTAATTTCCGACTCGAAAGAGAAGGTTAACGTGTTTTTCTTATTATTATTAAAAAAAACTCTGTACAAAAAACAACTTTAATAGTAAAAAAATTAACAGGGGCAGGAACCCCAAGATGGACATGGTTTTGAAATAATGCCCTAGAGCACAAACGGAATAAGATATCTTAAAGTGTTATATACCATATGAAAGCACAATAGGTTAGGTATATTTTGGCCACAGAGGTACATTTTTATTTTACACACAACAATTTTTTAAACTCTTTTTTTAACTGCCCATAATTTTGATTTTAAAAGCAGTGGCCATAAGACAGACACTTTTTAAAAATTTCTAAATATGTGAAAATCAAAAATAAACACAATATAAAGATTTTAAAGCCAATTTTTTATTTATATAGAGAAATATACAAATTTCGGGCAAAATCATCTAAATCACATTTCGGCCATATTTACATACATACTAGGCACTAGAGCGGCATTTTTTTGTATAAAGAACAACTTTTTTTTTGAAAAATTTAAATTTATTGTTCAGATTATTGTAGTAATAGGTACAATAGAAAACATGTTTTTGAAAGAAATTTATAATTTTTTTTATTAATATAGAAGAATGTTCACAGAATTTAGAGATTTTGCATTGAATAAAAAGTTGTCGAATTGATTATATTGTAATTAAATTATTTTTTTTATTAATTTTTTCATGTACTAAATATGAAATAAGAAAAATTTAATAATTTTTATGTATTTTTGCAAAAATAAATGATTTTTCCCCAATGCAAAAATCTTGACAGAAAAAGAGACAACCATTTTGTTTTACAAACTTTATCTTGTTATTTTGCCGGAGCTGATTTTTTTGCACTTTTATTGTTGAAATTAATTAAATAATCGAAAAATAGTTAAAAATTTAAAGAATTTCCATGTTTTAATAGAAAAAAACAAGCATTTTTTTGTCAAAAGCGTCAATGTTGGCTACGAAGAAAAGTGATTAAAACGCTCCTCGAAAGCGTATTATAGAATGTATCGATGAACATCAAAAATATATGTTTTCTTCACATCACTAGCGTATTATAGAATATATACGGCGCGTATTTATGGTGAAGGTGACTACAGAAATAGACACGATAAATAAATATTTGCCAGAATTCATAAGTTTGTAATATCTTTGTTTATATCAGTGCAATATTTAAAAGTAAGATTTGTTCATTTTTTTGATTCCTTTTTGAAAAAATAACAGTAATTGTTGGTCTCTACATGGAACAATGCGTTTTTAAACTTTTATTTAAAATTCAAAAACTAGGGCACCTGGCCATTTTACCGACATTATATATCCCGTTTTTCTTTCTCCGCTCACCAAAATTTCTTAAAAAATATCTGGTGTATTTGTAGTTATTTTAAATTTTCAAAAATAGAGTTGTATAAAATAAGGCGAAATAAATTAAATTCAAAATTTATTTGGCTTACCACTTTTTTTGAACAGTTTGGGAAATACTGGTATAATTTGGCTGCATAGCCTACTGCTTTAGATTTTCGATTCTCTTCCAGAATTGTTTACTAAATTTTGATTTTTAGACTCCTATATTTTTCAACTTTTTGATATATGGCAGCCCTGAAAAGAAAAAAAAAATGTTTTATAATGGTTCTCTTATAAATGCAATAATTTATAAAATAATGGAAATATTAATATCAAATTTTTGCCTGAGGGTATAATTAAATTTAGGCTTTATAATGTAACAAACATGTTTCATCCAGTGCTAAATAATCTTTAAGAATTTTTTGATTTGTAATTAAATTTTGTTTTAAAATTACAGTTGAACCTCGATTAACCGGACCTCCATTAACCGTGTACATCTGTTAACCGGCATGCTGGATATTTGATTTATACCTCTATTAACCGTGTTTTATATCTATTAACCGTGCTTTACCCCTATTATCCGTGCAGCACATACATATATTTGTTTGGCGTTTTTCTTTTAACGAACATACAAATAATTGAAATTCGGAAAAATAAAAAACCTGTATTAACCGTGTTTTCGATTATCCGTGCTGAGTTCGGTCCCGTGCAACCCGGATAATCGAGGTTCAACTGTAATTCAAAAACTAGAGGACATGGTTCACTTTACCAACACTAAATTAAAGATCCCATTTTCTTTTAGCAAAGTTTCACAAAAATATCTTGTGTATTTTTAATTATTAAAAATTTCCAAAAATTGGGATGGATGTTAAAGGTGAAAATTTTAATTTAAATTCAAAATTAATTTGACTTACCTGTTTTCCACCCAAATTTGATTGTTAGTTTCTTCATTTTTTTAACATTTTAGAAGTATGGCAATCCTGAAAAGAAAAAAACATATATTGAAATGGGTTTAATTCTAGTTGATTTAAATTTAAAACTTGTAACACTTTTATCAGACGCCAGAGCGACCCATTACTTTTTAACGGCTACAACATTATATTCAGTGATTTTAAACAATTATTCAACACCTTGTCTACAATCGGGAATACATTTGGAAGATTGTCATCCAGAGTTGTCAAATAACTATTCGAAAAAATAAATTTTTGACATTTTTTGATAGGACCATTTACTGTGATGAGGGTATATATCAGTTTGGCATTCCGTTTGTAACGCATCGAAATAAAGGCCTAAGACCTTCCCAAAATATATATATTTTTGATCCATATTCAATGTTAAGACGATTTTGCTATGCCCGTCTGTCTGTTGAAATGGCGACCACTGCGCGAAAACGCAATTCGGACTGCTAATTTTTATGTAGATTGATGTTCATTTTTCCGAAAAGTTTGGTATTGAAAATGAGCAAAATCTGTCCAGCGGTTCTTTGTTCAAATTTCTTTTCCAAATAGTTCATCGATTGCAGGTACCTTTTTAAAACTTGACCGATTAGACCATTAAATTTTCTAAGTCAAAAATATTTTAAAATATTTCAAAATTTATTCCGTTTTCTTAAAATATAAATAATGCCTGGTTTTTATTTAAATGCTAATACGCCTATACAATTTATAATGTCATAAATGCCATATGACAATTTTAAAAAAATGGTCAAAAACCACACATCGTAGTTCCAAAAAATTAAGAAATCGGTTAGCATAAAAAAAAATAATTTTTTAAATATTTCTGAATAAAGATTTGTGCACAGAATTATACAAAAATATGTTTTTTTTTAATATCGTCAACCGTATAGGATTTATATCATGTCAAAGTTTTCAATTTCTTTTCCATTCATTAATTCATTTGATGAAAAGAATTTATTGAAAGAAAATTATACAAAAAAAAGTTATTTTAATAATATTAAACAATTTTCCGCAAAAATTCAGAAGAAAATTATATTATTCCATTGACTTAATTTTATGAACAATTTACTCTGTGTAAATTTAACATCACAAATAATGATTATCGGGGGTGTTCTGTAAATCAAATCCACTTAAAATTATTCGTTTCTGTACAACAAAAACACATGATTTTATGTAAAAACTAATAGTTTTTTGTGGATTTGGTTTTCAGAACACCCCCGTACATTGGGAAATATATTTTACTCTTCCTAAGGAATTTTCCACCTATGTAGGAAACAGTATAATTATATTAAATCGATAGAAATCTCTTTAATTAAGCTTCAAAAATAAATTGAAATTTTTTATGAATATCATTATAAAAAATAAACACTTTATCAAGGTTTACACATTTAAATAGATACATATCGCACTTGATCAACAAGAGGGTATTAACTCAAAATTTTAAAATTTTCAATAGAGTCAAAAAACTGTTTATGGCCACATTTTAACAGAATTTAAAAATTCAAACATATCATAATAAGCAAATTCCATTTGAAAATATATGTACATTGTTTTTGTTTTAAATTTTACCACTCATTGCAAAAAAAAATCAGTGTTTTGAGTTAATACCACTTTTTTGAAATTTTATTGATTTAAATTTATAGAATAAAACAAATTTTATCAACAAAACAGTATCAACTCAAAATACAACCAAATATAAATAAAACAGTTTGATTATTTTTAACATAAATAAAGGCTCAAATCAAAATAATACATTTGTTATGAAAATATACGATTCATTTCTATTTCAACTTTTTTCGAAATAATACCTTCTTGTTGAAATAAAGGTAATCACTGCATTATCATGAAAATGGTCTTAAAAGTGGTTTTCGCGATAAAAGAGTAATCGGAATACGTTGAAATTTTTACAATAGATAGGCATTGATGTTGTTAGTAGATTTCTTGAAAAAAGTGATATTTTAAAAATTTTGAGTTAATACCCTCTTGTTGATCAAGTAGGATATGTATTTATGTAAATTTCTTTCATTATTAATTTGTGATATTATTTTAAGTAAATTAAAAATACACATGAACTATATTTTATGATTTTCATTTATAATAAAGTTTAATTTTCCAATTATCAGCTATAAGAGAACTTTAAATCTGTTGTTTCATTTATTATATTTAAGTTGCTGTTATGATTTTTTTTAATTTTTAGTATCCAAAGTTTTATGAGCAATTATTTATTTTAGTTATTGAAAATGTAAAGTAATTTATTTGAATTAATAAAAATATTCAATAGGGTTTAAAACAGCCATGGGCCATGTTTTGTTATTGAAATTAATTGTGTTTTTCCAGTTTTTTATAATTTTTGGAAATTTGAAATGTTAAGGATTTGGTATGAGACTCAAAATAATATGTTAAAAAAATTTTGTTTAATAATTTAGAACAGGAATCAACAATAAAAATCTTCTAGCGCTAAAATGGAAAAAATTTTGTGAAAAAATATTAAAAAAATAATTTTTTTAAAATTAATTTGAAAAAAAATACATATTTTTTTAGTAGTAAATTGTTAACAAAAACTACTTTTTTTAAGCAAAAAAAAAAAAAAAAAAAACATAAAGAAAAAAAATTTGAAATTTATTAGATTTTTTTAAAACTTCATTAAGCACTCTACAAATTGAAACTCCACATAACAGCACCAACACAAAATTATAATAATTTAAAAAAATCTGAATAAAATTTTTAAACAAATTACAGATTTAGCACAGCAAACATTAATTGAATGAATTAAAATTAAATAAAATAAGCACAATAAAAGCATTATAAGAAACACCAATTTACACATTAATTGTTAAAAATAACTAAAGAACATAAATGGTTTTCAAAGAAAAAATTCCATACTTAACTCAAACAATAATCTTAAAAAAAAAAACTGAAATTTTGAAAAAAATGGCAAAAAGTGCTTAAATTTTATAAAATATAAACTTTTAAGGGGTTTACTAGCTTTAGGTTTTTTTTTTAATTTTCTTTTCATATTTCAATAGTTTGAACACCTTTCCATATGCTGGTGAAAATTTTGGAGAAAAATTCACAGAAATGAAAAAGTTTTAGCTTGTTAAACGAACTCCTTGCCCAATATTTTCCCTAAACAATATTTACTTTAAATGCTTTTTTTTATCAAAACAAGATATTGAAAACAGGATGCCACTGTGCAGCCTTAACGGGTGGACCGATTTTCAATTGTGTTTTTTGTTTTGTAGGAGACTTAAAAATGAAGTCCCTAAAGTAGAGACATTTTTTTAATTTTTCCCTAGTATTTTTTTTTTTTGAAAAATGAAAAAAAAAACGATTTGTTTTGTTTTTTTTTTCATTTTTGAGTTCACCCGTTTTGCAAAGAAAAAATTTAAAAATGCGGCTACGCTACACAGAAAAAAAAAATTGCGCCAAGTACACATTTTGTTGAATAAAAAAAAATAATCAATTACTTTTTTAATTGATTCAATTAAAAAGTAATCAATATTTTTGTTTATTTAAAGTAATCAATATTATTCAAAATATTGATTACTTTTTAATTGAGTCAATTAAAAAAGTAATTGAGTCAATTAAAAAAGTAATTGATTATGTTTTTTTTATTCAACAAAATGTTTACTTGGCGGAATTTAAGAAATATTTTTTTGTGTGTTAGGGACTAAATAATTTAATCGTGTGTGCAAAAAAATTAATTTTTTTTCTCAAAGAGTACCCAAGGCTAAATGATGGCACCCACTTTTGCCTTTAAAAGAAGGATCTAAATTGAAATGGTTATCCGGATGGCCATGGTGGTCAGAATTCTAAATTATAATTTTTACAATAATATTTAATATTATGGTTTTCTATCGCAAAAAGAATTTCTGGAATAGACCTTTTATTTATTTTTTTTAATTGCTTAAATATTGTCGTTTTTATTGATTTCTAACCCTAGTAAACCAATTATTTATTAATCTTTCAATTATTAAAAAAAAATTACATAAAATGGGCCACTTCGATTTATGTAAAAATCACACATTTAAAATACGTTATTTTTGAATATGTCTTTCTAACTGAATGATTTCCCAAAATATTGTCCAAACTATTGATTATCTAAGGCCCACTTATAATTTTTTTTTGGTAAAATTCTATAAAACTGTTAAATCATTAAACCATTTAAAAAAAATCCCGCACTAAATCAACCAATATAAATTCCATCCTTCTTTAGACTAAAACTTGCAACTTTTTGACTTTTCAAATGTTAGTTTTAAATTACAAAATTAATAAAGAAACCATTGAATTCAAAAGAAATATTAAAAAAAATCAATTACCAATTTAATGTTTAATTAAACTAAACATTTTCATAAATAATAGAAAAAAAAGAAAACTATTCGAATTTTGATTAAAAAATTTAATTTAATTAGTCACTTTAAACTAAGAGCTTTAATAATGAGGAACACTTAAAAAAAATATTGGTCAATAAATATTTGGTAAGATTTTAGAAATAATTCAAATCATTCATATTGTTGCCCATAATAATTTTCATAAAATTTCATAACAAAAAACACAAAATTATTGAGTGCAATCACAAAGAGATGGAAAAAATAGTTTTTTTTTGTAAAATTGTTTATGTTAAAAAATGTAATTATTCCAAAGACAAAATTTTCTTTGGCATGACCCAGAGGGCCTTTAGGTCGAGTTTTTAGGTCGTAGATTAACGTTAAACTTTAATTTAACGCAGTTTTTAACCTGAATACTGCTATTGGAATTTCTTTAATTTTGTGTTATTTCAATAAAGACTAAAATTCTAAACAAGAAAGAGTGTTTCCGACAAAATTTTGTTAATTAACTTGGAAATGGCAGACAAAATTCGTTACCGGTTTAACTAAACCAAGTTTAACTGACATACCAAAAACTCGGCCTTAGACTAAGGGATTAAGAACCAAGTTAACAAATTTTAATTTTTTTTAAAATTATTTTTTTATATTTTTAAAACTTGGTTATTAAATGAAAGTTATTTCGTAGATGTATTTATTGGCATACAAAACACGACCGACATATTTTGCTATTCAGTTATTATTATTTTTTTTAAATCACATTTGTAAAGGAAATTTAATTTAATCAAAAGGATTTAAACGCCTTTTACGATATACATAATCTTTTGGCTTTAAGGTGGGGTTTCCCGAAAAACTCTTTTTTTACAAATATTTAAAATAAGTGATAACGCTGTTTAGAGCATATATTTTTCAAATACACAGAATTAAAAATATTCCTAAATCTGTTCTCGATTCACTCAAAACATAAAATATTATGATGTCAGAATTGCCGTATGGCAATTTAAAAAAATTGTCAAAAACCACGATATTTATAAAAACATTTTTAAAAAAATGTTAAACTTAAAAAATTAAAATTTATGAGAGTTTTTCAATCAAGACTTGGCCATAATATTATATAAAATTAAAATTTTTAATATATCTTCATTAGTACATGATTAATTTTTGTCAAAGTTTCAACTTTGGTTGCTAATATTTAAACGCTTTCAAAAAAAAGTTCTTCAGTAAAAAATATTTTTTTTTTTACAGTTTGATTAGTGTTTTGGTTTTATATACATCGAGATTATTTGTATGTTATTGTTAATTTATAACGATCTTTCAACCTCCGTATATTTACAAAAATAAATCAAATAAAACATATTAGCTAGGTTGATACTAGTATTTCGATATGGCTAAAGATCTCCTCAAAACCCTGAAGGCTGAAAAATAATTAGCTTAAGTAACTTAAGTCAGGTGTTGGTATTAAACGAAGACTAGAAAATACATTATAAAAATTAAAAAAAAATTAATTTTCGCTTCATACCAATACCTGACTTTAGTCACTTAATCCAATTATGTTTCAGACTTAAAATTTACTTTTGTTCTCATATTTTTAATGAACATCTTCTGACACTTATGGAGGGCAAAAAACGGGGTGAAAAAATCTTTAGACTTTAAGTTATAAAGATTTTTGTTAAAGAAAAATCGACAGATAACTTTTTTTTTTTTAAAAACTTCTTAAAATTTAAAAACCTAAAAAAATCTTAATTTGAAAAATATTAATATTGACAACGTATAGAAATATTTTTTTTTTAGATTTTTAAGCATATTGGATGTTTAATATTTGCAATATCAGACCAAACTCTTATTCTTGGGTCATACACTAATAATAATCCATGCGTAAAAATACAAATAAATGTCAAAATAACCAAAAATTTTGTAAAATAAACGAAAATTTGTACATTTTACAAAAGATTTCGTTGTTTTAACATTTTTTTCGTATTTATATCATGGATTATTATGAGTGTAGTTTCCGTAAAACGAAATCTTATTACTTTACAAATACAATTTCTAAGACAGATTTTAAATAAAAAAATGTACAGACTAATTAAAAATGTCGTTTTTCATCTCCGCTGAAAAGCACCAAATCACAAAGTTCATAAAAATAATTAACACCTTCATAATCAAATGTAGATAATTTTTGTGCGAGTATTCATAGTATGTAAACTCAAGAGCCAGAATAAAAAAGTCAGCGTTAGAAATATCTAAATTATACACATAATTTTGGAATCAGGATTGGTTTACATACTGTGTACCACAATATTTTATCCTACATAGCAATTTAATTTCTATTAATTATTTTTTTTAATAAAAAAACTGCTCAATTGCAAAATTAAATAAAAAAAAAATCTTACTAAAAACATGTATTAAATATTTTCAATTACAGACTTAATTGTTTTCTTTAAAAAAAATATGCTCTCATTAAAATATTACACCAAAAATTGCAAAAAATATCATTAAAATTATATCATGCATAAATACAAAAACATATTTTTATTACAAAATAATATTAAATTATAAATAACCGGCATAGTTTATCTAATTAAAACTCTTTATGGATATGATGAAATGAAATAAAAAAAAAATAATAACTCAAATTCATATCAAAATCAAATCATCACCAATTTAACCCACACGCATTACAACAAATAATCATTATAACATTTTATATCACACATCTCATCCACAAAGGTAACAATAATTAGTAATTTAAGTACATAAATAATAAAACATACTAATAATAATAATAATAAAAACATTATAAATATTTAATTAACTACATGAGAAATATAATTTGAAAATGAATACAGTACTAAAATTGAACAAAAACGATCTTTACAATTCGGAAAGTTTTCTGATTGTTATAGGGGAAAGTCATCAACTAAGATCACATTCGTTTTTGCTGAAAAATAAGTAATTACCGTTACACGAGGAAGTAATTTAATAAATTAAAATCCTCTGGATTGTAAAGAAAACTTTTACTACATTTTTACAATACTACAAAAATAACAACCGAAAAACAAGCAGAGTTTTTAATATTATTGCCTAATGCATATATTTTTAAGATATCACTTTAAATCTCTCTAATTTTTTATATCTAAATTTGTTTGCCACAATTATATATAATTTAAGGAAAATATATTTGGTTTATATTACTCTCTTTATTCGAAATTTGACGTGTATTTATATAAATTTATTTAATTAATTAAATAATTAAATTGTTAAACTGATTAAATTGCCCTTACAATTTTTTTTATCAAGTAAAGAGTTATATAGAATTTATAACAGTTTTGTTCACTTTCAATGATTTTTCATAATAAAAAATCACTTAATATTAAAAACGAATTATTCCCGAAAAATAAGCATACAAAATTTAGTTATTTTTCATATGAAATTAAAGTAATTTTGTATGAGTCATTTCTGGTTGATTTTGTAAATTTGGGTGCTTTTTCATTTGGGTCATTTTGATTAAAGTATAATTTTCGTTTTTACTTCAGAGCAATTTTTTATTGGGCATTTTGCCTAAAATATAAAAATTGGATTATTTTTTATATGAACCAATTTTGTATGACTTTTTTTTTTTTGGTGATTTTTCATGTGGCATTTTGCCTAATATAAAAAGGTGTGTTTTTTCCCTATGAAATTTAACACAATTTTGAATAAAAAATTTTTGTTCGATTTTTCGTTTTTACTTTAGGACGATTTTTCATTGGGTCATATTGCCTAAAATATAAAAAAATTGATTATTTTTCATATGAACTTTATGGCAAAAACAAAAAATCGTTTTTGTTTTGGGTGATTTTTCATTGAGTAATTTAGCATAACATATAAAAAGTTATGTTATTTTCCTTATGAAATTTAACTCAAGTTGGCATAATTTTTTTTGGGTGATTTGTGGTTTTTGGGCGATTTTTCTTGGTATATAAGTTTTCTTTAAGGTTGTTCGCAAGGGGTGTGCTAATTGTTGTATAGTCATATCGAAAATGGAGATGGTAAAATTGTATTTCAAAATATACAACAATTGTCAAGATCTTACGTTCCAAGGCACACTCGTTTCATTGCAGGCCACTTTTCCCTACCTGTAGTTAAACTACTTCACCAATATTTTTTTTTTTCATTGTCTAGTATATTTTATATTATTAAAATTAATTATTAACAAAATATTTAAAATATGCAATGAATTCAAAATTGTTAAATGAGCATTTTTATTATTTCTTAATATTTTTTTAACCTCATCAAAACTTAAAAATATTTTAAAAATAATTTATATCTCAGTGATACGAAATCACATTAAAAAAATGTTTAAAAAAACATTATTTTTTTTCTTTTTTATTATATATTTGTGTAGCATATTTTTCTTGTTTTCATAAAAATATATCAATATTTTCAACTTAAGTTCGTTTTAAGTTCGTTGTATTGCATAAATAACTTTGGTGCAAATGGTAAAGCGGTCTACTTTAATACAGCATATCGTGTGTTCAATACTCGCTTTCACCAAAAGATTTTTTTTTGTAATATTTAAAGAAACATCCCTAAAGTATGCTGCACATTTTTAATAAATAAAAATGTTAATATATATTTGAAAAAGACCTTCCATGAACTATTGAAAAATAGCATCCGTGCACTGTTTAAAATGCTATTAAAGAAGTTACATATTCACTCCATCCGCCCAATGACACGACAATGTTAAAATCATTAATGATTCATCTGAATTTGCACCACATCCGGCTCAGTAGATGTGGTGTTTTTACTACTTCTTCCTCAGCTCTTATTTTGCTGGGAATAGATACTATGTTTAGTGCAATATCTTCATCTGTGCTAACAGAGAGAACCCAAAATCTTCGTCAGATAAAAAAAAAAATTGCCATCTCTATTTCTACCATACAACACTTAATACACCTTGTGAATACCTTTATTGTATTTGCCTAAATTATATGAAATTTAACCCAATTCAGCATACAAAATTTTTCGTTAATTTTTTGTTTTTGGTGAAAAACGAAATATTGCCAAAAAAAAAAAAAAAAAATGGTACAAATTTGGAAACAATTTAAATTTTACGCAAAAAGAGGGAACAAAAGGGATAAAAATTTAATAAAACATCATTCAAAAAAATCGCGAGCGAGAATTTTTTTTTATTAATTTCTCTTATACCAAAGGGCTTAGCATTCAATGTGTTAACTAATTTTTCGACAAAACAGTTAAAAAGCGCTAAAAGCATTTTTTAGGAATATATAAATAACTTAATTTCACAATCTCGTACATGAATAAATAAATACACATTGTGTATTTAAATAAACGTACCCTAAAATTCGCAATTGCTTGCTCTTATGTTTCCAAAATTATGAGTTAAACTTACTCAAATAAAACACATATTTTTCAAAATTTTATCAAAAATAAATAAGTTTTTTTTGAATAAATTTGTGAGCTTCTAAAAAGAATCGTAAAGACACAAGAGTTTAAGGAAAATTATAAAATAAAAAAAATGGTTAAAATTGACTAAAAAGATATTAAATTTTTAATTTATATGTTTTTTACAAATGTTGTAATTCGTTAGCCCAACCCTGATCCTAATTTAAGTAGGGAATGAACACATTTTACAGTTTTTTCCTATCTTGCTTAGTTTTCGCTATGTAAAACTTACACACATAAAAATAAAGTGTCAACCGAATTGAAAAGTGTATTTTGGTGGTTAAACCCAATCTATTCGTTTAGTATAACCATACTCAAATGCAACTAAAATTCCGTTGTGTTAACCGAATTTTGTCGTGAAATTTAGTTGTATTCAGTTGTACCAACCGATTTCAGTCGTAGTTAACGAATTTTAGTTGGCAAATGGCTACCTTTGTTTCTGTGTGTAAATTTTGCTGATATATACTATTCTCTATAAAATATCAATTTTTCTTTAATCTAAACCAATTTAAATTTGTTCAACATTAATATTTCTTTTTTAATTTAGCCAATTATTTAACTAATTACTACAAATATACTAATAACTTAAAAAAATCTGTGCTATTATTATATAAGCTTACTACATATATATTTTTTTCATTTATGTCATTCAATTATGTAAATTTTTCTAATTTATATTATAAACAAAAAAAAAAAAAAATCGCTGCAGATATTGTTAAAATACTCGTATACTAATTGTTTATTCAACTAAAAACAAAACCTATACCCACTCAATAATGTACAATTACATTTTTATTTCGTTAATTTTATTATTAACTAAACAAATTTGAAAACATAAATTACAAAAAAAAAATAATAAATAATTAAATAAAATAAAAACTTCTATAATATAAATGTCTCTATTATACACGTACACTGGCAAACAAAATAACTAAAAATACTTTATGTACTATTTATACAATTAATTAAATTAAAATATATTTCAATTGATGGATATACAAATAAAAATAATTATAAATAAAATAAAACATCAATATTTGAATGCATAAATAAAATAAAATTTTATGTAGCAATAGAAAAATAAAATTAAAATAATTGTTTTTTATTCCAAAAGGTTCGATTTCAAAAATTTCGAATTCGTAAATCTTGCACAATGTGCAAATTTGTAAAACAAATGCTACCCTTTTTCTATTTTATAACACTTACTCTTGTACTTTAGTCAGGTCTGTCAGAATTGCCTATTTTTTGCTACAAAATGTGCAAAATGACAATTTATCGATTTTTGCTCGAAAAATTTCGATATTTTGTTACCCATAACTATAATTTTTAATGATTTATTATAGTACTCAAAATCTAATTCTTGCACTAAAGAGCAAAAGAAACAAAAAAAATCTTTAAACATTTCGAAAACAATTTATGTTATTTTTTGCATAAGATTTCTGAAACAAAACGTAAAACCCAACTGTTTGAAAACTCGTTTTTTTTGTTTTTGCTTAAACGATATTTGAGCAATTCACCCACGCTGCTTTCAAAAATTTTTCAAAATTTTGGCATTAATTTCGACCGAGTTTTTAAAAAATCCAAAGTTTTGATATAAATCTTCAAAAGAAACGTTCAAATGATTAACCCTTTCACGAGTGAACTTAAGCTACTGGAAAATTTAAATTTTTTTCTGCGGACTAGTGTTTATCGACTCAATATGTCTCAAAAAAAGTGTAGTCAAAAATATTTTTTTCCAACTCCTTCTATGAATAAATACATGGCACATACGAGGGCGGATCAATAAGTCCGTGACTTTTTGAACTTCCCTTGTAGTTATATGAAATTCAACACTGCTCCCATAAAGTACCACCTGGTAATAGACTACTGTCAAATTTTGAGCAAGTTTCGTCATTTACTTTGCGTTTAACAGCTGTTCAATACATACAACCTCGTGGATTTTTTCACAAATGGAAAAAAGTGAATTTCGAGTGCTAATTAAAAATTATTTTTTGCGAAAAAAAAACCGTCAATCAAACCAAGGAAAAGCTTGATAAATACTATGGGGATTCTGCACAATCGATTCAATGGTAAAAAAGTGGTTTACTGACTTTCGTTGTGGTCGCACAAGTACAAATGACGCTGAACGTTCTGGACGGCCAATTGAGGTCAATACACCCGAAAATGTCGAAAAAATTCACGATATGTTGTTGGCCGATCGAAGAGTAAAAGTGCGTAAGATTGTTGATGCCATAGGCATTTCATATGGCAGTGTGGTTTCGATTTTAAATGATCAGTTGGGTTTAAGAAAGCTGTCTGCAAGATGGGTGCCGCGTTTGCCTTCAATTGACCATAAACGTAATCGTGACCAATAAGGTGATGGCAACAGTTTTTTTGGTTGCACGCGGGATAATCCAAATCGATTACCTTCAAAAGAGAAAAACAATAAACGGCGAATATTATGCCAACTTATTGGACCGATTTAACGAGGATTTAAAAAAACGACCCCATATGGCCAAGAAATGCCTATATTATGGACATCGAAAAATCCTATTTTTTGGAAGGGATACAAAAATTGGAGAAACGTTGGACTAAGTGTATTGAGCTAAAAGGAGATTATGTTCAAAAACATTTTTTTTTTTTTTTTTGCAAAAAACTGTGTCTCATTCAAAAAGTCACGGACTTATTGATCTATATATCTCATTAGTCGACAACGTTCAAAATTATTGAAAAAATATCTTTCCCAATTAATATCGAAATACGCGTCGAGTTTATTTCTATTATCTCGTTTTCGTCATATGACACATCTTTTTTAATTATTTTGCTATGCTAAACACGTGTGTCCAAATTTTTAAAATAGCTCGAGTCGTAAATCCAGTTTTGACAGTAGTCCTAAAATATAATTTTTTACGATATTTTAAAATTGTGAAAGGATAGAAAAGTTTGGAGGTTATATAAATCTATACATATCACTTTTTATAAATCAAATCAAACAAATATTGCTTAAATTTCTATACGAACAAAAAATAAAAAAAACTGTACAGAAACCTCTATTTTTACCTTTGACGACCAATGGGTCCATTCCAAATGTCTCATTGTTTTGAAACTTGGACCATGTCCTACCAAAAGCTTGCTCCCCTATTTCCAAAAGCGTTCGAGAAAATAAGTACCAAAATTAAGAGAAACATATTCAATTTTTTAACTTTGGGCTCACCCTACTAGTCTGAGACCATATAAGTCCAAGTGGATGGTATGATTTGGCTACATCTAACCTTTGTCGATACTCATCACACTCGGAAAAATCGGTTGAAAAGTGTAGCTAATACAAAAAAAACTAAAAATGGGATATAAATATATCAAACGTTCGTCGTCAAATGATTAATGTTTTTTCTGATTTTCAAAAAAAAAGTGTACAAATTAAAGCTTAACATAATTGGCTTAAGTCAATTAAGTCAGGCATTAGTATGAAATTAAAATTCAGAAATACAATTATTTAAATTTAAAACAATTTTAATTCATACCAACACTTGACTTAAGTCACTTAAGCTAATTCTGTTTATGCCTTTAAAATATAATACTTATGAGGGAGGACCGCTGATGGGTTTGCTCCGATTGCTCTAAAACCTGGACATGTGATAAAAGTGACAAAATAAATAAGAATGAATAACTTATTAGCTGCCTAATTTCAAGTTTAAGGTTTAAAATTTGGGGTCAATGACATTACCAAATTTTTACTACTTTCTCCTCTATCTTATATCCGAATTTCATCGAAATCTGGAGGAACAACCCAACCAACTTCCCTTCCCTTTTTATGTTTAAACACATTTAATTTTAAACTTAATAATTATTTTTATGATCTTTTTAAAAATAAAAAAAAAATTTACTTGAATATTTTTTAATGTGACTTTTTGAAGATTTGTTTTAAACTAGAAGTGCTGAAAATGCCAATTTTTTTTTTTCAAAGTGAAGATTTTTCATCAAAATCATCTGGCAGAACTGACTACATATAAAAATTAAAAAAATTAGTTTTTTGCTAATGATTATTTTTTTACGAATATTCACTATAGACGCCTAACTATGCTCTCAAGTCATGTTTAAAAAAAAACCGTTTTAAAAATTAAATTCCCAAGTCTAGTGACTTCATTTTGTATTGGTTTGGACTTGAAGATTAAAAACTGTTAGCAAAACTTATATAAAAATACAAATAAAAAATCAATCACTATGTATTTAAAAATTTATTTGTAAACCGTGTATAACAACCATTTTATACGTGTAACAACGGCCATATTTTATTATCATATCCATTAGTGCCCGACCGAAGTCACTTTTCGGATCAAAGACGAACATCAACCAAATTCACAGCAATCGGCCTAAGCAGATACCGAAGCATATTTCTAATCAAAACATCGGTTTTAACTGAATACCGAATATTTGCGAACAGGTCTTTCATATATTTTCGTATAAATTTCAAATAAAAGTACCCTGTACTTTAGATATAGACAATATTAAATGGAATTATAAAACTTTTTTAGGTTCCCAGCCAACAATTTTCTGAGTGCTCATAAATCATGACTCATATTGGAGAAAAAAATATGAGAAATTTCTGAACGTTCAGAATTCTGAGTCCTAAATGATTCATATTTGCTACGTTTTTATGAGATTTTCAAAAGCTTAACTCTGAAAATAAACTTATTTGTGACTCATTTTTGAACATTCATAAAAGAATCATATATATATATGTTTTTTATATAATTAATAACAAATTATATACTATTACCCTAACCGAGCATTAGCTACTATGGCCTTCGGAGCGTTGTAGCGAAAACAGAACAGTGCCTCTGGTGGGAATCGAACCCACGACCCCCCGCACTGATAAGACAGCACGCTACCAACTAGCCTACCTGGGCGCACATAAAAGAATCAAAAATAAAGCTTAAATAAGAGGGAAATTTTTACAAAAACTTCCCCCCCAAAATGATATTTTTCAATACAAAAATGTAAAGATTAAAAAATTAATTAAAAATACTCTAAGTTCACCCAGGTTATTTTAACAGAATAGTTACGCCGAATAGTGATACTATTCGGTGCGGAATATACCGAATAGTAACCGAATATTCGTGACATCTCTAGTAGTAATAGGCAATCGGCCGTAACATGACCGAAGTCGATAAATCGGTCTGACTTTAATAGCCATCTACAATAATAAAGTGTGGATACAAACCATATTTTATATATTTTTGTGTATTATTCTGTTCAGTTTGTGACAGTTTGTCAGTAATGCTACCAGTTTTAACAAAAATGTGTAATAGTCACATTTTGTAAGACGAAAGGTTCAAACGCTTCCAAACATTTTATAAATAACGTCACCCAGCAACATTTTTTTAGAACTTGTTTTACCACCAGTTGCATGGAACCGGTTCTAGAACAGGTACCTATGAGTGAAATTTTAAGGTTTAACTGTCCCTAAACTAGTTCTAGAACTGGATCTAAAGCGACGCGTTCTCGTCTTACACTACGAGAATTATCTGCATGATATAAATTCATTTTTGCATTAAATCGATGAAATTCGTCGATTGAAACTTTTTATTAAGTGAATGCAAGTTTTCATAAAATTGTATGAAAAATATAATTTAATTTATTAACCTATTTAACACTGCCTTTGCTTTAAAGCAGTGAGGAAATTCCCCATACCCAGATAATTCTATCAAATAGTAATGAATAGATGTATAGAAAATAGCGAAAATATATAAAACGTAAACAGTGGCTTATCAAGTTTGTACAATAAGCCCTTCAATTATTAATTTATAGAAAGAAGATCGGTAACGTAAATGTTATGTGCTGATCTGGGTAGGAGCGTATGGCAAACTTTTTTGAATGAGAAAAATTTGTTGTACAGAATGTACTTTTTATGTAAAATGAAAAGATCGGATCAAGAATTTTCCAAACTTGTTAAAATTTAAATATGCTTAAAATTACTACATTTTCTTTTGTAATGTGAAAAATTAGATATTTTCTTCCAACAAAGAAACACATTTTAAAAATTTATTGATCAGTGTTGCCATGTTACAATTTAGAAAAATTTTCTAAAAACACCAATATTTTTAAAATATTCTCAAAAATCGTAAAAATCCGATAGTTTGATAGGCATTTGCTTAAGCAATGAATAAAAATTATAATTTTAAACAATTTTAACCCGTTAAGTACATATAAAGCGTGATAGTTTGAATTTAGAATGTAAATATCACCGCTGGCGAAATAAGTGTGCAAAAACTTCAGAAAAGCTTATTGAGACATCTATCTAAAAAATTTCGCCAAAAAACTCATAAATTCTGTATCTAATTTGTGATTATAGTACTATGTTTCCACTTACGTGTTTTGAGCAAAACATGTGTATTGGTGAAAAAAATGTATGGGAAAACATGTACAAAACATGCTTTATTTCAAAACACGTCCAAAACATGTGCAGTGGAAACGTAGTATAAAATTTTACTAAAAACAAATTTTATTTAAAAATTTTCAAATTAAGAGCTTTTTGTTGTAAAATTCATAGAACAGTAATTTTTACAAATTTTTAAATTTTTTTTTTAATAACCATATGCTTCGTTTTGACTGAAAAGTTTATCTATTCAAAAGTGGATATGTTTGCAATGAAATTAAACAGTTAACGAACTTTTGACTATACCCTAAAACTAAGAAATCGTGCGAATTTTTCAACACAAATTGGTATGAACAAGACCATGTAACCAAATAAGATTTATCAGCACTATCTAGAGGAAATTTTGTCCAAAGCGATTTTGATGTTAGTGTCCTGCAACAAAATAATGGTTAATGCTACAAAAAATTGGCTCCAAAGACCTCATCTTTGCTTCAAATTCAACTAATCAACAATTTTAATTTGTTTTGTCGTTTAAATAAAGAATTATTTTTTTTCCCTACTTTGAGAACTCGAGACGCCAACCCTACATATCATATTTCGATACATTTACTGTATGGCCTGGGTTCTATATTCCACTACGAAGTGAAAGTGGAATTGTTTTTAATTCCACATTTTCAATTCCGCTGTGTTCTGAAAAACGAGTGAATCGTTTTTTCACGACGATTTTATTTTCATTTTGTTCTTAGCAACAACATAAAAAAATGCGGGAAAAAACCAAATTATCACTTTAAAGTGAATAAAATTGCAATAAAGAAGAGTGCATTTTTTAACAAAAATAAAAATTAAACAAAAAAATACTTATTTTTAGTATAATATAAAAGAGTTTCGCAATTGTGATTTCCTGGTATTTAATTAAAAAAGAAAAACAAAGAACGGAAAATCTAAATAGAAAAAGGCTTCGTGACTGTTTAAATCCTTTGGAACTACCAGAAAAATCGTAAGACAATAATTAAAACTGAGTCGCAAGTGTTTAAAATTAATAAAAAAAATAGTTTTATTGCGTATTTTAGATTAAATAAGTATGCATTTATGTTGGTTTTAGAAGAATTATCACTAATGGCTAAAAAGACAAGCATTCCAATTATTTTGTAATTGGACACATCACTACGCTATTTCGGACAAGGAATTTACCAACAAATGATCGCAAAAGACTTCAATTTAGCAGTGGAAAGAAGTACAGCGTCAAAAATTTTAACAAATATGTGTAATGTTTTGAAAACTGTCATATGCCCAAAATGGATTAGATTTGAAAGAAGTCGCGAAGAAATTAAGAAATCAAAAAGAGAAATCAGAAAGGGAAATCATCGGTTGCGGTTCCTCATTTTCTATATTTTCGGTACCTTCGTCATTTTTATTTAATTTTTGTAAAATCACGTTTACTACATTGTCGGAACTGGTGCCATCTAAGTTTGACAATTCGGTAGATGAATTTGTGGCTGTTTACCCTTTGCTAGTCGTCCCGAATGATTTAGCAGCTGGAACACCTTCGACTGCTGTATAAAGGCCAGAAAGTTTGGCAACTTAATCTTCTTTGGATGATATGTGTTGGATATTATTGGGTCCTCCACCTGTTGCCGTTACCTCTGCTCTATTTTCTGACAATTTTTTACGAATGGTAGCCTTCCAATCAGCCCAAGCCTTTTTCCAACCAGTTGCATCGTCTTTCCTAAGCTGTTTAATGTATTGCTAAGTTCTTCCACAACTGGTCTTCAACTGTTTTGTCGCCCCTCTAAAAACCTTTGACCAAACCAGATTTTTTTCCATGAATGTTAAAAATGGGGCCTCTTGTTCCGGATTCATGTGTTTTTCCGTAAAAAATACAACACTTTTTCAGTTAAATAAACGTATATTAACAACATATCACATTTACTTACATTGTTTGATTTTTTTTTTACGTTTAATATTCAAAATAATTTTTTTTTCTAAAAAGTTTGGTTTTTCACTCAGTTAACTAATACCGTTTTACAATTACTTTTTTTGTAGTGAAATTGTTTTATAGAACACATCAAATTACTTTAATTCCACTAGAAACAAATGAAAATGAAATTTTTCTTTTCAAATCACTTATGTGGAATTGAGAACACAAATTGAGCGGAAGTTTCACTTTCACTTCATTTTCGGAATGTAGAACCCATGCGTATATTTAACCTGGACAATTATAAGTGTCAAAACTATTTGGGCAATCATACTTGCGCAATACTTTGTCTTGACTTTGACTTTGTCCATTAGAGCGATGCTAACCCTATTCTTTTAAATGAAAACACATGTTTTATATTACAAGATTCACTTTATTTTGTAATTTCACTTTTTTTTTCTTGTATAATAATATAATTTTTACTTTTTTCATGGAGTTAGCAATAATATGCCATATTTTTTTTTTGTTTTTGGAGATTTCAAAAATGTAATATTTTATTTTTGTTTTTTGAGTTTTCGTAAGTATTTTTTTAATATACCACGTTACAATATTTTTTTTTGGTGTGATTTTGTATTTTTTGTTAATATTTATATCAATAATTATTACAAAAAAAGATAAAAATTTTTACGACATTAAACTAGATGCATATGATTTTGTTTTTTTAAATATTAATATTATAATAAGTGTTAAATTTTCTTTCTTTTGGTTATTATTAAATTTCGGTATCTGAAATTTGGACAAAATATTTTTTTTTGTTTTTGTAACAAAATGATGCTTAAAATCTAAACCAATGAAAAATGTATTACAGTTTTATATGTAAATTTATTTTTAGATAATTTTTGTATATTTTTTTTTTTTTGAGGAAAAGTTAAACAGAATTTTAAATTATGGAAGTTTTCTTTTTGGAGTAGAATTTGTATATCCTTGTTAATGTGTTTTTATTACAACAAATATTAATTTTGAATTTTGGTTATATATTTTTATGTAATTGTAAACTTTTTTTTTATTTTTTTAGATTTTAAGACCTAAAGTATATAATTTTTTTTTTGTATTTTTTTAATATTTTTTGTATATAAAATGATGCTTATGTTTATGGTTATTTCTAAATATTTTGTATTTTTGGTATAATAAAATTAATTTTGTTTATATATTTTAGCTCCAAAAATGTTTAATTTATTAAGAATTTTGAATATCCAGGTGTAATTTTAAATTTCAAGTGATTTTATTTTTTTATTTTGACTAAGCCGAGACATAGATTTTTGAGTGGACACAGTTTTGTTCAACCTTTTACCACTGTGTATGACAGGATGAGTATGATTATTTAAACACTTGTATTTTGATTTACTTTTTTCTTATGAGTTTTCAAGAATCAGTATGTTGAGAAGTTAATTTTAAAACAGTCTTTGTTAAAATTAAAATATTTAGGATTTGAAAACAAATCATTGGGACAATAAATTTTTTCGTTTTTATTTTGTTCGCATGTTTTCCCATACATGTTTCCACTAAAACATATGGCATAGGATAAGTTTATACTGAACATGTTTTCTTATACATTTTTTTTAACACCAAAACACATGTTTTGCTTAAAGCACGTAAGTGGAAACACGTTATTAAGGATTATTTAAAATTTTTATTCAAACCTTTATAATGTAGTATTCTAAGCAAAAATAGAAAAAAATTTAGCTTTTCTTTAGAAACTTATTTTTTTCGACTTCAGAACCCTGGAATCTTATTTTTTTGTAAGACAAGATCATCGAAAAATGTTGATTTTAAGTTAATAAAGTCTATAAGGTACAAAGGTAGAATACGAAATCCTTAGAACTTGAAAGCTTTTCTTAGGGGACATTATTTAGAATTCAAAGAATTTAATAATTTTTTAATAAATATCAAGAAGTTTTATAAAATTTAATCAATCGCGTATTTAACAATTGGATTAGAGTACTTAAAACTTCGAAAATTCTATTAAATTTGGATATGTATTGAATGAAGGGAACAACATGCGCATTTTTCAAGCGGTCCAATCTCACTTCTAACAGTAAAAAATTATACCATTTTCGTGTTTTTTTTTTTGTTTGTTCCCTAAAAAAATCCATTGGAACTGTTTTATTAAACTAGTGCTAGTTTGCATTAAATTTTATGGAAAATTTAATTTTATTTATTAAAAGTTTCATTCAATGACAAAGATTCATTAAAAAAAATAGTTTCATTAATAGTATGAAGCTTTTCGTTAATTTTAAAAAATTTTACGTTCACTTTGTGAAGAAAAATTTCATTAGTTTACTAAAAAATTTAATAATTTTTAGTCCACTAAAATTCTGCCTGAGTATTTATATAAAACGTATCAATTTTTCCAAATTTCATCAAAATTAGCCCACACGTTTTCGAGTTGATATGGTGTCCTTTAAACTTATTCTGATAGAAACATGTGAGTCCTTGAAACAAAAACGTAATTTATTTGTAATGAAGATATTTTCACTTACATCTTTTTTATTATCGACGTCTTTCAGTAAGGTTTAGCATTTTTTGGACTTTTTACATTTTTGATTCATTTAAAAAAAAAACAATTTTTTACATTTTACAAAATTTCAACTTTGACTATTTTTTGATCCTACATTAAAAATTGATTATGTTTTCTGTCGACATAATTAATTTTTTTTTTTTATTTAAAAATCAAACATTTAAAAATTCCAGTCTAAAAGTGAGCAAGAGAGTTAATTAAAATTAGAGAGTTAATAATGTTAGAAAATGTATACACGATTTTGTGAATAAATTTGTTATTAATTTAATGAAAAGTTTCATTGGCTGAAATTTCGGTCGTTGTGGCTAAACGAAATGCATTTTCATAAAACTTTATGAAAATTTTAAGATTTCTCCCTGTTCACAGTGGTAAAAACGGTTTATATAGACGATCTTGACCGATTTAATATATTCTTTCAAAGTTTTTGTTTTAATTCGTTTTTATAGACATAAGTCATCATTTTGTTTATGATTTTGGTAACCTAAATGTTATAAATACATATTTTCATGACATTTTTTTAATACCAAAAGTTTTGAAATTTAGTATGCTTAAATTTTAATTTATATTTTTTTCCATTATCTTTTTTTGGATTTTAATTTCTAATAAGTATAAATCTTAAATATTTAAATAAGAATTATAATTTTTTTTTGGTTTAAGGGTGGTTAAAATTGTAATATTTTGTTAATATAATTTTTGAAATTTGTTGTTTTTTCTTTTGTATGCCTTAAATATTTATTTTTGAATATTTATGCCAGTGTTGTATTTTTTGTTTGAATTTGTTTGAGTTTTTATTTTTTGTCATATGCCTTGAATTTGTTAAATTTTTGCTTGGTTTTTTTTTTTTTTGTTGATGATTTTTGAAATTGTTGTTGTAATATTTGAAAATAGAAAAATTATATATATTTTAAAGTTTGTATCAAAAACCCGAAAAATTGGTTTAGATTTGTAAAACATAAATAAAAATGTTAAAAACTAAAATAAAATTAATATTCAAAAACATTTTTCAGCCTGAATTATTGTTGAGTTTTGATTTTAGACCAGAAAGTAATAAAAATATTTTATGGTTATTTCAGAAAAATTGTTAACCAGTAAAGTGAGATTTCGGTTTGTGTTTGTTTTGATTTTTCATTAAAGTTTTATTTCAGTTTTTCTATAGATTTTACTGTAATTCTTGTAATATAAAATTTTATTGTTTTTTATATTGTTTTATTTTTATTGTTGTATATTTTCAATAGAAAGTAAAAAACAGAAGAGGCATTTGTATTTGTTACACAAAATTGTCTTGGGTTACACAATAAATGTTTTGAAACTGCTTTAAATTTGTGTTTCATTTAATAAAACTTTAAATTATTTTAGCATTTTTATTTGTTACCCAATACAATTCGAGTTGTTTGTGGTCTTTTTTTTTTTTTAACTGTAAAAAATCTATTGCTTTTTGTATATGGTTTGTAATTTTTTGCATTTCTGTAAAAAATATATTGTAAAAAATTCCTTGCAATATTTTGTTAATTTTTAGTAGCTTGGCTATTGTTTTTTGCTGTTGTATGTAGTATAAAATAATTTATATTTTAAATAAAAATCAGTTTTTTTTTGTATTTTCAATTATTGTACTATTATTTGCAGTTGTTTTTTTTTTATTATTATGCTATTGTAAAATTAAGAAACAATTAAAAAAAAATTTTAGAAAAATTAAATGATTACTTTTTCATTCAGTGTATCTGTGCACAGTGGGTTATAAAAGCGTAAAAAATTAATTTAAAATAGTAATCCCAAAAAAAAAACTGCCTGATTTTAATATAACTGGTCTACACTGAGATAATTTTTTGCATAAAAGCAATATAGTTGCACAGAAACACGTCCATTCAAATTTCTCATAATGTTAATGCAGGTTTTAGTTAAATTTTATGAAAATATTGTTTAATTTGTTAAAAGTTTCATTCACTCAATAAAGAAGTTTCATAAAATGTATGAAGCTTTTTTTGTAATTTAAAAAAAATTTGATAATTTTGTAAATTTCATTAGTTTACTGAAAATTTTCTGTATATTTTATTCTCTCTGTATATCGTTACAATTTAGAAAAATTTAAATCAAATATCCACAAACACTACTCCCTCTTTCCTCCTTCCCATACCTTATTTTCCTGATCCTTACAATGCACTGCATGAGTAGGGGGCATCCCCTGAGTATTGGTTAAATTATAAAAAAAAAAAAAAAATATTTTTAATGAATAGAACAAATTCCTTTAATAGGTTTCCTATACACAGAGATAATTCCGAGGACGAGTTTAAATGAAGTTTTCCTAACAATGTGATTGAAAAAATTCTTAAACTTCTTGAAAAAGCTTCATAGTTTCAATGAAACTACTTTTAATGAAACCTTTTCGTATGAAATTTTTCATGAATAATATGAAATTTTTCATTAAATTTTAAGAAAAACTGCATTAATTTAATGAAAAGTTTCACAATTCATAGATCTAATGCAAAAATTCCTTGATAACATGCAGATGATTCTCTCAGTGTAGAATATAGAAAAGAAATGAATAAGTGCCGACTACAAACATTTTATATATCAAAAGTTCTTTGATACATACATTACATTAAAATTGACCGAGGATCTTCAAACTTGATCAATTTTTTGTACACACATCAATGAAGCCCAAAGCACATCTCCATATACAGTTTTTCAAATTTTTAAACACTATCGATTTTTTCACTGTTTAAATAAAAAAAATAACAAATGAATGTAACTTTAAAGAGCTCTTTTGTGGAAAGTTATCGGATTTCTCTCATTCGATTCAAAAAAGTATATATTAAAACAATAAATTTTTGACGCAAATGTAATTTTTAGATGCATTTTTGAAATTGTTCTCCCCCCTTCAAGATTTTTTTTATAAATAAAATACAATTTAGCTTTTTCAGTGACGCAAATTCCATACAATTTTCTAGTTTTTTTTTGAAAAAAAAACCATACTTATTATTTATTTCCATACAACAAATTTCTTTTTTGTATAATTTTGATTTTTTTCATTTTCAAAATAAACAATAAAAGTGATTTCTTAAGGTTCATCGGTTCAAAAAATGCATTTTTTGAAGCAGTTTGCAAAATACATGCAAAACTTGCATCTACATCAAAAATTTATTTTTTAGACAGACAAAATTAAAAAATCACGTTTTTGTATTGATTATAGTGGAATCTGAATTTTAAACTGTTTTAAAAAACCAGCTGAAAATATAAAAATTACAAATTATACAAAAAATTTAATTCTTTGTATGGTATGATATAGTAGATAAGTTTTTTGTTTGCTTTTAACTGAGGGAATGCGATATCATTCGCGTCACAGAATATAAAAATATCAAGTTTTCAATTGATGCATGTTTAAGCAATATTGAATGGGAGAACAATTTCGAAAATGCATCTAAAAATTGCATTTGCATCAAAAATTTATTTTTTTTTAATGTATTTTTTACTATATAAATGTGAAAGAAGACATCCGTTGAAACCGAACGCTTTTTGAATTAGAGAAATCCTATAACGATTTTCGGCTCTATATGGAACTTCAAAGTTATATACTTTTAAGATTTTTTTTAATTTTGTTAAAAATTCAAATCGTGAAAAAATCGCGATTTTTTTTTAATTGTAAGAACGGAATATGGAAATGTGTAGAGTTGGGCATTCTAGTTCATATTTCATTTCGTTCATTTGCATTTATTGTACTAGCTCGTTCTTTCAGCTCTTAAGTTTGTTCGACAATTTTTTTTCATTATTATATTGGTTAATGGTTAGTTTAAAAAATCTGCACAATATGAGAGAATATCTCAAATGAACGGTTAAAAATTAACTAGTTCAATATTAAAGT
This sequence comes from Delia radicum, assembly GCA_021234595.1. Classification (NCBI taxonomy): domain Eukaryota; kingdom Metazoa; phylum Arthropoda; class Insecta; order Diptera; family Anthomyiidae; genus Delia; species Delia radicum. The sequence continues at coordinate 230,486,213 of CM037853.1, read as the reverse complement.
TTGGGATTTTCGCTTACACTGTCAGATTTGTTAAACATACAATTGACCAATATAACAATATGAATAATTGAAAAAAAAAATGTCTAACAAACATATGAACTAATGGAACGAACTAGTTCAATAAATGTAAATGAACGAAATGAACCATGAACTATAATACAAAACTCTAGAGATGTGCTATAGACTCCTTAGAGAATATATGTTTTTAATATAAAGAAAATCGGAAGATATATGGTAAAAATGGCAATTTTTCATGATCTTTCAACGAATGAATGATACAAGAAAGAGCTTTCTAGCTTAAAGTATTCAATGCTTTTTTTCTTTAACTTTTAAGCCAAAATTTCCCAATGTGCATAAACTAACTCTAACAATGTGACTGGTTGTTGACTTTGCTAAAAACAGTGTTCAACCAATGCAGCAACACTTTTCTTTGAAAAACAAAAATTAATTTAAATGTTTCAGTAAAAAATAATACGTAAATTCAATTATTCTCACTTTCTGATAACAAATTAAAAACTTGCATTTTAAAACAAATTAACAAAATATTTTTAAATATATTGATATTATGGTATACTTGAAGGGATATGTAAGAAATATAAATTGTATTTATATGTATTAAAAAAAAAAAAAATTTTAATTTAAAAAGTAATTCCATTTAAGGCTGAATTCATAAAAATAAAACAATTATTTTATATATGTAATCATGGTACTATTTGTTTGTGGTTTCTTTGGGATTTTTAAATCTCATTTTTTTTGCATATTATTTTTTTTATACAATTAATAAATAACTTTGATTTTCTGGTTTGTTGGTTTGTGGGGGAAGGTTGAAGTTTGTTTAAATTAATTATAAATATATGATTTTTACTATAAAAAAAATTATATATATACACTTAATAAGTTATGATTAAAGAACCCCGTATAAAACTACATTCACACTGAACCCCAAAATATGTATTTTCGTTTTTTCAAGTTTTCGACTATCAAATTACATACAAATTTTAAATCGAAAACTTGACGAAATACGCAAATACGTATTTAGGGATTCAATATGAACGTATTATAAGCCAAAAATATTAAAGTTTTGAAAAGTTTTTAAAATTATGTTGGAGGTTTGTTAATCATTTCTTATTAGTAACATTTTCACATAATTTAATGATTGATCATTTTTAAATAAATCAATAGAGTTTTTTTTACAACATATGTAGAAAATGTTGCTTAAAAATTAAGTTATTAAAATGATATTAAAATTTTAAAAATTATTATACAAAATAATATCTTTTGCTATTTTTTAGGTTAATTATTTTTTAATAAATTAAAAAACAAACAAAAAATCATAATATTTTAATTTGTAACTATTGTTTAGTTATTATTTTTTTTTTGTTTTTATATTTTCATATAATCCCTGTCAATTGATATTGTTTTTAAAAACAAAAATATAACAAATTCACTGTTTTATTTTTTTTATATTTTATTCTATGGTTTTTTTCATCTCTGTATTGCATTCTGTAAAAGTTTTTTTTTTCTAATGAAACTTTTATTTAAAATTATATTGTAATTTATTATTAAAATGAGTTTTATCTCCATAATGTATATTTTATATTAATTAATTCCATTTATATAAAATCTTAAATTGAAATAAAATTTAAATTATTTATATTTTTTTGTTTATTTTGCAATATAACTAAAGAAAATCATAACTATTTCAGTATTAAGATCCTATTTTGTTGTGGAAATTCTTCTGCAAATTTTTGGTGAGTTTTTGTTTATTTTTCATCAATTTTACTATTTTTTTGTTTGGTTTTGTATTAGTTTTTCTTCTTTTTTAACTATGTATTTTCTTATTTTTATTTAACTATGTTTTATTTTCATCTCATATTTTATTTAATATTTTTTCATATTTTGATTGTAAAACGAATTTTTTTTCTGTTTGCTTTTATTTTCTTGTATATTGTAAATATTATTTTGGCAATAAAAAAAAATCAGTAAAAAATTTGTTATTTTAACAGAAAATTTGTTTTGATTTCTATTTTTGTTGCTGTTTGTTTATGGTTCTATGGGCACATTGTTGATTTAAAAGTTTGTCAATGTTTGGAACAGAAAATATAATTCTTAAGAAGTTCTGTTTAAATTATTACATATTTAGAAACAACCAATTTAAAAATATTATCTTGAAGAAAAAGAATATAGTGAGAGAAAAACATAAATTAATTTTTAGCTAAAAACTACATAACAATGAGAAAAAAGAAGCACAAAAACTTTATTAAAAAACTGTTTTAAATGCTTTTAAATTTTTGTTTTATACGCCCCACTGTATTATTTAGTGCTGCCAAGACTACACATTAATAGAAAAAATACCCAGGCAGAAAAGTACAATCGGCACAGTACTAACAAAGCTTCGGCGACGATCGGTTATGTGTTGGCAGAACATGGGATTAACAATCGTGAGAGTATTGTCCTGTTACCCGATTGATAACAGTGGCCAAACGTTGCTTGCCACCGTTGGCATATCGTTGGAAATTCAAAAGATTTAGTGCTTTCCAAATAAATAAATTTTGTGAAATGTTTATGAAAGACGCTTTTTTATATATATAATTGCTATAATAAAATATTTAAAAAAGTTAATGCTACTAAAAGCTGTTATATTGGTAAAAACAATAGTAGTAGTGAATGTTGCAGGTTATACTGGGTATCAATTATGTATCTTTATTAAGACACACGACAGTGAAATGACACCTAAATCATTCTCGTTTTAACAGCGTAAATGTAATAGTTTTTGTTGTATCGGTTTCATATGACATTTATAAGATATGAGATGAGTAAACAAAATTAGTTCCATCCCCGAAACGATAATGATTTAGGTATCATTTCATTGTCGTGTGTCGTAAAAAAGATACATAATTGATACCCTGGCAAAACACATGCTTTGCATAAAAAATTGTGCTTGTATAGTACAATATTAGTTGCAACTTTGGTAATTTCTAACATGGTGGTCAAGTGGTTTAAAAAAGTGGCAAAAGGAGTAAATAAGTGGATTAAGCCCAAGCTCTCCGTAACATAAACAAAAACTTCTTTTTCGGTGAAACTTGATAGCACTTTAAAACAGCAAAAAAGACATCCACTTACGACACATCACTTAAATATAATTTCGGCTCTCTGAACACGAATCTAGCAAAATCAAAATTGCAGTTAGTTTTCAAGTTATTTAGATTTTTGAACACCCTATTTTTAAGCAGTTTTGATTCAATATCTTGAAATGCTAAAAACTTGTTATCTGTTTGAAACCTTTTTCAGTTTAGTTTTCACATAGATTACATATATTTCAAACTCTCTTCTTTTAACAACAAATACATTTTTCACACATTCTCATGAGTTACGTGCACTAACAACTAATGTCAAAGAGTTTGAGATCTATGTAATCTATGAGTTTTCATTTCAACTTAATAATGATTTTTAATGTTCAAGTATATTAAGTATATAAGGAACTGGAAAAATCTAATTTTTTTATTAATTCCTATAGTTGTTACTACAGCTGATGCATTTTGGATTTTATTAATTTCACGTAAACGAACAATATTTTGTATTCAACTCTCAAAACCGTTATATTCCCTAAAATATTTGTAAAAAAAAAAATCGAAATTTTTAAAAAGTTTAAATATGTTGTATTTATATGAAAGAGTAGGGTTTTATATTTAAACAAAAAATAAATTAATGCCTGTCTCTATGTAGCTAATTAAATGATTAAATTTTAAACAAGAAATTTATTTATTTTACTATTTTCTTTAACCCTTCACTGCATGAATTTTTTGTTTGTTTTGTACACCACTCTCTTAATTGTCAAAATTTCAAATTGTTTTGCAAATATTTCAGAAAGTATTCAATGGTTTTGCAACTTTAATGTAAAATATTTTTTGTTGTTATTTAAAAAACTAAATCGGCAAGCTCCGGTTAAAACTAGAGAGCTTAAACTGAAAAATGAGAAATATTCAACTCATTACAGCATCCAATAAAAATTATTATACTCAAATGAATTCTTAACTTCTGTAGACCTTAAAAATATAAAAATTTTAACACTTTAAGTTCGATGCCACGGTATTGAGGCAAAAGTGAAGGCTGTTTAATGAAAATCAAAAAGTTTAAATATGTATCTCGATAACTAACCGTGATGCGAAAATTATGTATTGCATAAGGAGGTCGTTCCGAAAATTTGTCGAATTGTGTTATTAACTATCAGACCTATGAAGAATTAATTCAAAAAGAATAATTTTCAAAGATAAATCAAAATTGCGAATCAAAAAATAACAATTCACTTTTTTTTAATTCGTAAGCTTTCTTATAAATATTTAGCTGTTTTGTGTTTATATTCTGTGAATTAGGTACAAATTTGTGATAATTTATTCATATGATATGAAACATCTCTATATCCTAAAAATATAATTAAATTTTCGATCGTCATGAAAGGTTCTTTGACCAAAATATGGTGATTTTGGAAAGTGCACTGTTCTAGGTTAACAGATTTTTGTAACATAGCAATCTTAAATGGGCTTGAGAATTTGATAAAAATATATCTATAGAAATTTGGCAGCACTTTATTAGTTCTTTAACAAAAATAGAATAATTTGGCATTATTTTCAAATAGGGTATGGGAAAGGCATTTTAAGAAAATTTCAGTAATTTTAAAATAAATGTTTTTCAAAAAAAAAAAAAAAAAAAACAAATAGATATTTTTTATAATAATCAAATAAAGATCTTATAATAATAATTTTAATAAATATCGAGGTAGAAGAGCGATATTCATTACAACTTCAATATTTGTCATATTGTATTGATTTGAGTTTGATTTTAAGGTAATTTTTTATGTTTTTAACTATTTCAATATATAATAATATACAATTATGTTTTACTGATTTAACATTTCAATTATAAACTATTTTTTGTTATGTGTATATCAGATTTGTAAATTGTTTATAAATAAAAACTAGATTTATTTCATTTATTTTAAGTTGTTTCTCTTTCTTTCTGTATATTAGGCGCTTGTGTTTGTTTTTTTTTTTTTTTAAAGACTTATAATTACGATATTTTGAAAATAAACAGAAAAAATTTATACAATCATATAACATATATTTATAACTTTTTTTTTTATATATTGTTGTATATTATTTAAATACAAGGAACCTTATTTTGATTATTGACAAAATTAAAAAAAAAAAAATTAAAAGTGAAAACAAAATTCATGAACTTCTTAAGAACTTTTTTTCTCTGTTTAAAATTGAAAAACTTTCGTTTAATGTAATTTTTGTTTATTACTATGGCTAATGAGGCTATTGTTGTTTTTGTTAGTTAAAAAATAAATATTTTTTTGTGGTAATAAATAGATACATTTCATTATTTCCTTTTTCTGTATTCATTACTTTAAATTGGTTTACAATCAGTTCTGTTTTTATGCATTTTTTCAATCATTTTACTATTTCTTATATTTTTTAATCCTGGTTATTTTTAATTATTTTTTTTTCAATCATACAACATATAGGTATATATTTTTTTTTTGTTTAATAATAAATAGTAGTTTATTTTTATATGTATGGTTTTTTTTTTACTTTTATATATATTACAAAATATTACACTACTCGACATATTTACGTTTTTGCAGAACCTCTTTTTGAAATACATATTTTTTAATAGACGTTGAACCAAAATATGTGCAATTTTTTTTATCTCATTTGCAGTTTTTGAATTATCGCTGTTTTATATTTACATCCTTCATTCCCATGTTTTCGTATATTTGGCTTAATTTTTCGAAATTTTATTGCAAATTCATCAAATTCTTTTTGAGAATATAAATCTACACAAACTTATCTTCCATTTGAGTATATTCATGTCGTTGTTTGTTTCAGGATATTTTACCGGTATTGCAAGCAAGGATAATTTTGCATGTTTAGTCTTATACTTTTAAATTTTATGTATGCTTAAAGTTTTGCTTCAAAAACCGTTGAGTAGGTTTTTGAAGCGAGACTCGACGTACGAAAAAGCGGTAATTTGGCGCAAAAGCGGGATATTAAAAAATTGTTGTCTAAAAATACAGATTTAAATAAATGTGCAATTTTTTAGTTAAAACGCTTAAAAAAAGGCTTTGAGACATCTGAAATTGACAAATTAACAACAATTTATGTTATGCACACAGATAAATAGAGTGTCAACCGAATTGAAAAGTGTATATTAATGATAACAACTTATAAATTCAGTTAGTACGACGATATTAACATAAGATTTCTGAATATATTGATTATTGCATCTAAAATTCAGTTGAATTTACCGAATTTTGTTGTGAAAACTAATGTTCAGATTTACCAACCGACTGAAATTCGTAATAACAGAACTTGAGTCACAGTAACCGTATTTCAGTTGGCAAATAGCTAAATTGTTCTCTGTGTGTGGAAATACCTTATTTGGAACAATAATCTCAAATATTATTTCGGCATTTTTTTTATGAAAAATATTTGTTAAGAATTTTTTTTTATAATTTTTCAAAAAAAAACCAAATTGTTTAAAGGGCTTCTGTAAAATTCTCTCAAAAATACCAAAATCGTCTGTATTTTTCCAAAATTTTAATAATTTTTAAGATTTTGTTTATTTGAATTTGCGTATTTTTCTATAAAAAAAGAAATCAAGAATAAAATTTATATATTCTTTGCATGGTCAAAAAATTGGGTTTGGCACAACGAATGCCCTTATGACACATTTTTTTCTTTTACTCGCCACCATAAAAATTTTTACTTGTTCTGATAACTTTATTTCAATTAAAAACTTGAACGTTTTTAAAATATTTTGTTATTGTTTAGAAGTTAAGTTTATCGTTGTTAAGAAGTTTTAAATATAAAAAGCGGGATTTAGGTTTAAAAATCGGGAGAAAAATCAATTCGGTACCACCCTTTAAATAGCGGAATAGTTGGTCAGGTCATGTATGCTAAACAAATTTAAAATTTTATCACTATGCGTAAACTAAACATTCCACTAAACTCATGTTCCATCCATTAAAATATCGTGAAATATTTAAAAAGAAAAAAAAAATTATATAAAAAAATGGAGAGTACATAACATAAACATAAAAATCGCGATATTTTAAAAACTACAAATGAGAAAAAAATTTAGATTCAGAGTACCTAAATCTAATAGAAAATATGAATTACAACGACAGATTCAAAAGTTAAGTAATATTAATATACATATTTTTATATGAGCGACTTTTTTTATTTTAGTATTTCAAGCATGTAAAAATATAAGTTGAAATTTTAAGTTATTTTCTAAATATTTCCGGAAATTTGCAATGGATTTTGGAATTTAAATACAAAAATGTATTCATTGGAATGTCTAGTTTATGCACAATGATAACATTTAAAAATATTTAAACTAAGAAATGATACTTTCCAACTTCCTTGCAATACCAGTGCGATATCCTGATACAAACGCCGACCATGATTATACTCAAATTAAAGATAATTTTTTGTAGATTCATATTCTTAAATGATTTTCGCGATAAAATTTCGTAAAATTAAGCAAAATATACGAAAAAAAATGGGGTGAATGATGCCAATATAAAAATCGCGATATTTTAAAAACTGCAAATGCGAAAACATTTTTGTTTGCCATATTTGGATTCAGTGTACATAGGTTTATTAAAAAAAAATATGTGTTTCAAAGCCAGTTTTTTTGGCCGTCGAGTAGTGTTATTAAAGTAAAAAATTGTTTAAAAAAAATAAGAACTAAATTTTAAAACGAACATATAAATTATTTCAACTAAATTTAATTGATTTTGATATTTTATGTTTTTTAAGTATGTAAATAAACATTTAATTATTTTATTTTTAAATTACTTAAAATCTTAATACTGCATTTTGTTTTTGTTCTACTGCTATTGTTTTTCTTTTTAATAATTTATTTTAATTTAAATTTATTTAACTGAATTGGCTTTTTTTCATGTTGTTTAATTAAGTAGACTTAAAAACTATTATCACTATTGCAGAAAGCGGCTATTTTATTGGTTTTTTCTTTTCTTTCGGTTGAGTTTTCATTGATTTTTTTCATTTAATGTTTTATATTTTTATTGTTGGTTTGTTTTTTTTTTTTTGTGTAGGCAAATTGAATTTGAAATTTAATTTTGTATCCGGATATTAGTTTTTTTTTTTTTTTTTTTGGAAATAAGAGTTTTGAAAAGTTTAACAAAATTAAATTTGGATTATTTAATGAGTTTCTAAACACTAAATACGTATACTTTTGTTTTTAAAGTTATATTTTTTGTTATATAAAAGAAGAAAGGATTTTTTTTTGTTATTATGAGTTGGTTTTTATTGATATAAATTAGAAAGCCGGTTATAAAAATGCTTTTAAATTTGATGTCAAATTCCACCTGGATTAAAGCGAACAAATTAGAAAAAATGTTTCTCACTTACTATTGAAAAAAATATTTAATTTTTTGAAAGTTTTATAACATTTCAATTCAATGTTTTATAACATTTCAATATCAATATAAAAATATTTAACATAATTAAAGTAAGTTCTTAGTTTGGATACCATTTTTTGAAATTAAACTACTTTAAATTAAATTAAAAAAAAATCTTTGTTGAAATATTTGTAGAATATTGTTGTTATAGAAAACTAATTTTTAAAATCTCAGATTTCGAAAGAACTCTCTTCTATTATATTTGAATAAACGCTGAAAACGTTATAGTTTAGAGAGATTTTTAAGTATATGTTTGAGTTTTTTTTTTTAAAAAAAGACTGCTTTATGAATTAAAATTTTGCCATTTTGACAGAAAACATATGTTTTCGAAAATATTTCGGACGTTTTTCGAATATTAGTTAGAAATTTTATAAATTTATGGGGATAAGAAAGCAAAAAAAGCTACTTACAATTGCATGCGCTTTGCAAATAATTCGTATTAAACAAAACACAGGGCATGGGAGGATTTAATACTATTTCATTGAAATAACTATTTATAGTATTTAAGGCAGAATATATGGATCCCGGGCAAGACCTGGTACAAGCAGAGAGTGAAATAAATAAAAAAATTAAACAACTTTTCCATATTTCAAGTGGGCGAAGTATTCGTTGATAAATATTCACCAATTAGTATTTTCAAGATAATATCGCACACCCAGTTCAAAAGTGACTCAACTCAACTAAAATTTTAATTTTTCGGTTTTATAGTTATGGGTTTATGTTTCAATTGGTATGAAGTTGCAAATATTTTTTTCGATTTCTGAAAAATGAAAAATTTTAAGTTGAGTCACTTTTGTACTACGTGTGCGATATGTTTTGTCAGGTATAATTAAAATTTGACAGTTTCAAAAATCAGAACTAGTTCCGAATATTTGGTGTAATAAATAACACAATTTATTTAAAAATCGGTCAAATTTTTTTTATACATAAAAAAAACTATTCAAATGTTTTATTTAGATTAGATTAGATTATATGGCACTATGCACCGCGACCAACTTAGGTCTTTTGTGCTGCCTAAAGTTACCCTAAAGATTCAAGCTACCAATAATCCTATTAGGCAAAATCTTCATAATGTCCGAAGGGGAGACAAAGCGATTGCCAAGAAACTTGGCACGCCTTTCACATAGCCTCGGACATTCGCAAAGAACATGCTCTGATGTCTCAGCTACCAGTTCGCAAAACCTACACTCATCCGTGTCCGAAAGACCCCTTTTGAGCAGGTGGTATCTGAGATTGCAGTGTCCAGTCAGGTAAGACACCAGGGTTCTCAAGTCACCCCTCCCGAGGGACAAGAGTCTCCTCGATCCTGCACTGGAAAAAGAAATCAATCTCTTAGCCTGTCGTTGGCCAAGAGAGTTTTCCCAATAGAGAGAGAATTCTGACTCCCTCCACGACCCGAGCTTCTCCCTAACATACCCCAAAGGTATACCACAGAATGGTTCAGGGCCAATAAAGGGCCTTCGGGCCCCGCAATTAGCAAGACAATCTGCCCTCTCGTTGCCCTCATGCCCCTCGTGACCAGGAACCCACCCTAAGGTAAGCGAGTTGCGCCTGCCAAGTCGGTTAAGAGCCAGAATGCATTCCATGACCAGACCAGATGACACCTCATAGGACATTAAAGCCCTTATGCCGCCTGACTGTCGGAAAGAATGTAGATACGAGATCTAATAGTGCCCCTTCGTGTTTTTATTTAGATATAGTATGTTTTTAGAATTTTTTTTTATAAAATTTTGATTATTTCAGAAATTTTATTAAAAATCTAAAAAAAAAAAATTGATCAGATTTTGTGAAAAGCTATTTTAGTGGTAAACAAAATTTAGAAGTTTTTCTTTTGTAAATAAGAAAAAAAAATTTAATTTTATTTTTCTTAAATTTTGAGAAAGAAATTTAAACTTTATATTTTTTTAACAAGCCTTCAAATACATAGCCTCAATATAGCCTACTCTTTTTTTCGCTTTTCACCGTACAAATATATATCGCACACCTAGTTCAAAAGTGACTTAACTCAAAATTTTCAATTTTTCAGAAATAGAAAAAAAAAATATTTGCAACTTTATACCAATTGAAACATAAAGAAAGACATACTTATGTAGCTGTTTCTTAGCAACAGTTAACAACAACCAAATACACTGATATTTTTGTTATAGTGAAACAAGTGTATTGTGCATAATTTAAGCATATAAACCCGAAAAATTAAAATTTTGAGTTGAACTAGGTGTGCGATATATATGTGAAGAACTAAATAGTAATAAAATCTTTAAAAATCACAATTTTAACAGTCATCAGAAAGTTACAATTATTACAAAGTCGCACTTTTTTTTTGCTACATTTTCAATCATATCGATGCAGAAAAAAAAATGTCCGCACCGTAATTTCGCAACAATTTGATGCGAGAGAAAAATAATTGTCTTTTTATAGGAGTTTCACAGATCATTTCGCAAAATAACCAAAACAGACCTTTCATAAATTTGACAAATTTGTATGGTTTCATCACTTTAACTGTAACTATTTATGTATTAATAAAAGTTACACTTTAAAATGTGTTAATTTCCGAATCCTGATTAATAGTATGACTATTGGGAATTATGCAGAACTATGCAGATCTGTGTATTATTAACACAATATGAAAAAAAAAACGTTTTAAAGCTCATTTTTATAACCAGCTTACTTATTCAATATAATAAATTATTTTAGTATGACCAGACATTAGTTTTTTAGTTTTTTAACTTCTGTTTTTATTTCGAAAACTGTTTTCAGTTTGCCTTTTTTTTTAATATTATTATGATTATTAGTTTTCATTTATTTTTATATCAATTTATTATATTTATTTTTAAATTATTATGTAATATTATGGCTTTCAGACTGCAATTTTAAAATCTTGTTAAAAATTATTTGTACTTTTGGTTCAATAAATTGGGCTATTGTAGATTTGTTAGGTTTTATTTTTGTTGTTGTTGTTTTCAATATTGTTCATATTTAATATGTTTTTGTTCTTTTTTCTTGTTGTTAATTTGTTATAATAAGTATTTTACTTAAAAAAGTTTTATATTACTTATTATTTGGTCAATTATATGTTTTAATATCTTTCTTGACAAAAATTAATAATTTAATTAAATCTAATTTTAAGATAAATTTAATAAAATTATAAATTTTTGTTTAATGTTGTATTGTTAAATCATTTACTTATTTCATTTTTGTAGGGTTTGGTGGTTTAAATAAAATTGTATTTAAAAATAAATATGATGGCCAAAAGTTAGCAAAAATTTTGAATTTTGTTCAAAATTGCGGTCCGTATATATTTTTTTTTGTTTTGTTATCAAATAGTTATTATAAAATGTTACTTTATTTCAAGATTTTTATTTTTAATTTTTTTAATGATTTTTTTTTTTTTTAATATTTTAAATAAATATTTATTGAGTAAACCCCGGTTGTTGCTGCTATATAACATACAGTGTTAGCCTGTTTTGCATATTTAATGGGTAAAAGTCGTAGTCAGTGTAGATTTTTCCCAGTAATTCTATTTTTTTTTAAATATTTTGAGTTGTTGTTTTTTTTTCTATTCTTTTTCATTTCTAAATAAATAGTATTGGTTTTTAAAAACCATTTTTCGCAGTTGTTATTTTAAATTTTTGGAGCCATTTTTGGTTTTATTAGAGAATTATGATGATAATTTGTTTCAAATTTATATACACTAAAAGAAAAATTTTAAAACTGAACTCAAATTATAAATTTAAATAAAAACTGAACTAAAAAGATATTTTTTTAAAATGGAGTAAAAAAATTTTGATAATTTTGTTTGAAAATTTTGATATTTTAAAGTTTTTTGTATTATTTTTTTTACAAAAAATTTTGATTAATTTTTTTTAGGGCCTAAAATTTGTTTTTTTTTTATAATGTTATAATTTACAAAAGTTTTATATACAGGTTTGTATTTTTTTAAGAGTATCACAGTGACATTCAGTCTAAATTTTTTAATGCTTTTATTAGAATTATATGTTGGCATGATTTTTTTTACATAAAATATTATGATTGTGTTAAAACTAAACTTAAATTTCATTCTAGTTTTCTTTTTTAAATTTTAAAGCCAAAGTTAGTTTATTTTAAATTTATTATTTATTACGCCAAACGAATGATTTTTTAGTTTTATTATTTTTTTACTAAATAAATTTTGTTAAAAATGCCTAAAATTTTTATTTATAAAAATCATGCAGTTATTAATTGTTATAATTCTAACAAAAGCTTTTATATTTAATATGTATTCCAAATTAATTTTTTTAAATTTAAATATTTGTCCAAAAATCTTTGCCGAAACTTGAATTTTGTATAATTAGTTTTTTGTATTAAGTTTATGATATGGGCCTAAATAATAATTTCGTAATAAAATTTTGTCTAATTAAAACAACAGTTTAAAAATACCAAACAAATAATTTTGATAATTATTTTTTTCTTTCGTTAAATTACTTTTCCAACTATAAAACTTTTGTATTTACATTCTAATACACCAACTTTTTTTTTTTTTTTTAAATATTTAAAATATTTTTTGAAATGGCTTAAAAAAACAGAATACAAAGTTGTAAAAGTATAGAAGATATAGACTCTTAAAAACTCAGGTCAATCTGGTGTGTTATGAATTTCACAAATCAAAATTTCAAGTCTCATCATTTCGCAACATTTTAATTTTAACTAACATTAAATGTCATTAATTACACTATCTGATTTAACTGAATCGATTGATATAAGTTTTAGTAGAAAATATGTTTTCGAAACAGATATTCATCACTATACCAGAATATTTAATGACAAATTGTAGGATATTAGACAATTTTGAATTTCTGAAAGGAAATAAGAAAAAATTTATTTAATTTTAAAGAACTATTTTCTAAAAAGGTTTAACTTTTAAAATTAAACCTTTTTACAGTAAGATATAACCAACCAACCTTATCTCAAGTCGTAAAAGTAGTGAATTTATAGGTGTCAATTTAAGAACGTCCATAAGTCTTTATTAAACTAACTTCAGCGTAAGGTTATTTAAATTATTTAATCCTTGGCTGTTATAATTTTATTTTAATTAAACACATCTTCTTAATTTGTATTCATAATTTTGATAGTTTATAATAAATTATAATCATATAGTTTGGTTATTTTGAAAATCAAAAATGTCTTTAATAACTTTTAGTTTTACTTCCATTATTTTACAACTCTGCTTTCGGAAAATGTTTAAGCCATTTCTTAATTATTATATGCCAAAAATTGTATACTTCGCCAAATGATTGTAACCAAAAAGTAAGATGATACCCCATTTTTTTTTAGTAAAAATTATATAAAAATCTAACTAAAAAATTGTAAAATAAATTTTGAACTTAAAATTTATGTTTTAACTAAAAAGAAGAAATAAAACATCAAATTAAAAAGGTTTTTAAATTGTTTTATTTTTTTTTTATAAATATTTTTAACACTTGTGAAAGAACATAAGATAATTTAAATTAAAAAACTTAATTGCTATAATATATAAAAAAAAAAATGGTAAATTAAAACAAAAAAAATAATATTTAAACAATATTAGGGAAACAATTTTTTTTAAACAAATTAACGTTATCAAAGAGAAAATTTAACTTAAATTAAATGAAGCTATAAACATAAATTATTTTATAAAAAATAAAATATCGTTTTAAAAATTTGAAAGATGATTAAACATTAAAAAGCAATTGCAATATTCTATCTCAGTCCACCGCAGAGGTTTTTATTATTTTCTTGTTAACATCTTCCAAAATTTTTAAATTCTATTGTTTTTAATAAAATCATTTATGCGCAAAAAACATGAATAAATGCCTTTTTATTCTAAGTGTAAATATGATTTTTTTTATTGCAAAAAAATCCACACTATGAGAAATTATTTAAAAGATTTAATGACTTTTTGTTTAAGTTTATATAGGAATACTTTTTTAATTTTTTTTTTTTTGTTATATGGCACTCTGGAGTGTAGGATGAGTTTTTCAAAAAACAACAAAAAAATTGTGTGGATTTTTATTTAGTAAATAAATTTATAAAAAAAAAATAAAAATATCTATATTGGGAAGACTTTTATTAATAAATATTTTCAATAATTTACAGGAAATTGAAGAAAAAATAATCACAATTGGTAAAACAAATTATAAAATATATTAAAAATCATGAAGTGTAATAAATTAAAAAGAAGATTAATTAAAACCTATAAAAAGTATTAGTAACAAAAAAAAATTTATAATTTGCCTTAACTAAATAACGAAAACATGTAATAAAAAGTAAATCTTGAGAAAAAATTCTAAAAATATAGAAAAGAAGTATACTAAAGCTGCTTTTTAGAAGATAATATATTGTTGCACATGTTTTTATTTCACAGTGTACTTTTGTTTAAAAAATTAATTTTTTTTTATAGCAATAGCACAATCCCAACGCTGCTTAACCAGCCTATTATTATGAATTGTTTATTGCAAAGTAGTGTATTTATTTATTCCAACATGTTGATCTTAACTTTCAAATTAAATTAAATAGGAGCATAATTGAAACTAATTTTATTTTAATCAAATACACAGAAAAAATAGTAGCCACCCAACAATAGAATTTGTAAATGCAAACGTCATAATTTTTAAATTTAAATTTATTTTCAAAAATTTTTTTTTTCTATAAAAATGCTTTAAAAACAAAAAAATACAAAATTACAAAAAATTAAAGGGTGTTTGTACAGTCAAACTTCCATAACTCGAATCATCATTATCCCAAAAAAAAAACTTCGACATACGGAGACTTCAAGTTACAGAAAAAAAATTGAAAAAAATAATCAATTGCAAGCATGAGTTTATAGTTTGAATTTTTTATTTAAAACAGGTACTAACTGAAAACTACATACCAAGTTACAATGAAGTAAAATATTTAGAAATTAGTGACTGAATTTTTTTTTTTTTTTTTATTTTCAGTAAAAAATGACTCTAACTTGTTTAAAGCCTTACAGTGCTCATCAGTTGTAGTGTCATTCGTATTTAAATATAAATTCAATGTTCGGAAAGAATTTTCTATATCATTTCTGGAAGGCTGATAAATAGTTTCTTCCACCGAACTTCGCCATCACTCTCCGATCCGCTCAAGACTGGATCCTCTGATACAGGATAGTAACGCTCAACAATATCATCATCTGTCGGAAAGTCAGCTCACTATCTACTTCAATATAATCCTGAAGAAAAGCATTACAAGTTATTTTGTTTGCTTTTAACCATGCTTCGTAGTCAGCTTCAATTACGTTTTCATTTTCATCAATATTACTCAAAAAAATTAGAGGCATGTCATCTACTTCTTCCCATTCAGAATACTGACCAAATCCAGCTTTTTTGAAGCAATTCGCTATGGTTTGTTTACTGACATGAATATCCCAAGCTTTTGTTACATGATTGATACAATCTAATAGTGTAATATCATGTTTTTCGTTTGCCTCTATGCGCTTTAGTGCTTCTTTTACTATTCTGCTACGATAGAAAACTTTCAAGTTTTGAATAACTCCCTGATCAAGAGGTTGTAATTTAGACGTCATATTCGGTGGAAAAAAATGCCAATTCTATGGCATTCAATTTGATTTGCACGTCTTTTGGATGTGCTGGACAATTATCTATAAACAATAAAATTTTTCGGCCACTACTTTGAAAGTGCTTATTTAATTTTAGAACCCATTCTTCAAAAAGTTGCCCAGTCATCCAGGTCTTGGAGTTTCCTTTATAATCTACGGGTAACCACTTAACACCACGAAAGCAGCGAAGTTTTGCACTTTTTCCAATCAATAGAATTTTAAGTTTTTCAGAACCACTGATACTGATACTTACGCAAACAAAAAGAAGCACAGGATGTACAAAAAGGGATTTTCCCCCCCCCCAAAAAAAAAAACAAGCAAAATATACAAACCAGCTAAACAAGCAAAAGAAAGCCAAGTAAACAAACCAAAACAAAAAAGCAAAATCAATAACCAGTAAACCAAGCAAAAAAATTCGAGTTATAGAATTCGTATGTATGTCTTTTGTTCGAGTTATGGAGAACTTCGAGTTGTGGAAGTTCGAGTTACGGAAGAAGAATTGCACGTTATTTATTCTCTTAACACTATTGCCAACCTAATTAGTTCGAGTTAGGGAAAATTCGAGTTAGAGAAGTTCGAGTTAGAGAAGTTCGAGTTATGGAAGTTCGACTGTATTTACAAATCACCTATTGTTGGTGCCAAATTATTGTATTTATAAAATATCTCTATGAGACAAACAGAATTTTGTAATTTTTTCTGTGTAGTTGATTAGATATTTTAGGTTAACAATTTTTTTTTGTGTATATTAAAAATGAAATTTCTGTATACACAAAAGTATACAGTTTTTAACAAAAGATCCACCGAAAAAGTTAGCTTGGAGAACAAATACTACAGAATGTAGCAAAATTTCAGTCGATTTATTTCAATTTGCTGTTAACGCCTTTTTTTGCCAAGCATAGATTCCGTGCGAATTCAAACTTTGTCTCGTTGTAATCACTTAAAGGGTTAATATTATTTTTTAAAAAAATAATTTTTTATAATTATATAAGGCAAATGTTTATTAATTATTTTTTTTTTTGCACTATTTTTAAGTCTTTGATGACCGAACTTAAACTGCTGGAAAACTGCTCAAATTCAAACTATCGCTTTGTACGCACTTAAAGGGTTAATATTTTAATCAAACAATTTATTTTTATAATTATATAAGGAAATCGTTTATTTAAAAATCACAAAAGAATTCAATAATTTTTTTACCTATTTTTAAGACTTTGACGACCGAAATTAAACGGCTGGAAAATAATTTTTTTTTTTTGAGGATTCGTGTTTAATGACCCAACATCAATGGGAGATAAATATATCGTCACCTAAAATGCAAGAGGGCTTAACTAACAAATTTTGCAAAACCGGGTTTATTGATGATTATGATTCATTTGGCTAAACTACATGCCTACACAAAATTTTGGACTTCTACGATAAAAAATAGCGGTTTTATAAATAAAGTTCGAATCTTATATGTTGTAGTTTCCAGACATTTTTTTGGTTGCCCTGTAAAATATTGAAGTAGGGTTGAGTGATTATGAAGCACTGCATCGAACTACATTTCTCCACAAAATTGTTTGGTTTTATGATTTAAACTATCAGTTTTACTAACGATTTTGTTAAAATATCTGTGGACGTTTTTAGCTTATATTGTAAAAAATTAGATATGTTAGTTACGTCCTTTTGCATTTTAGGTGACGATATGTATATACCACTGCACTCTAAATCGAAAATTATTTTATGGCTCGGTGGCCAATGTTTTCCGAGTTATATGCCTCTAAAGGTTGAATGTTTCATTTAATACAAATCTTTGTAACTAAGGCATGCGTTATTGAAAGGAACAAAAGGGATATCATGAGAAAGTATATAAAAAAGAAATACCTTTAATTTAAAGAAAAAAAAATTGGAACTTTTAACCCATTGCAAAACAACTCATGATTTAATGGACTTATTTTTAGAGTTAACAATTTAACATCGTTATTTTTTATATGTATTTAGGTTATATATACATAAATAATCATTCATAAATAAGTTAGTGGCTTTGCTGAGCAAAGTTTTTCTGCGCAAATGGCGTCCGGTCGGTCATATGACCCCTGTGAAATTAGAAAAACATTTTCTATCTTCTACCCTAGGGCCCAAAAACCAATATGCGTGGAAACATATAGTCTTGGTACTCAAATGAAAAGAAATTTCCTCAGGATTTCAAAATTGATAATGGATCCTAAAAATGATATATTCAAAATTCTAAGGATATTTCCTTTCATAAGAGTACCCACACTTATATGTTAAAGAATGGCCCAGTTATAATCTGGACGCATTCATAACGTTGTTACAGCGCCCCAAGTGTATGAAATTTTAAACCATTTACATATGTTGTGGACAAGACACATACCCTTATTTGACATAATTTACAAGTCTGTCATTCGAATAGTATTTCGTACAGACGCCATGGAACAAAAAAGACGTGAAGAAATTTTGCACACTTTCTTAGAAAATCCAACATTCAGTGGTTCGAAAATTTCTAAAACTAACTGCCTAACTGCCCACAATTTCGACCAATCGAAAGATATTGGGCAAATGTAAAAAATAAATTGAAGAAGAGTAATAAAGAAGCAAAAAATGATGTAATAATGTTACAAAAATGGAACCAGAGTGCTAAAAAAGTAAAGCCGAAGGATGTTCAACAATTAATGGGGAGCATCAACAAAGATGTCCGTTCTTTTATTCGTAACAAAGAAAATTAATTTATTTGTATGATTTTCCGTAAAGCTGATTAAATTTCCTTTAATTTGGTGTATAATTTTTGAAAATGTGTCTGTTATTTACAAAGTTATAACTACTTTTGTGCGTCCAGATTATAACTGGGCCATTCTTTACTATGCCTACGGGTTTTTTTGGCCCTAAGGGGACTCGGCCCCCTTAACCGAAGATAGAAAACAATTTTATTTTTTAATTCTGGAGGGGACCACCTACTTTTTATTAGGAACGCCTCATAAAGTGCAATTTAGCCTAGGGGTTTCTCCTCCAGTATGTCCTAAGCCCGGCTTCACTGAGGAAAGTTTTTTGTGTAACAAACTTTATTCCATTTCAATATTCTATGGTTTTATGTAACTTTAAGTATAATATCTCAAATGAAAGGTTGTTGTTCAGTTAGCTCTCGAATGATATGTATTTTGTTTTGATCTTATTACAAAAGGCAAAGGTACAAAGAATTCAAAATTAAAACTTTGGTGGTGGTTTCGCCGACAAAAAAAAAGTGTATTTGTAAGCCAAGCGCTACCATCGTGCACTATCAATCGTGAAAATTTAAAACAAGTCCGATTTATGTCCATAAACTAGAGTTTAGCCTTAAACATTTTCGAGCCCCCTCCCCTAAAGCGTCAAAAATTGACTAAAATGGCTGAAATTCTGGCCGTGTTAACGTTTTAAAAGTATTCTTCCTTAAGCACATAAAACTCCATAGTCTTGAAGTATATATACTTTAATTATGACAAATAAAAGACTCACCTAATATTTTTTGATTTCTCACTTTATGTATTCATAAAATTGATCCATCCCTGCTGGCGTCTTAATTTTATCCTGTTTATGTACATTTTTAGATTATGTTGAAATTAAATGTGGCATTTTTGATTATAAATATTTTGCAATTTATGGAATTATTATGATGAATGGCATAACAATAAAAACACTTTGCCATTATATTGTACATAATATTACAATTGTATGGTTCGCTTTGAAAGATTTTAAAACAAATGCATCACAAACACAAGCCAAACAAAGCTGGCGGCAGTAAATTTAAGTGGTGGCTTCTTTTTTTATAAACATTTATCTTGTTCATTTTTATTGTTGTTTTTTGCAAAATCTGTGCAACGGTATTGTTTTTAATGATATTTTTATATTATTTATAAATAAAACACTACTTTTTCAAAAAATATTTCACTATAAAAATGCTTGCAACCACCACGATTAAAATGATCACTTTTTTTGTGCCAAAACTTTTGTTCGATTAAAACATATGAAAAAAACAGCTGTTATTGACAATGATTCTTATTGTTGTGTTTAGTTGGTACTATTGTACTTTTTATAGTGGTACATTTTTTATGACACTGGTAAACAGTGTTGCCGGATATGTTGATTTTACTACAAATTCGTAATTATAATATCGGTTTAGGGACTGTTATTTTTAGGGGTTTATTTAGGTATTTTGGCCATTCCACCGAAGACCAGCCTTTTGAAAAATGTTGAACAGCTAATCCCAGTTGAACAGCTAATATCGCGTTTCAAAATATGAAAATATTCGAAAAATTTACAAAAGTTGTACGACTACTTTTGTAAAATTTTCGAATATTTTTATTACATATATTTTTAAGCTACTAGAGTAATTGGTACCTCATTTTAAAGCTACTTAAATTGTGCACACAAATTATGCAATTCTCCACGGCAAAATGCATTGCTTTCAAAAAACTGTATTTCAAAAAACGGGTTTTTTAAAATTTTCAAAAATATATATTTTAATTATAAATAACTTCCCTATGCCGTCTCCAAACCCCTATATGGAGCTCTTACGGTATTCTGAGTTAGGAATAAAAATGTGAACAAATTTAACTAAAAAGCCGAGAACTCAGAAAAATGCAGGAATACACAAAGGGATTTGGTAACGGTATAGAAAAATAATTTATAATTAACATATGTTTTTTTCAAAATACAGCGATTTAAACTATGGATTTTGAAAAAATACATTTTAGCTTCAAGAAGTGAATTTTTTGATTTAAAAACCTTTAAAATGAGGTTTTAATGACTCTTATAGATTAAACCGTTAAAAAATATATGGGCAATTATGTGCTACTACCTTTGCAAAACTTTTATTTTTATTTTTTTCAATAAATTATTTCTTTTTTTTATGTAAATATTTTTTTCTACTATATTTAGTTTCTTTTTCTAGATTTTTGTCCATAACTTTGAATCAGTTATAGTGGAATAAATTATAATTATCATATATTTTTTTGAAAATTTAAAAAAAAAAACTAGTTTTTTGAAATATGTACTTGATATACAGCGGTTTAAGCTGTAGATTTTGAAAAAAATGCTTATTTTATTTAAGCAAGACGAGTGGCTTTAAAATGGTGTATCAATGAATCACGTAGCTCTAACCGTTAAAAAGATATGTACGATTAAGTACAAATAATTTTGTTAAAATTTCGATATTTTTTCATATTTTAAAACGCGATATTTCCATAACAGTTAAAGCTAACAACCCAAAACTTGTACGATGACATATTTATATGGCACTTCCATACCAAGTTTGATTAAAATTAAATGGGGTAGAGGTCGAAAATTGGATATTTTTTTAATGGTTTTATATGGAATCAGTCAAAGATTAATTTAAAAAATGCAGTTTTAAGCTGCCGTTTAAATGTGGCTCTTTTAAAAACTATAGGCAAATTTAATTTTTAAGACTATCGTTATTCCCTAAATACCATTACCCAAATAATTGAAATACCGTTATCCGTAAAATACCGTTACCGATAAATATCTTTTAAATCGGCAGATCCAAGGCAAAGTTCTATCGTGGAATATCCGAAATATAATTTTTTTTTTTAAATTTGGTTAAAACTAATTTCATTTGAATACATTTCTAAATAAACTGTGAACTGTGTTTCAAAATTTAATAAAACATAAATGCTATTGATGTTATAAATATGGAAAAGGTGTATTATTTTGAGTATTGTTTTTAAAGAATTTATAATATTTGAGTATATTTTAGAATTAAAATACACTTTCGCTAAAATTGTGCTAGTTAAAATTATGCTTTTAAACTTAGGTACACTGTGAAATTTTTGTTGTTGTCATATTGTTTAAGTCCTTAAAGAAAAGTCTTTAAGAAAATTATAAAGAATAGTTTTTTTTTTGTTGAAAAATTTTGTTAATTTTTTAAGTTTAAGTTTACCAAGTTTAGAGTCCTTTTCTAAAAGACTAGTTGCTCTTTCTTATGAAAAAACACTTGCGTTATGCTTAATATACGCAAGTGCATTTCTAAATGTTTAAATTTAAATCTTATTTTAAAAGTTTGCTTATTTTGTTGAGGATTTAAAATGAAATGGTAATTGTAATAACTGGTATACTTAATTGCTTTTTTTTGAGTTGTGTCTTCTGCTCCTTAGCAAATGCTTAAAAAGGACTTGGGTTTTTCGAAAAAAAAGAGTTTACATTTTTATAAAAAAAAACGGTTATATAAATATTTTAAAATTTGAAAAAATCATTGTATACTTAAGTTTGTTGATATTATCATAGAGATCCGAATATTGAGTGTATATGTGGATGTATAGGTATAGCATGGGATAGTGTAGGAGGTGGTCCAGTTGGAGGTGGAGGAGGCGGTGGTGGTGGTTGATTATGAGCATGAGTTATATGGCCCTGATGATGATGAGAAGATGTGGCCGCTGCGGCAGCTGCTACGGCAGCAGCTGTGGGAGGCATACCTCCCACAGGTGGTAATGTTATTGATAATGTTACTGTCTGTGGTGCATGTGATTGGGATTGAGCTGTTGAGGCACCAGTTGTTGAATGCTGTGATGCCTGCTGTTGTTGTTGTTGATGATGTTGATGCGCTGTTGCAGTTGTTGTACCACCACCTCCCGCCGACGGCACTACTACTGTTGATCCCGCATTTGGGGGATGTCACTGGGCCACCACTGATGTCGCTGGATTTTGCTGAACTACTACACCCGGTGCTACTGAATTAGCCACACTTACCGTTACGGCTGGTTGTGCCCCACCACCATGTGCTGCTGATGGCTGACTTTGAAATGGATGCTGGAATGGTGGTCCATAACATTGGGGAAAATACAATTCATTTTTAACCTGTGATCCTGTATTTCCACCACCTCCTCCCATTGATCGTGGTAATATATTGTTTTTGTTGTCTCCCGGCTGTGAGGCTGGAATATTGTTATTTAAAAATTGTTGCGCCGCTGCTGCATTTTTGGTTTCATTCATTAAATGATTAGCGGCTGCTGCAGCCGCTGCTGTTGCCACTGCTGCTGCCGTATGAGTGTTATTTACATTGTTGCTATTGGTATTGTTGGCTCGCCGTGTCTTTGTGGCACTTGGATTCATATGGTTGTCAATATGTTTGGTTACTTCGTTTTCGGTAGCAAAACGTCTTCGACAATTTGGCATGGGGCAACAGAAGGGACGATCACCCTAGAGAAACGGACATTGAAATGTAATACAAAAACTTTAGAAAAAATCTAAATGATTTTTAGATTAAAAATTTAACGACTTTTGAGGTATTTTCTATTACAATTTTTTAAAGATATTAAAATACTTTAGTTTAGAGTAACATTATGTCTATCTTCTTACTTTTTGGGTAAAGGTAGAATTAGTCTTGGCGTTCCGTACCGTAACGCATCAGCTGTTTTGTTTTTGGTTTATGGATAGACAGCTTTAAAGAATTCTTTCCCTAATTCCCATTTTTATTAATGAATTTAAATTTATGGAATAAATTCCCTGACCAACTTTAAGGAATTGAGTGAGTTAATTTTTTGTTATATTCCATTGCTCTTGAAGGAATTCATTAAAATTTTTATAATTCATTCATGAAAATTATTCAGTAGGGAGTTCATTCAAATCTAGTTAATTCAGCTTTTGGTCAGGGAATCCATTCCATTTTCACTTACGGCTGGCAACGCTAAAAAACGTATACACAAAGTCAGATACAAATTAACGTGAAGACGGTGTCACGAAAAAATGTTAGTTCTGTCGGCAAAATTTTTGCTAACTCCGACACTTTGCGTGGTCCGCTTATGCCGGATCACTATCGACGCCACCTTTGTGAAACTTTTAACTTTGTGCAAACGAGGAACATTTAAACTTTGGGTTAACGTTAATCAAGTTTATTATTTTCGCTGTCTAAACTCCCTATAAGGTAGTACCTGCAAACCGCCAATCGCGTTCACGTTCTAATGAACCTTAACGAAGCAGAGGATAGTTTTCGGTCGAAATTTCTCATTAACCATTTAGCGCAACATTTTACCGTTGCAGGAGTTTTTTGAAATTAATTAAAGTTTTAATTTATTCAAATTAAAACAAATATTCAATTATATGTTTAATATATAGGATTAAAATCTTAATTGAAACTAAAATAAACTAAACAATTACAAATTATTTTAATTGATATCCTTAATAGGACCACATTAAATTAACTTTTAATTGAATTAACAATTATTTTAATTGAAACTCGATTTTAGTTTGTTCTGTGTAAAGACATAGCAATACATACAACATCGGCTGAATGTTATTGGGCCACCCTGTATTTCTATGATTTCAGAAGGTTTGAAGGCTCTTTTATGAGTCTTTTCGGACTCATAATGTACACTGGGTGAGTTTTTAACATTTTCCAATTAACAATTTTCTGAGGTCCTCATCATCTGTAAAACTTTAAATACTTTTAAAGTTTTTTGCACTACACTACAATTTTATCTAACTGAAATTTTTAAAATAAACTTATAAATGTTACTACTACCTGGTGCGTTCTTGTATGCTGATCCAAAATGGCCTTTTGACGGAAATCTTTACCACATTGGGCACATTTATAAGGCTTCTCACCAGTATGTATGCGTACGTGCTATTCAATGAAAGAGAGAGAAAATATTGTATAATATATTTGAAATACACTTCAGTTAATAAATTGAACCTACCTGATTTAATATAGTCCTTTGGCGGAAGAAACGCGGACAGTATAAACAACCAAATGGTTTTTCATTGGTATGTATTCGTAAATGTTGCGTTAGATGAGATTGTTGACGGAAACGTTTACCACATTCGGGACAGGGATAAGGACGTGATTCGATATGTATACAACCATGTTGCAGCAAAGTGGTTTTCTGTTTAAATTCCTTATCACAAATGGGACAACGTACATATAGTGGCATATTGGCCGGACGGATACCAATGTGTGATAAAACATCGGGTAAGATTTTTTGACCTATAAATAAAGGAATTATTAATAAAGGATATCATAAAAAGGTTTTTGCTTAATTAAAAATACAAATTAGGGTTTTTTATGCCCACCTTTACCATCTTTGAAATATGAAGGATAGTGTATACCACCATCTTGGCCACCCTGAGAATCATCATCATGATACCCGTCACCAGCAATGCCATTTTTCGTATCAGTCTCATCTCCCGGATAGGGTACATCTTGCGGCCATAAAGTGGGATGGGGACCATTTTTAAATATAAGATGCGGTGATACATCTATTATAAAGGAAACAAAAATGTTTCATATATTAATAAGTATATCAACATAACTTTAGAGTAGAGAGAAAAATTTCTAAGCTAAACTACTAAGTTTGTTAAAAAAGAGAGAAAGAGAGCCGGCAAAGTGCTTCAGCACTTTCCAGAGAGGAAGTAAGATTTTTTTAAGAGAGTCAAACAGTTAATAAAATTTTGAAAGTTTTTGCCAGATTTTTCTTTATAAAAAAAGACTTTTCAATATAAAGGCCTTAAAGGATTTTTTTTAAAGAGTTAAAGAATACAAACTTTTGAAAAGTTTATAAAAGACAAACGAGATTTTCTTCTTTTATGTGAAAATTTAATCGCCTTTAAAGTCTTTAGTATTGAAAAATCAAGCCAATTCCTTGTTAACAAAGTGCTTTGTATGTTTATTTAGACCAAATCAAATAATTTTGAAAAAATTTATATAAGCCGAAAATTTGCCCTAAAACTGTAACTCTCGTTATTTATTTTGTTTTGCAAATTTCTGTTCTAATTTGTTTGTTTTTAATGAATTTATTCAAGAACTGTCGCTCGCCTTGGTGGGTTCGCACATGTTGATTAAGGATGGCCTTCTGGCGAAAGTGCTTGCCGCACTCGGGACACGCAAAGGGCTTCTCACCCGAATGGATGCGAACATGTTGATTTAGTATCGCCCGCTGTCTAAAGCCTCGATTACAATAACCACACGTAAAGGGTTTCTCATTGGCGTGTATGCGTAAATGTTGCGTCAAATGCGATTGCTGGCGAAAACGTTTGCCACATTCCGAACATGGATATGGTCGGGCATCGGTATGTATACGATCATGCTGCAGCAGGGTACTTTTCTGTTTAAAATCTTTACCACATGTTAGACATTTAAATAGTCTTAAATCACTATGAGGTTTAGGAGGTTTATGACTGCCAGATGATGAATTATGATTGGAGCTAGAGGTGGGATGACGTCCCGCAGGACCATTGCTGGATGATGTATTATGACCGGAACTGTTTTGTTGATTTGTATTATTGGCAGAACCATTTTGCCCCGGTAATAGTTCAGGTAATGAATATCCTTCCAAACCATTTGAAGGACCATTTGTTGCATTTTGATCCATGCTGCCATTGATACCGGGCAAAACAGGTTTGTTAAGATAGTGTAGTGGTGGAAAGCCGGGAGGTGCCATTAATGCTCCCTGACCCGGATGTCGGGGGGCATAGTAGCCTGATAGTTCTCCATTTTGACTACTAGGAAAATTGCTGTGATCATTAGTTTGGCCATTTTGTTGTACATGTGGATTATTGCCGGCGGGATTGTTGTCACTTGCACCAGCAGCGTTGCCATTTTGTTGTTGATGTTGTTGGGGATCATTTGAGCTTTGGTTTGGATTAGTTTGTTGAGTGGAATTTTGATGTTGAGATTGTAAAGCAGACGCCTAAGAAAGAGAAAGGAAATACAAATTTTAAGTGAAACAAAAGATAATATCTTATAACTCTAAAGCACTCCCCCAAAATCAACTAAAAATTGTAAGGTTCTGGTACACAGAAAAAAGTATTGGCAATAAAATTTAAATTAAGCTTTTGTTTGCTTTTAAACTCACTATCAATTAAAAGGTTAATAATATATATTAAATGTTTAATTGAAAAAATTTGAAAAAAACCAAAATTACAACAAAAAAAATCACCAATATTTTGGTGATTTTTATTTTCCAATTTTAGAAATTTTTTTTTTTTTAGATTCTGACAATTTTTCCCCCAAATTCTTGCCAGTTTTTTACAATTTGGCAATTTTTTAAATTTTATTGATTTTTATAAATTTTTATAATTTTTTTAAATTTTGGTGATTTTTTTTAGGGAATTTTTTTTATTTTATTTAATTTAATTTTCTTTTCTTTTTATTTTTAATCTACTAAAATTTGATTGAAATTAAAAACAAGATTCAATTAAATTTTTACTAGATTTGACTTATTTTGCTTACAGGTCAAACGCAACTCATTTTAATTTTGGGAGATTTGTAACCTTTAATTTTTAAATTCTCTTTTCTGTGTTCTCACTCATACTCACCTGATTCATATTAACATCCTCTTCATTGTTACCATTTGCTCTCTGTTGCTGTGGCGGGTAGGGACTTGTTGAAGGTGATCCTTGTTGTCTAACACCTGCCGTACCCGCTGTACCTCCTCCTCCAGCATCTCTGCCATTTTCTCTAACATTCGGATCACCATTTGGAGATGTAGGTTGTGGTCCATTTGTGGCGGCTGTCTGACCATTTGTTGTTATTTGTGGTGCCGCATTTTGTTGTTGCTGTGCGCTTAAGTGTGTTTGAGCCTGTTGTTGTATACCCGGATACATTTCGGTACCCCATTGAGTAGCCGTTCCGCCTATGGCGGCTGCATTTCGCTCAGCTTCTTGCGAGTCTTTATATAAAACATAGGGTTGCCCTGTATCTTGGGTTATACAATACATTATTTGTCGCGGCACTTTAAGGCCGGCAGCTATACAGGCCGCAAAAGAAGCGGAAAAGTTTATAGCCATTTTGGTTTTTGGTTTATGTCTAAGCTATATGTCTTGAATTTTTAATGGTTTAAATATTCGCTATGACTTGTTTGGTGTTTCAAACTTTTAGGAGAATTCATTACTCATTTTTCTCAATTTTAGTATTTTTCTTTTTATTATTTACTCTTTATAGGCTTGAGGTTTAATCTCTCTTTTATACGGGGTTTATCTCTTTGTTTATTTTTAAATTTTATGCCTTTTACTGGTTTAGGAATTTAGTTTTTTTATTAAATTATTCCTTTCTTCTTGATTTTAAATTATT
The DNA here is from genome assembly GCA_021234595.1 of Delia radicum. Taxonomy (NCBI): domain Eukaryota; kingdom Metazoa; phylum Arthropoda; class Insecta; order Diptera; family Anthomyiidae; genus Delia; species Delia radicum. Next base: position 230,458,076 of record CM037853.1, on the reverse strand, counting down.
TAGTTTTATTTATTAGTTTTTATATGATTTTTGTATGTGTTTAAAGTGTTTTTTCTTTGTATTTAATACCAAAGATGAATAATTTTCAAAAAAATAAAAATTTTAATTTATTCACGTTCAAAATTTTAATGCCAAGTGTTGGTTGTATAAAAATAATCTCTCAGTTGTTTACTCAATTACTGTTGAATATTGTTGTTTTTATTCTGCCAACTGAAATTACAAGAGAAAAAGAGAGAATTATTATTAAAAACTAAAATACGACAGCCCAATTTACCCGAAGCAACAATAATTTATAAGAAATTTTTTCGGTAAAATTGCACTCCTAATAATTCATGCATAAAAATACCAATTTTATTTCAAAATAACGAAAACTTTCGTAAAATAAACAAAATTTTCGTTAATTTTAGAAAAATTTTTGTTATTTTTACCTTTTTATCATATTTTTATACATGATTTATTATGAGTGTGTGTTGCTGCGAAAGCTATTATATAAAATGTTGATCTAATTTTTTTGAGAAGTCGAGAATAAATCACTATTAGGAGCGACATTTATTTTTCAAAATATAGCTTGTTGCGGACACTTCAAATTTTTGTTAAAAAAATATATCAAAAAGTTATTAGTTTGCCAGTTGTATTAATTAATTTTTAATTCCTCTTATTTTAAACGAGCTTAAGGTCATTTATTTATTATTTATAATTATTTATTTCCAATATTTCGTTTCCACATTGGGTGACTTCTTCAGGGAACAATTATTGATAAATAAATTATTAATAATTAAATGATCTTAAGCTCGTTTAAAATAAGAAGAATTAGATCAAAGAAAACTTAACATTCATATTTTTTTAAATAAAACTTAATTGCCTTTTTTAAATTGCAAATCTATTTATGTTAAATTAATTGATTTTTTTTGTCATTTATACTGACGTATTATTATGAGTGTATTTAAATTACTTAACAAAAAAGTCCTCTAATTTATATTATTTTATTTACATTAATCTTTTAAAGATTAACAATGACTTCATATTCGTATGAAAATATTAATCAAAATCGAAATTCGTTTAAAAACGAAATAAAATCTTTCTTAATTAAATTCTTAAAGTATACCGCATTTAGATTACATCTTTACCAATAAGACCTTAAATTTGCATCTGTTTTTTAAGAATATTATTCAGTGCACTTTTATTCAATTAGTAAAACGTGCAGAGTTGTATTTTTGAAGTTAGTAGACATATCGCATTTGTTCAACAAAAGGGTCACAACTCAAAATATTCTTCTCTACCCAATGTAAAAATCTTAGATCGGGTTTTTTTGTTGCTGATCCAAAACTGTGTAGGGCATGAAAAAAACTAAGAACTGCGATTTCACTTTTTCGCAATCGTTAAAAAAGTTCACGCGCCAAATGCATTTAAGTTTTGTATATATGATTTTTTTTTAATTAAAAGAAGTGATAATATCGCGAATTGGTTAAACTTTCGTCTCAAAATGTTGTGTAATGATTTTGTAAGTACGATTATATAAGAAAACCACAAAAAAATAAGTTATCACTTTCAAAATATCACATTCTTTAATAAAAAATATCGTATATTCAAAACTTAAATGCATTTTGTGCGTGAACTTTGTTCACGATCGCGAAAAAGTGAAATCGCAGTTCTTAGTTTTTTTTTTTCAACACCCTTAACGTTTTGAAACTGAAGGAAGTCGCAAAAAAATAAGTTATGATCCTCGTTAGTAAGTTATGGATTTTGAGTTATGACATTTTTGTTGAATAAAATTTAGAGTTATGATCCTTTTGTTTAACAAGGCGATGTACTCGATTAATTTGTAATCTAGCCAAATCCTCAAGATTAGATATTAAATTTGTGCCAATATATAATTTTTTTTAATTTCAAGTGCATGTAAACGCGTTATAAATGATATAAGACCTTGATCCCGCATTAAAATTATAAATATTTCATATTGTATAAATTATTGTCATAGTGTTTTGTTGTACTCAAATTTAAGGAGTTTTATGATTAAGGGGTTTCCCAAAAAAAAAACACAACATTTTACAGGGGAAAGCAATTATTATTGAAACGTCTCTGCTGGCAATGTGGGCACTCCTTAAGATGATCATTAGTGTGTCCCAAAAATTTGCTGTTTTTAATGGTCGCTCAAGCTGAATGTGAATGTTTATGGGGCAGAGTTTTTTTGAGAGTTTTTTTCAGATTTTTCGGAAGTCTAGATTAGAGGTCGATTTTTCGTAAAAAATCGGGTGTTCTGGATGTTTTTTGAATTTTATTTATAACCTGGTCAATAACCATAATTATTTATATTTATAACCTGGTCAATAACCATAAATTTTGAAACCCACCCGGGTGGTTTTTGTATATTTTCAAACATTGATAACTTTACGGTTTTTGGTCAAAACAAAAAATGATCTTGGCTCACAAGGAGAGTTATTCAATAATAACAATAATATCTTAATATCTTAGAAGTTATTTGATATATTTTATTTTTCCCCCTACTTGGGACTAATGAATTAAATTAATAATTACACACCATGTTTTTCGAATAAAACATTTATTTTATGATCTTGAATGTAAAACTCTCAATTTTTACTTGCAAATAATCGATATTTCAAGTAAGGGTATGTCATAAAACTGTAAAGTGCGCATTTTGATGGTCATGTCACGAAATCATGTAGCCCTGGTGAGTGGTCCTAAACAGGTAAATATTTTTTGTACGATAAAGAAGTCCTGAGACTATTAGCTAAAAGAAAGTTTTCCGATATTTTACTTCCCCAATTTTTCAGAAGCATTCCCGTGCAATTTTTCCGACTATGTAAATTTTCAGACTTTAAACCACTTACTACCCCGCCAGGAAGGTTGTGAAATTTAACAAAAACATTTTCCTAAAGAAGTTATATCATTTCTCCAAAATTTAGCTATATTTTTTTTCAAGATGGCCCCTATTTAAATACAAAATAGGTATTAATGGGTTAACGGTACTTGCTACGATATTATTCGTTTTGTTGCAGTAAATGCATTTTTTTATTTAAAATATGAAGAAAACGCCCGGGTGGGTTTCAGTACACTACGTATGTAAAAATCTTTGGTAGTGCGAAAGTTAAAGAAATTTAAAAAATGGACAAATTCTAAATAAGTTTGTTAAAGATTTTTTTGAATTTGCTCTTAATGTTCCAGAGTTATACCCATTTAAAGCTTTGTACCCATTGTATTAAACTTATAATATCAGTTTTGCATCGGATTTACTTTAAACTTTGAATTATGAGATTTTTCGAATTTAGTACTTAATTTTTTGCTCAAGATGTCATATATTAAAAATGGCGAATCAAATATCAAAAAACAGAAACAACTGCTAAAATTAGCAGATGTTTTTAAAATTTTTGGAAGATAAGAATAGCAAAAATAAATCTGTAGAATCTTCGAATATTTAGTTGTATTTGAGCTAAATTTTAATCGATTAATCTAAATCAGAAAAAAAAAATTTTAAATATTAACAGACAAAATAAAAATCATTATAAAATGGGCAATTTTTAAAGCTTTTTATTTGATTTTTTTTTAATGCGAATAAAAATCTACTCTTCTGAAATCTGCAATCTACAATATTTTAGCAAAAATGTCTATTGATTTTAATTAAAATGTACTGTTATTTGCATCTACCAAATTTAAGGTAAATATAGCAAACATTTTGTTTTTGCTGTTTTTAGTCTACAAATATTTAGTAGAAGTGAAAAAACAAACAAGTTTTCAATTTATTTTTGATCAATGGTTATAATCTTTAACTTCAAACTCATATGTATATTAGTTCTCATGTAGTGAGTAAACTAGTTCATACGTATGTTTGATGTTTGGCATGGGATTGTTACCGCTTTCAAAACGTGTTCTGATGATGGGAACCTAGAAAATTCCCGAAATAGATCTATCAACACATTCCTGAAAGGGTCAAATAATAAATTTGAAAACAAAAAACTCTATAGATTATTTGTTAGGACAATATCCTAATGAAGAAATATAGAGTATGGCCTCGAACTTGAATAATTTTCATTTTCATTGCACAATTAAAGGTCGAAAAAAACATAATTTTTATTTTTAATAAAAATTATAACAAACTTAATTTAGTAGAAGTTTTACTAAAATTTTCCTCGAATATAACTAAAATTTTGTAAAGTTAACAGTTTTATTTTTGCTGCTTTGCATTTTATTAATATTTAGCAAAAAAAAAATCTGCCAATCTTAGCAGTTTTTTGTGCAACATAATTTTTAACTAATTTTTAGTAGCGTTTTATAAAGGATCCGCCATCTAATGTTTTTTTTCAACTAGTGCTTGTTTCGTGAATAGTAACATTTAGCTCATGTCTGATTTTACAGATAATTAGTTTTATCCTTCCGCTGAACGAATATGGTTGTGTGTATGCTTGAACAACGCTGGGAAATATTGCGACATTACTTTGAAAATCATGGTAATGTTGCAGAATGTGTGCGAAAATTGCGTACGGATTTTGGAAGAAGAGAAGCACCGTCAGCTCCGTATGTTCGTGAGACGAATTTTGCATAAAGACGCCATACAAAGTCCAATTGGTTTAGGAGTTGAAGCCAACTGACCATCCAATGCGTTTTCGCTTCGCTGAGTGGGCCTGGTGAAATACAGCTGCACACAATCGATAATGTGCTTAAAAATTGGACCGATCGTGTAGGCTACTGCATGGCCAGCCGAGGCAGCCATTTGAATGAAATTATTTTCCATTATTAACCGGAAGGATTGTACTTTCAAATAAAAAAAAGAAATTTGAGAAAATATTCAGTAGTTTTTTTTGTAGCATTTTCAAAAAAAAAAAAGTTAATTGGCGGACCCTTTATTTACAGGTACTTTTTTGACGCCATATCAAACTGGTTCTCATTTTACACCATACGACCATATTTTAAAAAATAACGCTTAAATAAAACAACAAAATCATAAAAGGTTGATGCATCGGGGTTGCGACCTATCACTTTTAAAAGACTTTGGGACACAGATCACGAATATGACCTTAGAATTTTAAAGTTAGCTACAGTTAAAGAATTATTTGCAAACAACTTTTGTAGGAAATTTAATTTTGTTGATAAACTTTTTCAAAAAAGTACAAAATCAAAAGCCAAAACGCTACTTTTTCAAACATTCAAATAGTGTGAACTATTCTTTTTAAGTTATTAATATATTACACGTTTCGAAAGTTACAATTTCTCATTTTTCACGATTTCGTTAATAAAAAAGCTACAACGAAAATAAGAACCAAAATTTTAATATGTATCTTTAAAAAACCTTACTGGTTACTTAATTAATGAAAACACTCGCTTTAAAGGACAATATTCGTGAAGCCATTGGTGAAATACAGCTGCACACAATCGATAATGTGCTTAAAAATTGGACCGATCGTGTAGGCTACTGCATGGCCAGCCGAGGCAGCCATTTGAATGAAATTATTTTCCATTATTAACCGGAAGGATTGTACTTTCAAATAAAAAAAGAAATTTGAGACAGTATTCAGTAGTGTTTTTTTTATAGCATTTTCAAAAAAAAAAAAGTTATTTGGTGGACCCTTTATTATTTTTTAAGGTTATTTCTAAAAGAGTAATTCAAAAAATGTTAAGAAAACCAGATTTTAAGCAAAAAATCGATTTGCACAACCTCTAAACCGTTTCCGATAAATCTCAAAAATACTTATCCGCATAAGCATTCAAATTAGGCGTGAACAAAAAAAAAAAACTTTTTTTTTTGGGACACACTAATTAATGATCATGACTCTTTTTTTTATTTTTTGTATGTTTTCATTCTCGTGTGCCTTTTGTTTAAATCTGTATGTGCAGACAATATTAAAAGCTTGATCTTGCCCCTTATAATATACATAAAATTTAAATGAAGATTTTTATTTTAATGGATTTTATTTATTCTTTGTTCATTAGACTCGCGATTCATTGTATTTTTATAGACAAAATTTAGGCTAAAAGTACTATAATGGAGTGTGTCAGTCTTAGAATTAAAGTTTCTTATTTTCTGTTTCTCACTTACATATATTTTGTTTATAAAAAACTTAAAATAAAACAATTTCAATATTTTTTAAATATATTCTCACATTTTAAGTATAGAATTTCTCATACCCCTTTTAATCACTTAAGGGTTAAAGACGTTATTTTTTTGCTGTATCTCCACATGGTTTCTGTGTTATTCTTTTTCAAAATGCAGTTTGCATATTAAACTTATTTTATTTTAGCTATGAACTTGAATATTTAACAGTTCAATTCAATTCCATATAAATCCATTCATAAAAAATTCACTATTCATAGGGGAAATAGAAAAAAAAAACACAGTAGAAATGAAACTCAGTTAAGAGCTTAAAAACTTTATGCTGCATTTAGACCGAAAAAAAGTGGATTAACTGCTTAATTTTAGAGCAAACATATGAAGTAAATCCACATTTTAATAGCCCGGTTGAAAAAGTTCATATGTGATCATATATAAAGGGTCCGCCAAATAACTTTTTTTTTTTGAAATCTTGAACCAATTGGACTTTGTATGGCGTCGTAACAAGGTCTTTATGCAAAATTCGTCTCAATGATGTCTCCGAAATGTTCAATTGTTGAGAACGACGGTGAATTGATGTTGATGGCGCTTCACGCACACTTTCTGCCACAGCAGCAATATTCTCGGGTGTACGCACTGTTTTTGGCTTTTCACGCTTTGGTTTATCGATGAGGATGCCAGTTTCTTTCACTTTTTTCACAAGATAACGAACATACGGATTATATTCGTTCAGAGGAAGGATAAAACTAATTATCTGTCAAATCAGACATGAGCTAAGTGTTACCATTCACGAAATAAGCACTAGTTGAAAAAAAAAACGTTAGATGGCGGACCCTTTATTTTTTATATGATCATTTCGTGCATACATATGAAGTAAATCTACATTTTAATAGCCCGGTGAAAAAGTTCATATATGATCATATATATTTTTTATATGATCATTTCGTACATATTAGAAAAATGAACCTACATTTCCATATATGGACAAATATTTTCATATATGTTCATATATTATTTTACATGGACATCCATATACTTCCATACATTATATATTTTTGTTGTAATTTGTTTCACAAAATGTTGTATTAAAAAAACAATATTATTCAAAAGCACTAATAGCGATAAAAAAAAAGACGTTTCAAATGGCAAAACATGTGTATTATGTATTTATGTCAGCGCAAACATTCTGTTTAGTATCGCATCGAAGTATTTGCCGATAAAACATTTTAAACAACATTAAAATAGGGTTTAATACGACCACATTAAATACGACAACATTGTGAATAATTTTAATATTATAACTTTTTTAAACAGAATCTCACAGATAATACGAATTACTTAAAAAGTTCATTAAGCATAAATTTTATTTAAGATCATGCACGATCATGCATAATAAAATGTTATTTTTTCTCTCTTACATATATTAAAAAAAAACTATGAATTTTCTATTTAATAGTAAGATTTAATTATGATCTTGTACCTTAGACATTTTAAATGAAAATGTGAACTTATAGTTCTACAATTCATACTAATTGAAGGCTTTGGTTAATAAATATTTCTTATATGTGAGGTCCTGTTTAAAAAACATAAGGTTAACAATAATTACTGAAACACATTTTAACTTGTGTCAAAAATTATAATTTTAAAAATTTGGTAGAAACAACTTCTGAACATAATGAAATTCTTAAAGAAAAGTTAAATGCGTTAGTATTGTAGTAATAAAGACAGGAGTAATAAAAAAAATCTCCTTAGTTTACTGACAAGGGGAGCACCATATATAGTGGGGATTCTCTACTGGTACACTTTATTTTATATGAAATTTAGGTATTTGCTACAAAACAAAAATACGAATTATAGTCCTTATAAATTAGATTAAGAACTAAGAAGTTGTTTACAATCGGTCTTTGAAATGGGTTTATAAAACCGATTGGATACACCATTTTCATGTTTCAAAATTTTTTCAGTCATTTTTACAAGTTTAAACATATATTATATAAAAAAAAAAACAATGTACGAAATTGGGGTTACATATTCTTTCATATATGTTCATATATGAGTCCTTTTTGCACATATGAAATTCCATATACTGTCATATTTTGCACATATATGGTTTTCCTTTACGAATATAAAATAACATATACTTTTATATATGTCCATATATAAATTCCTTTTGCAAATATGAAATCACATATACATACTTCCATATATGAATCCTTTTTGAATATATGTACCCGAGCATAAAAGTTTATATAAAATTATATATGATGAGATATTTTCCGCAAATATAAGAGGATATAATTTGATCCGAAAACTGGTTCTATTAAATTGTATAACTTTGGATCTAATTAAATTTTAATAGACACAAGTTATTAAAAAACTATCCAATTCTATTCGAGTTTTGTCCCGATATAATTACTTTTAGTTATATTATACTTGATACAATTAGATATAATTAGATACATAATAATCCAAATATATTTAAATTAAAAGATATTAAGTTACATATATTGACATCCCTTAAAAACGTGTTCAAAACACAAATAGTATAATTGAAATTTGTAAATAACTTAAATTTTATTTATATTTTTTTAGGACATCAAAACTTTGTTTTAAACGAAATTGTTAATTTTAATTTAATTAAAAAAAAAGGTTGTCACTATTTAAAATGGCCCAGTAAAATACAAACAACAGGTTGCAGAACAACTTATACTGTATTATAATAGCTTATAATTTCTGTTTTACAACCGATTCTTTTCATATGGAGTCTGTCCTATTTGCAATAGGTTCTTTGTCTCCAAACTAAAACAAGTTGTTTTAGAACCGGTTGTAGAATCAGTTATAGAACTGGATCTGGGACAGTGACACCTTACAATTTGGCTCCCAGGAATCTGTTATAGTAACGGTTCCATATAACCGCTGGTAAAAGAAGCTGTTCTAGAATAGGTTCATAGGTAATCTGTTTTAAAAATTTTTGCTGGAGGGTTTGTTATTTGTAATGGAAATCGATTTCGCAAAATTGTAAACTATTTTCGTAAAATATTTTGCGATTTTTGAATTATATATATGTAGTTACAAAGAAACAGACTTAGAAAATTTTTTCAATTTTGGATTATATATAAGTATGTCTAAAATGACAGAAGACGTTTTTTAAGTTTGTATTATATATAATTACGTATTGGATTATATCTAATTTCATAAAAATTTAATTAAGATTATCAACCCTGTATTATCATATATAAAATTCAGAATTGTATTTTTTTATACATGATTGGATGTGTTTATATATGTATTTTTTTGGTAAACCATTTTGGAAATATTATTATATATAAATACATATTGATACATATGCTATTTAAATGATCAGATATTTTCATATTAAAGAATGTATAATATAATTTTTATACACACAGAGAAATAAAGTGCCAACCAAATTTAAAAGTGTATTTTAATGATAACAACTCAAAAATTTAGTAAGTACAATGGTATTTACATTCGATATCTGAATATATTGGGTGTTGCAACTAAAGTTCAGTTGTATTAACCGAACTTTGTTGTGTTAACTAATGTTCAGTTGTACCAACCGACTGAAATTCGTTATAACCGAATTTGAATCGTAGTAACTGAATTTCAGTTGGCAAATAGTGTGTATATATAATGTTTTTTACTCGGGAAGCAAGTTTAAAAGAACTTTCCAAGTCAGATTTTTTTCACAATATTAATAAAACTGTGAAAAAATTTGAAAAATTTAATTTTTTATGTTTGCTAAAGTGGACTTTTGATATATTTAATTATTTTTATGATTTTCAGGGAAAACCCAATTCTTTAACATTTTTTTTAAAGAAAATCATTCTTCAAATAAAAGATCTTTGAATACCTTTATCTGTAACTCTTCCATTAAGAAGGTACTTGTAAATTTTTATTAACAATTTTAAAACTCCACCCACTTTCAAAAAGCAAATAAAATATCTTGTAAAATTGTTCATTATTTCTGTAAATGTATTTGTTTAAATGTTTACTTGTAATGTTACAAACTTTATACAAAGAAAAAAAAAATATAATGTGGCAAACACACTTCAAATTAACTTCATTCATACATTCATGGTAATAAGACATTAAATAAATGGCAGTTTTTTAGAAACCTTATTTTTTCAAAACCAACTTGTATTTTTATTGGTTGAAATTTAAGACATTGTAGTATATAATTTTCTCTCAACATCATCATTTTAAACAAGATGCAACAGTCATTTTCAAATTGTAACCATTTCAATTTATTTTAATACAATTGGTTAAATTTGTATTTGAGTATTAAACAAGTGTTACAAATAGTGCAACTTTCACTTAAATATTTTTTATGATGACAAAACTAGATCGTTTGTAGAAATGCAAAAAAAAAAAAAAAATAAAAATCCAATTTCACAAATTAACAAATAAATGTAAAAAACAGCAGTAACATGTTTAACCACCAAAAAATAAAAAATTAAGTCAAAATTTTTTTCTTTTAAGAAAAAACAGACACGAGACAAATAACTACATAAAAAATGTCAGTTAAATGTAAAATTTTAAATCAGTACAATTTTATTGAACTCCTTGTCTAAGATGAATTAATTTTATATTCAATAGATTTATCTGCTAGACAAAATGCACCAAAATCTGTAAGGGAGTTTTACACTTTAATTCATTACACAAAACACACGTTACCAAATAATGAGTCTAGTAATCTAAACTCGAAAGTTTGGACGTATTACCCTTTATATTATAATTCTAACTTTTTTTTATATGAAAGTAATCAATTATAAGTTTTTTTTATTGGTAACCCCTTATTTTATTATTTAAATTAATGCTGAAGGTAATAAGTACTCATTACAAAGTAATGTAGTAATGTAAGTAGTCATGTAGCCATGTTTTTGCTGGGCAAGTCATAGATCATCGTTAATTTTTTCAACCAAACTTTTTTGAAATGCTGAACAATATTTCAGTAAGAAGTTATGTACCAGCAAAACCACACATTACCAAATCATTGGTAAAGTAATGTATCGCAATAGAGCTTCACGCATTACATTACTTCACTGACGAATTTTAAAGGAGATGAGCCCAAAAGTAATGGGTGGACTCATTACCTTCTAGGGGGTAAGGTAACTGGTTACTTATACGGTTACATGGTGGGAAAAAGTAATGTGTCTATAAATAGATTTTCTTAAAAAAAATGCATAAAAAACTTTTTTTACAGATATTTTTTTTTAAATTAAATAAATAACTTTTTTATTAAATAAATTACGTGGACATGCTGGGATTCGAACCTGGGCTCTCTGGTATTTAACAATTAGTTAGGCGAGAACTCTACTAACTGAGCTATCGATACATATAATATTTTATTGCTTAAAATGTAAATGAGTTGTTGTGCTTCGTGTTTTCGTTCGTGATATCAAAAATATATCAAAAGTAATGTGTCTATAAATAGGTTTTCAAAAATAATTACTTTACGTTTATAATTCATGCATTATGTAATTGATGATCGGTAAGTCATTATTTTATGGTTTGAAGTAATGTAAAATGTAATGAGGTATCATTACAAGGTAATCCATGAGTGTTCAATTATCGGTAACTCATTACTTCCTGTTGGAAAAAAACACATTAGAAGGTAATGCATTACTGTATCGCACCCATTACCAAAGTTTTGCTGAGGTATTTCTGTTTGCCTTTATCCCATTTTTTACCAAGCATAGATTAAAAGCGAATTTTTTTGACGAAACTTTCGGTTTATCAGTAGGCATTTCCAATAAATTGTATAACACAATCACGCCCTCTAGTAATGGTATAATCAATTGAAACTTTAACGCTTTGTACGAACTTAGCCCTCTAACCGGCAAGGCCGCCTCCAGGTATGGTATTTTATATTGGCCATAAGTGCAATTTCTTTGAAAAATATTCGTCTGAGTAAAATATCAGTCTGAGTAAAATTCCACAGTAGGTTAGATCCGAAATTTTTACGCGAAAAAATGGAATTGCGGCCAAATATGATTAAAAAGTTTGATCAATGATTAAGAAATGCAATTTCTTTAAAAAAGATTGCGTGTATTTGGTTTCAGGTGTATTTTGTGATATATCTGTTATATAGGGACTAGGTAAAAAAATGAACCGATTTTAATGCGAACGGGAATGTCCAATATTTTTCTTTGTTATCAACACTAGCACAAACTCATAATACTAATGTAATGTAGACATATTAATACCTTAAAGGGAGCCTGTTGCATTGGAAGGTTAATTTGAGTTTGTATAATTTTAATTTTACTACTACAAGCTACTAATATTTAAAATAGGTTAGTTTATATTTAAAAAAAAAGTAATGCTTACCGTTATTAATTTTTAAATAATTTATATTCGATTTTATTAATCCAAAGTTTTTGAAGAAAATTTTTACTGTAAAGATAAAAATTATATAAATGAATTAGTTAAAATTGAAAGATATGTGCTCATCTACAAAAATATTTGAAATTGGGGTTAACTTTTTTTTTTTAAGTTTGTGGCACATTAATAGGATTTTACACTATTATAAACCACTATTTAGGGCAGCAAATGTTGAGGCGGTTTTAAGTTTTAAATTTCTAAAATTTCTTAAAATTAAATTTTTTGATTGATTTTAAAAAAATTTCGCACATGTATAAAACTAATACAGGACCATCAATAAAAAATATATAGTTGACCTAAAGTGAAATACACTGAAAAAAAATTTATAATTTTTTTCAATTATTTTGTAAATATACAATAATTCAAATGTTTTACTTTTAAATTTAAAAAAATTAAAACCAAAAGTTTATTTTTCAATCTTTTATCATAAATTATGATGTGAGCAAGATTATTCAAGATCATTTGTTTTTTTTTTTTTGTTAAACAAAAAACCGTGCAATGTTTATTTATTAATTAAAAAAGTTTTCTATCCGCTAATTTAAAGCAGACTTTATCTACTGACAGGTCCTTACATGTTTCATTTCGCGTCACCGAAAATCTTCAGAGAAACAATGAGAATATAATACACAAAATTGGAAGAATTGAACTAATTCAAATCAAAAATAAAAAATGTTTAACTAATAGACATAAATAATAAATAAATAATAAATATTTAATAAACAATAACAACACAGTGTATTATGACTAGTGATTCTAGCCTACACAGAAAAAATTATGGGCCAAAAATATCTAATTAATCGATTGTTTGAATATCAATGGCAATTTAAACAATTTTTTTAATTGATTCAATTAAAAAATTTATTGAATTTTCTAATATATCCATACAGTGTTGACAACATGTAAACAAAATTTTTAAAAATTTGGCAAACTATTTTTTTTTATTTTATTTAGATTAAATAATCAAACAAAGGTTTAATTATATCAATATATTATTAAATTTGTAAATAAAAAGAAAAAAAATCGCAAATGATTAACTTTTAATAAGTTGAATAGTTTACCGATTTCAAATACACGCAAAATCGTAGTTATTTCACTAGAGTTTGCAACACTCTTTTGTTGAGATATTCGTGTACGCACGAAAACTTAATTTAGTTTCGTGTTTTATCTGTGGTAATAAAAGTGCACATGTGGATTTAAATAAACCTTATCGAAAAAGGACAATTAAACTATTATTTTTGTAAATAAAACTATTATTGTGTATAAGTGTCATTAAACTATCATTTTAAAGTTGTGTGTGATTTTTTTAAGAAAAGAATTTAATTACAAGAAAAAGTTCAAGACAAGACAAGCCAAACAAAAATTTTGTCTTTACTTTTATTTGCTTTCTTATAATACATTTTTATATTAAAAAGCTTTAATTTTATTATAAATAAAATGTCAATTTAATTTACAAACCTACATTTCTTTTTTTATTTAATGGGGGGCATATAACAAAAATAAAAAAATATGAGTTTTCAATTAAAACTACCATTGTTTTCTTCTCAAGTTTCAATTAAAGTTTTAATCAATTTAACTAAACTTTTTAATTGAGGTTGTAAAGAAAAACAATAACTCTTTTAATTGATATTATTATTATTTTAATTGAAAGAGTTTTAATAAACTGTCTGCAAATTTTTTTAGTTAATACTATCATTTCAGTCGTAGGTGCAAAATCAATTAAAATATTAATTGTTTCAATAAAATTTTTAATTGAAATCCGTCTTTAGTTTTTTCTGTGTATACACGAACAATTTTCATCATAATCATAAAATGTGAGGTTGTTTCCAAAGATTTTTTTTTCAACGATTACATTTAGAAATATGGACTTATGGCCCTAAAAATTTGCACTCCAACTATAAAATTTCCAAATATAAAAATTGTTAAAGTTATTGAAAAATAATAACAGTTTTAAAGGATTTAAAATTTTTTTGACATAAGCCCACATATTAAATTTAATTTATGGTGTTCAAAAATTGTTTTAATTTTCAAAATAAACATGGTAACAGTTTTAAAATTTATTTAACTTTATTTAAAAAATATGATTTATAATGCCTACAGTTTAAAATTGTTAATGGTCCTACGTTTGATAAAGAATTAATTTGTTGTATATTCAATTAATCTGTTAATGTTTTTATTTAAATCAACTCAATACAGATTTTAATCTTAATACACGTTTTTATTATATTTTTTCGTAAACAAAATGCTCACCAAAAATAATTTGCAAAGCATTACATAATTAAATTTTTTTTGATTTTTTTAATGAACCTAAAAATAACTCAATATTTAGCAAATAATGTGTGGAATGTACGTACCTATATTAAGTATACAAAAAGTTCAATATAACATATAATAATTTAAAAAAAAAATGCAGGCATTATAAAAAAAAAACAAAATAACAACGAAAAAATTAAGTTCTCATAAAAGTTGACTGAAGGTAAAGTTAATGAAACAAATGAAAATTTGATAAGAAAATACGATAAAACGAAAAAATATTTATTAATGTAAAATTTTCAACATTTTTCTAATATTCCACAAAATTTGTATTTACCACACTGAATAGTATTAATGAATCGATTTCAATAAAATGGATTCATTGATTTAATGAATAATTTCATTAACTGCATAAAAATGTATTAATAATGTTAATTTTTTCATAAATGTTTTTTTTATGATTTTTCATAACTTCATTAAAATTATTCATTAAAGCAGTGAAAATTTGTAGAATTTTTTTCAATAATAAATTTACATTGTAATATGCAAAAAAGTTGTTTAGTGTAATTTAGTGATTTTTTCCCCTATTTAGTACATTTTGGATTAACCTTTAACTATGGAGGTGAAAATTTTAGACATAGTCGGGTAGTAAATTTTATTATTTTACTAAAAATTTTTAATTAAAAAACATTTTTTCATAATTGTTAGTTTTTTAAAAATATCATACTACATTTTCTATTTAACTTTATTTCATAAAGGTTAAAAAAAAATAATCGCTGAAGTTAAACGCCTCATATTACAAATGACAGGTCAAATAAATGTTACTTGATGTCTTAAAAATATAAGATTTCAACGGATTCGACGGCGCTATGAAATAACCCACAACGGCCAAAAATGAAATAACCCCCAAAAAAATTGTTTGGGGGTTTTTTCATTTTTTTTGGGGATTATTTCATCTTACGGTTTGGAGATTATTTCATTATGAAGCAACCCCCAATGAAATAAAGCCCAAAATTTAAATTCTTTGGAGATTATTTCATATGCAATTATTTTGGGGGTTATTTCATATTTTTTGGGGGATATTTCATTTTGCTAAAAGTGAAATTTTTTTAATATTTGTTAGTTTTTCTGCGTGGCGGCCTGCGGCCGCTCTTAGGGGGTTTCTCCTCCATGGGACGCGGCAGGTGGCTTCGCTGAATAAAGTTTCCCTGCGCGCGTCACACTAGGGAAGATAATGAGACGCGCGCAGGAAAACTGTATTCAGCGAAGCCACCTGCCGCGTCCTATGGAGGAGAAAACCCCTAAGATCGGCCGCAGGCCGCCACGCAGAAAAACTGAACAGTGTAACAAAAGAATCAAAAATATGAAAACAAAAAATAAAAAAAATTTGGGACATATTTCATTTCTTTGGAGCTTATTTCATTGGGGGTTATTTCATTTCTTCCTTTGGGAGTTATTTCATTACGAAACAACCCCCAAATTTTGGGTGTTATTTCATTTTCACCTTTGGGGAATACTTCATTTCTTTTGGGTATTATTTAATTTTTTTTGTTGGGACTTATTTAATTTTTTTTGGGATTTATTTCATTGGGGGTTATTTCATTTTGTCGTTTGGGTGTTATTTCATTGGGGGTTATTTCGTTGCGCCGGATTCGACATCTGATTTGAAAAACAAGTTCTTCTGGGTGGCGGCCTTCGGCCGCTCTTAGGGGTTTTTTTC
The DNA here is from genome assembly GCA_021234595.1 of Delia radicum. NCBI lineage: Eukaryota > Metazoa > Arthropoda > Insecta > Diptera > Anthomyiidae > Delia > Delia radicum. Next base: position 230,441,640 of record CM037853.1, on the reverse strand, counting down.
CTCCGTAGAACGCGGCAGGCGGCTTCGCGAAATAAAATTTTCTCTGCGTGCTTTGAATGAGATTGGTTACTTACATTCCTTAAAAATTTTGATTTTTAAGAAAATGAAATAACACCCCAAAAATATTATTTGGGGACTTATTTCATTTCTCATATTGGGGCATAATTTCATTATGAAATAAAGTCCAAAAAAAAAAAGAAATGAAATAAAGCCCCAAAAAATGAAATAAGACCCCAATTTTTTTATTAGAAATTTTTGGGGCCTTATTTCATTTTTAGTTTGGGGACTTATTTCATTGGGGTCTTGTTTCATAGAGCCTTCTTGTTAAACAAAATTAACCAAAACTTTGAAATAAATTTACTACAAAATTCTTAAAAAATGTTCTTATGTCCATATAAGTGCTTTTGTAAAAAAGTCAACAAATTTTTTTCATTTTCATTTTCAATTTAAATAAAAAATTGTTTTTTTCTCAACCTCTTAAAAAGGTCTGTTATATAGAAATAAATTTTTGTTTTGTATTACAAAGTAATTAAAGTATTCAATACAAATTATGAATTTTATTCATTGAACATATGAAACTTTCATAAAGTTTATGCTAGAATTAATCAAAATAATTTCATATACTTTCATTGGATCATTGAAACCATTCATTAAAATTGATTGATTGAAACATGATTCAATGAAACATTTCTTTGGGGACTCTTTTGTGAAAAAATTCATTGTATTAATGAAGGAATTAATTAATACTACGGACAAATTTATATCAGTGAACGAAAAGAAAGTTAACATATTAAGGACATGTCGCAGATCCGCTGGATATTTTTTAAGCAAACATTCCATTAAGAAATTGTATTTTTTTGCCCTTGAGAGAATATGAATCCAAACGTAACATTTTCATTTTTTATAATTTTACGGACAAATCGTGATTCCAAAAAATATAAAAATTTTTTTTTTTATTTTGACAGATTTTTAAAATTTTTTGGAAAAAGTATTTTGGGTAATAGTTAGTAGGATTTTAACAAAAAACTAGTCGTAATTTATGTTTTGAGCGAAGAAGAAATAAATTTTGGAATATTTTCGACTTTGTGCATTTGAAAAATGTAATGTGAGGTTATATATACAATTGATTAGCTAATTTTTAGCAGAAAAAATAATTTTTTCTAATTTCTCATCGAAATAACGATCAAAAATATTAAACATTACGCTTTTTATATTTTTCAATAATTTTTTTTGAAAAATATCCCATCGGAAAAGTCAAACAAATTTATTTTTTCAAATTATTTTTAAGAACGCTGGATATTTTTTTTTTTTACTGATTCCCCTTTTTTTAATGTTTAACATTAAAGTGATTAATTTGAAATTGGTATGGTTTAATGGTCAACATTAAAGTTATTAATTTGAAATTGGTAAGGTTCGTTATCACTCTTAGACAGCCGTGTAGACAGAATTTTTGGACATTCTTGAAGGCAAAGAATCACCTACTCGTTGGCCTGAACAAACTGCTAAAGCGAGAACATTGAAAGTAGGTATGTGGGTTATTAATCCCACGTAAACATTCGCTAAGGAAAGATTTTTTAAAATTCATACGGTGGGAGTAAAACGTGGAGGCCTGGCCAAACCTCAAAAGCGAGGAACTTAAAATTTGGTATGTCTTTTTCTAATCCAGCATAGTCATCCGCTTAGATGGAATCTGTTTCTGAATTCCTCCCGGAAGGGGCATATAGAGTATAAATCACTTGCTTGGCGGCCCGGATTAACCATTAACCCATTCCTGCCTATTGGGTATTTAAATACCCAAAAAGGAGTCATCTTAAAAAAATTATAGCTAAAGCCAGGTAAGAGTTGCATCAAATTGATTTTTACAGGTAGGTAGAGAAAGGATTAAAATACTTTAGAAAAATATTGGTGTAAAAATTGGGGGTTGGTAATTATCTGTTCAATTGACTGCAAATTTACATATTCTGAAAAATTGAAAAAAAGAATTGAAATTGCCTCTGAAAAATTGGAGAAGCGACACATCGGAAAACTTTATTGTTGGCTAATAGTGTTAGGTGTTCTTTAAAGTGCAAAAAATTTGTGGCTGAGTAGGACCACTCACTTGGGCTACAAGTATGATTTCATGGTTAATTAAAAAACCACTGAGGAATTATTTTATATAAGTGGTTAATTCATAAGTCCCAAGTATGGGAAATCAAAAAGAAAATTATATCAAATAACTTCCAAAACCTTAAGTAAAGAATGTGTGAAATTTCATCGATATTGGACAATGGAATCGGGGGTCAGGCATTAATGGGTTAACGCAAGGAACTAGAGGTTTGGCATTTTGGTTTCTTATAACGAGTAGACATCCAATTGGACGGGATTTTGTGAAATTCTACCCTTAGCGGACTGCCCAATACCCTTAGGCTAAAATGTAGACACTTAAAATATATGTTCCTTCGAGTCTAACCTAACTCACTGATATGATACTTTTTGGTTTTCTGGCCAGGGAAAATGTAAAAAGAGAGGGGTTAGAAAGAGCAAAAATTTCTCACTTGAAGGCCTGGCCAAACCGCTAAAAATAGAAACTTTAACTTTTGCAATATTTGGTAGACATTCACTGTAGTAAAAGTTTATGTAAAGCTAAGTTTCGCAAATATTAACTTTTTTGACTAAATTTTGGTACACGTAAATTATTATTTATACTAAATGATAAACTCAAAGGTCATCCTTTTTCGCTATGCTGGCGTATAAATTTTAGGCACATTCCGCGTTTTTCTCATGAACCGCCCCTTTTTTCTTTCTTTTTTACACGAAATTCAGATCTTTTTTCAGTCTTTTTTGCTTATGCAGAAAACTGCTTTGATAAATTCCGAAATTCGATGATAAATTATGAAGAAGTGGAAAAATATAGTAAAAACTGATAAAAAAAATCGTGAATTTACTTGTCAATGCCGCACATTTATTAACCAAATTTGATACTCGAATGTTGCTGAAGGTCTTATCAGTATCAGTCTTATCAGACACCCATATTGGCATCCTTTTTGAAAAAACTTGAAACTTTAAAGTCCTTTTAAAATAAATTTTGACGCGATGTCGAAAAACTGAAAAAGCAGTTTAACTAAGTATATGTGGTCACTAGTTTCTCGAACATATTGATTTTTGCATGTGTGAGAAAACTAATTTAAATTTGTTGCAGGGTGTAATTAACAAACCCATATACGATCAGATATGTTCATATACGATCCCATTTTCGCTTGGGCTGTTTTTTCTGTTTAATTAACAGATTTTTATTTAATTAATTCTACTTACGTATAATTGAGAGTGCATATGTTACAAACGAAGTGACTAATATACACTTTTTCTCAGTAGGGTGGAGCATAAACGAATTTAAGTTGCCAAAATTTCAGGATTTGTTTTTAATTTTGTTAAAAATCTATATCCCCGAAGCAAATTATTTTAAAGTTTTATTTTTGTTGTTTTAAATGCATCTTAATATTAAATATTTCTTGGTTTTTTGTTTTCAATAAGAATAAAGATAATTTAACTATCATTTAGTATAAAGGGGGGTTTTTTTTTTAATTTCATACATTTATGTTATTTTAGGTGTCTGTAAAAAATGACGTGTTATCTATCAAAATGGCATTTTTCTATTTAATTTCGGTGTCATTTTTATTGTTGTTTATGATAAAAAAAAAAAAAACATAAAAATTCACAAGTGAATACACACAAATTTGGCGTACCGATTTTGTTTTATTTCGTTGTTGTGATTTTTACTTTTTTACTTTTTTTAATTTTTGTTTTTATAAAATTTATATCTTTTATTTTTTTAGACAGTGACGCGCCAAACCATAGACATGTTTTACAATTTTTTTTTTACATTTATTGTTGTTATATTTTGTTATTTTTTTTTTTTTTCGATTACGTTTTTATTTATACCGGCAAAATTACAATAACAAAATATATTGTTGTATTTTTTTTTTAGTTGAAATATTTTTCTATATATACAACAATCTTTTTATTTTTTTTTTATATTTGTATAACGATTTGTTTTGATTTTATATTTTTACTACCCCACTTGCGCGCTTTGATGATGATAATTTTTTTTTTTATTTATAAAAGAAATTTTGAAAAAAGTGCACAATTTTTTTTTCTCACATTCAACCAAAGGAAATTTTGCAAAAATAAAACAGAAGAAAAAATGTATTCTACCGCACGAGTTAACAAACCGTTGGATGACGGTTCTGTACGTACGCCAAAATATAATATTTTGCACAAAAAAAAAAAAGTATCTCAATCTGAAAAGTTCACAACAAATACTAAACTATACACAACTAAATTTTGGTACAACAACAATACCAACAAAAATAAGAAATACATTTTTGCAAATTTATATATTTTTTGCACATCGCGTTGTAAAGAGACATTGATTTAATTGTATTTGGGTACGAATTTATGTGCTCCCCATTGAATTCACAGATACACAACACTCAGAGTAGCATTAGTTTAGTGCTAAATACAAATTTGTTTCTCTCCCATAGATACTAATATTTGTAGTTGTATTAGTTTGTGTTTCTAAAAACTCTTTCAAATACTCTCGGTTACTCAATTTTTTGTTGGGGAGCATTTTAGTTCTCTTTTTAATCCACCCACTCTCCCCCACAATATTTTAGTCTTTTTTTTAGAGATTTTTAGAGAGGCTAAATCTAAATCTTACTATATTCTAAACTCTCATTCTCATTACAATTCCATTACTATGTAAGTATATTTTTCATATATATATTTGAACCTGCATTTATTGTTTCATACATAGTTTTTAGTTAACCCATACCTAGAGTACTACCCGACGCAGTAATGGTTTGTGGTGGTATTGAAAATATTTCAATAGTTATATATTAAATTTTGTTGGTCATTTACTGGAATATTTTTACATACTAAATTTATTGATTTGAAAATTCCATTTTAGGGTTTGGTGCTAAACTTAAATGAAATTGCCAAATTTCATAAAGTTTTAAAAAAAAAACTTTAATAAAAAATAAACTTTTTGTGAAATGTTAAGAAATAAGAAAATTAATTCAAAAAGGGACATGTCATAGATCCGCTGCATACAAATATTGACTCAAAAATATAAGAAATTGTATTTCTTTTATATTGATTTATTCATAACGAGCTTTCAACCTCCGTATATTTTTTTTTATGTTAACCGATTTTGAAAATTTTATGGTAAAATAAAGTGATTTTTGACTTCTTTTTAAATTGTCACATGCCATAATTTATATAACTGTAGTAATATTTTATTAAAACCCACCGAGGTAGAAATTGCCAACCGTACCAAAAAAATAGTTCTGGCAAACCACTGATATTTTTGTAAAACAAAACATTTTAAAAATTACCAAAGGTACAAATAATATTGTACTAGGAAAACACTATTTTGTTTGCAAAGCATGTGCTTTGCTAGTATCACCCGCAAAATTATTTGACAACACTGCTCTTACCATTATTACAACCAATTAGAAGCAGTTTTTTAATTTCAGTTTATTTCACATATTTAAATATGATGAATATGATAAGACTAAGACCGAAATGTATTGCAGCTTTTTAAATGTGTTTTATTATACATATCGCACTTGATCAACAAGAGGGTATTAACTCAAAATTTTTAAAATATCACTTTTTTCAAGAAATCAACTAACAACATCAATATCTATCTATTGTAAAAATTTCAACGTATTCCGATTACTCTTTCATCTCGAAAACCACTTTTGAGACCATTTTCTTGATAATGTAGTGATTACCTTTATTTCAACAAAAAGGTATTATTTGGAGTTAATACAAAAGTTCAAATAGAAATGAATTGTATATTTTCATAAAAAAGGTATTATTTTGATTTGAGCCTTTATTTATGTTAAAAATAATCAAACTGTTTTATTTATATTTGGTTGTATTTTGAGTTGATACTGTTTTGTTAATAAAATTTGTTTTATTCTATAAATTTAAATCGATAAAATTTCAAAAAAAATGGTATCAACTCAAAAAATTGATTTTTTTTTTGCAATGAGTGCTAAAATTTAAAACAAAAACAATGCATATATATTTTCAAATGGAATTTGCTTATTATGATATGTTTGAATTTTGAAATTCTGTTAAAATGTGGCCATAAACAGTTTTTTGACTCTACTGAAAATTTTAAAATTTTGAGTTAATACCCTCTTGTTGATCAAGTGCGATATTTCTAAAAATTTATTTAATTAAAGCTATTTTAAAAGCAACAAATTTTTGGATTAACAACGTTATGCCAACGGTGGCAATACTGTCAAAATTGTTAATCCCACGTTCTGCCAACGCATAACCGACCGTAGTCGAAGCTAACACTGTGCCGATTGTATTTTCTCTGCCATTATTTATGTTTTAAATGAAAACAAAATACATTTTTAAATATTTTAGACGTTGTGTATTTTAAAAATTTTCCCGTAACTACATGTCAATCATTCGTGTAGTAAAATCTAACCGCAATTTTAACTGTAATAGTAGTCATTTTACTATGGGGAAGTGTAAAATAACTATTTTTGACAATAATTAAAAAAAACTAACTAGCCATAAATAACGTATTTCATTTTTTGATTCCACAAAATAGTAAACAAATTAAAAAAATCCAAAACTATTAATTATATTAAAAAAACTGGTCAAAGAATGTTTAAGCGACAACGCAGAGTCTAATTTAAAATATATAAAGCAAGTTAATTGCAAATATTTTGTTCGTTGTTTTTTTTTTTGTTTTGACAGTTATTTTTACTAACATTGCAATTATTTTATTAAATAGTTGATAATAACGACAGTGTTAAGTCATTTTTATGACAAATGTAGTCATCGCCTTTTTAATTACATTTGTAGTTGCTTTAAGCGTAATTTTTAGTCGTTTCTACTTTCTTAATTCGCTGAGTGTTTACAATCGATAAACTAATTTTTATCAGAGAAGTACATTTTCATATTTTCTCAAAATTTTGTAACAAATCTTGATCAAAAAATATATGAAATTATGTTTAAAGTTAACCGATTTTGGAAACTTTATGGTTTTTGAACCTTTTTTAAAATTGCCTTGTGACAACCCTGACATTATAATTTTTATAAGCGTAATAGTGAAAATAGCCATTATTTATGGTTTGAATAAAAACGGAATAAATTTTGGCATGTTTTCAACTTTGTGTATTTGAAAAATGCATGGTCCGATATGTCAGATTTTCAAAAATTATATATATTCGACGCTATGGCCGATATTGTCAATTTTCACTCTGCATAAAATTTTTGTAATTTGCAAGGTTTAATGAGAAAATCCTGTACATGTTCTACCATATACGATTAATTTTGCTCACTACAAATTTCGAAATAATCAATAAGGATATAATCTTGTATTTTGACATTAATTTAACCAAAAATGTTTTGCATTGCAAAGATAATCTGGGACTTTTTTTGAACACCGGAATTTCTCTATATATGAAGAATGACTTCCAACCCAGATTTCGCCATAATCTGATATTATTTTTTCAGATCAAACAACAAGTAACAGGGCAAACTTAGTTTATTTCAGAAATATTATGGTATAAACTTCACGACTCACAAAAAATGGTTTTCGTCATGACTAACAATAAGAATTATGATTTAAATCCAAGATCAAAACTTTTTTGTATTTTCAAGTTTTTAATGGAATTTGCGGGAGAAATTTGTTGCATTTAATGTGTGCGGACTGATAAACACTGCAGGATAATAATTTGTACCATTCTGGCATGTAATGAAAAACATTCGATTTTGATTTGGTCGATTTTAAATCGCTTCAGTTGAATCAGGAATATCCATTTACTTACATATTTTAATCTTTTTTAAGTTTAATATATAACGAAAAATTTAGGATTGAAATATCAAAAACTATCGATTTGAAAACGATCGATTTGCAGAACATACCAGCTTTAAATATTTTAGCTGTCAATTTTTAATGAATTTTTTTAGCTTTTTGCTAAGGCAGACTGCAGTTTCAAAATTGGATGACATCCAATCATATTTTCTACGTGATTTCTCTTTTAATGTCAGATTGATAACTATTGCAATTATTGAAAACTTTTTTAGATCAAAATATTGATGTATATTTTTCCCTGGATGCTTTAAATTTTCGCTGTGTTTTGCAGTTAAATTTATTTATAATACAATTTAGATAATAATAAATTTTAGACACAAAAGGCTCCAATAGTGAAATAAAATGCCCAGAAATTAAATTTTTTTTTTCAGTCAAATTGCAAAAACAATAAAAATTAAACAGTCATAGCAATAAACCTGTAAAAATTGCAGAAAAGGGTACTAAAATTAGTTAAAAATTACGTTGCTGATAAAATTGCTTAAATTCACAGATTTTTTTTTTTTTTTGCTAAATATTAGTAAGATAAGAACAGAAATAATAAAACTGTCGAATTAAAAAAATTAGTTATATTCGAGTTAAACTTTAGTTGTATGAAAATAGCAATTTACTCAGCAGACTTTTGCTAGATATTTGTAGACAAAGTTGAATGCAAGTAACAGTAGATATAGCAAAAATCAACAGAAATATTTTTTAAAAAATTTCAGACTTTTTGTTTTAGAAGAGCAGATTTGAATAAGAAAAATCTAAAAAAAAAAACTTTGTAAATTTAAATTTTTTAAAAACAAACAAATTTAAAATATGCAGTTAAAATTTTCTATTTAAAACTAAAACTTGTTGTATAATTTTGAATTTTTTAACAGTTGAAAATCAATTAAAAATACAATTGTTTTAAACGAAAAGTCCTTTTTAACTGATTTTCAATTAATTAGATGTGTATATTCAGTAGTCTTTAAAGAAAAAATATTGTGGGTGTACCAATATTTAGCAAGAAAAAATCTGCAGATCTAAGCAGTTTTTCCTGTAATTTTAGCAAAAAATTTTATTAATTTTTTTCCATTAAGTGGAACAAGGAAAATGCCGGCGTTACCAAAATGTTTGTCGACAGCGACAACATGTTTTTTTGCGGCAATCTCTTAACGTTAATTTTTACCTGACTTTGTATGTGTGTTTTGTTAGCGTTGCCAACCAAACTTATATAAAAACACAGACTTGCACACAATTAGTAGTCTAATTCAGAGTCGTTTAGAAATAGTAGTCAGATAAAAAGTTAGATTGACTATTAATCAAAAAAAAAAAAAAAAAAAAATGGTTAATCGCCTTGTTTAGTGCTTGATTAAGCAGTTAATTCAATTTTTAAGAGATTAACTTGTATCTGTGAATGCCCTATAATAGCCCAGCAAAAAAATAACCTCCATTTGGTAAGTAGTAACCCATTTCTATGTTTCCAAAATAGCGCTTAACCGTCTTGCTTACACTAGAGCAATAGAGATACAGTTTATTGTGCTTTCCCAAATGCATTATTTTGAAACAATAAATAATGCATGCAATAAAGCAGTAAGGAATGCAAAAAAGCTCTTTTCGTTTCCTACGAAGGCATTGCTTCTTAGAGCCCATGAAGGAAGCGCTATTCACCTGCTAAAAACAGACATACCAAGTCGCGAACAAAAATCATGCCTTTTGAAATTGTAAGCACTATTTTTTGCTGTGAAAAACTTAATTATATATCACAGATTTGTCACTTTGCATCAATCGACCCTTCGTTTCCCGCAGGGATGCAATAAGTATTCGCACTGTACTTCTCACTAGCAACTATTGAAACTTTTATTGAATATTGAAAAAAAAAAATAAAAACATAACAAATATTACATTATTCAAAAAAACAGGGTCACTGACAAAGGTTCAATTCGAAAAAAAGTTAAAATTGTTCAATTCGAAAAAAAGTTAAAATTGTTTTCTGTTGATTTAGAAAGTTGCATCGTCTTACTCGGCATTGTTTTAGAGAAATTATTTCTTAGTTTTGTACATTGCAAATATGCAGTAGGTCGTATGAGTAATATCCCTGCGGGACATGGACCAGTCACTGGTATGGTCATGTGACTAGAACTTTGTGTGTATGAACCTGTCCTAGTTTCGGTTCTGTTATATGAAGGTGACCGGTACTTTTAACATGGGCTTGTCATAGGAGGTGACAATTTGCTACCTGTGGAGCACTGTGTGACGTATCGAATAACTTGACCAAGGTAACCTATTACCATACAGACTGAAATGAATATACTACGGGACAAGTTAGAAGTAGGTAGTGTCAAAGTATGACCATTTTAGGATTTATGTGATATGCAACAGAACCAGTGGGAAAAAAATTATCACGTGACTGGTGTAGGTGTACGTATCTTAGAACTGGAGAACAATTTTTGCAGGAAAACTTGTCACATATTAAGCGCAATGTGTTCTGTAACAGGGGTAATTTTGAGACGTACCACTGCACTGGTCTAGGGGTACATGTCACCGGGCATGCGAAAAGTAATTAGCAAGTAACCTGTCAGTTTTTATTCAGCGTATCCAATCACTGCACTTTACCAAAACAGCGTGTCATACTACCTGTTAAAAAAAACCATTTAAAAAGGCACAACAAAAATCAATTTTAAAATTAGCTTATTTTGTCTATACCCAACAAAAAAACTAAGTTCAAGATCGCAACGTTTGGAGAGAAATCGCCATATCTGGCTGCCCTGGTCACAGTTCCGTGTTCAGTTCTTTTAAACCAGTGGAGTGTTACGTCTTCATTTCTACTGTCACATAGTCGGTACAGATAAAATTCCTTCATTGTTATGTCTGCTGTGTAGCAGTCAAGGGACTGAATCCCTTGGCACTAATTTTCATGTTTTCATCCACAGCTAACGGGTTTGAACCAGTTTAATGACCAGTAATAACTTCAACTGCAACAGCCCTAGTTGCTTCAGTACACTTTGATGTTATGTTACTTTTTCTCCAGTTACATGATATATCTGGTAGCAACCAGTGAATGTTTTGTCACCATAACTATAGTCACGTGATTGGTCATTTCACCAAAATTAACACTTTTTGGTGCACCACAATTTTGGTTTCACCCGTTTCGTGACGTGCCCCCAAATTATATATCACAGATTTGTCACTTTGCATCAATCGACCCTTCGTTTCCCGCAGGGATGCAATAAGTATTCGCACTGTACTTCTCACTAGCAACTATTGAAACTTTTATTGAATATTGAAAAAAAAAAATAAAAACATAACAAATATTACATTATTCAAAAAAACAGGGTCACTGACAAAGGTTCAATACCAGAAACTGCGCAGTCTGATTCAGAAAATTGAAAATTTACAATGTAGTTATGAAAATACACTCATTCTTCTCTACCACGACTTTCACAACGAAAAAGGATAATATTCAAAGAATATTTTCTCTCGAACGAAATACGGCAAAAATGTTTTGAATCGGTATAAAAAAAAATATGTACTTTTTTTGAAAATAAAAAAATTAAAAGTAAAAAAGTGTTGACCAAAAATTAAACTTTTTTGGAAATAAAATTATTTAACGATTTTTATATAAATTGAGTTGTCTTAACACATACAACTGAGAACTAGTTATGAAATTTTTTATTTTTTCAATTTGTAAAATTTCCAGCAAATTATTATAAATTACATATTAACAAAAATGGCATTAATATGTTAAAATTTAACCACTTTTTGCAAAAAAAAAAAATAAAGAAGCTGTTTTATAGTTTATTCATACCAAAAACATCGTACGTTTATTTTTTAATGCAATATACTTTCTTTAACAGGACAGTTGGTATCCCAGCAAAACTTTGGTAATGGGTGCGATAAAGTAATGCATTACCTTGTAATGTGTACTCCTTACCTGTATCATTATTTTCCAACAAGAAGTAATGAGTTACCGATAATTGAACACTCATGGATTACCTTGTAATGAGACTTCATTACATTTTACATTACTGCAAAACATAAAATAATGACTTACCGATCATCAATTACATAATGCATGAATTATAAACGTCAAGTAATTATTAATATATATTTTTGAAAATCTATTTATAGACACATTACTTTGTGATTTTTTGTAAGCATAATGGTAAGGTGCATATTTTTGATATCACGAACGAAAACACGAAGCACAACAACTCATCTACATTCTAAGCAATAAAATATTGTATGTATCGATAGCTCAGATGGTAGAGTTCTCGCCTAACTAATTGTTAAATAACAGAGACCCCAGGTTCGAATCCCAGCATGACCAAGTTATTTATTTAATAAAAAAAAAAATTATTTATTTAATTAAAAAAAAATATCTGTAAAAAAAAATTTTTATGCATTTTTTTTATGAAAATCTATTTATAGACACATTACTTTTTCCCACCATGTAACCATATAAGTAACCAGTTAATTTACCCACTACAAGGTAATGAGTTACTTTGAGGCTCATCGCCTGTAAAATTCATCAGTGAAGTAACGTGTAAAGTAATGCATGAAGCCCTATGGCGATACATTACTTTACCCATGATTTGGTAATGTGTGGTTTTGCTGGGATACAGACTTTCCTTCCTTATATGACCTAATTTAAAAAACTTAATGATTTTTTATTTTAATTTTTTCTAAACTCTACAAAACTAACAATAGATTTTTTGTTTAGTTTAAAACCCCAAAAAATAGTTAACCTGTTATAATCTTTTTGTCTCGTCGATGTCTGTAAAAAGTTTTGTTTATTTGCCAGAATCCTAGTTTTAAGTTTAAAAATAAAAAAAAAGTAAAAAATCTGAACAACCAAAAATAAATACAAAAAGTTTTCTATAACAAAAAATAAATAAAAAAAAATAGTTAACTATACGCAGCTTTTATTCCCAGACAAACTAGCAAACAACAAAAAAAAAAATCCGGTAAAAAACAACCAAAAATTTAAAAACTATTATTACGTGCACAAAACCCGTCTACCGGATTTTATAACTATACTAACTATACGTACGTATAGTACATATTCTGTATAAATGAGTATAGAGTATAGAATTTGGTAGTATAAACATCAGTTACTATACATAACTAACTATTGCTCGTCGTCATAGTTTTTTTTTTTGCGATTTTTCCTATACAACTTTTCACTTTCATGCAAAATTTACCCAAATAATATAAAAAATACTTGCAGGGTAAAATAACTAACAAAACAACAAAAAATTCCTGTCTACTTCAAAAACATAAAACAACAAATAAAAAAAAAAAATAATAAAATATAACTAAAAAAAAAAAAAAGTTTATTAAAAAACCAAATATTCATCTCAAAAACTTTCCACACGTTTCGTTTAGTGTAGTTTTTAGTATTTTTTTATTCACGTTTTCTGTGTTAGCCAAAAAATAAAAATATACAACATCATGAAACTAACTTGTTCTTATTTATAAGCCATTTTTTGTTTCCTGCAGACACCATCAAGGAGTTGTGCAAATGAATTTTCTTTGTTTTATTTAGTTTAATTTTTTTTAGCAACATTTTTGTGCAAATTTCCCTTTAATTTCATTCATACTTTATAAGGATTTTCGAAAGCGCTTTTAAAAGGTATTTCTGTTACAGTTTTGAATATGGGTTAGAGTTTGTTGTAAGTTTTTTTCTTTCATAAATTTATTAAACAGTAATATACGAGAATTTTTATAGGGAATTTTCAAATTCTTAAATTTCTTTTATTTTAATAACATAGCGCAGGGTTGCCAGTTTTTTTTTTGGGTCGCATCCCCAAAAGTTGAATTGTCATCCCCAAAAATCCCCAAATTATTTTTTTCATCCCCAAAAAATTCCCAAATTAATTTTTGCTTTATATATTTAGTTTTTGAACATATTCTGGATATACAAACATTGAATTCATTTAAATAATAAAATAAAAAAGTAATTGTAATTTTGTGTTTCAAATGTCGATGTCTTTTAGTGCCACATAAACTTCAGAATCAAAATCTTCTAATTCATTTCCTTCTTCAATTTTTCTGTACATATTTTTTGTATTAAAAAGTTTCACCATTTCAGGAGATGGATCGAACGATTCACAGCAATTATAATTGTTTTTGAAGTGTGTATTTAATCTTAAAAGAGGTTCTAATAATTCATATTGAATTTTATTTCGAATTTTAGTTTTTATGGTGTTCATGACGAAAAAACACGTTCTACGCAAGCATTACTTGTTGGTACACAAAGCATATTTAATACCAGCTCAGCAAGTTCTTTAAACTGTTTTGAACCAGCTGCATCTTTATAGAAATAAACTTTAATCCAAAATATGCTTATATTATTTGTGATGTCATCACCAAAGAAATCTTTCCATTTTACAAATGGCATTTTTCGCCACTGTGCTTCATATTCGTCTGTTGAGACATTGGCCTTTACTACAGGCTGTAAAATTTTCATAATGGAACTAAAGCTTGGTTGACCAATTGAGTTACAACATACATTTGGGGAAAATTGTTTATATATTTTGAAAAAATTCAAGTTCAGCCTATTTATTTCACCTAAAATAGGTTTCATAAATACTAAGTATAGCCTTATCTCTTCATTGCACATTAGGTCGTAAATAATTTGTGCTGTTTTCTCGGCCTCTGCTGTAGCAATAATGGAAAAGTGGTATTTTAGCTCTACCCATTGTTCTAGAAATGAAATGAAATCCCCATCGAATCCCCATATCCCCAAACCAAAAATTGTATCCCCAATTTGAAAAAAAAATCCGCAATTTGGGGATAAATCCCCTAAACTGACAAGTCTGACATAGCGCTACAAAATTGACCCCTAAAATCAAAAAAAGAGTACTGGCGTACCCAGTATTTTCACTTATGGTCCAGTTTTTTTTTATGGTAAATAAATAAAAGATCTTCTACATTCGGGTATCAAATTTGGATAATAAATATGCAGCATTAACTAGTAAATCCATGATTTGTCTCAGTTTTTACTATATATTCATTCGCATTCGCCACTTATTTTAGAGCGCTGTCGTTACTTAAACAATATTTTTTTTGGACAAATTCTTTTTTATCTAATATTTTACACATCTCAAATTTAATTTGCATGTTTAAAACCATAACACAGTGCAACACGAAAAAAAATAACCATATACGGACACCACTACGTGATAAAAGACTAAAAAAAAAGACCCGTGTCTCCCAATTTTTCCCAAAGTCATATCCTCTTTTGTTAATGGGCCGCCAAAGATTTGGGACCTCATTTTCGCAAAAAAGTGATCATTTTCTCAGGCTCATATCTTGCAAACCGTTCAGAATTTCGATTTACTCTCTATGGCAAAGTTGTAGCTCTTGTCATAAAGAACAAATGCACCCGAACAGGAGAAAAAAGGAAAAAAAAAAATGAAATTAAAAAATTTTTCACTTTTGCGCGCTACCTAAACAGTGTTAAGAATCATCTCTGGAAGGTGAAGTTTTTTTGATTTTATATGTTCGCAATTTTGTTCTTTATGACAAGAGCTACAACTTTGCCATAGAGAGTAAATCGAAATTCTGAACGGTTTGCAAGATATGAGCCTGAGAAAATGATCACTTTTTTGCGAAAATGATACCGAGGCCCCAAATCTTTGGCGGCCCATAAACAAAAGAGGATATGACTTTGGGAAAAATTGGGAGACACGGGTCTTTTTTTTAGTCTTTTATCACGTAGTGGTGTCCGTATATGGTTATTTTGCCATGACTTAAAAAATTACACACAGTGTAATCATATCTACTCATTATATTTCTTTTTTTAAGATTTCCAAAGAATCTTAAATCGACTAAATTGCCCCATCTATGGAATAAGTTCATCAAGTTTATGTTGCACATTTGTCAGTTGTAAATATAACGGTTCTGATGCAAAACTTATATTACACAGTACAACACATGATTTTGGGATTTAATTCTGAGAATTTCACGTGAAAGTAGCCCCAAAAATTAGAACTTCTGTATCATTCGTTTTGTCAAGTTGGCTACAGTAATAATTTAATGGCCATACGAATTTTTTGGCTCAAGGCGGATTTTTAGCACTTTTTCTATATTTTAACACGGTTATATCACGGTATACCGTACGGAATATCTCATTTGTGTGCATTTGGCTTCCCAATCATTTTCATACACTTTTGATATAAAAGACCCCAAAAGTCCCCAATTGGATGTACTTTTGGGACGTTTGGGGGATTTGCGTATTTCGGTACAAAAGCTGTGTAAAAAAAATTTAAATGGATGTCGTCCAAAACATGATTTTAGGTATGCACCATAATAATACGCTAAATAGGAGACCGCAGTTGGCTCTCTACAAAAAGTGAATTAATAATTTATAGTCTATACTGTGCTACAAAAAAAAAAAAAACTTTTTCAAAAATATAATTAGTTTTTTAATTACAATTGTCCATTTACTAAATTGGCATAGATTATCTACAACATTCAATTATATTTTTAATAGATATAATTAAAAGCTTAATTAAAAATAAAATTAATTAAATAGTTACCAATTATATTAATTGATACCACAAGTTCTTTAATAGGACCGAATTCAATTAAACATTTAACCCTCCGATGAGTGACAGTTCTGAACTTCACGGCCGTGTGAAAAGGTCCCTACGGACCTTTTTTGTAAATCATGTTTTTTTCATATAAAAATTTTTTTTTGATTTTTTTTTTTTTGTTTTTATTGTTTATAACTAAATTCTACATACAAAAATATTTTTTTCAATTTTTTTAATTTTTTGTTTTTATCATCATCCCTAATGTCTTTGAGTTTAGGTCTTTGTGTTCAGAACAAGTAAATTATGTGTTGAAACAATAAAAAAATTATAATGATGCCCAAAAACATGCATTTATTAGTGAAATTCAGTACAAGGTCCATACGGATCTATTCACACGTCCGCGTATAACTAAAGTAATGACCCGATCGGCTTGATTTTTTTTCCAAAAGATGCGCAACAAAATACTCTTGGAATACAGAGTAACTTTGGGGGGGGGGGGGGGGTTGTAGTGGCCGAAGTAGGAGTAATTAGGAGTAGGTGCAGTAAAAAAAATAAAAATGAAAAACCCTTCAAATTCATATCTAGTATTTTTGCTAAGCTTTTGATAAAAAAAACTTAAGGTTTTCAATATCTTTAAAAAAATCTTTTTCTAAATTGTTAATACTTAGTCTTTGGATTTAAAACTGTAAATAATAAAATTTTCATTTCCTCTTTTTATTATGTAATTTAAAACCACTTCAGTCTTTAGCAAAAAAAAAAAAAAAAAACATTCCAAATACACAAGACCTATGGCCCATAATTAATAATAAAGCAAAAAAATACGAGTAACTAACAAATTGAGACTAATGCAATTAACATTTACTAAACGTTTACTACACTAAATACTTAAAAATATTGCAACTGATACATAAAACTTTGTGTAAATACTACAAAGTTCTATAGTGTCACAGTTCAATGGTGCGTATAAGTAATATTATAATGACCACCACAAACGTTTAACAAATAGTGCGAAAATCTCTACAAACAAAAGATGCCGACAAGAAAAAAAAAAAATACGCATATTTATTGCGTTTTGTATACTACTGTCAAAGGCGGTGATAATTATAATTGTTGTTAAAAGGTTTATTAAACAGAAAAAGAAAAAAATTTCAATACAAGCAGTAAAAAGAAAATTATGCAAAAAAAAAACCGAAGAAAATCTTTAAAAAAATAAGCTGCTTACAAATTTAAGTTAAGAAGAAAAACATGAAAAGAAACCACATCTTCTACTTGCTATTTGTAACCTATCACTGAACTACAGAAACCTTTACTGATTTAAAGCTGTTTAAACATTATGGGTCATTTTACAAGTGATGATAGACTAAAGGCCCAACAAAGTTGAATTAAGGGAAACAGCGATTGTATGCAAATACATTGATGTACCCATATTTAGCTTAAGTCATCATCGTACCCAACTTAATCTTTGGTAATGGGTGCCATAAAGTAAAGCATTACCTTGTAATGCATACTCCTTACCTGTATCATTACTTTCCAACAAAAAGTAATGAGTTACCGATAATAGGTTACATAATACATTAGTTACCCAGTAAAATAGTAAAATCCAAATAACTGGTAATATGGAGTTTGTAATAATTGCAATAGGTTATTTTCCTCCAAACAGTAACAGGTTGCTTTAGAACCAGTTATAGAACTGGTTCTGGGACAGTGTCACCTTATTTTTCGACTCCTAAGAACCTGTTCCAGAACCGGTTCCATGTAACAAAAGAAGTTGTTCTAGAACCGGTTCAGAGGTAATCTGTTCTAATAAATTTTGCTGGGTAGTAATGAATACTCCTTAACTTTAGCATTTTTTTAAACATACAGTAATGAGTTACCCATAGTTGGTTACATAATGCATTGGATTGTTATGTATACTCCTTACCTTTAACATTATTTTGAAACATAAAGTAACGAGTTAACAATATAATTGGTTACCTTGTAATTATACCTAATTACCTTTTCTATAATTTCAAAACATAAAATAATGACTTACCAATCACCAATTGCATAATGCATGAACTATAAAAGTGAAGTAATAATTAAAATATCTTTTTAAAAATCTATTTATAGACACATTACTTTATGATTTTTTGTAAGCATGAGGGTAAGGTATGTATGAGTTTCTTAGCCTGTAAGGTGTATTGTAATGCGTGGAGCCCTATGGCGATACATTACTTTACCGATTATTTGAAAATGTGCGGTTTTGCTGGAAAATAAACACTTTAAATTTGTAAAATAAAGTTAGCAAATGAAACTCGTATTGCAATTAAATTTTTAAGTTTTCTTATTTTGCATTCATTTAAAATTTAAGTTTTTATAAACAATTTTTCTTTACAACAAAATATATATGAATGCCTCGCTCGAATAAGGGTATAAGCGACAACTTTTTGAAAATGCGTTTTTTGCATAATATGATATTTTAGGGATAAATACATTATCCTATAAAGAAATATTGTAAAAAATTGCATGCGTTTTACCGCGAAAAGTAAAATTCTGAGGTTCGCAAAACTTACTAAATCAAAACATCGAAATATTTTTGATACATTGCACTTGAGTTATTAAATAATTTTCAAGTTTATAAGTTGTTTTTATTAAATTTTCAAGTCATTTTCTATATATTCTCTGCATTTTAATGCACACATTAATTATTATATTGATATAAATAATATTATTTATATTGAAAAATATATACTTTATGAGACGGTTTTCAGGGCTTGAGGTGCTTGCAAACTCTTTAAAAAATATCTAAATATCTAAAAATATATAAAAAATATTAAAAAATTAATGCAATTTTGTCACATTTAAATGCAAAATTCAACCAATTGCATGTACAATATTTGAATGCAATTTTCTACACGGATACAATTAGACTTGAATTATCGAACTGTGATCAAAAAGAATAAAAAAATTTGATTTTATAAGAGTTTCCAACGTTTTTCTCATCTTCTGTAAAGTTTTGAAAATGGATTTTATACCCTTATTCGAGCGACGACATTTATGTTTTTATTTCATTATATATTTGAATAGACTTATCTTCACAGTTATTGTCAGTGTTTTTAAGGCAAAATTATAAACAAATATTTTATATGACATTTTAATATGCAGGATTAAGTTTGAAGCTAAAAAGGGAGTAGATTATTTTGTGTCCAATCCAAGGTACGCAAAAGAATGTAATGTCAACTTTCGTAATATCGAAATATTTATTTACATTATATATGTAAACCATATAATTAATTATATCTTAAGGGGGGACATGACATTCGAGGCAGAGAAAACAGATATTTTTTTAAAAATTCATAACTCAGTCAACAAACAAACATTTTTCCAAATTCCAAAAAGAGAAAAAAACGGGGCCTCGTGGTTGCCGCGCTGGGAGTCGCAAAATTGTCCGATCTGGAAAAAAATGACTTCTTTAAATCTTAACAAAATTGGCTATCGTATGACACGAGCTTTTTTTTAAATTTTTTTTTTTCAATTTTGGTGATGTTCCAAATTTAAAAGTGTGTTTTTTGAAAATATATAAACTTTAAAAATTCATAAAAAATCGAAAAAAAATTTTAAAAAAAAGCTCGTGTCATACGATAGCGAATCAAGTTTAAAAAATACAAAAAAAAAATTAACCCGCTAGTGGCGCAACCAGTACGAAAAACATGGTGTCGAGATAAACGCGTTCAAAGTTTGTGAACAAAGAAAAAAAGGGACGTAGGTAGCGCGAAAATTAAAAATGCGCTATCACCAATCCGGGTGTAACTTTTGAACCCGTAGGAATTTTTCCATGAAATTTTTTTTCTTAGAATCTAAAGAATATTTACTAAAATACAAAATTATAAAAAAAGTCGATTTCAAAAAACGGCCAATGTCATGTCACCCCTTAATACACCAACCGATCACTAAAGCGACGAAGACTATTGGGAATCGAACCCACGACCCTCGCACTGAGAGGCTAGCACACTACAAACCGGGGCGCTCGATATTATCGAAATATATTAAGAAGAAAATCAAATAAATGTTTTAATATCAAGTTTCAGATTTCTAGCTTAAGGAGCTTATATTCTGAATAATTGTTTTAATGAGTATTCAATTGTCCTCAACGTACACATCCCGTGATTAATTTAAGCCGGGCAAAACTAGTTAAGTTTGCCACTGCTATGGGTTAAGCGATGTTAATTATATTGAAAGGTGAAAAGATAAAAAAAACTAAATATAATTCATTATTTTTGTGAATAATATAAACATTTTGATTCAAAAGCATATGAAATTTTAATATTTTTTAGTTAACCTATTTTGTTTTTTGAAAAATATCTAGCTTTTTTACCATTTTTTTTAAATTGTTATATGGCAACCCTGACTTTATAATTTTTATAAGTATGGTAGTATTTTAATAAAAACTATACTGAGAGAATTTTCTTCGTGATATAAATTAATTGTTGCATTAGATCTATGATTTGTCACTGGACCTCTTCCATTGAAACTTTTCATTAAATGAGTGCAGTTTTTTATAAAATTTAATGAAAAATTTCTTATTATTTATTAAAAATTTCATACGACCAATGAAAAAGTTTCGTTAAAAATAGTTTCATTAAAACTATGAAGCTTTTTCGTAAAGTTTAGGAAATATTCCATTGTGAAGACAATTTCATTAGTTTAATGAAAAAATATCATTAAAACTCGTCCAAGAAATTATCTCTGTGTGGTGATTAATCATAATTTGAGTAAAAACGGAATAAATTTTGTAATTTTTTCGACTTTGTATTTCTAAATAATTCATTTTCCGATCGGTCAGATTTTATACATTTTTATACAATCGAGTAAAGGCTTTTTAGCGGCGAAATAAATTTCTGTATTTTCTCATTAACATAATAAACAATATACAAGTTGTGCGCCCCCGGTAGGCTAGTTGGTAGCGTGCTGGCTTATCAGTGCGGTGGTCGTGGGTTCGATTCCCACCAGAGGCACTGGTCTGTTTTAGCTACAACGCGCCGAAGGCCATAGTAGCTAGTGCTCGGTTAGGGTAATAGTATATAATTTGTAATTATATGATTATTAATTAATAAAAAAAAAATGTATACAAGTTGAGGCTGTTTTATATTTTCAAATAATTTCTGAGAAAGGTCTTATCAAAAAAATAAAAAATTTGGTTTTCAAATAATTGTTTGTCAACTCTGGATACAATTTTTTAGTATTTTTTTATAAGTGGAGAAAAAAATTATGGAAAAATCTATTAAATTGAGAAAAAAATTTCGTTTAGAAAACGTATTTCTTGTTTCATAATTTGAATGAAAATGGGATATTATGTAAAGGACACGTTCTTAATATTGGCTATCAAATGAAAGGCATTTTAAAGACGCATCTACTGGTATAAAACATGTCCGAACATTTCTGTTATTACATTTTTTTTTTGAATATCACATTTGTATGGAAAGTTGTTGGTTTGAGTTCAATTTAACATATAATAATGCTTGTTTCATTTTTTCGAGGAGGTGTCTGACCTTTTTTTTTTTAATTTTCATAATCGATCGGCTTAAACACGATTTTCCCGAACAGCTTTTATAACCCATATATTTAAAACAAGTGGCAACCTTGGGACCACAGCATAGGCAACATGGGTATCAAAATTTTCTCGAGTAATTTAATACTGTGTATTTATTAAAGAGAAATCTGAATTTCTTAAATTTTGAAGATGTTTTATATAATAATGTTGTAATTTATGTCCCCCTTGTTAACCACTAAACGTGCGTTGGTGCCTAATATTTTTTTTGCCCTCAACAACATATCAAAGTTTACATTAAATCTACGGATTTACCACGGTGTATTTTCCTTGTTAGTTAATTTAAAAAGCCGTTTCAGTTATATTTGTTAAAATTTTTTTCTATTTTAGTAAAAGTGCTTACTTCAAACAAGTGAATCAATTGACTTCAAAGAATCTATTCCGTGACCGGGCATACAAGGCCATATCAGTGCACTTCAACTATTTTTTTTGAAGTGTTTGCGTTTTTTTTTTAATTTTATTATTTATATTCTCGTAGTGTTTATTTTGTGATTTCTTTTGTATTTGACACGCGATTTAAGATCTTAAAAATCAACTGTAATATTTTAGAAAAAATAATTTAAATTTTTTTTGCAGATTTTTTTAATACGCTAATATCGAAAAATAATTGGAAGATTACTGAAAAAATTACCGTAATGGTGCCGGATGGTGTGAATATGAATATGGTATTATATTCTCAAAATTTAAAACGGCGGATTTAAATAGTGGATAATTTTTCAAAATTAAATTAGATTGGTTTTTAATTATTTATGCGGAAGCTTTTAGAATCACTGAACACAAATCTGATATCAGATTTTAAAATTTAACATGTCGCGTAAATTATGTATCGGAAATTTTTGATGTTTACAATTCATACAATTAAAATATAGCCTATTAATTTGTTGTAATTGTGGTCGTTGCAAATTACTTATCGTGAATTTAAGGAGTCGCGGAATACGAATCTAATATCAGAGTTTCTAAATTAAAAATGGCGGATTTAATATGGAGGATGAATAATAATGAATAAAAATCATCAAAATTTCGTAAAATCCTCAAATTCTTTTGCTAAAAAATCTGTCTCCAAACCAAAGTATAAATCTGAATTTCGGGTCCGAATTTTCTTATGTGGCAACACTTTTAATATAACAAAAAATTGGAATCTATACAGAGAGAATTTTTTGGAAGAGTGTTAATAAATTTTTTCACTAAACTTATGAAGTTTTCTTCACAATGTAAATTAAAAATTTCTTAAACTTTATGAAATAATTTCATAGTTTTAATGAAACAGTTTTTAATGAAACTTTTTCATTAGTCGTATGCAATTTTTTAAAAATAATTTAATTATTTTTCATTAAATTTTATGAAAAACTGCATTAATTTAATGAAAAGTTTCAATGAACGAGTTCCAGTGAGATTTCATAGATCTAATGGGAAAATTCATTGATATCATGCAGAGATAAAATTTGTTCTCAGTGTAAGAACAAATTTTATGGAACATATCTCAAAATGTTTCTACAGAATCGGAAAGCTTTTCATATATTTTCATATATTTTCAAATTTATTAGGTTTCATATATTCAAATTTATTAGGTTTATGTATAAATGGTCCCCCATAATATAAAAAGTCTCCCATATCATCTCTAGTGCATTAAACTTACAATAACATTGTGTTGGTTTTTTATATTTTCCATACATGAAATATAAAAAAAAAAACAAGGAAGAATATATAAAATGTTTTGAGGCATTTACATAAGAGTGGATCGATTTCAACATTTGCGAAACTTCGTCAACGGGATTTTTGCCAAACAATTCTTGGAAATAAAAAAAATGTTTGGAATAATTTTAGGTTTTGCTATTGAATTGAAAATCTGAAATAACTAAACAAGAAAATTCTTTTCATTAGTTTTGAAATTAATTTACAATTTTTGTCATGGAAATTTCATCAAACCTTAAAATTAATCCTCCCTAATGTACATACCACTAAAACAATGAATCTTTACAAACATAGAAACAAGTAAAAATGGACCCCATACAAACTTTTGTGAATTGCACTATACTGCACTTGTAGCCAAAGAAACATATACAGTGGGGAGCACTCGTTAGTACACTGTGAGATATATTACAAATTAAAAATTGAAAAAAGGTTAAGAGTAATGTGCTCAGGTACCGTTAAAAGTATTTGAAAAAAATATATTTCCAGGACTTTCCAGCACTGTCGGAGAGTGTTTCTGAGAACAGATTTGGATTCAGTGCACCTTATACCTTTATAAAAGTATACTTTAGTGCTAGTGTCAAATATTTTTCGGTCTTAATCTTTAGGTGTAAAAAGCACATATATGTACTCAAGAGTGCTCCCCACTGTAATACAACTGATATACTTGTATGTTAAAATATTTTACTTTAGTTAAAATAACATTTTACTATTTTCTTTTTTTAACAGAAATGAAATTGGATATTTTATTATATATAAAATTGTATTATATAAAAATACCCGTCGAAAAAGGTAAGCATATATAGTCATATATATATAATTTCATATCACATCACATATCTTAGCTCACACAAAAAATGGCATGCATAACCTTGTCTCATATGATCCCATGGATGTCATATGATATAATTTGATACGAAAATTTGGGTCTATTTAATTTTATAAAATTATATATAATTTGATACAATTTGATATAAGTTCATAAAATCATTTAAAATTGTTTGGAAATCCGTACTAATATTTTGTTTCACATTTCACATTGTAACGAAAATTTAAATATAAATCAATGGATTTTAAAATTAGGTGTGATTTTAATTTGTTTAATATGTGATGCCATATACAATTCTATGTAAAAGTAATCGACTTTTTTCTTGTTTCTACCATATATATTTATATTTAATTATCAAAGAACGCTAATTAATTTATTTTCTTTTGTATGTTTTTATTCACTATTTTTAAAATTTTTCGATTTTGAGCTTTAAAAAAAGCGTTTTCTTAAGACTTTGGGATTATAATTGCTTTCCCAGCAAAACTTTGGTAATGGGTGCGATAAAGTAATGCATTACCTTGTAATGTGTACTCCTTACCTGTATCATTACTTTCCAACAAGAAGTAATGAGTTACCGATAATTGAACACTCATGGATTACCTTGTAATGAGACTTCATTACATTTTACATTACTGCAAAACATAAAATAATGACTTACCGATCATCAATTACATAATGCATGAATTATAAACGTCAAGTAATTATTAATATATATTTTTGAAAATCTATTTATAGACACATTACTTTGTGATTTTTTGTAAGCATAATGGTAAGGTGCATATTTTTGATATCACGAACGAAAACACGAAGCACAACAACTCATCTACATGCTAAGCAATGAAATATTGTATGTATCGATAGCTCAGTTGGTAGAGTTCTCGCCTAACTAATTGTTAAATAACAGAGACCCCAGGTTCGAATCCCAGCATGACCAAGTTATTTATTTAATAAAAAAAAAAATTATTTAGTTAATTAAAAAAAAATATCTGTAAAAAAAAAATTTTATCCATTTTTTTTTATGAAAATCTATTTATAGACACATTACTTTTTCCCACCATGTAACCATATAAGTAACCAGTTACTTTACCCACTACAAGGTAATGAGTTACTTTGAGGCTCATCGCCTGTAAAATTCATCAGTGAAGTAACGTGTAAAGTAATGCATGAAGCCCTATGGCGATACATTACTTTACCCATGATTTGGTAATGTGTGGTTTTGCTGGGTTATTACGATTTTCTAACTTAAAATGATTTTTTACTGATAAATATTATGTAATCTATTAGCTTTAAACTTTGTTTTAAATGCAGCTTTTCTTAGTTTTTTACTTTTGCTTTTTTCACAATATTTTTTTGCTTTCAATACATTTAATTTTCCTTTTTTGTGTTTTCTAATAATTATATTAAAAGTGATAGACTTTGTTTAATTTCTACCATATATTTATATATATAACTATATATAAAAGTGATAGAATATTTCATTTTAATTTGAACACATATATTTCTATAGAACTATATGTGATGACATATATAATTATATATAAAAGTGATTGAATTAGTTTGATTTTATTGTATCATATATACCTAGATAAAGTTATACATTTAACCCGAATAAAATAGTTTATATAAAATTATATATCATAAGATATTTTAAGCGAATATAAGAGGATATAATTTGATCCGAAAAATGGTTCTATTAAATTGTATCACTTTGGATCTAATTATATTTAAATAGATACAATTTAATAAAACAAACTATCCAATTCTATTCGAGTTTTGTTCAGATGTAATTACATTTAATTATATTATATTTGATAGAATTAGATACAAATAGATATATAATAATCCAAATATATTAAAATTAAGTTTATTAAGTTTCATATATTTGACCTCCATAAAACGGGTTCAAAACACAAATTGTATGATTGAAATTTTTAAATAATTTAAATTTTATTTATATTTTTTTATGAGATCAAATTTTCGTTAATTTAATTAAAAAACAATGTCTGCCAATATTAAAATGGCCCAGTAAAATCCAAACAACAGGTTACAGAACAACTAATAGGTTTCAGAACAACTTATATTTCAGTTTTACATCCGATTCTTTTTATATGGAGTTTGTACTATTTGTAATAGGTTCTTTACCTCTAAACTAGAACAAGTTGCTTTAGAACCGGTTCTAGAACCAGTTATATAACTGGTTCTGGGACAGTGAAACCTCACAATTTGACTCCTAGGAACCTGTTCTAGAAACGTTTCCATGTAACCGGTGGTAAAATCAGCTGTGGTAAAATTTTGCTGGAGGGTTTGTTATTTGTAATGGAAATCGATTTCGAAAAACTGTAAACTATTTTCTTAAAATATTTTGGCAATTTTTGAATTATATATAGTTACATAGAAATTGACTTAGGAAATTTTTTCAGTTTTGGATTTTATATACATAAGTATATCTAAAATGACAGAAGATGTTTTTGATGTTTGTATTATATATAATTATGTATTGGGTTATATCTAATTTTAGAAAAATTTTAGAAAAATTTCATCAAAATTTATCATCCATGTATTATCATTTATAAAATTCAGAATAGTATTTTGGTAAAACATTTTGAAAATATTATTATATATAAATACATATTGAGACATATGCTTTTTTATATGATCATATATTTTTGTATTAAAGAATATATAGTTATATATAATTTTTTTTACTCGGGAAATATACATGAACTCATATGTAGCTATATCAAGTAGATGGGAAGAGATAAAAAAGATCAACTGATATGTAATATAAGATATAATGATATATGATGTTATATAGCGCTATATTATAAATTTTCGCAATGAATATATGTGAGTTTATATCGTTATATGGCCACATATAAAATTATATATGATAACATCAAATTTATCACGCTATATATGACTATATATAAACTTTTTTCGTCGGATATTATATGATGATGATTGTATAACTATATGAATGAGTATGCATGCATAATATGCATTGCATATATTGTTTTTTACAATGAGGAGTATATTCTTTAAAAATAATTTTGTTTTATTTAAATCAAAGGATATAGTGGTAGATTTTCTTGTATAAGGATATTTTATTTAATAAATATTTTGTGCTAACAAATTGTAATTAAAAATGCTATAATGCAATTAAACTACACAAAATTACAAAAATGTTTCTTACTATATATAACCATGTTTCTCCCTATATATATATATATATATATATATATATATATATATATATATGTATGCACAGCGCATAGTCTAGAGACATTTATTCGTTCCCCCGCATAGTTTAGGGACATTTGCTTACTTTGGGGACTGTCCCCAAAGTTTTCGCGCCTTTTCATACATCTAGCGTATTAGATGAGGACAATTTTTTCCATACACCGCATATTCCGGCGACAATTTTGGGCGTGTCCCTAAAGTATGCGCTGTGCATACATATATATATATAACATTTAAAATAATAAGTGTTTGCTCTTTTCGATGGTACCTTTTTTACGTATTCTTAAATTTTTTAAGCACTTGCAAATGTTTTACGTGACTAAATTTTAGTTTAAGATTTAATTATATTTTTTCTTAATGTCTTTATATTTCGCGAAATGTATACAAAAACGAGAAGGTACCACTTTGCGTATGAGTAATACATTTCAATATTTATTAACGTCGAAAATTTATGTACTCATATAAGTAGCAAATTATATTTTCTCTCAAAATAGTTTAACTTTTTTGAACTACAATTGAAAAATGTAACCTCAACCTTGTCCATTAGATGGTTAAATTTAGAGTCTGAAATTACTTGTTGCTGAAAATAAGGAATTATAACTTTCGCTAAATGAATGAATTTAATACAAACAAATTATTTCTACCGCCAAGAATAAATGAAAATTTTGTCAACAATAATATTATAAAAAAAATTATCTGCAAACTACAAACAATATCTAAGCCAATCGTTCTTACTAGATTTTTATGTTGCCAAAAAATATTGTATTTATAGAATAAGAAGAAAATAAAAATTGTAAACAAGACAAAAAAAAAATCCTAAAATTAAAGTTTAGTGAACCGTATTCAAAAAAGAATATTAGAAAAAAATATGGAAAAAAAGTAGTGTAGGATATTAACCTTTAAATGTACAAAGCTAAATTAGGGAACTTATAAATTTGGCAATTTTTAATTATAAATGTCAAATTACCTTGATGGAAATCATAATTTTAGGTTAATTAGTACAACAATCGTTAAGTCCATTTCCATTTTTAAACTAGTTGTTTGTTTTAGTTCATTCTATCATTCGCCAATTTCTTTTATTTGCTTATACGATTCTATTGGTAAATTTTTTATTTCAAATCGATAATAATGAGTTTTCACTTAAAATTTTAATAAAATAATATAATTTAGCATTTGTTTAAAATTTTAACTTTGACTCTATCTTGCTTTTCAACCAAACAATTTCTTAATCGAAAATATACCCTATGGGGAATGGGACCGGTTCTGCGTGTGCCACAGGATCGGTCCATTCGTGCCAGAGACCAGTCCTCTGCTAAACCCTACCCTATGTAAACAACTGGCAACTTTAACATTGGCTTGTCATAGGAGGGGGGTCATTTGTCCTGCTTTAAACCACATAGTGGCATGCCACAGGACTAACAAAAGATACTGTCACAATACTGTCGCAAAAGGGCCATGTCGTAGATTAGATTAGATCAGAAGGCAATATGCACCGCTACCAATGTAGGTCTTTTGTGCTGCCTAAAGTTACCTACAGATTCAAGCTACCTATAAAGCCAATTATCCTATTAGGCAAAATGTTAGCGATGTCGGAAGGCGAAATGAAGCGATCACCTAGAAACCTACCTAAGTCTCCTATCACAAAGCCTGGGACATTCGCAGAGAACATGCTCCGAGGTCTCAGACACCATCTCACAAAACCTACACATATCCGTGTCCGATTGAACCTTCTTGTGCAGATGGTATCTGAGATTACAGTGTCCAGTTAAGTACGACGCCATTGTCCTCAAACCCCCCCCCCCCCCCCCCCCCCCCCTTTCAAGCGACAAGAGTAGTATAAAATAAACGAAAACTAAACATGTCGTATAAAATAAACGAAAACTAAACAGCTTCCAATGGGTAAAATCTGGTCAACTGGCTTTTTCTTGTTAATAAGCATTCTGTTTAAGTGGTATGTCCTCCCTTTTCCTGTCACAGGATTGCTAAGTTTAGGACAATTGACACTGCTTAACCCACTTCAGTATTAAATTATACCAGTCCTGTGATCAGTCCTTCTTTAACCAGTCACTTTTAGGACAATTGACTCCTCATTCCCCATAGGGTAGCAGCAAAAACAAGTCATTATAACTAACAAACTAGTTCCACTTTAACTTTTTTTTTCTTCTGATTTTTGTACATTTTATACTGAATTGACAATTTAGTATTTCTTAATCGAAAATGTCGCTGCTAAAACAAGTCATTCTTAAGTTTGGCACTATAGTTCATTTTGTTAACGAACTAGTTTAACTTTAACGATCTTTTATGATTGTTGTTCATTTTATACTGATTTGAAAATTCAGTATTTCTTAACTACGAAACACATGTTTCAAACAGTTTTACTACACTGAGAGAATTATCTTCACTTCAGTAATGAATTTCTCCATAGCTTGAACGAAAATTATCACTGGAGCTCGTCCATTGAAACTTTTCATTAAATCTATGAAATAGGTTTCTTTAAAGTTAATGTTTATGAAATTCTTTGTAGAATTAATGAAAATCTTCATAAAAGTATTATATCATTTTGACAATGAAGCGTTCATAGAATTTATGAAGCAATTTCATAAAATTCTATAATACTAAGAAGTTTTATTGAATTAATGAAAAGTTTCATGAATGTCATGAAAATGCATTGGAATTAAGCCAATCAAAATATTTTATGAAATATCAAATAATTTCATAGAAATACAAAATTAATAAAAGGCAATATTGAATAAAAAAACTGCTTTATAAAATACTTGAATATTAAATCTTAAAAATAAAGTTTGAAATTTATTAAAATTAATAAAATTATGAAAGTTTGATGTTTGGCATGGGATTGTTATCGCTTTCAAAACGTGTTCTGATGATGGGAACCTAGAAAATTCCCGAAATAGATCTATCAACACATTCCTGAAAGGGTCAAATCATGAATTTGAAAACAAAAAACTCTATAGATCATTTGTTAGGACAATATACTAATGAAGAAATATAGAGTATGGCCTCAAACTTGAATCATTTTCATTGCACAATTAAAGGTCGAAAAAAACATAATTTTTATTTTTAATAAAAATTATAACAAACTTGTAAAAAAGGCAAAGTACCGCCTAGTTTACTTCCCCAGTTTTGTTTACAAACTAAACAAATATAAAAAGGAGAGAAAAACAAAAAACGTGTATTGAATATCCACCAGAGGTGGATCTTGCATATCACACAAGTTTTCAATTTATTTTTTGATCAATGGTTATAATCTTTAACTTCAAACTTATATGTATATTAGTTCTCATGTAGTGAGTAATGAATGTCTAGTTCATATGAATGTTTGATGTTTGGCATGGGATTGTTACCGCTTTCAAAACGTGTTCTGATGATGGGAACCTAGAAAATTCCCGAAATAGATCTATCAACACATTCCTGAAAGGGTCAAATAATAAATTTGAAAACAAAAAACTCTATAGATTATTTGTTAGGACAATATCCTAATGAAGAAATATAGAGTATGGCCTCGAACTTGAATCATTTTCATTGCACAATTAAAGGTCATTTTTATTTTTAATAAAAATTATAACAAACTTAATTATGCAATATTATGAAAAAATAAAACAATTTAAAAGCTCGTAAGAAAATGTTAACTAAATTTATGAAGATATTTTAATAAAATCTAATAATTTTTTTTTATAAAACTATGAAATTTTATGTAAAAGTTTACGAAAAATTTCATAATATTAATTGTATTTCTTGTATATAATGAAATTCTTTATTGAATTTACGAAAAAATCGATGACATTATTTTATTAATATCATGAAGGATAATTCTTTCAGTGTATACAGAATTAAAAATAAACGCATCTTTTTTATATATAAATTCAACTGTTCTTAGTGTATAAAATTAGTAATTATAATTTAAAACAAACAATTTTTTTATTTTCAAATCAAAAGAACCGGAATATAATGATTATGTTAAAAAAATCTTATTTGTTGTATTATTGTTTAAAACAAATTGAATTTATTTATAAATTTATTTTCAATTGTTTTTGTTTATTTATAAATATATTGTATACAAATATCTGTTGTGGAAGAAAACCTAACTAAAAATAATATGTACATTAGGGTGGCAGCTATTTGGTGAAATTTAAGCCAAATTTTAAACCACGACACGATCAAAGTTTTGAATTTTTGATAAATTTTCAGAAAAAAATAAATTATTTACTTATTTTTTTTCTATAACAATAATTTTCAGTTTATGAACACGCAAAATTATTTGTAATAAATTGAATCGGAGAAGGAAAATTCAATTTATTACAAATAATTTAAACATAATTTTATGCTGAATGTGTAAAAAAGTTTGACATTTTTGTTTTAAAATCAATTAGTAAAAAATTTGCAAAATATTAATAGACAAAGATATCGCAAAATATGTGAAGCTTTCAAAGCATTTTTAGGATTTTTTGTTTTATGCGAAATAAAATCTGGCCCTCTGAAATCAGCAGTCTACAATTTTGTTTAGCAAATATTTCTATCAATTTTACCAACATTTACTGTTATTTGCATTCAACAAAATTTTAGGTAAATATAACAAACATTTTGCTGATATTACAGTTTTTTATGCTGTTGTTTGTCTACAAGTAGTCAACATTTTTGCTGATTAAAGCAGAGTAACGTATTTTGCTGTTTTTAATTAAGTAAAATTTATCTCGAATATAACTAAGATTTTGTAAATTTATTTTTGTTGTTCTTATTTCACTAAAATTTATCAAAAATTATGCTTATTTTAGCAGTCTTTTCTGCCAAGTTATTTTTGACAAATTTTTAGGGTTTTCTGCTATTTTTACAGGCTTATGAATGTAGGGCAAAGATATTTCATGCAAATTTAAATTAAATTAAATTAATTTAAATTGACATGGACTTAATATTTATTCGAATAATAAAATTGTAGTTGCATATTTTTGCATATTTTGAGAAGAACTAATGTTTTTGCATATTCTAACGTTCATGTACATTTTGAGCTTTTTTAATAAATATTTTTGGCTTATCGCATATTTGTGAATATTTTTAATTTTTTGTAGTATTTTTGAATTTGTAAAAATAAATAAAATTTGGAAAATTTTTATATTTTGATTAAGGGGTTTACTCTCATTAGAAATCGATATAAACTACACTGTGAGAATTATTTGCATAATATTAATAAATTTTTTAATGAAAGTGATGAAGTAGCACATTAACTACAAGTTTTCATAAAATTTTATGGAAAATATCATTTTGTTTATCAAAAATTTCATTCACTCAATGAAGAAGTATCATTAAAAAAACCTGTTTCATAAAATGTATGAAGCTTTTTATTAGTTTTAAGAAATTTTTCCTTCATTTTATGAAGGAATGTTTCATTATTTTTCGTCCACTAAAACTCCCTCTGTGTTAACTATTTAAACAATTATAAAAAATAAAGAAAATTAAATATTATTGTAAAAATTATAATATATAATTTGGACTACCATGGAAACTCTGGTGGCCATTTTATTACAAATAATTTTTTTAAAAGGCAAACTCGGGTGCCATCGAAGAGCCATGGGTACTCATCTGAGAATAAAACTTTTATTTTTTTTTTACAAAGGAATACATTTTTTAGTCCCTAACGTAGCCGGATTTCTCTACGTTACAGTCTTAATTTTTTTTAAATCGGTCCATCTGTTAAGGCATCACATTATCACCAGATTTTCAATATGTTGTTTTGAGAAAAAGGCATTTAAAGTAAATATAGAGCAAGTAAAATATAGGGGGAAGGACTTTGTTTAACAACCTGTATCTTTTATATTTCTGCGAATTTTTCCCCAAATTATGTACAGAAATAAAAAAGTTCAAACTATCAAAATATGAAATAAAGAATCTAAAGAGAGTAAACCTCTTAAAGCAAATAATTTTTACATTTTGAAAATCTTGCACACCCAAAGAGAAGTGTAAGATTATCTTTCTCTTGCAAAAAAATAACTGCCAAACTCACTTTTATACTTTAAATTGTGCGATTTTTGCAAAAAAAAAAAAATTTATTTCAAGTGCATATTTTTCGTGTTTGTAGTGCATATTTTCCGCATTTAATAATTCCATATTTTCATTTTGTAGGTGCATCAGATTTCTTGCCCTCATCAGATTTCTTGCTGCATATTTTTGCAAATATGTGAACATCCGATACTTCGACGACATTGTGCGGCGGTTTAAAATTGCCAAATTTGGGGGAAGTTTTCATCATTTACTTGTAATATCAAATGTAACAAATTTTTACATTTCGTCAAATAACAGCCACCCTAATGTACATATTTACATTTTTTCATATCAGGGGTTTCCTTATCATTTTAGAAAAATGAAAAAAACAATATTGATGCAATGAAAATAAAACAGAAAGTAAAATAACAGACAAAATGTAGTTATATAAATTTTTAAAGACATTCAAAGTATTTTGTACGTAATTTTTAGTTTTAAATAAAAAATATTAAAACGAAATTTAATCCAAATTGCGAACACTGAAAATGTTTTTTTTTTCGTTATGATGTCACAGAAAAATTTGTCGATAAAAATAAAAATCTTCGATCGAATCGTTTTTGCGAAAATCACACAAGAAAAATATAATAAGTGAATGGTATCTATTGTGGCCTGTTCCCTGAAGTGGGCCGTTTGTTATTCTTTGTGTGTTTAAACTGTCAAAGAGTTTAATTTCCACTATTACTATTTTAAACAAGTATCAACTTGAGAACACAAGTTTTTCTTGGTTTTATTGTGTCGTTGCAAAAAATGCAATATAAATTAAAATTATTCGTAAGCATAAAAAAGTGAATAACAAACAAGTTACGAATTTTCCATTATTACAATAAATTTTTTCAATAAATGGTCTCCAAAAAAAGTTTTTTTGATTTAATAAAATATTTTCATTATTTTGTACTTCGCTGTTTTTTTATATCTCCCTGAACGGAAGTAGAACCCGCAACCATTTTAGGTGTTATTTTATACTTATAGTTTTGTAACTAAAATTATTAAAATCTTAAAGACTTCCTTTTTCAAAGTAATAAAAACTATTAAAAAAATTTTTTAAAAAAATTGAAATTAAAGTTTTGTTTGATTTCAAACTCGCTTTCTATTAAAATTTTAATAATATCTATGAAATGTTTAATTTGAAATGAATTTTGTGAAAACAAAAATTACAGTTTTTATAACCCATAAGACGACAAAGTGAAAAAATTTCAAAATTTAAAAAAGCACCTATTTATTAAATTGACTCGTTAATATTTGAAAAAGTCAACAAAATTTTAACAAAATCTAAAAAGTTAAAAAAATCGACACAATTGCAGAAAAAAAGCCAAAAATTTAAAAAATCTCCAAAATTGAAAACAATCGCTACAATTACAAAAAAAGGTATTTTTTAATTTTGTCGATTTTTCCAAATTTTTACGTTTTTTTAAATGTTAACGTTTTTTTCTTCAATTTTAGCGTTTATAATTTTGAAAAAAAAAATGTCTAATTTTTGGAGCTTTTTTTAAATTTTGTCAATTTTTAAGATTTTTTAAAATTTAGGAGATATTTTTAAATTTTTGGTGATTTTTTTACATTTTTGAAGTTTTTAGTTTAAATATTTTTATTTTGAAACTTTATATGAAAATTTTAATAGTTAAAAATTTGTTTGATAATAAAAATAATATTGAATTAAATTTTTAATATATATGATTAAAATGTTAATTGAAAATAAAATCAATTAAATATTTACAAATTATTTAAACTGATACTACAATTTCCTTAATAGGACCGAATTTAATTAAACTTTTAATTGAATTAATGAATATTTTAATTGGAACTCGATTTTAGTTTTTTCTGTGTATGAAATATTTCGATTCAAAGGATAAATTTTACAAATATTTTTCCAAGAAAATTAAATTTTGCTTTCATATAATTAAGTGCAAATATGTATGTACTTCTATATTCCTTATATATTTAATAAAGAGAAAAACTTTAAATACAGTTGCATATATATTTACTCGTATAATCAATTATAAATCAGCGTAAATTCTCCTTTATTTTCCCCAAAAAATGTATACATTTAAATAACAGCCTCTTTGCCCATACGCATTTTATTAAAAAAAAAAACCAAAAAAACCTTGAAAAATAAAAGAAACAAAATCCTGACCAATACCAAGCCAAGATATGTATAAATATATAAAATATTCAGAAAATGGCAAAAATATATAAAACAAATTTAAATATAAAAAGAATTAAACAATTTTATTTTAAAACATTCACATACAATGCAAAAAAAAAGTATCAAAAGTCCTGCAAGAGTCATATACGTATTTTATAAGAGAGGCAAAAATGCATATAAAAAAATAATATAGAAAAAGAAAAACATTAACAAAAAGAAAAAATAACAAACGCATTTTTTATTTTTTCAGCTCGGTCTTTGAATACTGGGGAAAAACATTAACATGAATGGGCTTCAGCATTCACTATAACCACACATATTTTCTTTTTCTGTAAATGATGGAACTGAAAAATTAAAGTAAACATTTTTCTTTAGGTTCATAACGAAAATGCAATGCCATAATTTTTTCTTAACGATTTTTGTTGTTTCTACATTTTAATGATTTAAAAAAAACTTATTAATTTATCCGACTTTTTTGAACAAACTTTAGCGATTTTTATCGGTTTAGATAGATTTTTTTCTTATGTTAGCGATTTTTCCCCGTTTATTTGATTTTTTAATAGAGTTTGTACCGATTATGTTTCCAAATTTATATTTTTATACCCTACACCATATGTGATGAGGGTATGTATAAGTTTTTCATTCCGTTTGTAACTCATCGAAATATAGGTCTAAGACCCCATAAATACATTTTAAGCCGATTTAGCGATGTCCGCAATATAGACTGTCCATTTCTAAATAGATTGATGTAAATTTTAGCGGTTTTCACTGATATAATAGGTTTTTTTATAGAGATTTTGAGGATTTCATAATCCAATGTAAAATGTTTTTTAAAAATTTCAACTTTTTGGTAAATTTTTTATTCATTTTAGAAGTTTTTATCAATATTAGGGGATTTACTGGTTTATCGATTTTGAACATTTTTTATAACGATTTTCGCGGTTTATTTATTAATTTTTTAACAATTCATACATTTAATTTTTAAAAACTATTTTTACGGTTTCGATTGATGTTTATCGATTTAAATAGTATTCCATTAAAAATTTTTGCGGGTTTTAAAGCTTTTTATTCGGTTTTAGCAATTTTTCAACAATTTTTTACGTTGTTCCTATTTTGATCGATATCAGCTGATTTTTTACAGGTTTTAGCGGATTTAATAGGTTTTTCATGTTATCGATTTAAGCTAATTTGATAATTATTTCAAATTTGGCACTCTTAACTTATTTAGCACAAGAAAAAATTATACTGATTATGGTTAAAACTAAGCCTCATTGAGACATTGCCAATACAATTTTTCCGCCGAAATGGCGGATGGAATATTTTAATTTTAATGAAAATAGGTATCCTGACTTCTGTAAGTCCACGGACAAACCCGACCGATTTTAGTTAAAACCGTTTCATGTTAGCATGAGGAGTATCCAGTCTTCTCATAAATACACCTAGTACATTTTTGCCAAAATTTTTTTTAACAATTAATCAAACCTACTAAACATTTTTGAACATAACATTAACAACACTTTTGTGGAATTTAATCCGGAATGGTGTAGGGTATCATACATATATACGGTCTTGATCGACTTTAAGATTTTTTTACTTCTTTTTATTCCGGGAATTGACGGATTAAAAACCATAGTGCTGAAACTTTTTGAATCTTGTAATTTCATCCTCTTAATAACACATTTTTTTACTAATCTATCATTATGATTGTAACAAACTTTAGACTCATATTAACATATAAATGACCTTAGGTAGGGTATAAAGGCAAACATATTTTATTTATAATGGCTGACATTTTTTCTTTCAACTTGATAGACATGATTGCACATTCTCCATACATTTTGTATGAAAAACATCCTTTTTTTCATTTTTCCTAGCAAATATGAAGTATCTCAAAAAAGACGTGTCTAGGCAATGACAAACGATTATTTCATGTATACATTTTATTTTTGTAGATCATTTTTTACAAAGAAATATTTTAAACATCAATACCAAGGCCATCGTACTCAAGCTGCTTGTAGTGGTACTATATTTAGAGTATGGTCAATTTAGCACTTTTTACAGACAACATTTGAGCTAGTTTAGTTGTAGTGCATATAAAAGTGTATATTTTTTGTTAGACAGAAAATTTCGCCCAATGGAAATTTTCTGTGTTAAATATAATCGAACCCTTTAATATAATGGCTGTATAATTACCAAAGGTCTGCGTGAATGTTTTGCAGAACATTCCCTTGTGCATACTGATGCCAGCTTTGAAGATTTTTAATACTATTTAAAATAGGCTATTTTGCTTAAAAAATGCAAACTTTTTCATAGGTAACTATAATTTTTTCGATGTTTTCAAAATGTAACAGATTTTTTATTATCGGAGCAAAAAAAAATTTGTTGGTGTAAAAAAAAATGTTTTTGAAACATTCACAAAAAATTCATGCAGGTCTTTGATAATTATCATATAAATGCAGCCGAGTTTAGTTTTTTTTTGTCCATTTTGGGAAGTTGCCTTCTTGAAAAATTCATCATCGTCGTCAGTTCTCGGTTTTTAATCGGCATCAGTAAAATTATGGTATCGCATTCATTCTTGTAATAAAATTGTCAGTAAAATTATGGTATCGCAATAAAATTTTCTATTAGATCACTTTTGAAATTATTCAGTGTTTAAGGCAACATTGTAGTTTTAGCAAACAAAAATTTCACTAGACATAGAGTAATAACCAACTCCTCTACATTTTATACTCTCTGAAATTTTGTAGCAACGCAGTCAGAAAAAGACAAATGTACCACCGCTGGCAAAACACTTTAACAAGTGGTACAAATGCTGGCAACAAGTGCTTTCCCAACCCCAAAATGATAACATCATTAGACAAAATGTCTAATCAAGTGTAGGACAAGCACTGGGGAAACAAAATTTCAAAAGTTGGCAAAATATTGGTTAAACCGTGAAATGGGTGGTCTAAAAATAGATTTTCCAAAAAAAAAAACAAATAAATAATTTAATATTTTTTTTTTGGTCCCGCCAGGATTTGAACCCTGGCCGACAGCTCTAACCACTAAGCTAACGAGACATATAATACAAAAAAAGTTGGACATAAAAGTAAAAAAAATCACAAAAAACTTGTGAACCGGGATTGAATTCGGATACTTGCGACTAAACACTTTTTTCATTTTTATAAAATAAATGCTTTACCAGTTGTTAGACTTTTGAGCCGTTGGTAATTTTTGACT
Source organism: Delia radicum (assembly GCA_021234595.1). Classification (NCBI taxonomy): domain Eukaryota; kingdom Metazoa; phylum Arthropoda; class Insecta; order Diptera; family Anthomyiidae; genus Delia; species Delia radicum. The sequence continues at coordinate 230,402,493 of CM037853.1, read as the reverse complement.
GAATATCACTATTATTGTAAAACAAATACTGGCAAAACGCTTTTTGGAAACGATATTAAAGCGTCTTAAACAAGAGTTCTGCCAGTAATATATTTACAATTCCTCTGCTAGCCAGCGGTATTTTTGTACCACTGTCAGTTTCTGACTGGGAAGCTATAGGGTTTTTTATGTTTGTTACCAGTTGTACCATGAATATTGTGTGGGTGGTATATTGTTACAAACATGTGCGTTTTTTTTTTTTTTTTTGTTAGCTGCAAAATATGGTCTAAAAAGCCATTCAATTCATTTTGTCTATGACTGACTAAACACCATGTTATTTTGTTACAACGTTACGTTCGGCTTTAGTGTTTAGTGTTTTGGAAAAAAAAGAAATGCGAAAATTAAAACTAAATTGAAAAGACAAAAAATGTATACTACAATGTTGCAAGTAACTGTTACAGTTAGTTTGTTGCAATATATACTTTGTATCCGTTTTGTTATCAAAGTGTTTTTGGATTTTATTTTTATACGACTTTCACTTAAAACTCACTCAAAGCAATAGATAACATATTTTTCAAGGTAACTAGTTTTAGTACATAGATAGTTTGTCTATATTTGTTTAATATATGAAAAATTTTGTTGTGAATGAACTTTATAATCGAGCTATTATTTAGAAGATTAGTTGCCAAAGATACAAAATCCATATTTATACATAGTCTTTATATAGTTGGCACTGAATTCTTCGGGAACTTGTAGATTTCTTAACACTTTACACATTTAGATTGCCTTCTCTAGAATGGGTTGATAATAATCTCGACTCATCCTCCAAATTTTAGAAACCTAGTGGAAACCCTAAGATTACCCTTTTATGTCCTCCTTCCCCTATCCAACTTCTCTCCAACCTAATTCGACCGGTCCATGCAATACAGTTTTATTATTTTCCATACCAAAAGCTCTAACTTGTGCAACTTTTTCTTCAAACTTATTTATACCATAAAATTAAGAACAACTTTCGTAACAGTAAATGGCGCCCAACAAAACTTTAGTAATACTAATCTAAATGGTTCAAAATCTTCTATAGAGAATTTTCGAACGATTAGTTTAATGAAACATTTCATTAAGTTATTAAATATTTTATTTACAAAATGAATAAAAAATTTATAAAATTAATGAAAAGCTTAATAACTTTAATAAACCGTAATTTTTCTTAAATTTTTTTATTGAAAGTGTGAAAATGTAATATCTATAAAATAAAATGCTCTTAATATATTTTTTTTTAATATTATTAATTTAATGAAAAGTTTCTTTAAATTATTGAAAAGTTTAATAACATATATAAAAAGTCTAAATGGATGAATTTCAATAAATCTTTTTTTGATTTTATGAAACAATTCATCAATATCATGATGACAAAAATGTTCGCAAAATAAATAATTTTTTTTTTAATTTTACAACCGTTTTCGTTTATTGGTCAATAATTTTTTATTTTTATACATTGAGTATTATGAGTGCAGCAATTTTTTATTATTTGTAAATAGGGAATAGAAAAAAGTTTTACAAAAAAATTATTTTCCAATGAAAATAAGTACAAAATCTGTAAAGTGGAATGTAAAATGATTTGCTAACTTTTCTACTAACATTATTTCTCTGAGTTTAGTTGAACCGTACGTAAAAATGTTTCTTGACAGTAAATAACGTCCAACACAGGTATCCTTAGTCATATATGATGCATTTTATGATGATGTTAGACCTTTCTACCCAAAATTTAGATATCCTTTAAGACATTACTTTAAGCATAAAATTTGGATTTATGTATCTACTTTAAAAAAAAGGCTGGAATCTTTTTAAATTTGGTATAACTTTAACTTTAAACTTTAAAAGGGATCCAGTTGACACGCATGACAGTTCATTTTAACATGTCGTTGTAATATTAGGGGCTTAGTTGACATATTTAAGGCCACATATGTTATATTAGGTAATGTGTATAAAAAAAAATACTTATAAATCAATTAAAAACAACTAAGAATTTAAAAAAAATTCCGCTTACTAACCAAACGCTCTACCGTCTAAGATAATGTTGCGTGTTGGTTGGCCAACAGCAAAACTATATTTTTTGCATGTGTGTTCATATACATAAGCCACAAAAAAAACTAGCAAAACAAGAAAAAAATGGAAAAGAAAAAAATACTAAAAATATAAAGTTCTGTGATATGCCCTGGGCTGACCGGTCTTAGGATACGCCCCTTAAAGCAATTGACTCATTTTTTAAAGAACTAACAATTAAAATGCAGAAAGTAAAATAAAATAAAAAAAATCAATTTAAATTAAAAAAATTGCAGTGAAAATTCAGATTTCAAGTTTGAAAATTCGGATTCCAATTCCAGAAAAAAATCAAAACTTTCAAAATTCCAGGGAAAAATTAAATAAAACTTCAGTTCCCTTTTAAAAATTGACATATATGGATCCATGCATGAACACACATTCTTCATACATGTCCACATGCATCCATACATTATTCATATGTGTTCATAAACCATTCTCATATAAGGAATCATATACGTTCATCTGTATGCATTAACGAACATTGAGGTAATATTTACATATATAATCATACATGTCTATACATTTCCATACATGGTCAATTGTGTACATTAACGTAAATTGAGGTAATATTTATATATATGATTACATATGATCCCTTATGAGCCTATATATGAATCCTATATGGTGGTATATGAATATGTATGGCCTCGTATGTCAACATATATGAGCATGAATGAGTTCGTACATGTTCATAAATTGATGCATATATCTTGATTTTTAGAAAATCTAAAAGAACAATATGTGCAAAAATATAATTAATATTGAAAAAGAACTCAAACCTCTATGTTACAAAAAAGTGGATAAATTAAACAATTGCCAAAATATTGAAATTGAAAAAGAACTACAGTATTAAAGTAAAAATTTAAAATGTTTTTAAAAAAATATTGCGAAGTTAAAATAAAGCTTTTAGCCCTCGTTAAGTGGTTTGTAGTGTTTTTATCAGTCACAGTAACAGTTCTTTCAATGTAATTTACACCGCTTATCCGACACTAATGGAAACTTGTAAAAAATTGTAAATCCTGATTTAATCGGTCACGGGATAGGTCCTTTACGGGCAATTGATTGTCTCCACATACCTCGTAGGTATGTTACTTTTTAACCACTGCAAATGTTCTCCTGCAATTTGTTACTCGGGAATTTTTGGGGTCTTTGAAATAGCAGATGAAATATGGCATGTGACTTTTAATAAATTTTCAGAATTAATAAATTCAAAATGACCAACCGAATATGGGATAAAATTTGTTTCCAAGTTATTGGATTCGTATTAAGTTATTAATAGAAGAGTTTTGTCGCTGAACCAATATGGCGGATGATTTTTTCAAAAGTGGTAGAGTTCACGTTTTTAAGGCCGCTTAAAACAAATCTCACATTAGGTTTTCAAAATTCAAAATGGCTGATGATATTTTTTAGAGTAGATCGGATTTCTTTAAAATTTACAATCTTTGAGTACGAATACATCAGATTTTTTAAACTTAAAATTACAGAAGTTTATCATGGTCGTTAAACACGAAATCCGATTTTGAAATTTGAATGTATTCGTATTTTTAGCGGCTCGAAAATACTCGTGATCACACATTATTTTTTTTTTTCAAATTCGAATCTAATTTATTCGTGATTGATATTAATTTGTTTTTTAGAATCCCTTTATAAAATCAGCTAATTTAAATTAATTTTAAGCTCCGCCCAAATTAGGGAGGTGATACATTTTGCACAAATAAGTAAATAAATGTTAATTTATAATATTTATCAAAAAATCTATATAAATATAATAAATTAACGCCACCTTTAATTTTATATAATGAGAAAAAATGCATTACCTCAACTACATTAAAAATGCAAGTTAATAAAAAACAAAAAAAAGTGCAAAAAATTTTAATGAATTATAAAGACAGAAAAAAATCTATATAAACATAGAACTTATATGATAAGTAAAAAACCCATAGGCTCATTATTTTTTAAAAAAGGGTTTGAGATGACACTACAATTGAAATAAAATCGAATAGCAAATATTCATATACAGCAAAAAGCAAGGAGTATATAATTGAAATTATAAAAATGTTTATATATATGCATATATACTTTATACTTATGTATTGTGTTTTTATTTTTTTTTTTTGTAGAATCTATATGTTGAGAATATATAATATTAACAATTGTTTTAACATTTTTTAAAAAGTACAGTTGTGTCTGTTTATTTTCATTTATTTGTAATAAGGCAATATACACAACTTCAACAGAAAAACAAAAAACTTCAATTGCATATGTAGATAGTACAATGAATGTTTCCTGTTGTACATACATACAGATAGGCAATGTCATCCAACATCATTTCCAAATGGTTAAAATTAGTACAAAAAACAAAAATACCAACATTGACCATTAAACAACACCCAGACCATTAACCCTCAAAAGAGAAGGTCTAACAAAAAGAGTAATTAATTTAATATCGTAATAGCTTAAGTAAGTAAGAATCAAATGTATTGGTTATTTTTTCAACAACAAAAATTAGTAAAATTTCTGTAAAAACTGCTGATAATTAATATTTAAATATTTAAATAATTTTTAATTATTACTCATTTTGTGAGTTGACTTTTAAAGTTTTTTAATTAATAATTTTATTTGTTAATTTTAAATAAATTTATGTGTGAGATTTTATTTGTTCGGTTTTAGATCATGACAAATTTTTCTCTAAATTAACAGAAAAATTGTAATTTTTATATGATAATTTACTTTGACTATTAGAAAAAACACAGAAAAAGTTATTAGACACTAGCATGAATGGAATGCCTTTTCTGACCCACTACGGTCTTCATCAACATTCTTCGAGCCATTTTGTGTTAATCGTAAATATCTTCCATTTAACTCACACGTTAAAGAAATTGGGTAACGTTAAATCCCACATTACTCTGTGTGTTGAGTTAGAATGAAATTTACCACGAACGATTTCTATTTATAGTGTGTTTGTTTTTTCTCTAGTCATTATCATAGTTGCCAGTTTAACTTTCAATTAAAACTTTTAAATGGCAGTTCTTTTCTCTAAAGTCATCATATACTAACCTTTTACATAAGCAAAGCACATCAACAAACATTAAAGATTTTTTTGTTAATACATATGTCGAGCTATATGCATTAAACGATTTTTACACTGTACCTGGTGAGTGGTTTAATAGTGAATTTTATCGTTGATCTATAAATTTATGTGTGAGATTTTATTTGTTCGGTTTTAGATCATGACAAATTTTTCTCTAAAACAACAGAAAAATTGTAATTTTTATATGATAATTTACTTTGACTATTTTAAAACATCATATGAAAATAAATCATACTTTCATACATTTAATATGAAATTATTTTGCTTTAGATAGCAAGACAGTTGAAATTTTTAATAAATTTAATCATTTCTTAGTTAATTTTTCTGACTTTTTTGAGCGTTCAATTTAAACGGCTATTACCAATAAAACTTGATTCAAATGAGAGTTAGACTCATAAAAACACTTAAAATAATTACACTAATAAAAATGAGTTAAATATGACGTCATAATACGGGCTTTTCCCCTGTTTTACCTTTAAAATAATTTAAACAAAGTAAAATACGACGTTGCGGAAAAACCTGCTAAAATCAGATTTTTTGCTAAATATTAGTAAGATAAAAATACAAAAAAATAAGTCTGTTAAATCTACAAACATTTAGTTATATTTGAGCTAAATTTTAGTTAATTGATAGTAACAAATTAATCTGCTTAAATCGGCAAACAATTTATTAAATATTAGTTGACAAAAAAGTCGTAAAAATATGTGAGATTTTTAAAATTTTTTTTAGATTTTTTTAAATGCGAATAGAAATCTGACCTTCTGAAATCAAAAATATGCAATTATTTAGCAAAAATGTGTGTTTATTGTAGCAAAATATACTGTTATTTGCATTCTAAACAATTTAAGGTAAATATAGCAAAAATTTTGTTGATATTACAGTTTATGTTTGTAAATCAGTTGCTATTTTCAATTAATTAAAATTCAACTCGAATATAATTAAAATTTTATAAAGTTAACAGTTTTTTTTGCTGTTCTTAATCTATAAATATTTAGCAAAAAAAAAAAAAAATCTTCTAATTTTACCAGTTTTTTATGCAACGTAAGTTTTAACTAATTTTTAGTAGCTTTTTCTGCTATTTCAGGAAAGTTTTTTTAATTAAAAAATTGCCAAATATTGAAAATTGTTGCAATAGAATAATTCGCCAGAATCATTTAGAACTGCGCTAAAATTAAACAAATCGCTAAATTCAGTTAAAAATTCGAAGAAATAAAATAAAGGCAAAATTGTAAAATTAGCTTATTTTGAAAAATCGCTAAAAAAAAGAGATAACTTTGTAAAAATCGATAAAATGAATTACTTAAAAAACAAAATCAAAAAATCGTCAAAAACGGTAAAAGCGGAAACATCGTACACAATTATTTAAAGGAAAGTCACTAAAATGTAATACATTTTGCAGATTGTAGCGAAGTTGCAATCGTCGAGAATTTATTTGGAACATCGTCTCAATTATATTAATTGTTTAAATTTTATATATATTTTTTTTTAAATTTTGGCAATATTTTTTTTTTTTTTAATTTTGATGTATTTTTAAATTTTGGTATTTTTTAAATTATGCCGATTTTTTGCAATTAATCGATTTTTAAAATTTTTGAGATTTTTTTTTTTTTTTTCAATGTTGAAGATTTTTTTAATTTTGGCGATATTTTTTAATTTTAAAAATTTTTATTTTTTGTATTTTTTTTTTTTTCAATTTCGCCGATTTTTTCAATTTGGGTGACAATAACTGGAAATAAATATTTAATCATGGAGTGTAACCGATTCGATGCGGGTATCGGTAAGGGCAACGCTATTTACGTTATTCAGGTAATGTCAAATGTCACACCGATATTTTTGGCCCCATTATGCCCAAATTCCAATGACTGGCTAGTTTATGATCAAACTTTGTGAAAATATATCTTTTTACAGCTTCTTTTATTCTTAGATCCTGTCAGATTATTTTGGTATTGATATTTTAAGGATATCGCTATTTAAATGATTGCGGTAACGGTATTTTAGTTCTTTCGGTAACGGTATTTTACAAATAACGGTATTTCAATTATTTCTTTAATGGTATTTTAGGATAGTCTGTTGAAAGAGGGTTTAAGTCGATAACGGTATTTTAGCAGTATTGCCTGTCATCCCTGCATTTAATAGATATTATTAAGCTTTTAATTGAAAGTGAGTTTGAAGTCAAACAAAAATTTAATTGAAATTTTATTGGCAATGATTTTTTCTGTGTTTGATTTTATCATTTTAGGGTTAACAATATCTAGATATTTTTTGGGGACTAAAAGTCATTACCACCCATACTCAGAGTAAGTCTCTACCAGCATCATCGGCCTGAACAGCAACCAGCAGTCAGCAACATCATCATTATATTTCCTCCCAAAAAAAAGGGGAGACTTAAAACAAAACATTAAAAGTTCAGTCCGAATTAAAAAAAAAAAACTTAAACAACAAACAAATGTATCCACCATACATTCGCGTATATTATTTTAAAAATCAACGTATCTGGTCATATAGATCCTTTAGATGTTAAAAAAAATAAAATATACGACCACTTATGCCACCCACTATAAACATGCGAAAAGGAGTATAAAGAACATACTAATGTATGGATAGTGGTGGTTAACAATGATGCTCTTACTTAAACGTTAACAACAACAACAGCAGAGCAATTACACTATACGCACTCATACAGAAACCAAACAATTGGGCGCCGGTTGCAATATTCAGTCAACATGGACAGCAATACAACTTGCAGTCCAAAGTTTAAAATTACAAAAAAAAAAAACGAAAACATGACAACAATTGCATCCTTCTTGCATCATAGTAAATACAGTCAAATACATGTAGTAGGCTCAACTTGATGGCATATTACCAATACTACAATACACACTACTACATACAAATATTACCTTCAACCCTTCTTTGTTGATAACATACATGTGTGTTAAATTATATAAAAAAATCATTAATATACAACTTTATATACCTTTTCAAGTATATAATGCATATAGTTTGTGTATGCAGAATTGCATATATGCACTTTTTATATACAGAAATGCAATTTCTTATATACATTCATATGTGTGTGTTCCACCATAATTTTTTTGTTATAACCGTTTGGTAGTTTATGGGTTGTATTGAATCATTAATGACAAAAATTCATTTTAATTAACATTTTTAATTTCCGTTTGCATCAGAACTTCATAAATTGTTATGCTTACAACATATGCATATTTTTATACAAAAATTTATATTTATATATAAATCATTGACATATGTAATGTATTTATATTTATATACAATTCATATGTATTGTGTCTGGAGTACAGTTTATTCACATTATTTTTTTCCAATTAATATATTTTTTGCCACGCCTCTTTATACTTGTTAATGTATTGCCAATACACACAAGGACAGTCTTTCGCGTAGTCACAAATGGCTCAAATTATTCATCAAGGGGTTTCCGGTGATTTCAAAAATTATATCCAAAGTTCGAATTTCAAAATGGCTGATTCAATATGGAGCAAAACAATAAAGTTTTGTCTGATTACACTAAAACTTTGTGTTAACATGGTCTTAGGGTCACTGATTTCAGTTTTTCTGTTGGATTTTTAAAATTCAAACCCAGCAAAACCACACATTACGAAATAATGGGTAAAGTAATGTATCGCCATAGAGCTTCACTCATTACAATACACCTTACTTCACTGATGAATTTTACAGGCGTTGAGCCTAAAAGTAATGTGTGGACTCATTACCTAATAGGGGCTTAAGTGACTGGTTATATGGTTAACGGGTTCGAAAAAGTAATGGGTCTATAAATAGATTTTCATAAAAACAAAATTTATTAAAAAAATTAATACAAACGTTTTTTTTTGAATTAAGTAAATAACGTGGGATTCGAACTTAGGGTCGTTTGGTTGCTAGGCGAGCTATCGTCACATATATCGTCACTGAGCTATCGCAATAAGTTGCTTAAAATGTAAATGAATTGTTGTGCTTCGAGTTTCCGTTTGTGATGTTAAAAATATATACCTTACCCTCATGTCACTAAGTAAGGTGTCTAAATATAGATTTTCAAAAACATATTTTAAATATTACTTTACGTTTATATTTCATGCATTATGTAATTGATAATCGGTAAGTCATTATTTTATGTTTCGAAATAATGTAAAAGGTAATTATGTATAATTACACGGTAACCTATGAGTGCCCAATTATATTGGTAACTCGTTACTTTATGTTTCAAAATAATGTTTACCTTCCATTACAAAGTAATGCATTATGTAATACATTATGAGTAGCTTATTACTTTTTGTTGGAAAATAATGATACAGGTAAGGAGTATACATTACAAGGTAATGCATTACTTTATCGCACCCATTATCAAACTTTTGCTGGGAAGTTAATGAAAACAAGTTGTTTCGCATGAAAAGCAACAAATATAGTAGAAATTTGTTGATGATATACAAGGGAGCATTTTTAGGGTCTGTCGTTTATAAAAAGGTAAAAAAATTTGTAAAATTCAAAATAACGGATCCCATATTGCGACAACAAATTTAATTTTAGCCCGATTGCAGTAAAGGTTTGTGTTAATATGGTTTTAGGGTCATCGATTTAAATTTTACAGTTGGGTTTGGAAAATTCTAAATGGCGGACAAAATAAAGCCACCGAAGTTAATCAAAGAATAATCTTAGGAATGAGAGGGCTAAGCTTTCCTCAATATTTGGTTAACATACACACTGGGGCGTTTTCAAGGTCGATCGTTTCAAAAACGGTAATATAAATTTTAAAATTATAGATCCAATTAGAATTAGATCCAAACACCTGGGAATAAAAATGAATTCTATTAAACGGCTTTAAGAGATCTTAAAAATACTTGAAGATAACTCGAAACATTTTTTATTGATAATTATTTGATGTTTCATTAGCGTTATTATTATATCGATATGTGTGACCATCGTTAGTGTTTTTAAGAAAAACAAAATTTTCGGACTTTGCAAAAAAGAAAGTGTATCAAAACACTGAAATCTTTTTAAACATAAAAATTTGGAAGATTACAAAGCCAATTGTGAAAATATTTTGTTGTTGTTTTTGTTTTTTCTTTGATATTTCAAATTTTGAATCTCGCTCCTAGACGAGGACAAGAAATTCTCATTGAGTTTGTGATTTAACATAACAAATATCTCTAGAAATTCTAATAACAAAGTCCCCTGAAGATTTCCTTGGGCAGGAATGAAATCCGGATAGGGACACGCCTACATCAGATTGTTTTTCACAATTTGTTAAATAAGTTTTGGGACTTTAGCACTATTACTATAAATGCAATTAATGTTTATCCCGATGAAAATAAATTTAAATAAAAGTGCAAAATTTAAATCAGGAAATATATAAAAAGGTTTTCCAACACAACCCATGTTAATTAACTTCATATCACATCATATTTTAGATGATCCAAAATATGTCATACATAACCTTATCTCATGTGATCCTATTGGATCTCATCTAATATAATTTGATCCGAAAAATGGTTCTATCTAGTTTGATCAAGTTATATATAATTTGATATAACTTCATAAAATTCTTTAAAATTGTTTGGAAATCCGCACTAATATTTTGCTTCACATTACAAATAATAATGAAAATTTAAATATAAATCAATGCATTTTAAAATTAGATGTGATTTTATTTGGACTAATATACGATGCCATATACAATTATATTTAAAAGTAATCGAATTTTTTTTCTTGTTTCTACCATATACATATGTTTAGATTTAAGTATTAGGGAAGGCAAATTAACTTTTTTTTCACTTTTATGGATTTTTTGATTTGAGCTTTAAAAAAAAGTGTTCTTAAGATTTTGGGATTATAATTGCATAAATATTATTTACTCCATTAACTCTGAACTTCGTTCCAAGTGTAGCTTTTCTAAGATTTTTACATTTGGTTTTTTACAATATCTGTTTTGCTTTACATGCCATGAATTTTCCTTTTTTGATAACTATATTTAGTTTTGTTTAATTAAAAGTGTGACTTTTTTTTATTTCTATCACATATATTATATAGAATTATATATAATGCCATAAATAATTATATATAAGTGATAGAGATAGAATTTTTCTTGTTAATTTTATATAAAATTATATGTGATGCCATATATAATTATATATAAAAGTTATAGAATTTGTTTAATTTTATTGTATCATATATACCTATACATAATTATACATTGAAGTATATATGATCTAATATTTAGCTATATAAGATATAATGATATATGATAACATATAGCGCTATATTATAAATTTTCGTAAAAGTAAGTATGAGATGTGAATATATCATTAGATATGGCCACATATAAAATTATATGTAATTACATCACTGTATATATCACTATATATAAACTTTTTCCGTCGGGTAGTCAATATTAAAAAAACTTTCGCCTGTTGCGTTGAAAAAAAACCAACTGCTGCACTTATCTGAGCAGAATAGAGTTTAGAAAAAACGTATATACACGTCTTTCCCAGCTGAGGCGTTAAATATTGCTATAATTAATTTCAGTTTCTACACAGAAATCATTTTTTATCGAACTCTTTTTTATTTTGTTTTCTGTCATAAATGTGATTTAAATGATGTTTAGGAGTTTCAAGACATCTTTCAATTTAATTTAAATTTTCCATCGTATGTGCATCAATGTGGTGCAAACACTGAATATTAGGGCGGGTCGATTTAAAAATCGCTCAACGTTCAAGGAAAATCGTATTCTAGGGATTAAAATAAGAAACGAATATCCCGACTTTTGACCCGTAGGGTCAAATTTTGAAAAAGCCCACTTTGATATTTCAGAAAGTAGGAGGAATCTCTTCAAGATTATAGTTACTCTTCTCCGGGAGACGCGCTAGCAGATTAATGCATAAATCATCAGTATAGGTGACCGTTAAGGGGTTAAAATTTAAGTTGAAAGAGAGCCTTTTTAACCGTGTTTTTATAGCAAAATGTAAAAATCTCGGGATAGAGATATTTCAGAAAGTAGGAGGAGTCTTTCCAAGATTAGGGTCTCTATTTCTTCTCCGGAAGACGCTCTAGCAGATGCATGTATAAATTATATTCGATTGGGGCACTCTAAATGGGTCAAAGTGAAATTTTTCAAAAGTCGGGACATCAGAATTCGTTTTAGAGGTATGGTTCCTTCGCCAAAGTTTCTTATTTTGATCCCTAAAATACGATTTTCCTTGAACGTTGAGCGATTTTTTGCCTAAATACAAATCGACTCGGCCTACTGAATATTGATCCTAAATATTAATCAGTTCACCTCCTCAGTTTTCTGAGGTTCATTTGAAACTTGATAAAATTTTCTGTAAAAAATATTAATTAAATATTGCCCCAGTTTAAGTGTTCTTTAAACTTTCTTTTACCAAAAAGTTTTAAATTTTGTTAATTTTTAATGTTTTTTTTTTATATTTTTATAAAACTTATATTTTTTATACAACTCTTATGCCGAGTTTTTAGGATGTAGATTATCTTTAATCTTAGTTTAAAGCAGTTTGTAACTGGTGTACAGCTATTAGAATTTTGTTCATTTTACTTTAATTCAGTATAGACCGAAATTCTGAACTAGAAAAAGTTGTTCCGGTAAATGTATGTTAATAAAATTGGAAAGTGTGAACAAAATTCGTTGTCGGTTTAGCTTAACGACATTTAACTGGCATCTCAAAAATTAGGCCTTACTTTGCCAAATGTTTAGCCTACCTAAGCGTATGTGTGATAAATTATAACTCATACGCTTAACACTTTGTCTACCCTTAATCATATGTTGAGGATATTTCTTTTTGTAATGAATTTAACGTAAATTTTTTTAATTTATGAACTTATTAATTTTCAGGGAATATTCAAAATTATAATTTAAAATATAATATTTGATAAATTGACTTACCATTTTCTTATGTGCCAAAAAATATTGATAATTTAGATGATCCAAAAGATAAAGATTTCAGTGATATCCAAAAGTTATTATTTATGAGTTGAGTATTAATTGCAAAACTGTTTTTTTTTTTTGAAATTTCAACAATATTTCAGTAATTGTTTTTTTTTTTTTAAATTTGTTAAAGTGTTTGTTTTAATTTAATGCAGTAAAATGTTTTATTTATGACATTTATAGTTTAATTTTTAATAATTTTTATACCTTAGAATTATAATTTTTTTCACACACATAAATGTTTTTTTTTTATAAATTTTTGTTTACCAAAAAAATATTAATTAAATATTGCCACAATTTAAGTGTTCTTTAAACTTTTTTTTTACCAAAAAGTTTTAAATTTTGTTCATTTTTAATGTTTTTTTTTTTTTATTTTTCACAAAGTTTATATTTTCTTAATACTTTTTTTTTGAAATAAATGTTATTTGAAGAGTTTTTCTTAAACTTTTTTTAACTTGTTTTGCTAAAATGTTGGAATTTTGGTGCTTTTCCTTTAGCTTTTTTTAAGGCTGTATCCTTTTTTTACTTTATAAGTGTTCAAAACGGTTTTATGTTTTTCCTATTCTTGTTTTTTGATTTCGAGTGTTCAGAACGTTTTTTTTTTTTTTTAAGGGGGAACATAAATTTATTTTTATCTTTTAAAAATTACAAACTTATGTAAAAATTATAACTGAATTTTGTTGGAAAATTTTGCTTATTCAAACTTTAATTTTTTGTTTGGCAAAATTTTGATCTTATTTTCATTTCTCTTTAAAAATTTAACAAATTTTGTCTATTTTTTTGTGAATATTTTTTTTTCAGAATTTGGTTTATGAAGAGGAGTTAGATTTTTAGACTATTTTCTTGGTATTATTGCTGTTATATTGTTTTATTTATATTTTACTGCATAAATTTTGAGTCGATATTTATATTTGGCCGAAAGTTGTTTGTTTGATTTTTTAATGGAAATTTTACTATTTTTTTTACTGAGTGTATTATTATTTTTTTTTTGTTGTATTTGTAGTGGATGCTTTTTGTTATGATTTATTTGATTTTAAGTTGCTTTGATTATTTTTTTTTTGTTTTGTTAATAATTTTTTTTTTTAGTTTTTTTCTTTATTTGTTTAAGTTGCTTTAGGTTGTATTATGTTTTAATTAATTCGTTTTATTATTGTTACGGTTTATTGTGGTATTTTTGTGGTTGTAATTGTAGTGGGTTGTTGTAGTTGCTGCTTCCTTTTTTCTAGGGGTTTTGTTTATCTTATTGTTGCTTTGCGGATTTCTTGTTGAATTTTTGTAGTTATTTATTTGCCGAAAATTTGTTGTTTGTTAATTTTGTTTGTTTGTTATTTTTTTGGGTTGAAATTTTGTTTGTTAAATTTTGAGAAATTAAACTAAAAATTCTTTTTTGTTTATTTTCGTATTTTAAAATAAATTATATTTGTAATTAAGTAACTTAAATTCAAAACTTAAATTGAAATAAAAATAGCTTTTATTTGTATTATTGGTTATTTGAAGTTTTATTATTGCAATGTTGAGGGCTGGATGGGGGCGGGTTGGTTTGTTGTGGGGTTTTTTTTCTTCTTTTGTTGAATTAAATTAAAAAAAACAAAACTAATTTTTTTAAGTATCAACAACGTTTTAACGTAAGTTTATAAAAATGTTCCAAACAGTCAAAAAAGCACCTGAAAATAGTAAAAAAATAAGTTATGAAATATTATCAACATTTTTTTTTTGTCCCATCGATTTTATAGAAGAAAAAAATTATATTTGCCTTAAAAAAATTTCGAGTTTATGGCCATGAATATAAAAGTATTCGATTTTTCTTTGAGTGTATACTTATTTACTTACAAAACAAAAAATTTTATGGAAGTTATATAGAGAAAACAAAAATTTAGTTTCAATTAAAATATTTGCTTATTCAATCAAATATTTAATTAAAGTAGGACCAATTAAGAAAATGTTTATATCAATTAAATTGTTTTGGGCATATTTAATTGCCATATTTTCAATTAAACATTTAATCATATTAATTAAAAATTTTATAAAAAAACGTTTGGAACTTCTTTTGGTTATTACACAGAAAATAATAAAATCCAGTCTCAAATAAAATATTTGTATATTCACTAAAGTATTTAATTAAAGTTAGTCCAATTAAGGAAATTATTATAATAATCATATGGGGGTGAGATTATTTAATTGAAACATTTTCAAATAGACTTTTAATAATATGAATTCAAAATTTAAAAAAAAAACCTTTGGAAATTACAATTTAAATTTTAATTATATTTCCGACGAAAAAAAGTTTATATATAGTCGTATATAGCTTGATATAACTATATATAATTACATATGTGACCATATGTAACGATATATATTTATATCTCATATTTTTTGTTACGAAAATTTTTAATACAGCGCTATATATCATCATATATCGTTATATATCATTTTATATACAAGTTGGTAATTTTTGTCTCATCATATATGTATACTTGATATAGCTAATATAAGCTACAAATAAGTTCATATATATTTCCATATGTAAATATATATGATACAATAAAACCTAAGAATAGCAAAAATAATTCTGTTGAATCTACAACACTTAGGGCCATTATTACAATTTGCCAATAGCTAAAGTTCGGATGTTATCTGACAGATTATTAGTTTTTCGTTATTATAAGTATACTTTAAGCTAAAAGTGACCGATAAGCTAAAGGGAAGATGTTGTTGCCTTTAACTTTAAACGTAACTTTTATGTGTTTAAAGTTGCCACATTTTCTGCTCTATAAAGAAGAAGAAGAAAATACCGAATTTCACAACCGAATTTCACAAATTATTGTTTGTTTGTAAACAAATAAATAAAAGTACGTTGCCACTACGTATTTCTATAAACCAATAATCGGTTTTTAGTTTGGTGCTGCCACATTATCAAAAATATTAATTTTATTTTATTGGGAAGTTGTAATAACGAAAAACATTATAGCTCACTTTATTCCTCACTTTAGCTAAAGTTACTTTTTGCTAACATTTACTTTAAAGGCAAGTTGTAATAATGGCCCTTAGATATATTTCAGTAAAATTTTAGTTAATTTAAAGTAACAAATTAATCTGTTAAAATCATACAAAAATTTCCTAAATATCAGTAGGCAACAAATTCATAAAAAATGTGAAATGTTTTTGAGGAGATTTTTTTTATTCTAATAAAAATCTGCCCTTGTGAAATCTGCAATCTACAATTTGTTAAGCAAACATTTCGGTTGATTTTTGCAAAATATGCTGTTATTTGCATTCTACTAAATTTAAGGTTAATATAGCAAAAATGTTGTGGATCGAACAGTTTTTGTTTGCTTTTCCTAGTCTACAGATATTAAGCAATTGTTTTAGCTTATTTTAGCGGAGTAAATTGTTATTTTCAATTGATTAAAACTCAACTCGAATATAACTAAAATTTTGTAAAGTTAACAGTTTTATTTTTGCTGTTCTTATTTTTATTAATATTTAGCAAAAAAAAAAAAAACATCTGCTAGTTTTAGCAGTTCTTTTTTCCGCATCGTAATTTTTAACTCATTCTTAGTAGCTTTTTCTGTTATTTTTACAGTTTTATTTTAATGAGAGTATAACCAATTTATAAAAATTTGTAGATATTCTTAAACAAAATTTAATTTTTTGTCTTTTTAACATATTTTTCTTTAGTGTATAAATTATTCACCAGTTGTCTATCAATAAATTTATTCGATATTTATCAAATTTGAAGAATCTAAAACAAAACCCATTATTGTGTGTGTGTGTTTCTATACAATTAATCGAAAAGTCTGTTAAACAATCTATGCATTTTTAAAGTTAATTTTTTTTTTTTTTTTATTCAAAAACAAAAATTCGTTTCTCCCTATCTCCCTATCTACTACAGGGGTGAACAGACTTGGGTCTAATATAGAAAATTTGAAATATCGTTAAGTTAAGATGACAGATTATGATTTTAAATGTTCAGTATATTTTAAACAAAAAATAATAAATAATTCTACAACTAACCAACAGAAAATGACTTTGAAAAAAAATTCCTAACAGCAAAGTTTAACGCTAATTCATGTCTACCAAAGCAATCATCAGCAGGCGTTTTGCATGCTGTTTCTAGAAATAAATGTCTATTAGTGCATATATTTTAACTACAGTATGGCAGATTTTGATTGAACTGCTAATCGAAATATGTTTTTTATTTATGGATTAAAACTAGTATTTTTAAATTAACTAAAATTTTCCGAATCAAATTTGAATTCAATTTTTGTTTTAAAATTTTTAAAAGTATCTACAATATTATTTTACAGATGTGTCGAAATGTTTAAAGTTTAGATTTTCTTTGTAAATTTCATCAATTTGCTGAACAAATTTGCAAATTTTATAAATTTATGTTTGAAACTTTAAAATTTAAATTTTTATTTTATTCTCAATTTTTTACTACAAAGACGTGCTCTAGTTGGTTCACTACAGTTCTAAATAAAATGTTATTACTTTTTTTTTTTGCGAAAAGAAATCAAACAATATAAAACAACAATAGCAACAAAGTAAATTCGTATATAAAATAACAAACAAAAAAAGTTTTCAAGTTCAAAACGCCGCTAGACCCAAACTAGAATATATTGCAAGAAAAAAATGTATAGCAGAAAAAATACATAACGAAACAATATAGGATAGATAGATAGCGTCATATGTGGCAAACAAAATAGATACACATTACTCGTTCGTATTCGAAACCATACACGTGAGGGCCAATTAGATTTATTAGATACGTGAATAAATACATACATATACACATATATACTCAGAATAATAAGTCGGTTAAAAAAATCGAAAAAGAACAGACAAGCTCAATTCAATTGTTTAACTGACAGGGAAACATTGTTGGGTGGTTCCTCCAGATTTCGATTAAATTCGGGTAAAAGATAAAGAAGACGAAAGTAATAAAAAATTGGTGAGAGAGAGAGAGAGAGACATACCTGCCCAATCGCATATTTACCCTGCAGGAAGCATGGGGTCAAGTGTCTCCAAGTCTCCACTTTTGTCTACTATTTTGTTGACATTGCCAACTAAGCGTCTACA
Organism: Delia radicum; assembly: GCA_021234595.1. Taxonomy (NCBI): domain Eukaryota; kingdom Metazoa; phylum Arthropoda; class Insecta; order Diptera; family Anthomyiidae; genus Delia; species Delia radicum. The sequence goes on along the minus strand of CM037853.1, from coordinate 230,384,272 downwards.
CTTTTTACTTTATTAACTCACTAGTAAATTTTTGGTTCCAATGTCTACATGTGGTCCCATAAGAACTAACGAGTCACTAGTGAATCTTTGGTTCAATGTCTGCGTATGGTCCCATAAGAACTACCCAGTCACTAGTGAATCTATGTTTCTAATGTCTACATATGGTGCCATAAGAACTACCTAGTCACTAGTGAATCTTTGGTTCCAATGTCTACATATGGTTCCATAAGAACTACCTATTCACTACCTAGTCAATAGTTCTAATGTCACTAGTGATTTTCAATGACACGTACATGTTAAATGTCTATAGCAAATTACATTGCCTGGAGAATATTTGGTTAGTAGTACTGGTGACACAGTCAATAGTGAATCAATACTTTTTCACTATTGACATTTCCTGCAGGGTAATTAGTAAAAATGGGAATTTTTAAAAGTTCATAAAATTAGAAACTTTTTTGTTTTTAAACTTTTTACTGTTTTTAACCCTATGGAAAGGTCATCCAAATACATTTCATTTGATACCAAATTTGTACTTGAAAAAAAAAGGAAATAACGGAAAAATTTGTTATTTTTTACCCTAAATATTAACCTTTAAATGTGATATTGGGCATCTAAAAAGGTACTCATTTATATTTATTCATTAACATACACTCAAAAAAAAAAAGTTGGTTGAAAATGTTGTTAAACGTCTATTTAAAATATTTAACTAACTTTCAGCAATTTTTTTTTTTTGCTGACATTGCGTTTTCAGCTAAACTTTTATTTAAACTTTTTAAGCAAAAAACTAATTTGGAACTAATTGACGTTGCTACCAAAATTGTGCTGTTAAAAACATCAATAGCATGGAGAACAAGTAAAAAGACTAGAATGTAGATGTCGCAGCTTGTATGGACGAAGTAGAGAAAAAAGATGCAAACAACAAACACAACCATTATAAGACTTACACAAAATGCAAGCGAGATTGATTTCGTTCATTTTTTTTTTCTTTTGTATACTACACATCAAACAAAGGCACGCATGTGCTCATAAAAATTGTGAATATTAAAAAAATTTAAATAAATAAGTAAAAAATATTAAATGAAATAAATGAATGATAAAAAAAAATATTAAATGAATGATATTTTGATAAATTTGAAATTGAGAATGCAGGCAAAAATAAAATACTGCTGTACAAAACAATATTTTGATAAATTGAGAATTATATAAACTTCGCTTTGGTCCGACCGTACAGAATAATAAATGCCAGTCTCAGGTAGTTGTTTTTAAAAGATAAAGGGTATGTATGATATTTACCGTTATTTTGAATATTTTTTTTTTAGTATTTTAGAATTATCTTCATTTGAAAAATGTAAAATTACGTCATACATACATATTTGCAAATGCATGTAAGTAATTGGGAATTATTATGTGTTGTTATTCATAAAATATTATGTTCACTTCCAGATTTTTTATTTATTTGCATTATGTTAACGACGTGGAAGTTATGACATTTGTATATACATATATTTAAAACAATCACAAAAAAAGAAATTCATTTAAATTTCAGCAATATAAATTAACTAAAGTACAAATTTTATACTAAGTTTTTTAGTTTTTTTTTTTCAATCTACATGCTCCAGCAAAATATTTTTTTGATTTAAACAAGTCGATTTAAATTTGCATTGAACTAAGTGTCAGCAAAACATTTAGCTGAATTTAATAATTGCTAAAAATCAGCTCACTGATGTTCAGAAAATCGCTTTTGCAGATATTAGCAACTTTTTCGCAAGGATGCTACCAGCAAAAATGCTGCTGACTCAACTAAATTTACGTACTTTTTTTTTGAGTGTAGCTCACATTCAGATAATCAAATTTTTTGAAGGGAACCATCAGCGGTGCACCTTGTGAGACTTAAATCCGTTAACATGATTTGGTTTTTACATACTCTTCATGTTGTTTATGTACTTTAAATGTATATCATGTTATATATCACCGGAAAGCTTATCAAAAAATACATAACCTGATTTAGAAATAAGTAATACATTTCATATAAACAATATTAATATGTTAATATTTTTTTTACCAATTTTGTCTGTAAATTTTTAAAAATTTCAATTGGAAAGTTATTGGTCTCTTTTTTGTTATTTTATCGGAATTATTTTTTTGTTTCTCCCATCCACACATAGATGACATGACTTTTAAATTTTAAAATTTCGTCTTTTCGCTTTTAAAAAAAGTTTACGAAACATTTTTGTGGACCAGGACTTTTTTGAAAAATTTTAATTTGTAAAAAGGATACACTCTCGTAAAAATTCGAAGATTTCATCTAACCGAATTTATTCGGTTGATGCAAACTCGTAAACTCGATTGTCTCAACCGAATTCAGTTGTCACAACCGAATTCGGTTGCCACAATCCATAATTCGGTTACACCAACCGAATTCAGTTGTGACAACCGACGTTATGAGGTTGCAGCAACCGAATCGATTCGGTTGGAAAAATATATGTTGACACAACCTAAATTGTTATGTGAGTGTAATATCTCAAAAACTAACTACACAAAATGTTTCTTCCTTAGAAATACTACCCTCATAATAATCCATGCATAAAAATACGAAATTATTGTCAAAACTACAAAAAATTTCGTAAAATGTGCAAATTTTCGTTTATTTTACAAAAAAATTGGTTATTTTGAAATTTTTTCGTAATTTTACGCATGGATTATTATCAGTGTAATTGTTAAGCCGTTTTATTAAATTTTAAATTATATTATTTGAAGCCGGAAAATGTAAAATTTTCTGCTAAATTATATTATTATATTATTTTGAGTGTAAAAATATTTAAAGCACATATGGGTATGACTTAAAGAGATTTGCTTTGAGGATTTGTTTTATCTATGATAGAAATTATAAATGAGTCCCTGGTTTACGGTTGATATATAATTCTACTTTATAACTAGGGCAAGGAATTTCATGCAAATGCATGATTGTAGTCAATAGCCCAAAATCAATTTAGAGCAAAAACTGCTCTGAATCAAAGAATTTGCAAACAAAATGGCATCGATTTGTTGTTGCATATGTTGTCATAAATGCATATTATGTTTCGCATATTTTGGCATTTTTTTTTTTGCATATTTTCAATTTAATAGCATATTTTGCAAAAGCTAAAATTAAGTTTTAATTAAAAATATTGGATTTCGCTTTCAAACAATCTCAAGTAATAAATCGATTTTTAAAAATGCAAACATTTAACGTGCATATTTTTTTGATTTTTAGGGCATATTTTTGTATTTTTAGTGCCTTTTATTTGGTTTTGTGCACATATTTCGTAAACGCATATTTTAAGCGCATATTTTTTATTCTTCACTGCATATTTTAAGCGCCTATTTTCCGTTTTTAGTTGCATGAAATTTCTTGCCCTAGTTATAATTCAACTTACAAACACCCTACAGTTATGAACATTTTCATATGAGCTATTTAAACATTTTTTGACTCCTGACTTTTGAAAATGTCTATTTTTGCTTGTTACATTCACAAAACTTGAAATTGGTTAGTGTATTGCGTGAACTAAGATTCTTAGTTAACAGCACCTTCCAATCAAGAAGGCATTTTAAAATTTATAAATACTAAAATTTTATGAACTTTTTAAAAATTTTGCGAAATTTAATTATTTTTTTTTTTGCATTTTTTTTATAAAAGACATTTTTGAGAACATAGTAAGTGAATCTTCACGGAGCACTAAATTGATAAAGTGCAAAAAAAAGTATATTTTTTTATTCCTAGCGGGTACAGCGGAAGTTTTTTGCAAACACCAAGAAAACATTGTTTATGTATTTTTGACCGATATTTTTTTCGGAAAAACTTACTAAATGTTAACATTAAAATGTTTTTTATACATTCCACCTGAGTAACTCAAATAGTTTAACTAATACCCTCTGAAATCGCAAATAATTCATTCAATGCAAAATTCAACCAGTTACATGTGCAATATTTGAATGAAATTTTCTAAACGGATACAATTAGACTTTAAATTTATCGAACGGTGATCAAAAGCAATAAAAAATTTATTTCTCTTCTTCTGTAAAATTTTAAAAATGGATTAAAAAATAATAATTTTAGCAAGCCGATTCGAACGCTCGCTTTGAAAAACTTGAACAGTTTTTTTTTTTGAGAGTTTTTGTATAAAATGTTAAAAATTTAATTAAATAATTATCAAGTTTTAAAGTCGTTATAATTATATTTTAAAGTTAATTTGTATTTTTCAACGCATTCTCAGCATTATTAATGCATAATTAAACCAAACTTTTAAATATTTATGTTGAAAATTAACAATTAAAAACATCACTAGTGTTTTCCAGACCCAGTTCCAATATACAATTTAACAGCAACTGAGTATATTTGTTCCTCTTTGTCTAAATGCTTGTCGAGTTCAGTTCTTATAATTTTTTAAACAATTTTTGGTTTACATTTTGAATGGTTTGTTTTCGATTCAAAACCAATTCTTACTTTTTTTCTTTTCTTATTTTTTAAAAATATTTCTATAAGTTCTGTGAAATTACTATAGGGTAGGGTTGTCAATCGAATAAAAATTGAAAATTCGTACGAACAATTTATAAAACATTATTTTCGAATAATAAAAAGAAAATTCGAACGATCAATTCCAAAAACATGATTTTGGAATAACGAATAATTCGAAAATTTTTTTACGATTAATCGAATAAAATGAATAATTAAAAAAAAAAAAATACTTATTTTAATAAAACTTTTTGGAGTATTTACCAATTTTGGGAAAATTTGTATAAAAATGGTAATGGACAAAATAAACTCAAAGCTCTTTTGAAGAAATAACTGAAATTACACAACTTTTATTAATAATTTTCCAAGATATGGAAACTTTAATAATGGGTAAAGATAAACGATTTGACTTTCAACCAAACAATATATAGGAGTTCACAAGTGCTACTATTAAAAAATAAAATGGTTTTTAAAGTTTAAACTTTACAGAACAATAAAAAATATTGCTATTGTACAACGATACCACATTAGCACTTAATTTCTGAATTCCATTTACGATAACTAAAATAAGATCAATACAGCTCGATATACTAAAATATCGCCGATATATATTTTAAAATTTTTAACGACTTTCAAACCTGTATTTTTTTTATCGCTAGATAACAATGCCAAATGGCGTATGATTGAGAAATATATTGGCATTACTATAGACTAACCCCGGTATTCATTAAAATATTAAACAGCATTTCAAATATATTTTAGTTAAAACACAAATTTTAGCCTTAAAACTATATTCAGAAATGAATATTGACTTTTACCCAATTTTTAAGCTAATATTCGTTTATGAATATAGTTTTAAAGCTTTAAAAGTGTTTTATCTAAAATGTATTTGCAATCTGAATTAAGATTTTTTATGAATACGGGTGTAAATGATTGCATTTGAGAATTGGTATTGTTGTTCGAAATGATGTCCAAATTTATACAGTTTTGAGATGATATTATAAATTACTTTAATTATCTATGAATTTTTGCAATTATTTGTATTCGGTATTCGTTCGATTAATCGAATAATTTTTAAAAATTAATCGTTTTATCGTTCCATCAAATATTGTGTAATCGTTTATTCGAACAAAATAAAAACACGAATAAATGACAACCCTAATATAGTCATTCTAAAAATTTTCGATACGGTCTATGGATATATGAATACGGATATCGTTGAAAATAAACACATTAATATTGAACGTTCCTGTATTAAGTTTTTAAAAATTCGGTGCAGTTCGCGGTTCAAAGTTCGGTATTTTTATTAAAACTGAGAGAAATACCTCATCTTTAAACTGCTCTAGCTTTTTAAGTTTTTATCCGATTTTTACAAAACTTATCTCATATGAAAGGTTGGATCTTCTTCTTTTCCTTTCTATTATACAGTTTTTCATTTCTTTTATACAGTTTTTTTTTGGAGAAAGTTTGCAAAACTGCAAAAACGAAATTTTTTCGCGAATATTTTAAAAACTACATTTTTGATTTTTTGTCTTGTACAACATATCCAAAATTCAGAATTCAGGGGAATTCAGGGTTCGAAAAATATTTAGATTTTAGTATGAAATTCTCGTATTAGTTTCTTAAAAAAGTAAAATTTTCAATTTTGTTCAATACACACGGATTTTTATTTTCGCAGAACTCACTACATATTCCAGAGTATAGTCCATAGTCCAGAGTATCGTTTTTGGTGCTCTGAAGCCGAATTTGTATTCAGAATCCCTCCAAGTCATCAAGTTTTTGAGACATACTAACCTACAAATGCAAAAAATGCGCTTTATCATCATATTCGGAACATTACGATACCGCGGATATCTTCTCTCGCTACTACTGGTAATTTTCAAAATACTTTTTGAATCTATCAGATATCTCTATTTGTTTTCAGATGAACCGATCTTTGAAAATTAAGTAATTTAGTTTCATATTAGTATGGAGTGTTGTACTGGTTATAGCTGGTAACGGACGAAAACTTAAGATATCAAGTAAATTCAAAAAGCATTTTAAACCTAAAGAGTACTGTTAACATATACCGCAACGATTTTTATATAAGAAAATTTATTCGCGGTGTAGTATCGTCCCGAATATGATGGAAAATAGTGTTTTTCGAAGAGTTCTGAGTTCAGATGCGTTTTTAGATAGCAAAAGACCTTTTATAAAAAAAAATATTCACTAGAATATGGATCGTGAGTTTTGCTAAATTTAAAATTCGTGTGTATTGAACAAAATTAAAAATTTTGTTTTTTAATGTTTAATTTTCTTCGATCTTATGGGAAATTAATAATTTACAATCGTTTTAACAAAAGATCTTAAGCTCGAAGAAGAATCATATAATTTTGTTTTTTTTTATGAAAATATAATATGAGAATTTCTTACTAAAATCTGAATATTTTTCGGACCCATGAAGAACCCACTCTGAATTTTGAATATGTTGTACAAGATAATATGATCTATCACTACAAATCAGGGACCGTAAATAATAATTATTGTTCGTTTTTTTAAATCAAAAAATCAATCACTTAGAACAGACATAAAAAAAAAATTATTGCACCATTATTATTATTTTTTGACAATCTTAGCATATCCGTCATGATTTCTAAATTTTTGATTTTTAAAGTTTTCTTCAATGGAAATGATTATTTTTGAGTAAAAATATAAAAAAATCAGCCATAATCATTATTTTTGAGCAAAAAAAAAAATAAAACTCAAAAATAATCATTATTTATGATTTTTATTTTTTTCGCTCAAAATAAAACTCACTTTCAATTGGATTTGTTTTATGACGATATGCAACTATGTTGATAAAACACCTCACAAAAAAGTCATAAATGGAAAGTGAGTTTTATTTTGAGCGAAAAAAATAAAAATCATAAATAATGATTATTTTTGAATTGTATTTTTTTTTGCTCAAAAATAATGATTATGGCTAATTTTTATTAATATTACTCAAAAATAATCATTACCATTGAAGAAACTCCTTAAAACTCAAAATATAATCATTATTGTGTAATTTTTATTATAAAACTCATAATGATTACGGTCCCTGCTACAAATTGTTTAAACAATTTCGGTTTTGTATATTTGCAAATTTTCTCCAAGGAGACTGTATAATTTTCTAAAAAATATTTAAAACCAGAAGACCCAATCTTTCATATGATATAAAATTTATAAAATTCGGATAAAAACTTAAAAAGTTAAGAGTAGTTTAAACATTAGGTATTTTTCTTAGTATTGATAAAAATGTCGAACTTTGATATGCGATAGAACGCGAACTACACCGATTTGGAAAAACTTAATACAGCAAATATATCATAGGAATGCAGAATACCGATGTGCTTACTTTCAATGAAGTTGAAAAACATCCATTCCAAATCGAATCGAGATTTTTTGGAAAGACTCTATAATTTCTCACTAAAAAAACAACAAAATGGAATTTATAATAACTTCCGAATTAAGCAGATTAGTTATAAAATATATTGGCATATCGTGCGACCACATTTTAAAGTCTTTTGTAAAAAAATATTTTTTTTTAAGAAAAAAAATATTCTACTTTTCATATTTTTTTTTTTTTTCATTATGTTTTTTATGTTTTTTATTTTTTTTTGTATTTTTTTTTTATTATTAATTAATAATCATATAATTACAAATTATATCCTATTACCCTATCCGAGCACTAGCTACTATGGCCTTCGGCGCGTTGTAGCGAAAATAGACCAGTGCATCTGGTGGGAATCGAACCCACGACCCCCGCACTGATAAGCCAGCACGCTACCAACTAGCCTACCGGGGCGCACTAGTTTTTGTTATTATATATGTTTGTGGCTTTACATACATAATATTATTTATTTATTTGAGTTATTCATAAATGTATTTTCTTTTATAAACAAATTATTTTTTTTTAAGGAAAAAAAATTCAGTTCTTATAATTTTTCAATTTGTTTTTGAAATGCAAACACTTTTTGGTATTGATTTTTAATTTTTTATTGTTTTCAAATCAAAAACAGTTCTTATTTTTTTATTTTTTATTAAATATTTTTATTGAAAGTCTTGATTAAACCAAAAAAAAAGGAATCCATAATAATTTTCGAATTTAACCAGTTAACTAACACTTTTTATTTTTTTTAATTGAATTAAAATCATTTAAAGTATTTTACAAAAAAATTATTAACAAAAAAATATTTTAGTTCTTATAATTTTTCATTATTTTATCTACAGTATATTGAAAATTTTTTAGTAACATTTTTTAATAGAATAATATTTTCAAAAACATTTAAAAAAAAAAAATTTTATTAAGTTTTTTGTTTTTTTAATAAAAAAAAAAAAATTATTATTTTTTTTAAGAAAAAAAAAATTTTAGTTATTATTATTATTATTTTTTTCTTAAGTATATAAACTAATTGGCATGTAGTGAATTCCAAAATACTTTTTGTAATTTTTTTGCGTTTAATTAATTTAAAATCATTTTAAAGTCTTCGAAAAAGGTAAAAAAATTAAAAAATTTCAGCATCAGTTCATTTAAATTTTTTTTCTGCGGAGTACTAAACACTTTTTAGTAAATTTTTTATTTTATTTCTTTTTTTTTTTTTATTTTTAAAAAGTATTTTTTTTTTAAATATTTTATAGTTTTTTTTTAAGTTTTAGGATACGTTGTAGTTTTTAGTTTAAAAAAGTTTCCTGTTTTAAATTTCACAGAATAAATATATTCTTATTTCGTTAAACAGCTGGTATGGCTTTATAGACCGTTTAATTTTTTTTTTATTGATTTTCTAAAAATTGTTATCTTTTTTTTATTTTTAAAGTTTTTTTATTTTTTTATTTGTTAGAAATTTATTTCAGTAGTTTTTTAAGTATTCTTCTTTATTACGTCTTTTTTAGATTTTTTCTAAAATTTCTAACACTTTTTGCATATATTTTTCTAATTCACACTAGCAAAAAAAAAAAAAAGTTACTTGACACGCTAAAACTACGTCACGAGTATTTTGCATTTTGCCGGTTAAAAAGTATGAAAAAACACGATACAAAACAAAAATAATGTTTGTATACACAAAAACAAATCATAAAATTTAACAACACACACTCTACATATTTTTAGATTTTTTTTTCTTAAGCAAATATTGCAATTTCTTTGAAGACGGCAAAAAAAAAATTCTGCTCAAAAAGATAAAAATCGCCAAAAAGAAAAAAAAAAAAATTGTTGTATAGAATAATAGTATACACTCAAAAACCGAAAACTTAGGTTGTTTTGCTTTAACTTTTTTTTTTTTTTTGTTCTTCTGTTATCATACAACAAGAAAAAGAAAAAAATCTTATAAGTAAAAATTTTGTATTGTGAAAAATAGAAGAAAAAAAAATTCTTAAAAGCTTTAAAAAAAAAAAATAAAACCAAGAAATTATATTGCTATAACAAGCGCCACGAAACGCACCGAAAACGGCCAAAAAGATGAATATGTGCAAAAATCTTTTGCAAATGTTCAAGAACCAAAACAGCATACAATATGGAGACAACTTTACCAGCAGTTAGGCAAGGATAGTTGAAAGGACAGACGGACGGAAATAAAAAAAAATTATATATAAATGGACAGACATTTAGAACAGAACAGAAAGACAGACTGACAAACCATACATACATACATATAAACTCCAACACATACTCAGACTTATTTTTAAACAAATACATAGAAACACCAAAATATAAAGGGAGATGATGATAATGACGATTTTTTTTTTTTTTGCTTAATGTTTAACACATACATATAAAAGAAAACTAAAATAGAGTATTGGGAGTATAAAGAGTCTACAAAAAAAAAAAGAAGTAAAACCTGAGCTTGACCCCTCACTCCCTCCTCGGTGGTCCAAAATAAAAAGTTAAAAACAGGAACACAATCAAATTGAAATCAAAAAAGTTTACATTGTTGCCATACACTCTTTTAAAGCCAACCGACCGGCCTTCTCTCTCTAATTTAAAATGTTTATCAATTCAATTCGACAAACATTTTATTTAAAAAAAATATTGTTTTTTATTAAAATTTCAATTTAAAATTTTTATTTTCCTATACCAAAAAAAAAAAAAAAAAAACTAATTCGTGTATACAATTTTTTTTCTTTCTATAAAATCTTTTTTATAAAAAAAAATACATATATATTGCGTTTAAAAAAATATATATTGCAATGTTACGCAAAAAAAAATTCAGCCCTACCGAACAGTTGAAATGTGAGCGACGTACTAATGTGTTAAACAACGAAAGTAAGTAAAAAACTTTTTCATAGCCCGCGCAAACCTGTGCGAAAAAACACAAAAAAGAAATAAAAAAACAAAATCAACAACATTACAAATTCATTTTCATCGTCATCATCATCATCATCATTATCTTGAGCCATGCCATGGCTTTCCATTGCATTTCTCATCCTTAACGACCGAATATGTACGACGTACAAACTCATCAGCATAATATTAATGTTAAAATACTGCTGCACATTTGTACTTAAATTAACTCTTGATATTGTATGGTACTCCCATTATGTTTTTTCCCTCCCGAACCAAACTATAAAACACAAAAAAAAAAAAAAAGATACAGACTCCCAGAAATGTTTAAAGTAATGCTAATTAAGATTTTTATACAAAAAAGCGCTAAAGGAAAAATAAATAAACATGCATGACAGTTATGGCGGCATTTTTTTTATCTTTCGATTTTTATCAATTATTGTAGCGATTATTGTTGTACTAGGTCTAAAAGTTATGTGATGCAAATTTGAGAAAAATAGGAAAGCTTTCGATTTTCAAAAATTTTGCTTAAATTGCTTAACCTTTTCGCACCAAAAAAAAAAAAAATATTAGATATACAATATTGGCACTAGGTGGACCTTAAAGTCTAGGAAAAAGCACACATTAGTACCGAGCCAGAATTTCACTTTGCACCACTAGAGGTGCTGGGGTCGGTGGTTCTGATTTGATATTTAGATATAATGTCCCAGCAGTACTCACAAGTAAAAGTTTATTAATAAAGAATGGCCCAGTTTAGTTTATTTAGTTTATTAATATACTGTGTGATGTCCGTTGGACAGATCACATTATTCAAGTATCGAAAGAAGCTTTCAAGTGTCTTGGTTTTCTAAACCGGTGTAAGAAATACTTCACCCCATCTGATCTCCTTACTATTTATACCACCTACATCCGGCCGAAGATGGAATATAACTCCCATATATGGGCAGGTCTTCAAAGTCTATTTTGGGGCTTCTGGACCGTGTGCAACGGAGAGCGTTGATGCTTATCAACGACAGTAGGGTTTCGAACTCTATTGACTAGTTGGAGCATCGTCGGAATGTGGGTTGTGTGACTTTGTTCTATAGATATTACCATGGGAAGTGTTCTGCTGAGATAAGCCGACTCATTCCGAGGGACCGGGTCTCTGTTCGTACTACCCGCTTGTCAAGTAGATCCATCCGTTTGTTGTCTATAGCCCGGCAAATCGCACAACGCATTACAGAGAAAACTCGTTTTTCAGTCGCACTAGCCGTATGTGGAATTGTCTCCCTGCGGAAGTCTTCCCTGCAAATTACAATTTAGAAAAATTCAAGTCAAATGTCCACAAACACTACTCCCTCTTTCCTCCTCCCCATAACCTATTTTCCTGATATCAACACAATGCAATGCATTAGTAGGGGTATCCCCTGAGTGTTGGTTCAACATAAAAAAAAAAATAATTTTCAAGTCTGTCATTCGAATAGTATTTCGTACAGACGCCATAGAACAAAAAAGACGTGAAGAAATTTTGCACACTTTCTTAGAAAATCCAACATTCAATGGTTCGAAAAACAAACACATGAATCCTCCTAACAGCCCACAATTTCGACCAATCGAAAGATATTGGGCAAATGTAAAAAATAAATTGAAGAAGAGTAATAAAGAAGCAAAAAATGAAGTTATAATGTTACAAAAAAGTAAAGCCGAAGGATGTGCAAAAATTAATGGGGAGCATCAATAAACATGTCCGTTCTTTTGTTCGTAACAAAGAAAATTAATTTATTTGTATGATTTTCCTTAAAGCTGAATAAATTTCCTTTAATTTGGTGTATAATTTCTAAAAATTGTCTGTTATTTACAAAGTTATAACTACTTTTGTGCGTTCAGATTATAACTGGGCCATTCTTTATTGGTTTCTATATATGACACGCAGAAAAAACAGTAGACACCAACAATAAAATTTGTAAATTAGACCACGGTCATTTTTAAATTAAAATAAAATTTTTTTAAAATGCTTGCAAATTGTAGTTTTTTATAAAAATTTTTTTAAAAAGAAAAATTCAAAATTACAAAAAAAATCAACAAAATGTTTTTTGTATTTATTTCATGGTTGGCAAATACTACCTTTTCATTATAACGGTAGTTGCCTACCACGCCCTCATCAAGGCTGATATGAAAATTTTAAAACCACGATTCCAATAGTGGCATGTGTCTTCTGATATCAAAGGCTTTTTTTCCGAAATTCTACCAATTAAATTTTGTTTTATCAACATAATAACGTTATAAATCGTCGTTTCGTTATTTCAGCGTTATTTTGACTTTAGATCAATATATTTCAAAATCAAACAGGTAAAATAGTAAAATAAAACCGTTTATAAACGAGGAAACATGTCTTTATAATGCGAAATTATTGAATGCCAACTGTGATATATTTATTTTCATCATTGTTCGTGCCAATTTAAAAAATCTTCTTTTGTATTTACAAAAATGTTCTATGACACTTGTTTAATATTACAAAGAGAATTTTGTAATTTATTTCTGTGTATGGTTAAAAACACTTGAATTTTTTGGCATATATTGTACCAACCGTATCTAAAGGGTTGAACTAAAATATATTTTGCGATATTTTTATCTTTTTATAATAGGGAATATTTTTCAATTTTTGAAATTGGACTAATGATTTTCAAGATATTGCGATGTGATTTTTACAAAAAAATATAGAAATTAAAAATAAAACAAAAAAGTTATAACCAGGGACCGGAAGTTCAAGCAAATGCATGTTTTTTTCCATAAGTCTGAGAACAGGGTAAACAAAATATCTTTGCGAATCAAAGAATTTGAGTTAAAATGGCATCGATTTGTTAATGCATATTTTTCTTTAAAGGCATATTTTTATTCCATATTTTGCTTAAAATGCATATTTTTATTGAATATTTCTTAGTTTTTTTCTAAAAAGATCACATTAAATTTTATTTTGTATTTGCCAAGTGAACCTTCAAAATTGACAAATAAATTTTTTAATCAAGCACTATCCACAGTACTCTTCTAAAACCCTGAACTGGGACTTTATAGTTTAGAAGCAAATTAACAAAAAAAAAAACGTGAAAAGGTGGACTTGAGGTATAAGGTGGCGCAAAAGTAATCCTCCTATCAGAAAATGCTATACATAATAAATACATAATAAAAAAAAAAACATCGGAAGGTTATTTTTGCGTAATCCTCCTATCAGAAAATGCTATACATAATAAATACATAATAAAAAAAAAAAACATCGGAAGGTTATTTTTGCGCCACCTTATAGAACAATATTCTAACTAAATATATGAAAATACAGAAAGTCCAAAAGAACAATTTTTGTATTTGTAATACAAAAATTAAAAAAATTTTGAGCAATATGCATACCACGGGTCTTCTCAACAAACACTGTTTGGTGTGATATATAAGGTGGCGCAAAAATAACCTTCCGATGTTTTTTTTATTATGTATTTATTATGTATAGCATTTTCTGATAGGAGGATTACTTTTGCGCCACCTTATACATATGTTCTTTTTACAAATTGTAATACAACACATCGACATGTAAAGTTCTTGTTTCTCGAATAGTTTGATATCATAATTAGGGTTACCAGATCAGGCAGTTTGTACACTAAGGCAGACAAAAATATTCTCATAAGAGTTTATTTTGTCTGTTGTATGTAATGTTTCGGCTGGAGTTAACCCAATTATCTTTTTCTTTTGCAAACAACTGAAGATTTGGGTGATGCCAATGAAACAATTGTATTGTCTATCATGAAAATTATCAAACTTTTTGTTATATCAAATTGTATCAAATTATGCCTAACTTGATCAAATTAGATAGACCCATTTTTCGGATCAAATTATATCCGATGAGATGTCATGGGATCACATGAGATCCCATGGTATCCCATGTACTCGTATACACGCAGCGTATGAGTTATACGTAAATATTATATAAATATTAAGTATACGCCATAGAACACCACAAATTAGGGAAAAATTCGTTGTTAACAACCGACATTATACAGTTATTGGTAATGCTATTTAAAATGATTTCGCTAACGGTATTTCCAGGGTAACGATATTGTAGTTTATTTTTGTAACGGTTTTTAAAGGGTATTTTTTTTAACGATTTTTGCTGTATCGGCTGCTACTTTAGTTCTAAACTTCTTCCATGCGGATTAGACATTACCAATGTCAATATATTTGGGATATTTCAAAATTTCGTAAAAAATGTAGCTACATTTAATTAAAAAAAAAAACAGTTTGCTTAAAAATCGCTAAATTAGCATTCCTGCTCCCAGAAATATTTAGTGGCCACAGAAAAAGTGCATACTTGAGATGCAACAGAGGAGCTTTAATGCATTATTGCTATAATAAAAGAAAAAGACAACAAATTTTTGGAGAATACCCAAAAAAAACTCTCATTTTAGTTTATCACTCTCTCTCTCTCGCATTTATTTTATATTTTTATATAATCTCGCTCTTTCTCATACACCCTCATTTTTGGTTAAACATAGATACATATAGAAAGCAAATAAACTCTCACCATCTCACTTATACTTTCTTGCATTTATAATGATATCTGTTTGTTGTATGTATAAGTATTGATTGCAACTTTTTTTGCCGGTAAAAAAAAGAATCATCTATAAGAGGAGTCCACTTACTTCCAACTCTTTGCTTACTAAAATAAAAATTTTTCCTGAAAAATACATTTGAGAAAACTAGCGCACGCGCTTAAATTAAGAAAATTGTTTTTTTTTTTATGAAAATACCACTAGATAATGCAACTTTTGTTTCCTAACCCTTTCCGTGCTTTGCGCAAAATAAAAAAATATTACTTCTTTCGTGTCATCCTCATCATTGTCATGATTGAAGTAAAGGCATTTTCAAAAAAAAAAGAAAAAAGTTTCTCTATAGTTTTTTGTTGTTTTTATATTAACTTCGTATTGTGAAGGTGTTTGTTTTTCATCTTATTCTTCTTTTCTACTCATTTACCTCCCATGTATAATTATATATTGTATGTACTCTAGTATATATATATTTATATAGATGAGTATTCCTTTTATAAGTACTATACATAGTTTGGTTCCCTTTATGGGTGTTTTTTTTTTTTGGTTTGGTATAAAATCTATAAATATTTTATTTTTGTGCATCTTGTATTCGGGATATTCTGGTTCTTTTGTTTTTAAAAGAAAATTTTTTCATTGTATTGTTTTGAGTTCAAAGTGAACTATGCACTTGTTATTTGTGGAACAAAAGAAAATAGATTTAGTCAACACTTGGGGGAACTTGTTCAACAAAATAAACCATTACTTTAGGACTACACCATTTCAAGATTAATTTCGCCAGAAAAAACAATTTTATCAATTTTAAAATGATATTCAGAATGGTAACATGTATTTCAGAAAATATAAAAAGTTGTCAGAAATTATCACCGACATGTTTTCTAAATATCCATAATCAGTTTAAATATATGAAGTCATATGCAAATCAGGCATTATAACGATACAATAGCTAAAAAAATGTAAATGAGCAATAAGAACCGTCATTTATCAAATGACAATTGGAAATTTTTATAGTCAATTGCAAAGATTCACTATCAACTGTAAATATCCATTATCAATTGCAAATATCATTGTCACATGTGTTAAGTCAGAAAAACGTCAATGAGAAGGTACAGTAAAAAAATATGTTAATATTGTACTAATGATTTACTAATTTATTTTGCTAAAAAAAAAAAAAAAACTGTGCTGATAAGGACACCAATAGTATGGACGACAACCTGATTGAAAGATATACGCGGCATGTCAAGATGTAGTAGAGACGAGGAAAATGATACCAAAAAGTACAACTCTTGAAGACATATAAAAAAATCTATTGAAAAATGTGGTATGATCTTCATTAGACATAAAATGTAAAAATCCATAAAAAAAAGTCAATGAAAAAATAAAATATACAATTATAACGGACTTATAACGATATTTCAGCCATAAAAACATTAAAAAAAATAGTAAAATGTGTTTCAAAAATTGTTAAAATAAATTTTAGTAAATATAAATTGTATTTCAGATATTGTATATGGAAGAAAGACAGAAAGAATATGATAGAATATCATTTAGCATTTTGTATTATTATCAATTTCGTGAAAAGTATGTAGACTTTCCTCCTCTGAACCCATAGTTTCCTTCGTTCCTTGAGAATCTTACAAACAATATAATCTTACATACCATATAAGGGAAATAGCCCATGGCACAGAGAACACATATTTTAAATTGAAGGTTTTTAAATAACCGGGGGTACGGAGACTTTTCCACTTTTCGCTCCCACCGTATAAATCCCCAAACAATCACATCTTAGCGAATGTCTGCTCGGGAGATGAAACAGTCGTATTAAATTTCAAGTTCCTTACTTTGGTGGTTTCGGTAGGCCGTTAATTTTCACCGTTCCTGGCAAAATTTCCAAAAAGTACTTTATCTGTGAATTAGCCCATACCCCAGGAAACACGTATTTAAAATTGCATTTTTCTAGCTAAAACCATATATACAGGCCGCCGTGGAAAACCCTTATCCCATTTTGAACCTCCACGAAAGAATTTCCTAAAATCCTGTGTCAGCGGAAGTCTAAGCGGCAGATGGAACAATAAACACCAAATTCCAAGTTCCTAGATTTAGTGGTTTAGCCAGGCCGTTAAGGGAAGAATTTTCCTCTTTTGGGCTCTTCCCGAAATAATTTCCAAAATTTCAGTCTTAGCGAACGTCGACGCTGGAGGAGGAACCTGAATAAAAAAATTCACCGCTTGTAATTTTTTATTCAGTGACGGTATACAAAAAATATTTCCTCATTGAAAGTTATACATTCTTATTACATGTTACTATAAATATTTGCAACTGATTGTGGCATATTACATGTAACAACTTCTAAAAGTCCGTTTTAAATTCTCATTTACACTTTTATTTAATTTTTGTATTTTACTGTTGCATATCACAATTTTTTTGTGGCTCATTGCCTTTTAGTATGGATATTCAAATATTATATTGTCTGAATTACGTATGCTTTTAGAAGTTATATCACCTGATTTGTATGTTACTTCATATATACAAATGTTATTACGACTATTTGATCGTTATATGGGCTGATTTGCATGTTACTAGACACATATTCAGATGTTATTACGACTATTTGACCGTTATATAGCCTGATTTGCATATTACTATAAATATTCAAATGTTATTACTAACATTTCAATTTTACACTGACTCAAACTCCATTGAAAACTCCGAAATACATGTCACTGTATCTCATTGACTTTCACAATAAAAATTTACAATTTGCTAATGCATTTTACATTTTATTATAGCAAATTACAATGGACGTTTTCTTAATATCGGTGATAACTTCTGATTTAACAAAATTTTGTTTTCATTTACTATAAAAATTTAACTTTGATATTAGCTGAACAACAGTTTTTCCGTCTGATGTGATATTTGCCGTCTGATGTGATATACACCGAAATGGTGTAGTTGTGTGACCGAATTGTTTTATTGTATCATTTGAATGGATTCTGGGATATTTTTAAAAATCAGTTATCAACTGCATGCATTTTAGTGCTGTTATTAATAGATACGATTACAGAGAACAGGTTATGGAATCCGTCTGTTAAACCAAACATTTTTGATATCTGACCTAACGATTTGATTGAAAACAAAATTTATTTTCTTAAACGAATATATTCCATCTGATCTAAAACTAGTTCCTAAAGTGGTATAAAAATCTGTTTGGCGATTTAAAAAACCAGATTCGTGCTCAGCACACCGAAATAAGTTAAAAAAGATGTATAACAAGATATAAAAAATGAAGAAATGTCCGAAACACTTCGACCGTCATGTGCCATCATGTAATTTACGAGAATCTATTAACCCACATTTTTACAATTGAATTTTTAGATAATATGTAAAGTAGTTCCGGTCGATTATGCTCAAAATTCGACATTTTACAATAATTTTAGTAAGGTTAACTCTTTGGTCAGGGAGTGACGCGTTATTAATTATATATCTGCCTGACCAACGTTATCTCGAATTCAGGCTCGAAATTTTTAAATCGATGATTTAAAGCTGTTCTAGAACTCGCAAGAAAGGTACAAGGCTGTCGAGAAACACTTTTACCCCTTAAACATGAAATACATGATCGCTAACTTTCCCTAAGCATCAAATGGACGAATCGGTAGTTTTTTTTTAAACACCGTACTTATCCAATTATGAAAAATTAAAGAGATATATATTTTTGTTTTAAGTTAATGTGTTGCCTTCTTTGCAGAAAGTGATATAGGAGAGATGAAAGGTGGCGATAGATGAAGGGGTTAAAAGATGAAGGGTTTTAAAATAAAGGCGCTTTGTCCGGCTTGGCTCGAGGACATGTTTCATTATTGAAGTGTGTCCAAGAGATGGTTTTATATCTCAAATTTTAAAAAACTCTTCACGATTTTGTATTCAAGAGCGAGAATAATTTTGACAAAGTGAGACTTTTTCTATTAATTTAGAAAGATTTTTATGGTCTTTAGCCGAACGAAAATGACATCACACGTACAATTCAACAATACAAAACTTCACTAATGAAAATTTTCGTAATATTTTATGAAAAATATCATTTATTTTTTAATTTTCATTCACTCAATAGAGAAGTTACTTTTAAAACCTAATTTCATTAATTTTAGGAAAATTTTGGTTCACGTTTTATTATTTGTTGAAGCTTGACAAATAGGAGAAGCATGACGATTAGCATTTGCAGCATTGCAGAGTACCGAATAAAGACCAAATACTCTTGATATACGCAAAACAAATATTTTGAAGTACAAGTTCGAAAAACTCTATAAACTCACACTTTTTTGCTAATACAATTAAACTTTTGTCACTTGCGACTCAACTTATAATTTAGAAGGCAGTGCATTTTTTGGTTCTTGCGACAAGTTAGACGTTAAAATGAAAAAACAGTATCGCCTAGTATTGCGTTTTCTACCAATTTACTGATATTTAGTAAGAGGGAATAATAATTATAACTATGTGTATATTTATAAAAAAAAAGATAACCTAGGACACACCGACAACTCTTAATAATAATTTATAATATCGAGTTAAGGGTTTTTCCCCTAAATTTAGGGCGTTTTTTAATCTTTTAATAGTATTTTAGAGGGTAATCTTGGGGGGTAAAAATCTGACTAAAAGAGGTAATTTTAACATGAAAACAATAACATTTTCGGTTCGATTAATATTTTTGTCAAATTTTGGCTATAATTTTAACTCTTTTGTTAGATTGTTGGTAAAAATTTAAGTCACTTTTCTGCGCTATTTACAAAAATTTCAGATTTTGACTATGAAAACAGAATAACTCTAACAAAATTAGTGTATTTTAACATTTTTATTCAAAGAGTTTGAAATAAAAACTAAAAATTAGCAGATTTTAGAAAAAATTATTTTTAGGGGGATTTTTTTTTGGTAGTAAAGTAAATCTAGGGGGGTTTTTTTGGACAATTTAGGGGGATTTGTAAAAAAAATACTTTTCAACACTGGTTCCCATGTTAGTTTTGTATAATTATATGTATTGTATATATAATAAGATACATTAAGTATAATTGTATATAAGACAATATAAAATAATAAATCGTTCTACATACTCCCATATAAATGTTTTTGAAACAACACAAAGCTATATACAATTAGATACCAATATTTCTGCTTTAACATATATGTTGACTATATAAATGAAGCATTTAATTGTATAAAATTATATCTGAATATATATTTCTTAAGTTTTTGAATAGTTATATATTACTTTATACAGTTATTTATATTAATTTATTGAAAAATATATATTAATATAAAATCATATAAAATTATATATCAAATATGTAATTGTATCTTTCTTCATATTACACTTCTTATAGTGCAATATGTAAATATATAATTATATGTATACAATTGTATCTAATTGGATGTATAATTTTATAATTTGGTGCATTTGGATGAGGACAAAATTCGGTTACAATTACATCAAACTATATCTTCTTTCATCAAATTGTATCAAAAAATGTTTATTGGTATCAGATTAGATCTAATGTGATACAATTATATGTGCTAATTTTTGGGATATAATCATATATAATAAGAAAATTCACAACATATTTTTTTTACATGGGTACCCATATAATAAATTAAATAAGTACAAACTAATTTATATACACACACTGACCACCACAATACCCTCTCCCGAAATCAACCTAACCCAAAAAAAATCTTCTGCACCGAACAAAAGATAAAACCCGCATAATATTGTCAGTAAATATACTAGAGATATGAACGAACAAAATTACACAAAAACACACAAACAGATGATATACATAGATGATATACATAGATGAGTACAATGTTCTCGTGCAATATGAAAAAATATATAAAATTTTTATAAAATGGGTAGTTTGTTCTTAACCTATACCACACAAAATATATTGAACAGAAAAATGTTTTTCAAAATTACAAAACACCTACTCACATATACAACGGCACAAAAAGATGATTGCAAAAAAGCCCCAACAAAAATACACTAACAACAAAAAAGTTTTTACTTTTTGAATGCCGAGGCCAAAAGGTAATCGTACCGAAAAACTCTCTATATAATATGACAACAACAATAACTATTCAGAAATTCATACACACTACACTTACGTACAGTGTTGCCAGGTTAGACGATTTATTGTCATTTTGACGA
The DNA here is from genome assembly GCA_021234595.1 of Delia radicum. Taxonomy (NCBI): domain Eukaryota; kingdom Metazoa; phylum Arthropoda; class Insecta; order Diptera; family Anthomyiidae; genus Delia; species Delia radicum. The sequence continues at coordinate 230,362,724 of CM037853.1, read as the reverse complement.
TTTTTAGTACCCAAAATAACTAAATGACGATTGGACAATTTTTGCTTAAAAAATAAAGATTTTTTTTCAATAGTTTAATATGTCAGCAACACATATTTATTTGTCATTCTCATGAAATCGCCGTCATTCTTAAAAGGAGCATTTTTTTTTTATCGAAATCTAACCTTTATTTGCTTATAGTTATGATGTGAAATAAAATTTAGCAAAAATGCAAAGAAGAATTAAATAAAAATAAATCCAAACCGGATTTACTTTTTTATAAATTCATTATGGCTTTAGCTTAATTTAGTTTCTATGTTTATATTTGTATAAAATTAATTTTTTTTATATTTTTAGAAAATGTAATTAGTGTAAGATTTAAATAAACACAAAAAAAGTTTTAAAACAAAAAACAAAGCATGGAATTTTTTGCGAAACAAACAGACCTCTAGCCCGAATATTCATATTTATAAAATATTGAAAGATCTAATAAATACAACTTTAAATGAAGCAAAATTAATTCAAAAATAAAACTGGTGCTTAAAAAACAGGCCTAATAATAAAAATAGTGTTCCAAAGTGCAATAGTCAAAAGCTTCAGAATCTATTGTATTTTCCACCAATTTTTCTTGAACTAATTTATACAAAATTTCAGCTCTCTCTTGATTATTCTTCTTGTAATACGGTAATTTAGATAAGCGTTCTACCCAAGATTTCAGATTTGGGAATTTTTCCTCTTCAATAGAAGCAAATAACATGGTTGTGGAGACTGAAGCTACACAACATAAGTCAGCAATGGTTAAATTGTCACCACATAAATATTTCGAACTGGTTAAACATTTTTCCAAACCATCATAAGCTTTTTGCATATACACCACTTTTTCTTCAGCAATGTTAGAGCCAAAATAGAGAACAGGTTAAATCATTAAACGGCCTCTAGGGAACAGATGACCACAATCGAAAAATAGACGAGCATCAACTTCCATGCTCTTTATTTTATCTTTAGGATATAAAGTTTCATCCACAGAATATTTATCAGCCAAGTATGAGCATATGACATGAGAATCGGTGATAACAACTCCGTTATCATCTAAAACTGGAATTGTGTGTAGGGGATTTAGCTTAAGAAATTCTGGTGTCATATGGTCACCTTCTTTTAAATTCATAGGCCTCAAATCTAAATCTAAACTCCTAAAGCAGCGGCTGTTAATAATACAGCACGGCATGGTGGACTGCGGGGTGCATAGTATAGAACTGGTTTTGACATCTTTTGATAGAAAAATCTCTTTTAGTTGGAGTGCAAATATATGACTCAAATATACGACTATGTTATCAAATGTTAAGCGATTTGAATTTGATAATAAGTTTCAATTCGTTAATGAAAGTCCAAATTTAGTCAAAATTTAATAATTAAAGAAAATAACATTGTTAAAGAATTTCCATTTTTTTTTTAAAGAACTTAAGATTTAAAAAAGTTGTGCTATTGAAATGTTGTTCACTGAATTATGTAGATATAAGTGATTAACAGTGTAAGTGGTAAAGTGATATCGTTGTAAAATATCATGATTTTCGGAAATTTGAATTACATTATTGTATTTTATTTTGTTGTTAAAACTATCCCACTTCTAACAAATATTTTTTATTTTGACGATTTTTCAAAATATGAAACGTTTTTATGCTCAGTAAATCTAGCAACACTGCTTACGTATCTCGTAAAATACACGAGAGGAGTAATAACAAAGCAATAGAGAATAGAAGAAGAATGACGAACAAAAATAAAAGAATACAATCAATAAAGCACTGTATACTTTATATAAATATAATAAAGTAATAATCAACAGGGATGGGAAATTTCGGAGCTTTGATACTTCTTTTGGAACTATTTCATTGATAAAAGCATTAGAGTGCTCCTTAATGTTTTCAACGGTTTTTAAATTAAATAGTTTTAAAATTGAAAAAAAAATTTTTTTTTTGAATGTGAAACATTTAAACTTTTCTTTTCTAAACTTTTGTTAAATGAAGTCCATTTCGAAATACTACTATGGGCAATTTAGACGAACTGCCACCATATCGATCCGTTTATATGGATAGCAATCTCATAGGAGGATATAACCCTTTCTTCTAAGAGTTATGTGACATGACCTAGGTTTATCCAGTGATATGTTTGTGGACATGCTACAGAACAGTGTTTTTGAGAAAAGTTCTGTGACCTATCTAAATATAGAGCTTTTCATAATTAATTTCTTCATTCGATTTTTCAATTCTGATCAACTATAAAATGATTGAATTCTTAAATCACAATTTTACAAATATACTTAATTGCTCTTATTGTATTATATTTCAAGAAAAATTAAAAAAAAAATCCCAAAAATAAACTAATAAAAAATTGCCAAAATTTAAGAAATCTACAAAATAAAAAAAAATGTTTAAATTAAAAAGAAACGTTAAAATTGAAAAGTATTGCAGAAAAATCGCAAAACACGAAATTAAAAAAATCATCAAAATAAAAAAAGTTGGGAACATTTTAAACAATCGCATAAAAATTAAAAAAAAAGGAAAATGTATTTTTTAAATGTATTTCATAAGGGAAAATGTATTTTTTTACCAAGAAAAAGTATTTTACTATTGCCAAATTAATATTTAATGATAAATTGATGTAAATTATGTTTCAAAATGCAAAACTAAATGAATTTTATAAGTGGAGCAGGCTAAATCGGAATTTATTCAGATTTCGTGTTTACTACACGAAATCAGATTATTTAAACACAAAAAATTACCACATGGGTAAAAAAATTGTCACAGAATACAGTATTGGTTCTTGTTACAAATATTTTTTTCTAATTTGTACCTAGTTCGTTACGTCATTAAAACAATATAATGAAATATGTGGTTTTTATTAGAGAAGGCAAACTTCAAATCACCCAAAACTTTGGCTAATGAACAAATTTTGAAAACGAAGATGCCACTTTTTTGGAAAACGTCCCAAAAGTACACAAATGTACCAAATTTTTATTTTTTATTCATTGATGAAAAATTTTCCTTTTTCTAACAGTTTACAACAATAAAAATTTAAGAAAACCCCCTAAATTACCTTTGTATTTCAAACCAGTTCCCTAGATAGCCCATAGTTACCACATGGTAACACCAAAATCAAACGTTAAAAATAGTACAAAAACAAATATATTTAAATAAAACAAGTCAGTCGTTTTGAAACATTGGAGTTGTATTTTCAAATAAATAACACTTTGTTTTAATATTTTTAATAAATATATCTATTTTTAATACTTTTAAAATTCACTATTTTTTGCATTTTCAAAAATAAACTAAGTTGGACTAAGTAGCTTTAATAATCAATGAGCTACTGTCCTAAAAATTATTTAAGTGGAAATTTACAAGTCTAATTTATAAAACCCGTGCTTATTTATAATGGTATTTTCATTACATTAACCGCAGGACACGTGCATGTTTCGTGTTACCATATGGTAACTACATGGTGTTATGGGTTAATCGAATGACTGACTAAATCCATAAATTATAAATCGAATGAGTAAAAAATCGATTCTACTCCCAATGATTAAATTTCCATTGATTGAATTTCCAATGATTAAACTCCCAATGATTGGTAACATTTCATGAGATAAATTGATTGAATTCTGTTAAGTGAATTCCAAAGAAAGAATTCTCTGAGATTGATTAAACAATAATTCATTCGATTTAAATAAACATCGAATTCGATTTTTAGAGAATTCAATCAAAATAAAATTTAATCTCCGAAGGCTCTTGTGACAACGTCAAGTAGACGTGACAGGTCCGTTCCATATAAAGGGATTGGTATAGTAGCAGTTTGTTTTAATTTTAGTGTTATATTTTGACTAATCTTAAATAACATTCCCAATAAATCCAAATTTCCAGCCCTGTTATTATCTACTATTGATTGTAGTTGTTGTAAACTAAAAATAACTTTGTATGCGTTATTATCTATGCTTAAATACTTGCACACAAACAATTCCAATACTACCCAAAAATGCTTACAATGTATGAATTGCACAGTTAAAACACCAACAACAATGTATGTGTTGTCAAATCAAATTAATATCACTCATACTCTTCCTCTACAATGTTGTTGTAGTTTAGGAATAACAAAAATTATTTTGGCGCGTTATAGTATGCGTGTGAGCTTAGATATCTCCAGAACTCTCAAAGCAAAGTAATACTCTCTCTAAACAAAGTAATATAGCTCTAAGCAAAAGTAATACCCTCTAAATTTAAACTTATTAACTAGCCACTCTCATGCACTCTTACTCACTCTCTCTATACTCTAAACTTATTTCTATGCTCTAAATTTCTTTCTTTGTATATGTTTGTTTATATTTTTGCTATATTGCCAATTCTCGTTGAGTTTCTTAAGCTTTCTTAAAGTTCAATACAAAATTTTAGTTTTCGCTACAAATTTTTTTTGTAAATTGTTGTTGGTGTTAGTTTATTTTATATGTTTGTTTGATATTTGAATGGTGTTTAAGTGTTTTTGTGGCCATTATAATGTATTTCACATCGCATTCAGAGTGTGTGTGTGTTTGTTTGTTGTACAATTACATTATTCTTGGTGTAGTTTCTGTATTTTATCTGGTGCTATGTTGTCAAATTTCTTTTTTGGTTTATTTGTTACTGTAGCTGCTGCTGGTGATAGTTTATTGGGTTGACTTGTGGGTGTCAGATTTGTGATGTGTTTATCTAAGGTTGTCTAAGTGTATGTGATGTAAAAAGGGTGATTTAATCAAAAGTTAATCAGATATTTGTTATCATTTTGTTTAATTGTCATTAGGATGCTAAATTGTAAAATTTATCTTTATTAAAACTGGAATTTTTTAATGCACTGTCCATACCTCTTACGAATTGCATTACAATATAAATCAATCATTTAATTGACTAAAAATCACTCTTAATTATTTTACAGAAAAAAGTTTGTAAATTTGAATCTATAGAAAAATTGTAACAAAACTGTTAACTATTCTTTTAAAAAAAAAAAAAATGTCAGTCTAAAAGTCATAGAAACTAAAAAAATGGGGGGATGTCTATTTCTGAAAATAATTTAATATCTTCAGAAATAGACATCGTATTAAAGTGAAATAAAATTTGTTGAAAAAGTCTTTAAAATACCTTTCATTTGATACCAAATTTGTTTTTGTGAAATTTCCATATTTGTTGGCCGAACCACATGTGAACTAGGAGAAAATAAATCATTTTCTTTTTTTTACTTCTTAATTTTTTTTTCAATATGTATCCAAGAGTGTCAACAGCATTGTTATCAAATGAATGGTATTCCAAAGACCTATCCAACAAAATTAATTTCACGCCAATACGATGCCTGTTTCTGAAGTTATTGAGCTTGGAAAATTTTGAATTTTTACTTTTAAGGTCATCAGAGTGACTCTTAAACGAATAATTTAAGTAGGCTAGAACTCTTGAGTAGTGACTTATCTGGTTTTTTAAAAACAAAACTAAAAGACAAAAAAATTAATTTGTTTCATTACATTTTTTTTGCGCATAACCCATTACAGCGACCCCGTACCCACAATGATTTAAATTAAATTTCATTTTTTAAAGGATATTTTTAAAAATTTCGATCCAGTAAAATTATAATCAATATTGTCACTTTAAAACAGATGATTTCACCTTTCGTTTGATACCAATATTTAGGTCATATCATGAGTACAAGTATTTTATTATTTTTTGAAAGGAATTTTGATAAGATGGCGAAAAGCTAAAAACACAGTTTAACTATATATAGTTTCACGCATATATTTTTTTATCCATGTACAAAAACTTATGTCGCACGGTGTTATACTTTTAAAAGAAAACGGTTTTCTTTGAAATTTTTTACCTGAAAATTTTTTAGGAGTCGTTGACTACGTATTTGGCTTTAAATTCTTGAAATAGTGGATGATTTTTTTTAAGTGTTTAAAATGGCGTATATATATATTAGGACGGATAAATTTAAGGAGATGGGATTTTTGTTTTAATACTTTAAAACTCTTTTTCTTTGGAAAATGTCGGAGATTCTGTTTTAACACTTTAAAACTGGTTTCTTTTTGAAAATGTCTTAAGGTATTAAGCCAATGTTCGTTTAGCTGAAAGAAGATCAAAAAGTACTGGATTACCTTAAAAATTTAATAAAAAAAAATTATTGGAGTAAAGTATACGGTTTCCCCCCTTAATAAAGTAATGTTATACAATATATAATATATATTTCAGATTATTAACAACTCTTTTGAATAATCAATTTTATAACGGTAAACATATATCACAAAAATATGAAAACTGCGAACACAACATCATCAACATCATGTCAATTTATAAAATGTAACATCAAAGGAAATGAATTTTCATTAATCATAGGAATATACCAAAAAGAAAAAACAGAGTATGAATGTTTGACTACTAGATATACAACCAAACAAGAAGTTTATATAAAAATCAAGCAAATACAGTGTCGAGCAAAACAAAACCAACAAAACATACATATAACATATATATTTGATTTTAAATATTTCATGTTCCAGGTATGTTAAAAAAAAGATTTTAAATGGATCTTTTATACTATTGAATAGAGTATATAGGAAGTATTTAAAAAAAAACCGTTTAAAATAAATATGTATGAGGGATATTTCAAACAAAAATATGGAAGATCTTAATATCAATATGTGCAAAACAAAAGCAAGAAAATTAAATATGTTTAGCAATGATGAAAATTTAAATTTATGAACCTTTTAAAAATATTTTTGTTAAAATATTTGTTTTAAATAGCTATTGAACCATTCTTATTAGTTTTTTGTAATAATACATTCTATGGCAAATCAAAATTTAATGGATTCCCGTGTAAAAAAGATTAGATATAATCATATATGACCATATATAATTATATCTGAAGTTTGAGTCTATCCAGTTATATCTGAGTCCAAATATATTTATATATAACTCCATATATATTCGTATATAACCTTATATATATTTATATATAAAATTATCGATAGTATATATTAATATATCTGAACTTTGATATACTGGGATAGACTCAAACTTTGGATATAATTATATATGGTCACATCTGGCCATATCTAAACCTTTTTACTAGGATTGTAATATGTATTACTTTGAACTTATATTTTATACCTAAATTTTTAAGCTGGGCATCTAAAATTTATATTATAAGGAGTCATAATACTAAAATATCTGTTTTTTTTAGTCTCTTTGGTTAAAAAAAATTAAATATCTTAAATAATGGCTTTGGGAAGGTCGGCGTGGATAGCTTTTCTTCAGATTGAATGTGTTAAACTGTATATAGTTTGAAAAATATTCTATAGTTCACTTCGTGGAGCAATCAAAATTGCCAAATTAGAATTTTATTTTAAAAATCTATTCGGAATTTTAGACATAACATTATGGATTAAACAGCAAGACAAACTTGTATCAATATTCGCTTTTTCACAAACCCCACAAAAACATAAAAGACATATAAATTTTCAAAATTTATTGAAAATTTTTATGAAACGCCAGAAATTTTGCCAGAAAATATTTGAAACTGTATGTGCACAAGTAAAAATGTATTTTATTTAATGACAAAAGACAGTTCGAATTATTAGCCCTTTATAGCATAGTGGTGTGTGGAAATCGAAATGCGGTTTATATTATACCAGAGCCTGGACAAATTATGCTAAGCCGTGTTTTAACAATTAAATTTTGTCCTGTTATCAATTTCGTTAAAGAGAAAGAGTTACATTTTTTAAACTATTCCTTTTCTTAGCCATAATTTGAGCAGTGGCCGCTCGGAAGCAATATTTGGACACATTTCGTAACTATTAACTATTTAATGTATATTAATATGACTAATTTGATATCATTATGTATCCCGGTTATAAAAATTTGCGATTTCAAGGTGAAAAAATGGGAAAAATGAACGACCTGAGTACAAAATCGTTCAAATTCTAATTTGTTGAATTTTTAAAGTTCATATACTCTAAAAATGCAAATACTTAACAGAAAGTGATTGGAAATTAGTTTAAAGCAAATATTCTACCAAAAATAATTAAGATAAACTATAAAATTTTTATTTTCCTAAAATTGCTAAACATTTTTCATTGTGTTGCTTTTGTTTTGCACAACCTCATATTAGCAGCTACCACATTTTTGTTTACCTTTTTCCACATATTTATTTTGATCAGCTTTTTTATATACTTCCTGAATACTCTATTTAATACTATAAAAAAAAAAGATCCAATTAAAATCTTTTTTTAACCGACTTGGAAGATGAAATATTTCAAATCCAAGATTTATGTAAGTTTTGCTGCTTTTATTTTGCTCTACACTGTATATACTATACATTTATAAATATAACTACATACATACAAACATATAAACGGAAATGATATGGAATAAATAAAAACTGCACCTGTCGTTTTGGAGTGTTCCCATATATACTACTTAACATATGTATGAGCCTTACCTCCCACTGCAACCGCTTAGTCTCCTACTCTGGCCATTGATTTAACATAGTAAGTACTTAATTTGTATACGACTATCATAAACGAAATTTCGAAAGAAAGGGTGCTGTACTGAGACAACATAATACATTTATTTTGAATGTGTATATGGGAAAAATCTAAAGAGATTAATAATAATATGTTGCTGCTGCTGCCACTTGGTGCTGCAACACAAAAACAGTTTCCACTTGACATGTGCAGTGAGTGAATATTCCATATCAACACATACATACATATATTGTATACGCAAATTATTACCGAAAAGTTTTTCGTCGCCCTGTCCCTCGTCATTTTTTCGTTTATAAAAATTTTTGTTTTTGTGTGTATATGATGAGGCGTACATTCACCCTGGACCACCTTGTCTAGCCGCATACCCCTTTCATACGAAAACCAAACACATGTCCTGTTCCCATTATATACCCTGGACAAAAAAATATATACACGCACACTCACATAGACACAACTTGTATCCTCTTTTGCATTTTCCTATATCTACACTAGGGCTATAACCAAATTTTTGCATTAGTACCACGAGGTGGTCAATGTTGCATTTTTAACAAAAAAACCATTATTTTGGGTCATTTTGCAAAAAAAAAAACTTCAACCACCAAATTCATTTTCTAAATCAATACAAAATAAATTTTTGTTAAAAGTTATTTAAATTCATACCATAAGGCATAAATAATGGTTAAAATTAAATTAAATGTTCGCGTATTCCGAAATATTTTTGACGCAAATTTAGTTAAAACAAATTTAGAAAAATAAACATTTTAGCTTTTTTTTTTATTGAAATTAAAAAAAAAAAATCGCGGTTGGCGGGAAATTTTCCATTCATCCCTATTTTTTCAGACATATATTAAAAAAAAGAAAATATAATATTTTTTATTAAAACTTAAAAAAAAAATAAAATTTTAAAATTCCATCGCTGTTGGTACGTGAACTTTTTGACGCCAGCGAAAAAGTAAAAACGTATTTCGTCTACGCAATGCCAATTTTTATATCTGCTAAAAATGTGTAAAAGTTATAGCCCTAATCTACACACATAATATGTTTATAGCGTTTAGCCGAATAAAATATAATTAGCCGAAGCTAGATGAGAACCAAACGTAATGTTGCAGTGTTACTCATACGCGCTGTGGGATTTTTTAAATAAAAAATAATGGTATTAAATACGGATTTAAAAACTACAATAAAAAAAGTCTGTAAAGTCAGCAAAATTTTTGCTGGGAGGATCCTTGCAGAAAAATTGCTAATATCAGCAAAAAATTTGCTTACGTCAGCAAAAGTTTTGCTGAATTTAGCAAATTTCTTTGCTGATATTAACTACACACAGAGAAAAAAAAGTACTAACCGAATTGAAAAGTGTATATTAATAGTAACAACTTATAAATTCAGTTTGTACAACGATATATACATTCGATTTCTGAAAATCTTGGGTGTTGCAACTAAAATTCTGTTGAATCAACCGAACTTTGTTGTGACAACTAACATAAAGTTGTGCCCACTGTCTGAAATTCGTAATAACAGAATTTGAGTCGTAGTAACCGAATTTCAGTTGGCAAATAGTTAAATTTTTTTCTGTGTGTAGCAATTTTTCTGCAAGGATTCTCTCAGCAAAAATGTTGCTTACTTTACTGACTTTTTTTAGTGTTTGCCCTACATTAATCAGCAAAATATGTTTACAATTTTTAGAATATAGGAATATTCTGTTTCAATACACTCATAAAAAAAGTTAGCTCAAAAGCCTATTAAACGGGTTTCAATTCAGTTGAGCTAATGTTTTATGCGTTTAACTCAGTTTTTAGCTAAAGTTATTAGTTATTTCATTTTAGCTCAAGAACAATTTTCATCCGTATTCGAACTAAAAAAGATGTTTCCCAAATTTGTTGTGGGGCTAATTTTGGGCCCGACCTCGTAGCTTGATCCTAAATCAAGGTATAGTCCAAATAGTCAAATTATTTAAGAATTAAGATGAAAAACAAAGTGATATATACCCTCCTGCACTATGGGATGGAGGGTATAATAAAAAATATTTCAAAAACTACTTCATAAAAGAAAAAAGTATTGCGATTTTCGGGTTTAGGAGGACTTTGTAACATAATTTTTTTTTTTAAATTTGTAAACTAGTGTAATTTATCTATCAAATTCAAATATATATTTAAATTATATAAAGGGTCTTTATCGCTGAACATAAATTACCTGGCACTTAATATCCGAATTCATAACAGAATCAGACTATTCGGTACAACACTTAAATATTTTCATGTAGATACATACAATTTATTTTTTACTTTGTCTTATGTATGTGGAAAACATAACATGTCGTCGTCGCTGCACTAACGGTGTGGCAACTTATCAAAGTAACTTTTTTTTAGACTTATTGACTCTATTTTTCTGTTACCATTGTTGTTGTACGTAGTAACCCAGGCAGAAAGACTCAATCGGCAAAGCGTCGACGATTTTCGGTTATGCGTTGACAGAACGTGGGATTAACAATGTTGACAGTATAGTCCAGTTACCAGATTAATAACAGTGGCCAACCGTTGGTTTCAGAGAACTTGTCACCGTTGGCATAACGCTGGTAATTAAAATAGTTTTTCTAAAAAAATAGTTTTTCTAAAAAAAGCTTAAATTTAATTAATTTTGAGAAAAATGTATAATGAAATCCACTAAAAAAGCAGCAATAGAGTCTCAGTCTTATACATCATATATAAATGTGTAAATTATAGTAAAATATTTTAAAAAATATGATTCTAATTGGTTGTAATATTGGTAAAAACAATATTGCCAAAGAATTTTGCGAGTGGTACTGGCAAAACAAATGCTTTGCAAACAAAGTAGTATTTTCCTTCTAAAGGGTGTCCCAAGAAGAACGCAATTTTTAAATCTGGCAACATTCGAAGTGTCATTGTTTGACATTTGAACAATTGTTATTGTTTGCTAGTAGAAGGTACGAAGTTAGTAAAAATGGAGCGCTACACGAATGAACAACGCATTCTCATTGTGAAATTGTTTTACCAAAATGGTGAAAGTTTTGCGGCTACAGTTCGCAAATTGCGATCAATTTGGGGTCACAATAATGCTCCAAAAGAGTCAACAGTAAAGAGATTAATGGATAAATTTGCCGAAACTGGGTCTGTTAGTGATGTAAAGACAACAACGCGCCATCGACCAGGTCGATCGACCGAAAATGTCGCAGCTGTACTGGAGGAATCATTGGACCTTTTTTTATGAAAATGAGGCAGGTCAAGCGCAAACAGTCAATGGTGTTCGCTATCGTGAAATGATAACCAGTTTTTTTTTGCCTAGAATTGAAGAAATGAAAGTGGAGGGCATGTGGTTCCAACAAGACGGCGCCATATGTCATACAGCCAGAGAAACAATTCAATTGCTGCATCAGTCATTTCCCGGTCGTGTTATTTCGCGTTTTGGAGATCAGAATTGGCCGCCTAGATCGTGCGATTTAACACCATTAGATTTTTTTCTTTTGGTTTTTTTGAAGTCGATGGTTTACGCGAATAAGCCGACGACGACTCAAGCCTTAAAAGAGGAAATTGGACGCTTCATTAATGAAATACCGCAGCATTCATGCAAAACGGTCATTGAAAATTTCATTAAAAGATCGCGTGCATGCCAGCAAAGCCGCGGCGGCCGTCCACACGATATATTGTTCCATACATAACCTCATTCTGTCTACTTTACGATATAATAAAGTTTCACGATTTTTTTTTAAATATCTGTGTTTTATTTAAAATTTAAAAATTGCGCTCTTCTTGGGACACCCTTTAGTACAATATTAGCTGAACCTTTCGTAATTTTTAACATGTTGGGTTTTCCAAAAATAGCAGTGGTTTGCCATTACTATTTTTTTGGTGCGGTTGGAAATTTCTACCTGGGTAGATGTGTATGTTAAAACGCTATACTAGATATTCGTACTATTCTGGTAGTTATGTAGAAAAATCATCTATGAATTGCCTTTTGTTTATTTTTTCACGTTGTGTTCTAGGACTTTTTTTCATTTTTGTAGAATTTTTTTTTTTTTTTTTTTAGTTTTTTTCAGCTTTTTTTCGTTATGTTTTGTTTGAAGTTTAGCATTTTACTTTGACTTTCATTCAAGACAATCTAATGCCGACACACAAATGTGGCGCAAATATCAAAACAACTGCAAGTAGTAGCATATAATATAAAAAACATCTACAAAATAATAAAAATAAACACAAATATTATAGAACCATGGCAACATAGAAAATAACAACAACATCATTTAATGAAAATTATGAAGAAAATCTTGTCAAAAGGAAAATTCCCGCCAAAACACAGTTGAACTTATTAGAGTTGATTTCTTTAAGTAAAATTTTCTTTAAGGACGCAAATTGTTTAATTTAAATAATTCAAAATGTACCAAAATTTAATAAAAATATTTAAAATTTTTAAAAATTGGTAAAAAGTTTACATGCAAATTTTTATTTTCAAAGAATACATTGTATAACTCTGTTCGTTTCTTACAAGAGACACGTAGGACATAGTAGAAACCATTCCTTGATCGAACTTTTAATATGTAAGGGACCGATCAATTTACCATGGCGTTGACATAAATTAAAGGTAAATTGACACATTTTAGACACCTTGCGACGTGTTAGGTGATCTGTCTAAAAATTGATTACAAAATTAATTTTTTAAAGTAAATAGTATTTTAAAAATCCACTAGGCATCAGTAGGACTTGATCACACAACCTTCTGCTTACAAGACAAACGCTTCACCATCTGAGCTAATGTTACTTGTACATATTGGCTGGCTAAGTGAAAAGTTATATTTTTAACGTGTGTGTTTAAATACAAAACATAAAAAAAAAATAGAAAATGAAAAAAAAAACACTTACACTATGAAATTAAAATATATTTAAAGCGAAGTGATATGCCTTAGGGTGAGCTGTCACGGAATATATCCTTTAAGGTCGATTGACTCATTAGTATGATGTATTTGCATTTTCAATTAAATAGGAAAGTACTAACAAAAAAATAGCTAAAACGGCTTTAAAAATTAACTATCAAGGGAGGTATCCCGACCAGAACCGGCAGATCTTAATGAACCTTAGATATGTTGTAGAGAATAAAAATTTAAGGGACACGTATTTTTTTTTTTAGCTGCCTAATCTCATGTTTAAGCGTTACTAAGTGGGGTCAAAAATTACCCAATTTGACATTTTTTTTGGTTCATTTCGTTCTATTTGAAGTAACTAGTGACAAATTTGTTCATTGTAACAATTTTATCAATATTGATGAAACATTTCGTAAACAACAACAATTACAATGACCATATCATAGTCTCTATGAAACTTTTTCTGCACAAAAATTATAAAATCCTTAATACAAAATATCCTTCACATATATTAGTGAATCATTTCATAAATATGATGTAATTGATTTTGTTTTTATGAAATGTTTCATAAATATGTTTTTATGTGAAGCCGGTGTCCTTTAAACGCATCTGCCGAAAACAATAGGCGTTTACTCTATCATGGTTTTCTTGTAGGGTTTAATATTTTTAGGAAATTATGTTTTTTTTTTTTTTTTAAAAGATAAGCAACACTCAGGAAATTCTTCCTATTTATTAATGTGTTGTTTTCTTTGGAAAGTGGATAGTGGAGAGATGAAAGGGGAAAGATGAAGAGCTTTAAACATGGCAACGCTGTAATTGTGCGAGATGATAACTCTTAGAACAGTTGTTGCTCGCCACCTGATGGAGAGTTGGCGAACTTATTGCAGCTTTTTGGTTCATAGCTTTGATTCATTATTTTACTTCGGTGGGGTTAAGTGCTATGGGAACACCGAAGGCGGGCTCTGCGATACATATGAGGGATAGAAAACTCATACATATTATTTTTCTAAATTGATGTTGCCGTCACCGGGAATCGAACCCGGGACCATCTGTGTAACAGTTAAACGCGCTAACCATTACACCACAGCGCCCACAATCTTATCGAAATATTACAACTCTTTTACAAATTAACAAAAATATTTGAATTGAAACTCGATTTTAGTTTTTTTTTTCTATGTAAAAAAGGTTTTAACTATTGGGGAAGTTGTAGTATTAATTAAAATAATTTGTATAAACTGTTACAAATAGATTTAGTTTCAATTAATATTTTAGTTATATCTATCAAAAATTTAATTGAATATTGTTTTTTATTTCAAACTAATTTTTAGTAGATACAATGAAATCTTCAATTAAAATGGTAAAAATCGCCAAAATTAACAACAAAATTAAAAAAATCACTCAAATTAAAGAAATGCCAGAATTAAAAAAATTTACAAAATTAAAAAAATCGCTAAAACTGAAAAAAGCCAAAATTGAAAAAGGCTAAACCTGAAAAAAATCGACATAAATTATAAAAAAAATCACAATTTAAAAAAAATCGATCAAATATAAAAAAAAATTGTGAAAGGCGTGGTAGAGAAGAATGAGTGTATTTTCTAAAAATCATAACTACATTGCAAATTTTCAATTTTTTCTGAATCAGACTGCGCAGTTTCTGGTATTGAACATTCGTCAGTGACCCTGTTTTTTTGAATTTTTTGAATAATGTAATATTTGTTATGTTTTTATTTGTTTGATTGCGTCTATATGAAATTTTTCTGTGCAAACACTGACCGTGGTATAGATAAACTGATTTCTAATGCCACATGCACTCGCACTACACGTTAGACAGAGGGATTTAGCCCTCTGAGCTATCGTCAGGTCGAGTTTTGTTGTGATTAAAACTAGTTTTATTCAATACACGGTGTTTTTGTTCTTGCATATATAATCTCAGAAGTACAACTCCAACAACAAAAAATGAAAAATTGCTAATATTTACAAAAAAAAAAATCGAGAAAATTTAAAAAACCGGCAAAATTAAATAAATCTGAAAAATTGAAAAAAGCTCCAAAATTAAAAAAAAAAACGCTAACATTGAAAAAAAAGTCACCAACAATTGGGAAAAATCTTCAAAATAGCTAAAATTTTAAACACATCGCCAAAATTAAAAATATGCCAAGATTGAAAAAATCACCTAAATAATATTAAAAACGTCCATATCTCAAAAACAATTTTAAGTTTTAACATTTTATTTTATTATCGGTGATTTTTTTTTGTAAATTTTGGTGATTTTTTTTTTTTAATTTTGACAATTTATTTTTAATTTTGACAATTTATTTTTAATTTTAGAGATTTATTTCAATTTTAATTTTTTGACATAATTGTTTTGAAATTTTGACGATGTTTTTAAATTTTAGGCATGTTTGTTATGTTTTAGAGTTGTTTTTTTTTTTTCATTTTGGAGATTTATTTTCTTTAAATTTTGGCTGTTTTTCATATAATTAATTTCATAATTACAAATTATATACTATTACCCTAACCGAGCCTTCGGCGCGTTGTAGCGAAAACAGACCAGTGCCTCTGGTGGGAATCGAACCCACGGCCCCCGCACTGATAAGCCAGCACGCTACCAACTAGCCTAGCGGGGCGCACAATTTTTTTATTTTTTTGTTTTTTTAATTTAATCAATTTATTTTCTTAGTTTTTGCGGTTTTTGTTAAGTTTAGGTGATTTTTTTTAAATTTTGGCATTGGTAAGTGGATTGGGTTATAAAAACTGGAAATGTTGTGTGAACCAAATTCATCATTTATCATTTAAACATTTAATATATATTCTTAAGACTTTCAAATGAAAGGAAGTATGAAGTCAAACAAAAGTTTAATTGATAATAATTTTTTCTGTGTAGTTAAGAATTGTTAATTTTCAAAACATAGCCCAAATGGATAAAATTACCATAATGCAAATTCCGGCATTAGTGGGTTAACAGAAATGCTTAAGATTTTTGATCTCACTTTTTTATATGTATTTGAAAACTGTGTCAAAATTATTATTATTTAGATTAAGTTTCATAACACAGTGCAACACATAAATTGGTTCCTCTTTCGTACCCGGTTTTTTTTGAAGTGTATATCGAAACTAAAAAAAATCCGCAAAGGACTTGGCCAGATTACATCGAAATTTTTTTTTTTGACACCCTAAGTTTTTGCACCCAAACATGATTTTTTTAATCCATATATCATAAACCGTTCGGAGTTTTGTTTTTATGTCTTTGGCAAAGTTGTAGATCCAAACCAAAGCAAAAAAATTCTCATATGGACCGACCCAAAAAAATTTCATCCACTGCATCAAAATTGCAAAAAATTGGGAAAAAATGCTATTTTTTTATGATTTTTTCATGATTTTGTCCTGAAATGGCTTAAATACTGGGAATTTAAGAAATCTTTCTTCAGCTAAATTATATCTAACAACAATATAAACAACTCTCTAGTACATGTCATCTTAATACGAACATTCCTTAACCCTAGAAAGCACATCTTTTTGCTCTCACTTATTTTGCATAGCCAATGTTTGTCGTTTCGACAAAGAAAGACTATATAGGTTAATGCCGTTTTTGTTGTTAAAAGCAAAGAAATTAGTGGCAACAATGCTGCAATATTTTGAAAATATAAATGTATCGATGACGCTGAAATTGCATTTTTTGCATCATCATATTGATGTTTTTTTAAAACAATTGCCCACCGAATCAGATGAGCAAGGGGAGCGATTCCACCAGGTCACAATGCCAATGGAAAAAAGATTCAAAGGCAAGAAGCTGGACGCAATGCTTACAGAGGTTTGTTGGTGGAGCCACAAGGTGTGCCTGTGTGAGGATGGTGATATGGAAGACCCAGGAGACACTGGATTTAGAGATGTGCCTTTGGATCCTCTTTCTTCTTGTAGTAGTGCAGTCACATCATGACCATGAACCACCACCAAAAATATTTAAACCTTAACAGGCGTGAGTAGCAATGGTATGTTATTTATTTATTCTGTTAAAATTATATATTTTCTTATTTTAGTTCTGTTCGACAAACGTTACCTCGCGAACCCGCTTTGACTCCATCTTACCAAAAAGCGTTTTTATTAACAAAAATTCGGTAAATGAGAGCGTGATAAGAAAGTAATTGTGTTTCTCATTTTACCAGAAGTTACTATACTTTTTTCGGGTAAAATCGTAGCAGAATAAAATCATCGGCAGTTAATAATACACATGTTTTGCATTTGTATAAATAAACAAAAAAACTTAAACAAAAAATAAAAAAAAAATTATGAAATTGTTAATTGCGTTATAAAATAATTACTTTTTATTAATAAAATAAATATATTCATTTTTTCAAAAACATATCAGCATTACAACAATAAAATGTTTAAATAGTAAATTTGAAAACAAGTAACAACAAAAACGGCATTAACCTATATAGTCTTTCTTTGTCGAAACGACAAACATTGGCTATGCAAAATAAGTGTGAGCAAAAAGATGTGCTTTCTAGGGTTAAGGAATGTTCGTATTAAGATGACATGTACTAGAGAGTTGTTTATATTGTTGTTAGATATAATTTAGCTGAAGAAAGATTTCTTAAATTCCCAGTATTTAAGCCATTTCAGGACAAAATCATGAAAAAATCATAAAAAAATAGCATTTTTTCCCAATTTTTGCAATTTTGATGCAGTGGATGCAATTTTTTTGGGTCGGTCCATATGAGAATTTTTTTGCTTTGGTTTGGATCTACAACTTTGCCAAAGACATAAAAACAAAATTCCGAACGGTTTATGATATATGGATTCCATAAAAATTTTCCTTTTTTAAAAAAATCATGTTTGGGTGCAAAAACTTAGGGTGTCCAAAAAAAAAATTTTCGATGTAATCTGGCCAAGTCCTTTGCGGATTTTTTTTAGTTTCGATATACACTTCAAAAAAAAACGGGTATGAAGGAGGAACCAAACGATGACCTTAAAAATGCTGCACTGTGTAATCTAGGTGTCACTTCGACGGCCCCATTCCATAACATGCTAAGTCGACATAGCATGTTTTGCTGGGAGTAGCATATCTGAATTAATTGTTTGTTAACTTAGATCCTGTAAAATTTTGGTAATTATCGGATTATCCTATCAAAAGTTATGAGCAAAAATGTACTTAGCATAATTCATCAAGTTTAAAAAGTCTTCCGTTCTAGTGTTTCAAGTACTCTTAGCATGATTACCAAGTAGTAAAAAATAATATAAATTTCTATTTTTTTTTCCAAACTAAAACATGCTATCTGTACTTAGATGACCAAATTAAGCAAAAAAGACGACTTAGACGACCAGGTAATAGTTTTTTGTACATTCTAAGTCACTTTTAACTATGAATTATTACAAATTTTTAAATTTCAAATAAACCAAAAAATTCTATTACAATTATAATATGAACACAAAAAGTCTCAAGGCTCTTTCTCATACCGTTCCCGAGATATCGTCAATAAACTTTAAAGGCGATTATCTCAAAACTACCTTTTTCGACTTAGCATGTTATGGAATGGAGCCGTCGACTTATGAAGTTATATGTTTCCTACAGGCCGTATGATTTATATTTCACAACTTTAATAACACTCATACGATACCGATTCCATGAATTCATATGTTTCTTAAGGGACGTATGATTTATATTTTACAATTTTAATTAAAAACACTCATACGTCACCGATTTCATTTAAAATAATACTGTCTTTCAAAAGAATATATTAAAAAACTGAAAAAAGTGTTAAAAAAGTTTATGACAAAACTATCATGATCGACAAATGTTCTTTTCCAACATAATTAACATAGTTTTAAGTAGTAGATGAGAAATTTTTAAAATGTTCAGTTTTAGCATTTGTTATATAACTTAGAAAATTATAAACATACCTTTTTTATATCTGATACACTCGAAAAAATATGTTCGTATATTTTATCACAAATGTGTCTACATTTTTTTAATATTTTTTTTTTTTTTTTTTGTTAGTTTTAGTAATTAAAACAAATTAATGTTGCAACACTAACGGATATTTCTAAACTAAATTTGAGTTAATCAAATGACACACACATAGAACAAAAAAAAAAAAACACCTCCTCAAACAAAGTGGCCAACAATATTAACAACGTTAAAATAAACGCATGCATAGAAAATAAAAATTGCACCTCAGCAACATTCACAGCAGTATTAAACATTATTATTTTTAACATTATTAACAAATTATTAGGGTTTGTATGACAGTGATGATAGGAGGTGGTTAAAATAGTGATGACAATTTATATATAGAGATATGTACTCTCTTTTAGTTGATATATTAACTATTAATGTATCTATGTCTGCATACATATTTATATTATATTTGAAATTAATTCATTTATCTATATTATGAATATGTATAAACCAGCATAGTTTTGGTTATTAATTTATGCACATTACATAAACACAACATATGTATTTTTTTATATCAAACCACTAAAATAATTAAGGTTTTGAAAATTATTGTTATTTTTTGGTGTTTGTGTGTGTTTGAAGCTAAAATAAACAATGTGGCGACCAATGTTAGAGCGACCAATTGAGGCATTTTTATTGGGACATTTAGCGAATTTGAGATTTTTTTAACAAATAGAAGTAACCTTGTTGCATATATATGTTTTTAGACCGTTAAACAAGAAAATAGAATTGAAAAAGTTTCATGAATTAGTTATTTTTATTTTTTAGTTTTATCATTTTTGTCGGAGGCAGTTTGGATTTTTAGACAACTTATATCTTGGCCCATGAACAAAAAATTTGTTCATAGGTAGTATCAATAAAATGATGATTAAAAGAGAAACGATTATTGAAAATATTGTTGTTTCATCAGTTTAGTTGTTTTAAAAATGAAAAAAAAAAAATCAAAATTTCCCAAAACGAACATTTTTTAAATTTTGAAAAAAAGCACAACAAATTTGAGGAAAATTTACTTTATTTCTCAACATAATCTCTTAGCTCGATACGCTTTTCCCTGCGATATTCAATAGCTTTAATACCCTGTCCCGACTTTTGACCCGTAGGGTGACATTTTGAAAAATCCCACTTTGACCCATTTAGAGTGCCCCAATCGAATCCAACCCAATCGAATATATTTATACTCTATAAAGACCCTACTCTTGGAAAGACTCCTCCTACTTTCTGAAATATCTCTATCCCGAGATTTGTACATTTTGCTAAAAAAAAACACGGCTAAAAAGGCCCTCTTTTAACTTAAATTTTAACCCCTAGAATGATGATTTATGCATTAATCTGCTAGCGCGTTTCCCGGAGAAGAAGTATCTCCCATAATCTTGAAGAGATTCCTCCTACTTTCTGAAATATCAAAGTGGGCACTTGCAAAATTTGACCCTACGGGTCAAAAGTCGGGACATCAGAATTCGTTTTAGAGGTATGGTTCCTTCGGCAAAGTTTCTTATTTTGATCCCTAGAATAGGACTTTCCTTGTACGTTGAGCGATTTTTTTTGCCTCCCTACAAATCGACCCGGCCTAATGTTTAGGTATTAATAAATACTAAAATGTATTGCTTGCTTTTCTTGTTAGTGCGCAGCAAAAACTTATTAATTTTGTAAGCTAGTGTAGTAGTTTGCATTGACAAGGAAATTACATAGTGGTGAATCATCAGATTTGAAAGGAACTTGGATATGTTGTAAAGCAGGGGTGCCCACGGCCTATGCGCTTGGTACTCAATTGTTTTTGTTAAAGCACTTAGCTATAGGCTGTGTGTTTTAATACACATATAGAGCGCTCAGCACTAGCAATACGAAATACACAAACAACTTTGTCTTATTAGTTTTTTTTCGATCTTCACTTTATACACGCAAGCGCAAAGCAACAACACTTTCGTATGCTTTGCTGGTAAACATTGAAATATTTTTTTCTTTGTATGGATTGGTTTTTACAACAAAAAATATTGAATAAAAATTAGTTTTTCTTTAAATGTATTGGTGTTTGCTCTTCCATAAGGAACTTTTGGGCACTCCTGTTGTAAAGGACCAAATAATATAAGACATGTGTTTTTTTTAGGTGCGCAATCTTAAGTTTTCGGGTTAAAATGAATGGGGTAAATTGCCCAATTTGATGTTTATTTATTATATTTATATTTCTAATATTTTTTTGTCCTCAACACCATATCCAAGTTTTATTAAAATCTGTGGATTCACCACTGTGTGGTTTCTTAGTGAGGGGATAATAAAATTAAAAAAAAAAAAATAAATTTATTGCATATTTTTTTTAATTTCAAGATTTTTCATGCAAATTAGAGGCGCCAAGAAATTTGTGGGAAGTATTAATGAATTCCTTCATTAATACAATTAATCTTTTCATAAAAAAGTCCCCAAAGAAATGTTTAATTGAATCAATGAAACATGTTTCATTAAAACAATTTATATGAATGGTTTTATTGACCCAAAGAAAATTTCCGTAAGTATAAACAGTTTATTCAATTAATACAAGCATAAACGTTATAAAAGTTTCATCTGTTTAATGAATAAAATTCATAGTTTTTATGAAATATTTTCAATACGTTTTATAACAAAAAAAATGTATGTCATTTGTAATATTAGTTAGGCGTTTAACTTCAGCGATTATTTTTTTTTTTATCCAAAATGTACACTGTGATAATTCTCTGCATGATATCAATGAATTTTTGCATTATATCTATGAAATGTCACTGGAACTCGTTCATTGAAAATTGTCATTAAATTAAAGCACTTATCCATAACTTTAATGGAAAATTTAATTTTATTTATTAAAAATTTCATACTACTAATGAAAAAGTCTCATTAAAAATAGTTTCATTAAAACTGTGAAGCTTTTTCATTAAGTCTACGAAATTTTTCATTTACATTGTGAAGAAAACTTCATCAGTTTAATGAAAAAATTGGCAAAATTTCAGTTTATGGGGGACACCCCTGGAAAAAAAAAAAAAAATGCCACGCCCCCTTAAATGACCCCAGGAGTGCGAAAATCATAATGAATAAGGGGGCTCACGCCCCTTATGGGCGTGGCAGTCGAAAAACGACCCGGCCCACCTACGTAGACAATATGGGTATCAAATGAAAGCTAATGTCTTCACGATTCCAAAAATAGCCGTAGTTGCCAGATCGGGCGATTTTTGTAGCCGATATGGCCATTTTGGCAAAATTTGGGGTGGGGGAAATTTTTTTTTTCTTTTTTTTTGCTTATATTTTGTTAAAATCAAACAAAATGAGCATTTTGTGCGAAAAGATTTCTATTGTTAGCGTTACCCCAGGGATTACCGCGTGGAGGTCATAGTAAATCAATCCCCTTGGAGAAGCATGAGAACTCACGTAAAGTTGTGAGTTTCCACGCTTCTCACGGACAAGATGCCATCTGCATCTAGTCGCATTTGTTATACTGGCTTCGCTTAGTAAAGTTTTTCTGCGTGACCGGCCTACGGCCGGGCTTAGGGGTTTTTAACTCCAGTATGTCTTAATTCTAGACGGCGGGGATCTCGAGTGCTCGGCCTCTGGCCGAGCTAAAAAGAAATAAACAAAAAAAAGTCCTTCCCCCATTTTATAAAAACTAACATATCTTCCTCAAATTCTGGACGATCTGGCAACTACGGGTATTTTTGGAATCGTGAAGACATTTCCTTTCATTTGATACCAATATTGCCTAAGTAGGTGGCATGGGTCGTTTTTCACCCCCGCCCTTATTTAACAAAAATGGCCGTATCGGCTGCAAAAACCGCCCGATCTGGCAACTATGGCTATTTTTGGAATCGTGAAGACATTAGCTTTCATTTGATACCCATATTGTCTACGTAGGTGGGCCGGGTCGTTTTTCGACTGCCACGCCCATAGGGGGCGTGAGCCCCCTTATTCATTATGATTTTCGTACTCCTGGGAACATTCTGAAGGGGATGGCATATTCAGATTTTTTTTCTAGGGGTGTCCCCCATAAACTGAAATTCAGCCAAAAAATTTAATTAAAACTCGTAAAAGTTAACTATAAGAAGAAGAAAATAAAACAATTACACCAAACTATTTTTTTTGCACATAACAAGTCAAAAAATTTTGATTAAAAAAATTTGAAAATTTTTGATTTAATACACACAGAGAAATAAAGTGCCAACCGAATTGAAAAGTGTTTTTTAATGGCAACAACTTATAAATTAAGTTAGTGCAACGATATTTATATTAGATTTCTGAATATTTTGGGTGTAGCAACTAAAATTCAATTAAATAAACCGAATTTTGTTGTAAACACTAATGTTGTGTTTTACCAACCGACTGAAATTCGTAATAACCGAGTGTCGTAGTAATCGAATTTTAGTTGGCAAATAGCAAAATGTTTCTCTCTGTGTACATTTTTTTATGAAATTACGAAAATTAACAATATTAATGAATTTTCACTCAGTTAAGGAAAATAAAGTAAATAAAATCAACGAATCCATTTTAATGAAATCGATTCATTAATACTATGAAGGAAAATTCCATTTGTGTAAAACAGGTTTTTTTAGTGCATGAAGTTCCTGTCCCTATTAATGACTATTTAATTGAACCGAGGATTTTCCGAGCTTTTTTCGATATTCGAAATGGTTCGATTTTTATGAGACTATTGCAGAAAAGCTTTTTTTAAATGTGTTCACTCAAAACTTTTGTTTTCAAATGTTAAGCAATGTTGGCAACACTGTAATTTAAAAACTCACACTTTAATTAAAATATTGCACAAATCTCGAAAAAAAAATTCAAATCCATATTTAGAATAACATTTTTTTTCTAACAAAATAAATTCAAATTTAACTCACTTGTTTTTGTTGCTGTTGTCAACCGTTTTATAGAATTTTTTATTTCTTTTCAACATATTTTTGTTGTTGTTGCAAATTTGTTCTATTCGACGAAACTAACTAAAAAAAAACTTAGCTTTTTTGTATGAAACCATAATGATGACTAAATGTATATTGAAAAAATGTGTACATACGAGTATCAAGTTGCATATGGTTGTTATTTTTGTTATATACACTTATTATGTTGTTGTATTTTTTTTTTTAGTTATTATTTAACATTAAAAAAATATATTAATAATACAAAAACAAAAAAAAAAACCGAAATTATATACAATTTTCGTTGGTGGAATGTGTGTGTTGCAGTTGACTATGCATTATCGTAACTGTGCAACATTTTGTTGCATTAACAAAAAATAAAATAAAAATGTTTTAATATTATTTTTTTTTTGTTTGTTGTAAATCCTATAACTCAAACTATGTGTGTTGTTAGGGCTACTACAACATGCCACACTCAACATTATAGTCATTATCATCATCATCATTATTGATGTCATGTTCATATGCACAAAAACCACCTCATCTTCATCATCATCTCCACACTGAGAAAATTATCTGCATGATATCAATGAATTTTTGCATTGGATAAATTAAGTGTCACATTGGAATTCGTCCATTGAAGCTTTTCATAAAATTTAGTTTTTTCATTTCTTAAAAATTTCATACGCCTTATCAAAAAGTTTATTTGATAATAGTTTATTTAAAATGATGAAACTTTTTCATATAGTGTAAGAAATTTCTCATTTAGTTTGTGATAAAAACTTCACTAGTTTAGTGAAAAATTTTATTAAACATTGTCCAAGAAAATTCTCTCGGTGCAGCAACACTGATATTGTTGTTGCAGCTGTGGTTGCTAATTATCAATAAGGGAAATTGTTTTAAAAATTGTGTGGACTTTTTGTATAATTTTGTTGCAAAATGTACCTACAATTTGTTGTTGATGGTATTGAATTCATCGCAAATTATGTTTTTTATTTTTAAATTGTGTTTGAATGCGCTACAACCCAACATTTTTAAATTAATTCAAAGGTCTGTTACAGAAGTTC
Source organism: Delia radicum (assembly GCA_021234595.1). NCBI lineage: Eukaryota > Metazoa > Arthropoda > Insecta > Diptera > Anthomyiidae > Delia > Delia radicum. Next base: position 230,337,436 of record CM037853.1, on the reverse strand, counting down.
TAAAAACTTCTACAAGAAAAAGTATATAAAATTAACAGTAAAACTTACAGCATTTATTTTACTATATGATATAAATAAAACATTAAACAACTTTTTCAATTTTTCCAAAAAGTGGGCGAAGAGGTGTGGTGTAAAATTAACAAATTTAGTACACTCAAATAAAAAAGTTAGTAAATTCAGCAAAAAATTTTGCCGAGTCAGCAAATTTTAGTCAGGAGGGCGCTTCCAAAAAAATTGCTAATGTCAGCAAAATCTTTTGCTGAAAATCAGCGAGCTGATTTTTAGCAACAAAATTATTAGATTTAGTAAAAGCTTTGCTAATACTTAGTAGATTAGAAATTAAAAAACCCTTGCTAAAAATTAATGAAATTTTTGCTGAATATTAGTAGATTGAAAAAAACTCAAAAATTTGTAGAAGAATTATACTTTAGTTAATTTATTTGCTGAAAATCATAAAACGTGTTTTTGTGATTCTTTTTAAAATAATTTTAAAAACACTGTACCTGGTGAGTGGTCTAATAGTGAATTTTATCGTTGATCTATATATAAATTTATGTGTGAGACTTTATTTGTTCGGTTTTAGATCATGACAAATTTTTCTCTAAATTAACAGAAAAATTATAATTTTTATATGATAATTTACTTTGACTATTAGAAAAAAAAAAATCTTTTATGTTTGTTGATATGCTTTGCTAATGTAGAAGGATAGTATATGATGACATTAGAGAAAAAGAACTGCCATTTAAAGTTTTAACTGAAAGTTAAACTGGCAACTATGATAATGACTAGAGAAAAAACAAACACACTATAAATAGAAATCGTTCGTGGTAAATTTCATTCTAACTCAACACACAGAGTAATGTGGGGTTTAACGTTACCCAATTTCTTCAACGTGTGAGTTAAATAGATGATATTTACGATTAACACTAAATTTCACGAAGAATGTTGATGAAGACCGTAGTGGGTCAGAAAATGCATTCCATTCATGCTAGTGTCTAATAACTTTTTCTGTGTTTTTTTCTAATAGTCAAAGTAAATTATCATATAAAAATTATAATTTTTCTGTTAATTTAGAGAAAAATTTGTCATGATCTAAAACCGAACAAATAAAATCTCACACAATTTTAAAAATGTTCATACTCCCAAATTGACGATATGATATGACGATATTAATGTAATATCTAAAAACAATAGAAATAATTATACATAAACGAAATTATCTTTGAACTACTTACATCAATTATTGTCTAAATGATGCTATCTTTTAAAGCAACGCAAATGCCGAAGAGAATTATAGAATCGAAAGGAAAAAATAACAAAATATAACATATACAACCCTTTTTTATTATAAGAAAAAGGAAACAGAAAAATCTACCTAAGATGTATGTATTTGTCTTTCGCTTTAGTCTGTCTACCTATTGCATATTTGTTTGCAATTTGACCACACAAGATTATTAACATATATAAACATTTAGTTTACAAATACACATTTAATCTTTATTAAATTTAAATATTTTAGTTTGTCTTTTATATAATTAATAGACAATTACTTTCACAAGCCGGTGACGACGCAAAATTTAAGTTGTTTTAATTCACAATTTTGTTTTATGTATGGAAAACAGATACAAAAATCTTCCATGGTTGATTTTTTTTATATTATGTCTTACTAGAGTTGTACTTTTTAGTATAATTTTCCTCGTCACTACTACATCGTGACATGCCGCGACATCTAATTCATTCGGAGTATATCTTTCAGTCTGGTTGTCGTTAACATTATTGATGTGCTACTCCACACAATTTGTTTAGCAAAATAAATTAGTAAAACATTAGTAAAATATTAGTGAAACATTAGTTCAAAACAGTTAAGTGCTGAATAAGTATAAGTAAAATTTTAGCTAAAAACATAATTTTGGCAAAAAATTTGCTAAAAAATGGTATACCTGATTTACAAGATGTTTTACTAACTTTTCTACTAATTTATTTTTTTGAGTGTACTGTTTTTTAATATATTACTTATTACAATTCAAGAGGATTTGGAAATATTTTGAAAAAAAAAAATTTTAATTGAGAACTGGTTCTGAATATTAAGGGTACTGTTAACTATATTTATATAAGAAGCGAAAAAAAATCTAAAAAAAGAAAATTTAAATTTTTTGTTGTTGTTTTTGTTTTTTCTTTGATATTTTAAATTTTGAATCTCGCTCCTAGACGAGGACAAGAAATTCTCATTGAGTTTGTGATTTAACATAACAAATATCTCTAGAAATTCTAATAACAAAGTCCCCTGAAGATTTCCTTAGGCAGGAATGAAATCCGGATAGGGACACGCCTACATCAGATTGCTTTTCACAATTTGTTAAATAAGTTTTGGGACTTTAGCACATTTAATTACTATAAAAAACTAAAAAAAAAAAACTTACAATGAAACTACAAAATGAGGATCTCGCAGATTTCAATTAAACTTGGATATATTGTAGATAGGGATAGCATGCCGGGATTATCGCGTATAACAGAGCATTTTTCTGCTCCCACAATCCCGAGAATATGCTTCGCGAATACCGGGGTTTTTAAGAATACAATTTCAAACAAAAAACTTATATATTCAACGTTTTTAATGCGGAAATTAACATTTTAAACAACTTTTTAAACGAAAAAAATATCTTAACCCTTTAACCGAAAATTGTCCACAAATGCGTCAAAAGACTAAATTTTTGTAGATTTAACTGATTTATTTTTGCTATCACAGAAAAAACTAAAAACGGGGTTTAATTAAAAATATTATTGAATCAATTAATATTTTAATTGACAATGATAATATCAATTAAATTTTTTATTGAAAATTAAAAAGAAAAAAAAGTTATAAATAACTATATACAAAAAAAGAATATGATTCTTCAAAATAAAAAAGTGTGTGAACGACACGTCTGTATATGTGTTTTGCTAATGCTGTCTGTTAGTGTGTGTGTTTGGTTTGTTACTGAAAATTTTCGATTTAACCATACAGTTTATGAAAAAATTATTTGGGAATTATGTCTAAAATAAAATATGTATTTTTATATTTAAATATCCATTCAAAATGTATATATTTACACTGTCATTTATAAGATATCAATTTTGTTGTGCTAGTTTATAACTAAATTTCAAATAAATAAATAAAATAAATAAAAATTAAAATATTAATTGATTCACTTAAATATTTGCTTAGAAACAAATTTAATTCAAATCAAATCTTTAATTAGATATTTTAGGTTGATAATTTTTCCTGTGATGCTTGTCCTACCAATATTTAGTAGCAAAACTTTTACTAATTTTTTCTATTTGTGTTTCCAACAGCCTTTTAAAATGTTTATGTAAATTTTGATGGAATAAATTCATGAAAAAAATTTAACACTGTAAGAGTTTCATGTGACCGACTATAGTTTCCTTCAATGATTTTATTATCATTTAAAATTGATAGTGAAGTATTGTTTTCTACCATGTTTTACCACCCCAAAAAAGGTTAAGCAATACAACTCATATGAGAGACTATATTCACGATGATGCTTTTTTGCGGTTATCCATTATCATTTTTTATTTTGTTCTATTCGTTTTATTTATTTTTATTGCATATTTTAATTCTGCTGCACTTTTTATAAATATAAATTATAGCATTAAGGGTCATAGGGTGGCATATATTACAATACTATGGTATCGAAATTCCAGTTAATAAAAATATAGAAGTAAGAAACTTTATGGCTGCGAAAAATGTATTTCATGGTAGTCTAGGATAATTTAATATTTGGCTTTTAATTAAAGATTACAAATACAAATCTGCTACAAAATGAATTTTAAGTTTTACTATAGATTTTATACTTGTTAAATAAGTTTTAGCAATATTGAGTCTCAATTGTATCCCTTACGATATTTTTATATTATTTTTGCATTATGCATTTTTGGGTGGATATTTGGTTGGTGGTTTATGTTGTCTATTTTTATATTATATTTTTTTAATTAACCACTAACAACACCTTTAATAACTTTTATTTATTGCTATACATTAAAACAAAACGGGAATTAAAACAATGTTTTACAAGGTATTTCCTTTAGGACAGAAGCGCGTAAAATTATTGAACAAAATTCAAGTAAATGAAATTAATTACAATACCTTACTATAAAATTTAAATAGAGAAAAAGCGGGTAATGCAAAAAAAAACTTATTATATGCACCTAACACTGTTATGAGGGAATACAACAGTTTGTTATTCCGTTTATAACGCCTCGAAATATGGGTCTGAGACCATATAAAGCAAATTATTTATTAGTCCTTAATCAATTTTAAACCGATGTCCGTCTGTCCGTGATGTCCGTCTGTCCTAGATTACTGAACATCCTCACGAGAAGTTTAGTATTGAAAATGAGCAAAATCGGTCTAGAAAGTTTTGATTAAAAGTTATGAGTGAAACTGGGAAGGTAATTCTAAATTGTCCATACAAATTGTTGTATATAAAGTATGGTGTCATATTTTTGCACCAGGCGCTTATAGGTGAATAATAATTTTAATTCACCTCAATTATGTTCACCACAAAAATAGTTTTCACCTCAAAAATATTTTTAACCACACAATTTCTTTTTAACACCCAAAAAAGTTTTTCACCTTAAAATTATTTTTTCACCTCTATAATGTTTTTAAATTATTTGTTATGTTTTATTTGTAGCATATACAAAAAAATTTGGTAAAACCAAATTTAATGTATGTAATTGTTTTTCTTTTGTTTTAGCTTTTCGTACACTCCATCCCACTGTGTAGGAGGTTATATATCAGTTTGTCATTTAGTTTTTAACTCATCGAGTTTTGGTACCTCATATATTATGCAGTGCTCGAAAGAACCAAAGCAAACTGAAAATCCATTTTTTACCTATACTTATGGAAATAAACCTGTAAAAATACCAAAAAAAGCTACTAAAAATTAATTAAAAATGAACTTGCAGAAAAAACTACTAAAATTAGCAGTTTTTTTTTACTAAATATTAGTAATATAAGAATAGCAAAAATAAATCTGTTGAAATTACAAATATTTAGTTATATTTCTGCTAAATTTTAGTTAATTGAAAGTAATAAAACAATCTGACAAAATCAACAAAAACATTTACTAAATATTAGTAAACAAAAAAATCATTAAAATATGGAAAATTTTTAAAGTTTTTTTTTTAATGCGAAATCAGCAATCTACAATTTTTTAGCCAACATTTCTGTTGATTTTAGCAAAATAAACTGTTATTTACATTTTACTAAATTTGAGGTAAAAATAACAAAAATGTTGTTAATATTACACTTTTTGTTTGCTGTTTTGAGTCTAAAAAGTAAAATTTTTTGCTAATTTTACGGAGTAAAATGCTATTTTGAATTAACTAAAATTCACATCGAATGTAACTAAAATTTTGTAAAGTTAATAGATTTATTTTTGCTGTTCTTATTTTATTAATATTTAGCGAAAAAATCTGCTACATTAGCATTTTTTTCTGCAAGGTCATTTTTAACTAATTTGTGTAGCTTTTTCTGCTATTTTTACAGTTTTATTTCTATGAGTGTAGTTCATAGTATTTATAAATTTGTAAATTTTTTATATGTGCACTAAAACGATGTCCCTTAAAAACGATTTGTCAATTTTCGGTCATTACAAAATTATAATTGGAGTTTGTGTCCTTGCAATACATGTAGAAAAATTGATTATTTTGTCTAAAGTTGAACAAAATTTTAATGTTTTCATTAAAGTTTGCATAATTTTCGGAAAATATCACTTAAGTTTTATTAGACTATAATTATGTTTGCCTTTATTTAAAAAATATTTAACCCTTAGTAGTCTGGATTCAAAATAGACCCATGAAAATTAATTTAAATTATGATTGCGAGATTCTAAAGCTTTTAAATTGATAACAAAAAATTTCCACTTGATAAAAATTATTATTTTATGCAATTTGATTCATATACGGTTAATGTTTCCACTTTTGACCAAAAAATACCCACTAGAAAATTTACAGAATAATTTGTTTAAGATTTTGATTAAATTTTGATATGTAATACAGGATACTAAGCTACCGATTAATTTTATACCAATTTTTTATAGTTTCCTTGGATGAAATGTGAAAAAACGCACAAAAAGAAAACTGGGGCCTTTTTTACTTTAACTTTTTAATAGTGTCCGACCGAACAGTTCGGCCAAAAAACTATATTTTGTCGGTTTTTTTGATATCTAGAGGCAATGATGACAAATTTTGGTATTGGAAACATGTTTGTTGAGCCGATTTAATTCGATTTTGAGTATAAAATTTAAGAGAAAAGCCGAAGTTTAGCTATAAAGTTAAAAGTTCGGCCGCCGAACTATTTTCAATTTGGCCGAACTTTCTGAGGCCGAACAGTGAATTCATTGCTTAACTACAGACTTTTCTTCAAATTTGACACTCAAAATAGCATCTAATCAGCCCAATAAACATTTTTCCATCCGCCAAATTTGTCCATAATGCTTTAAAATACCGAATACAGACCAAATGCATTTTCTGGCCGAACTGTTCGGTCGGACACTACTTTTTAACCCTTTAAAATAATATTGTGATGAGCAATTTTGTGGACGGGTTCAAAAGTTGTGAGTGAAAATATAAAGTTACAACGAAATCTTTCATACACTGATGCATGATATCAATGAATTTTTACATTTGAGTTTTTGTGTATGAATTTTGTTTTCAAAATGTTTTCCACGTCATTGGATGGGATGTTAGCAAAAATGTGGGAAAGCCGACTTTAATGCCTCAACTGTTATTTGGTAATATTTGAAACTATGAAATGATTTTAATAAAGATAGTTTTTGAACATTTTTTCAAAAGAAAAATTTTAAATTACGAGAAATTTTGATAATTTTTATCAATAGTAAAATCTGTGCTATAATTTTATTAGCAACTGTTATCATTACCACTTAATAACCAAAGCCTATAATGATCTAATAAATATATACATATATATATATATATATATATGCATCTGTATGCACAGCGCATACTTTAGGGGCACACCGAAAATTGTCCCCTAAGTATGCGGTGTATTGAGCAAATGCCCCTAAACTATGCGGGGGAACGAATAAATGTCCCAACAGTATGCGCTGTGCATACATATATTTATATGTATATATTAGAGCGACTCACCAAAAAAAGTGCTCGATGTGCCCTCCTAAAAATGAACCTTGGACTTTTTTAAGATGACATTTAAAATATTTCGGCTCCAGCTTTGACCTCTCGTGAGCTGGACCATTTTGAAAATGGGTCTATTTTTGCATGTTTTGTTAATTTGAGAATGTGTTTCCTTATCAACATATACAATATGGGTATCATAAGAAAGGTTTTTTAAAGGCGCGTCCAACTGTATATACAATTTGTTCAAGGACGATCATCCATGTCCTTTTTTTAAGGATATTCTGTAAAAAAAAAACGGTTTTTGAATTTTTTGTTCGGGGTTGTTTGTAATAAAAATGTCAAATTAATCTTTAGTTAATTTAATTAAATACGGGTCTCAGCTTTTTTTGAAATTCGTGCAAGTTCGCGTTTTGACAAAAATGCAATGGGGTGGTAACTCTTCGTTTAAAATAGGGCAATATGGGTATCAAATTTTTTCTTTTACCAAGTACATCATCTTTGTATGTAAATAATTTAGATTTGTGCAAATTAGATGCATTTTACACGGTGCTCTGGAATATATATAAATGCAATTTTGTGGTAACTCTAATATGATAGCGTATTTAGTTTCTAGATCATGTATGGATGAAAATAGGACTAAAGAAAGAAAAAAAAAATGATCCACACTTTTTGGCGGCATATTTTTTTCGCAAATTAAAAAAAGAATATGCTGCCAAAAAGTCGTGGATCATTTTTTTTTTTTGCTTTCTTTAGTCCTATTTTCATCCATACATGATCTAGAAACTAAATCCGCTATCATATTAGAGTTACCACAAAATTGCATTTATATATATTCCAGAGCACCGTGTAAAATGCATTTAATTAGCAAAAATCTAAATTATTTACATACAAAGATGATGTACTTGGCACCAATTGCATTTTTGTCAAAACGCGAACTAGCACTAATTTCAAAAAAAGCTGAGACCCGTATTTAATTAAATCGACTAAAGATTAAAATATATTAATTTGGCATTTTTATTACAAACAACCCGGAACAAAAAATTCGAAACCCGTTTTTTATACAGAATATCCTTAAAAAAAGGACGTGGATGATCGTCCTTGGACAAATTGTATATACAGTTGGACGCGCCTTAAAAAAACCTTTCTTATGATACCCATATTGTATATGTTGGTAAGGAAACAGATTCTTAAATTAACAAAACATGCAAAAATGGACCCTTTTTCAAATTGGTCCAGATCACGAGAGGTAGAGGTAGAGCTAGAGCCGAAATATTTTAGATGTCATCATAAAAAATACCAATGTTCATTTTGAGAGGGGTACACCTTGCACGAATTTCGCTTCCATACAACTTGAGTCGCTCTAATATATATATATTTATAGGAAATATTAAAAATAATAAATATACAATGAAATAATTAAAATAAACATGTAACAGGGACGAGTTACAAGTACCATTAAAATCATTTTAATTATATATTCTCAAACATAATACAGAAAAAATATGGATGGCTTTTGTAGTCAAATATTTATTCAATGAGTTGAATGTATAAAAAATTAATAAAAAAAAAACAAAGATATTAAAAATACATTAAATCCTGCATTTATAATATGCACTAAAAAAACTGAAACATGTAAATATTTAAATTTTTTATTTATTTTAACCACATTTGTCCACGGACAATGACACTCACAGGATATTTCCGTGCGGAGAGCGCGGTAAATAAAATATAAAAATAAACGTACAGTTATACTTTACACATTTTTAAAATAAAACGAATTTTTTAAGGTAAAATTTTTAATTTTTTTTTATATATTTGAAGGGTTTTTTATATCACTCTTTTTCGATTTTAAATATTGTTCATATAAATTAGACAGAGAGAGCAATAGTTAAAATTAAAAGGTTTATAAAAAAAAATTAAAAAAAATATATAAATAAAACGCATATTTTTTTTTTGGGTGAAATTGCAGTGGGCCTATAAATAGAAAATTTTAATACAAATTTGAGGAAATCACGAAAAATACTTTAAGCCGTTTTCAAGTTAAAATGATGTCCTTTAAATATCTTGTTGTTATTCTGTGAGTTCTAGAGTTTAAGAAATAGTGTAATTAGTGTGATTTTCGTGTTCTTAATTGAAATCTTGAAGTAAGCTTTAATAAGACTAGGTTCACACACGGCAATTATAATTGCGCAATTCTTGAGTTTATAGAAGAGGGAGGGAAAGAGAATGATAGGAGGTACAGAATTGCCCGTACTCCAATTGCGTTTTGTTTTGTCATTCGCAATTTTCAATACTGCAGGTTGATATACGAAAATTGCTGAAACAAACTTTTCCTGTGTGAACACAAGAGCAAGTTCAAAGGAGAATTGAAGAAGAATTGGGCAATTATAATTGCCGTGTGTGAACCATGACTAAGTTTGTAAATTTTTTTAAACTGTTTTTGTTGAAAAATATTTTTTTCAATTTGACAAAAATGTTTGGTCTAACAATTTAAAGAATAATGTTAATTCAAATTCAATTATAAAAAATTTCAAGTTCTAAAATATAGCCAGATTGAGAAAATTGTTGTAAATCAATTTCTGAAGTTTTATGTCCTACTGTACCAATTTCCATTCACATTAAAGGGGAGAATAAAAGTGCGTATATTGTCCTTATGGGATTATGTGCATGTAAAAAGGATTTTATTCATATATATAAATGTATGTGTAGTTATGTTGTATTTGTAGCCACAATATTGTGCTGAATCGATGGAAAGCTTATAATTTGGATTTTACTGTTTCCACTTTTTCATATGTAAATTCAATTTTTGTCTACTATTTATTGCAAAGGGGGCTGGGGAGGGGGGGGTCACATTTTGACCGGTTTGTATGGAAAGTGGGGATAAATAAATTATAGTGGTATGATGCTGATAATGTTAAGTCCAGTCGAAGAATTTAATCGAACTGCAATTTCGATGGGTTGGTGATTTTTATGCATATATGCTTTCAATGCATATTGAAAACAGGGATAAAACGAATCTATGAAAAATGTGTTTTTATGTTTTTTGAGTTTTTGTGGTTTACACAATGGACATGCGCCCTTATTTTGAAAAACATGACAACAACAGCAACAAAATAAATGTTTTAAATTTTTTGTTTTATTTAATTTTTTTATTAACATTTATACGTTTTTTACAGACATCGATATATAATTTAAAATTTTCCACAAGAAACCCAAAGGGACCAGACAGAGTTTTAAAAGTATAAAACATGAACTTTTTTTAATAAAATATTTAACTAATACAAAACTGGTCACCTTAATTAATTTTTTCTTGTACAAAATTTTACTGTTAATTAAATGAAATTTTTTTTCAGTTTTTTTTTTTTGCTACTTTCAGTATCAGTTGAACAGCGAGTATCTATTGTTAAATACATTTTTGTAGTATTTATCATATTGTGTAAAACACTGTACTTGATAATTCTATTAGCAGCTCAACTTAAACATATTTTTTTTCCTTTGTTATTTAAGTAACATTATTCAATTATTTTATTCCCTTAAATTTATGGTTTCTTTCCAATATGTTTTATTGAATTTTTTATTATACGTTCTAACAGATTGTAAGCCAAATATTGTATATTTTTTTTATCAAATTATTGTTTTAAATTTTTTGTTTAATTTTAGTGGGAAATTGTTTAAAATATATTTAAATTGTTAAAAAGATGCTATTTTTTAAAATGGGATTAAAAAAAATTAAATGAATTGCTAAGGAATTCATTCCCTACTTAAAAAAAAATAAGTAAGTAGAAAAGTTAGTAAAACAGGTATACTATTTTTCAACAATTTTTTTGCTAAAATTATGTTTTAAACTAACATTTTAGTTATACTTATTCAGCATTTAACTCTTTTGAACTAATGTTTTACTAATATTTTACTAATATTTTTACTAATTTATTTTGCTAAAAAAATGTGTTTATTAGCACATCAATAGTGTGAACGACAACCAGACTGAAAGATATACTCAGAATGAATTAGATGTCGCGGCATGTTACGATGTAGTAGTGACGAGGAAAATTATACCAAAAAGTACAACTCTAGTAAGACATAATATAAAAAATCAACCATGGAAGATTTTTGTATCTGTTTTTCATACATAAAACAAAATTGTGGAAATAATTGTCTATTAATTAAATAAAATGCAAAATAAAATATTTAAATTCAATAAAGATTAAATGTATATTTGTAATATTGATAATCTTGTGTGGTCAAATTGCAAACAAATATGCAATAGGTAGACAGACTAAAGCGAAAGACAAAGACATACGTCTTAAGTAGATTTTTCTGTTTCCTTTTTCTTATTGCAAAAAAGGGTTGTATATGTTATATTTTGTTAGTTTTTCGTTTCGTTTCTATAATTCTCTGCGGCATTTGCGTTCCTTTAAAAGATAGCATCATTTAGACAATAATTGAGTAGTTCAAAGATAATTTCGTTTATGTTATATATAATTATTTCTATTGTTTTTAGATATTACATTCATTCATATCGTCAATTTGGGAGTATAAACATTTTAATATTTTGTAACGTATTGTAAATTATTTTAAAAAGAATCACAAAAATATGTTTTATGATTTTCAGCAAATAAATTAACTAAAGTATAATTTTTCTACAAATTTTTTGAGTTTTTTTCAATCTACTAATATTCAGCACAAATTTTATTAATTTTTAGCAAGGGTTTTTTAATTTCTAATTTACTAAGTGTTAGCAAAACTTTTGCTGAATCTACTAATTTTGCGAGCTGATTTTCAGCAAAAGATTTTGCTGACATTAACAATTTTTTTGCAAGCACTCTCCTGACTAAAATTTTGCTGACTCAGCAAAATTTGTTGCTGACTTTACTAACTTTTTTATTTGAGTGTAGGAAATGAATCCCCTGACCATAAGTTGAATTAACTATATTTGAATGAATTCACTACTGAATTAAATCCATAATTTTAATAAAGGAAATGAATTCCTTCAAGACAAATCGAATGAAAAAAAGGAGTTCATTCAATTCCTTAAAATTCATTTAAAAAAATTTGAATTAGGGAATGAATTCTTTAAAGATCTGATAAGAAGTTGGAAAATGTAAAAAAATCACAGTCCAATTAAAGAGTTGTTATCACTAATGGGTTAATATATAGCCCAGAATAATAGTGGAAATAGCACACAACCAAGAAATGTAACTCAGCTATCCATTATTATTCGTATGTTTAAAGAAAACAGAGCATTAGAGAAAACGCTGTCGCAGAGAAATCGCTCTAACTTTTTACTGGAACCGATCGAACAAAATATTTTTTTTTGATAATGATAGAGCACAAAATAAGAAAAGTCTTGATTAAAAAGTTCGAAAAAGTTTCGCAAAATTTTTCAAGTAGTAGATTACAAATCAAAATATATCTTACAAATGGCTTTAGTCTCAATCATCTATGCGAAATTTCAGACAAATCGTTTAACTAGATCGCGTGAAAAATATAAATTTCAAATGCAACTTATAAATATAAAATTGGCAATATATTTTGCAAAAATTAAAATTTTGCAAAACTGTTTAAATTATTTTATTTTCTAACTATTCTTTACCGAAAAATTATATTTTTTCGAAAAAATCTTGACTTTCCAAAACTCATGGACCCCTTAGTTGTATTTTTACCCATATGTCAATTGCAGTTTTTATAATAGAACAGTTGTTATTAAAAATACTGTTACCTCTAATATACTATTACCGAAATAACTGAAATACTGTTAGCCATAATAATTTTCAATATTTCAAAACTGTGGTACAAGACTTTTTGCAAAAACACAAAAAAAAATCAAAACCACATTTTGTCATATTTATTATTTAAAAAAAATGTTCAGAAATAAAAGGTTTTTCCAACCCCTTCTCAAATAATATTCTCAATATAGCTGTCAACAACTTAGCAATGGATTTCCACAATTTTTGGTTCATTTTTTATTTTTGGTTTGGTAAAGCAGTGATAAGAATTAAAAACATAAAAATGCATTAAAATGCATTTCGGTCCAATAAAACTACAAAAAAAGTACCAACATGAATACTTATGGTTATTGTTTACATATCCTTTTAACAAATAAAAGTAATGGAGGTAAAAGAAAAATATTGAATTTTAAAATACAGGGGGTCATAAGACATACACTTAGAATACTATGTTGGTAAAGACCACTGCAAATGTAGTTAAAAACAAATGAAATTTCACTTAAAGAAAGGACGACTTACATTTCAGTAAATTCAACTAACATTGTCATTTGTTTTTTAATGGTCAAAAAATGACTAACAATTGTAGTAAAAATTAACCACATATGTTAGTAAAAAATAAACAAACATTTATTTTCTTAAATAACAAAAAACAACGGTAACAAATTAATGTAAAATCATAAAACAGTCCTTTGATGTGGTTTGTTTTTTAAATGAACTACAAAGGTTAGTAAAAAATTAACTTGTTCTACAAATGACTGACATTTACATTTAAAATAAGTATCCTGAGTGTAGCAATAATCTTCTAAAATATTATGTAGCCAGAGCAATCTAATCAATCAAGATTATAAACAACTAGGACTTGAAACTTAGAAAAACGAGAATTTAAGTGAATTCAAAATTATGTTTCACCACCCTGTATTTATTTAATTCTTTGCATATATTTATTTTCATGATAATGTCAGATTTTCGTTTATGTTTTTTTTTATACAGGTTGTGGTTATTGAACAAATACGAGGGCGGTCCCAAAATTAACCGACCTGACGTATAGATGGCGGCAGTAGTTAAAAAATAATTACTTTGGTGAGAAGTAATAACCTTATAAAACATATGTTTTAAGTTTCAAGGCGCAACGATCTCAGTGAATTTGTAAACATGGATAAAATTGGTCACCGTTATGTAATTCAATACTTTCAATTAAAAGGTCTCAGTCCAACCAATATTTAAGACAAGTTAGATTCTACACTGGGAGAGTCTGATCATTCGTTTACAACTATAAAATATTGGGTGGCAGAGTTTAAACGAGGTGACCACGCCAGAAACGGTTAAGAAAACCACAAAATGGTATTGGATGATCGACGGCTGAAAGTGCGTGAGCTGGCTGAAATTATAGGCATTTCAAAAAGTGCTATACATCGCATATTGACCGATTTGGAGATAAGAAAGCTGTGCGCTAGATGGGTGCCACGTTTGCTCACAATAGAACAAAAACAGCATCGTAAAGATGTTTCAATAGAGTGTTTGGCGATGTTTCACCGCAATAAAGCCGAGTTTTTGCGTCGATTCGTAACCATGGATGAGACATGGGTCCACCACTTCACACCTGAGAAATATTAACAGTCAATGCAGTGGACTGGGATGGGAGAATCGTGGTCAAAAAAAGCAAAGAGAGTTCCATCTACTGGCAAGGTCAAGGTGCTAACTTCTTACAGCGTTTAAGTGATGCAACAAAGGAAACAAGGTCGCATTTGGCAAGGTTCACTATTTCGATGGCCACTTTTTCGATGGCCAAAATCAATGAATTAAAGTTCGAATTACGTCATCACGAACAGGTGCTATATTTAGCTCCCACGGATTATTTTCTATTTCCAAACTTAAAAAAAAATTCTCGGTGGCAAAAGATTTGCCAACACTGAAAAGGTGGAGTATGCGGTTGATGACTATTTTAGGGAGATAGACAGTTCTTACAATAAACAGGGTATCGAAGCTTTTGAATATAGCTGGGAAAAAGGTATCGAGCTAAAAGGAGATTATATTGAAAAATAAAGAAAATGTTTCCCAAATTTGCTGTGTTTTCTTTGTTAGATCGGCTAATTTTGGAACCTTCCTCGTACATACAATATAATGTAAAAATGAAGTGCATTTCCGTACCAACCAATACTATGGTAATACTTTAATATTGTGCTTTTTTTTTGCAATGAGTTACAAATAGTGTATCCTTAATAAAATTAAAAGTCAACAATACATTGCAATAATACATCAAAAATTGTTCAATATAGCATACATATGAGAATATCATAGTCAATCCAGCCGCTTTTCTGGCCAAAATAGGCGTAAATTTAAATTATTTGCTAAAATTTTAAAGAACTTTAAAAAATAGTTCATTTTTCATGCAAAGTGGCGTTTGATTGAATTCAATCCAAGATGGCGGACAATCTTTTTTTAAAGTGATCGGATAGTATTGGATATTCAAAATAGTGACAGAATTCTCTATTTTTTTTAAAACATTTTTATTCAACAATCTGCGTTAACAAATTTAAAATATTAAAATTGCACATAGTGCTTGGATTTAATTTAAGTTACATACATTTATAGATCACATTGTATTTAACAGATTTCAAAATGTATCTAACACCACCAAAAATATATAAAAATACACTAAAAAAAATGTTTCGTCATATATTACAACTTAAAAAGAAAAGTAACGTCATTATGTTTGTCATGAAAACACCCTAACCTTGTGCTAGGAATGAAAAAAAAATTTACTTTTTTGCACTTTATTAATTTAATTCGTCGTAAGGATTTACTCTAGATACCTATGTTATTTTTTTTTTAAATGCAAAAAAAATAATTAAATTTCGCAAAATTTGTTAAAAGTTCATAAAATTTTAGCGTTTAAAATTTTTAAAATGCCTTTTTGACTAGGAGGTGATTTTAACAAAGAAAATCAATTTACGTACTGAGAGAATTATCTGCATGATATCAATGAATTTTTGCATTAGATCTATAAATTGTCACTGGAATTCGTCCATTGAAATTTTTCATTAAATTAATGCAGATTTTCCTAAAAATTAATGAAAATTTTCATATTATTCATTAAAAATTTCATAAGTCTAATGAAAAAGTTTCATTAAAAATAGTTTCATTAAAACTATGAAGCTTTTTCATGAAGTTTAAGAAATTTTTCATTCACATTAGTTAAGTGAAAAAATTTCATTAAAACTCGTCTAAGCAATTCTCTCTGTGCACTAGCCAATTTCAAATATAATTGTGAATGTCAGACGCACAAACATGCATTATGAAAAAATCTACGCCAATTCCTTACACTTAGAAAAATAATCTGTAATGGTTACTGTAAATGTTGCTGATATTACGGGAAATTTAACTATTTTAAGCCTTGCGTCATTTTTTATTAATTTAAGCAACATGTCTGCTGAACTGTAGTAAAATAAAATTAGTAGAACAAATTAGTAATCGCCCGGGTAAAAATTGTTATATCTAGTCATATATAATATGACTTTGAATGCAATCATATTACGGCCTATATCATTATATACAAAAACATCAGATAATTTTTATTGAAAGAGTTTTTTATATGGTAATTGATATTTTTTTTATTGATATTATTATATGCCAAACCTTACTCATCATAAGCCATGTAATAATAATCCAAATATGATTATATATGGTCTCATGCAAAGTCTTATTTAACTACATGTGACACCATGCTTAAAATATTTTCCATATAATTTTATATATCATTATATATAATCCTATACATATTTTGGTAAACTTCAATATCAAATTAAGTTATCTGCAAGTTATGACTTTGTTGCATATGACTTCACATATAACCATGTTAATTGTATAACGGTACGTTCAGATTAGTCAAATATTTGACAAAAAATATGAAATATTTCTTTGCCGTAATCTGAACACAAAATATTTTTGTGTGTCAAACAGCAAATCAGCTGATTTTGGTCAAACAAAATTATTTGCATTCAAATAAATATTTGACAAACTTAACCATAGTGTGAACACTAGCTATCAAATATTTTCTTCTGATTTGAGCAAATATTTATTTGATCTTACAAAAAAAAATGTAAGAACAAACAATGGCAAATAAAAGGTGGTAAAATCGTCAATTATAAATTTTTTAAAAAAATTTATTAAAAAAAGCCTTTATAAAAAAACTGAAATGTAAATAGATATTAAAAAAATTTAATCACTCAGATAATGAAATGGAACATTGGTCCAAAATGGAACAATATGAAATGAAACGGGGAACGATTGGAATCGGAGCACTGTACACAATTGTGTTGTCGTACGTGAAAATAAAAATTTAATCATTCCGATAACAGAATGGAACATTGGTCCAAAATGGAACGATATGGAATGAAACGGGGAATGATTGGAATCGAAACACTGCACACATTTGTGTTGTGCACACATTTGTTTTGTCCATTTTGCGATATCATGCTTAGTTTTCGAGATACAAGCCATTTTACAAAATGGCGATATTTTAAAATGTACAGTATCTCCAAAACTAAGCGAGATAGACCTTAACGGACAAAATTTTTGCTCCAATGGAGTATTAATATACCCTCATAACATAAATAGGCTAGGTCCGAGAGAGATCCCGAGTGATCAATTTTTAAAAAAAACAGTTGGTTTTTCGATTAAATAAATCTATGTTTTTTTACACTTTGATTAAATAAATATTTAATACAAATATTTGGATCAATCTTAACGCTCGACAAATATTTTTTCGTTTATTTTATTTGACACTATTTGAGAGCTGTTTGAACAAACAAAAACCATTAAATATTTGATCATAGTTTAAACATAGAATAAAATAATTTTTTATTTGACACAATTGGAAGCAAATATGTAAACAAATATTTTGTTCAAATATTTGATTAATGTGAACGTACCTTAACGAAATAATTTTCAAGTGAAATTTTTTTTATATAATTTCAAATAAAAATGGGTACATTTTATAAAACAAGTCCACTTAATAACACATTTTTCAAAACACTAAATTTTTTCTTGATAATTTTAAAACATTACGTTATATTTCATTAAACAAAATTTGAGGTTTTAAAATTGGGGATTTCTAGAAATTTTAATTTTCAACTTAAATACTTTTAAGCATAACTTCAAGTTACAAGCCGATAGTAGGATCGGCTAAAATTTTATAAAATCAGATACATTTAGTACAGTGTTATTTTAGCGTCATATAGACAGTCGCAATTAATTTTTAATTAATATGTATTTGACAAATTTAATTTAGAAAGATTGAGATTAAGAAGAAGAATAAACGTTTTTCTCTAAAAATATTCTAATAAATATTTATATCTAATCTAATAAGATATAATTTGAATTCCCGGATATGGAAAAATCTCGGATAAAATTGTATCAAATTATATCTAATTTGACATATAGATTAACCATTTTTGTATCAATTTGTATGTGTTTATATATGGAAACTTATCAAATGAGATATAATTATATTATACTCCATAACACAGTTTTTACTCCGGCACTACTTAATTTTAGTAAAGTTTCAGTAAACTACAATTTGAAATTAATTTGCTAAAATTAGCAAAAAATTTTGCTAAATTTTATTTAGCACGTCCAATAGTACATCACAAAAAAAAATTTAAAAAGGTAATTGGAAATTGGAAATACTTTGTTTTACATTGGAAATACTTTGTTTTTCTTGCAGGTTTCAAGTAATTTTTTTAATTTTTCGACTTTTAGATGACCATGAAAAGTGAAACTAAACATTTTATAGGTTTATATATATTATTCAATTCAAAAAACTTTGATAAACGAGAGGCATCTAAATTCAGTTTAACAGGTGTCGAAAATATTTGAAATAGCTCATATGAATTTTTAGAAGAATTCCACAAATTAAAAATTTAAGGTTAATTTCAGTTTCATCAAAAACAAAGGTTTTCATTTAGGAAATATTGCTTATAAGAATTTTTCGCTAAAAAATATGGTCTCAGATGCTGATTGAAATTTATTTGTATACTAAATTTCTTTTCAAATTATAAAAAAAAATAATACTAATATCACATTTTTATTTTGAATGCATTTTAAGTGCCTTTAGGCACTAATTATGATATTGAGGGTGGTTGTTGGGTGTTTTAAGCAAAGTGAATAAATAAATGCATTTGGAGTCTTTTTGTTTTTTTAATATTCTGAATAAAAAAAATAAACATATTGTTGAAACTTAATCGAATAATGTATGGTTAACATGATAACAACGGAACATACAAAAATATACATCCTTCCTTCCAGAAAATATACATCCTGCCTATAGACAGAATAACATCAACAATGAACACATGTCAATTCGGGTAAACAAAAGCAACAACTGAAATATGAAAAAAACCACTTCAAAACTGAAGTACATTAATTAAAAAATATTTTTCTTTATTTGTAAAAATCAGCAAAAACAAAAAACGGGGAAAAAATTAAAAAAATAAGCTCAACAGGACTAAAAAAATCTACACAAACAGACAGTCAAACGTATATATTCCACAGACAGACACCCATAATACAATGCATATTTTTATATGAATATAAAGGCAAAAGAGGCAACTGCCTGCATATAAAAGAAATGCAAAATGCAACAGTAAAAAGGATAATTTTTAACCACCCTCTGTGGATTAAAATGCATTAGTAGGCTTTTATTTTATCATTAAGAAGTTGGGAGATGAGAATGGCTATAAAAGAAGGGTGAAGGGTAAAGGAAATATTAAAGACTTAATTTTAATATAAGTTTGAAATTTTAGTACTAAAGTAGAATTCAAATTATTTCTATAAAACATATTATTTTAATTGCATGCTTATATTTGCGTGATTTTGTAATGCTGTCAATTTAAGTTGCCAGCTGTATATAAAACATTATAAATGGATTATTCCCTTAAGCAAACATCCTCGTATATGAAAGTTTTTATAAGAAATGTAAATTTTTCCAGTATGTATTGAAATACGTCAAGTTTCCCTGAATGTTTTTACTGATACTAGTTATGTCCTCAATTGGCTGTTTAAACAAGTCATAGCAACAACTTTAAACAAATCCTTTTTATAATTAAAATAGCCGCTAATCAATATTAATTATAATTATCTAAAAACTATAAATAAAAAAGAATGGAGCAAAATTGCTTATTAATAGATTTTTTGTTAAAGTTCTGCCTATTATGGAGGCTCTAGCTTTTCTAAAACTTCGGGTTCTGATGAGATCTTTAGCCAGATCGAAATACTAGTATCAACCTAGCTAATATGTTTAATTTGCTTTATTTTTGTAAATATGCGGATGTTGAAAGCTCGTTTTAAATTGAAAATAACATAAAAATAATCTCGATGTATATAAAAACAAAAAACTAATATAACTGTAAAAAATATTACTTGAGCCAGAGTACACACTAAATTTTTTTTATATAAATAGAACATTTTTGGTCTTGAAAGTTTAGTAACGTCATCATGCTTGTTAGGAAAAGACCTAACCACGTGTTTGATTACTAAGAAGACAATAATGGAGCAAAATTTATGATTAATAGGTTTTTTGTTAAAGTTCTGCCTATTATGGAGGCTCTAGCTTTTCTAAAACTTCGGGTTCTGATGAGATCTTTAGCCAGATCGAAATACTAGTATCAACCTAGCTAATATGTTTGATTTGCTTTATTTTTGTAAATATGCGGATGTTGAAAGCTCGTTATAAATTGAAAATAACATAAAAATAATCTCGATGTATATAAAAACAAAAAACTAATATAACTGTAAAAAAGAATGAAGTTAACTAACAATCTTGGTTGGTTGCAATTTAAAACAAAAAAAAATAAAATTATAATTTTTAGAATTCATTTAATGACATGTCATTACTTTTCTCACTACCAGTAACGGCACCAGCTTACTCTCTGCATTACTTTAATACAAATAATAAGTACATACTAATAACTAGTTAAATTTCCCATTATTTCCATACAAAAAATAATGCGTTACCCATAAGTACTTATTTTATAATTATTTGAAATATAAAGTAATAATTTTTTTAAAATCTATTTGTAGACTCGCTATTTTTTTACTTCTAGTAAGTAGGCTAGTTGGTAGCGTGCTGGCTTATCAGTGCGGGGGTCGTGGGTTCGATTCCCACCAGAGGCACTGGTCTGTTTTCGCTACAACGCGCCGAAAGCCATAGTAGCTAGTGCTCGGTTAGGGTAATAGTATGTAATTTGTAATTATATGATTATTAATTAATAAAAAAAAAAAAACTACTTATTTTTGATTCTTTTTTAAACTAGAAAGTAATGATATTTTCTGCAATCAAGTCATTTATGTTTTTATCTATCAAGTATAACATGTCAAGATAGCTCAGATGGTAGAACGGTTGACTGACAACCTTAACGCCTGAGATCGGATACCGTGTGGGCACATTTTATTAAAAAAAAATGTTCAAAAAATATAGGTTTTATATTTTTTTATTAAATTTATTTTTAGAATCATTACTTTTGTCCATACTGGTAAGCATATAGGTAAACAAATATTTTTTTATTTTTTGTAAGGTGTTTAGTAATGACGTGTCATTATTTTGTGAGACATATCCATATAAAAGTAATGAGATTTATACACTGAGAGAATTATCCTTCATGATAATTAAAACACAATTTCATAGAATTTTTTTCGAAGATTCAATGAAGAATTTTATTATATTCAAGAAACTTTATTAATGTTAAGAAATTTTTCATAAAATTTCATAGTTTCATAAAAAAATTCATTCGATTTCATAAATTATCTCTTAATAAATTTAATGAAAATTTTCTTTAGAGTTATGAAATTATTTCATTCTTTATTTTTTCATAGTTTCATTAATTTTCATAGATTTTAACTTTAGTTTTAAGATTTAAGTGTTCAATAAATTTTATAAAGTGCTTTATAATTTCAATAAAGCACTTTAATTTTGGACTTCTAGGAAATTGTTAAAAAAATCATATGAAGCGGTTTATTGGCTTAGTTCCAATAAATTATTCAAGATATTTATGACAAGTTTTATTAATTAAAACAACTCTTAATATTAAAAAACTTTATGAAACAGTTTCAGAAATTCCATAAACGCTTCATTGTCGAAATGATTCATTAGTTTTATGAAGATATTCATTAATTCTACAAACATCGACTTTAATGAAACCTGTTTCATAGATTCTATGAAAAGTTTCAATGTACGATTTCCAGTGACAATTTTCATTAAACATATGAAGAAATGCATTACTGAAGTAAAGATAATTCTCTCAGTGCAGTGACAATTGTAAGTACTTGCCTTTACCAAATATGTCCTTATATAACCACTTATATGGTAATGCTCTTCTACACTGGAGAGAGTTCAAGACTCTTAGAGTTCAGAGTTCAAAACTCTGAGAAGTAGTCTACGATTTTAAGAATTTAATTTTCTTATGGAAAAATAGAACCGACAAACATTTATTTTTATAAAAAAGTCTTAGGCTCAGAGATTTATTTTGTTAGAAAAAAGTCTCAGGATTTAAGAAGTTTTAAATAGAAAAATTGTTCTAGATTTTGAGATTTTTTCTTTAGAAAAATAATCTCAAGTTTTGAGAATTTTTGTATAGAAAAACATTCTCAGAATCGGAGAATTTTAAACAAAATGATGATTTTCGATTCTGTGAAGTTTTCTATAGAAAATTTTTATCAGATAATGATAATTTTTTTTTTTAAATAGTCTACGATGTTGAAAATTTTTGTATAGAAAAAATATTCTCAAATTGTAAGAATTTTTTAATAATAAAAATATGCAAACATATTTACAGAAAAGTTGTCTTAGATTTTAAGAATTCTCTATAAAAAATATTTACAGATTCTGATGATTTTTCTAGAGAAAAATAATTTTAGATTCTTAAAATTTTTCTATAGCAAAAATATTCTGGATATTTTGTTATAAACATGTTAGTCTCAGATTTTAAGAAATTTTCTATCGAAAAAATTTTTTGAATTTCTGAAAATTATTCTATAGAAAAATAAAGGGTCCGCCATCTAAAGTTTTTTTTTCAACTAGTGCTTATTTCGTGAATGGTAACACTTAGCTCATGTCTGATTTGACAGATAATTAGTTTTATCCTTCCGCTGAACGAATATGGTCCATATGTTCGTTATGTTGTGAAAAAAGTGAAAGAAACTGACATCATTATCGATAAACCAAAGCGTGAAAAGCCAAAAACAGTGCGTACACCCGAGAATATTGCTGCTGTGGCAGAAAGTGTGCGTGAAGCGCCATCAAAATCAATTCACCGTCGTTCTCCACAATTGAACATTTCGGAGACATCATTGAGACGAATTTTGCATAAAGACCTTGGTATGACGCCATACAAAGTCCAATTGGTTCAGGAGTTAAAAAAAAAAAAAGTTATTTGGCGGACCCTTTATTCACTATTATCAAATTCTAAACAATTTTTTTATATATATTCTCAAATTCTGAGAATTTTTCATCAACATCTTTCCTCAGATTCTGAAGAAAAATATTCTCACAAGGAAACTATACAGTGGTGAAACCCACAACTTGTAATAAAACTTGAATAGGGGGATATAGGCAAAATTATATTTATATTTTTGCATAGAAAAGAAGCCTACAATACTGTAAATTTTCTCTAGAAAAGAATAATTAGTCGCGGTTTCAGAGAATTGTTTAAGAATTGTCATTAATAGTCAGTCATTTAATAATAGTCAATAGAAAATATTCCTAAATTTCTTTTCGACAGGAAGCAGTCTTGAAGTTTTTCTTTATATTTTTGGTTTTCCTTTCCTAACCTTAAATTCTTAAAGTTCCCCAAAATATTTATTTAGCATTTATGTCAATTAATTTCTTTTAAAGCTTGATTGTAGTTTGTTAGTTCACACTTATTTTGTATCCTTGTAAAACAGCTTCTGGTCATTGAAGCTGTTGTATTTAGGTGCTACTTGTATAAAAAGAATATACAAATTTAAAATGTTCAGACAATTGGATGCATTTTCTTTTTGTTCTACATAATAAAACAGCAACTAACCTATGCCAATTTGGTAGTTGGACAAACGCTTGTAGTTAAAAAAAAGTTTTTTTTATTTATAACACAATATAGACTTTAAATTAATAATTCACTTTTTGTAGACAGTCAAAACGATCTTCTATTTTATGCTTGGTACCACCAATAATGTCAATTTTTTTCACTGCTTTTAATTTTTTTTCTTCAATTCCTTAGTGCATTTGTCTTCAAAACCATTTTCATATACTTTTTGCATAAAAGACCTCAATTGAACGTGGTTTTTGGAACGTTTAGAGGATTTGCGTATATTGGTACAAAAGGTATGTTTTTCGCATTAAGCCATTATAACGTCTTTTTGGCATAATGACTGCTTGCTAAATCTGGTCAAAATAATATGTCGTCGTTAGAGTGTCTATCTCTGATAAATTTTTCCAGTTTTACTAAACATGTAATAGTGTAAACATCCTCGTTTACAGCCATACACGCTGAAAAAAACGTCCTGCTCGAAATATAAATGCTGGTAATATACTTTTGTTTGGCAAACATTTCCGTTTCCCATGTTTCTAATATAACATGTTTGCTTGCAAATATAATTATGTTTACCTGTAATCATATATATGTTTGGAACAAGTGAAACACGTCTGCCGGTAGACATATATATGTTTGGCTGCAAACATATATATATTGTATATATGTTTATTATAAGTATGTTTGCATGTACTAAACATAATATCTAAAAATTTTAAAATTGCAATATATATCTTTGTTTAGGTTTGAAAATTTGAATCATTGTAAACATATTTATAATACACTGCAAATATATTGAAAAGTTTTTATTTCTGAGTGTATGTTGTGATATACCTTTTGCCGAAATGGCTCCCCCACTAGTACTTTTGGTTCCAACTTCGCTTTGGCCGAATACCGTACCTTGTTGGGAGTTTTTTTCAAGTCATCAGAATAAAATACAGAATGTGCTACATGGTACTTGTTCCTCGATGAAATGAAATAACACTTAGTTTTTATTATAAACGTTCAAACATGTCATAGACAATTTTTCTTAAACTGTTTTGTTCAACCACTTTCATTTTGAATTTCTTCACTTTTGAATATTTACAATATTGCTTATAATATAAGATTTTATTGTCTGCTTAGCAGAAATTTATATTTGAATTTTATCCATTTACTTAGTTGGCATAGGTTACAGCAAAAACGACGTAACGTTTCAGAGTTAAGCTTTGAGTTTATTTCTTCTGTCAGTTTTTTTGTATATTTTTTTTTCATTTGTTTTACAATACACCCACGCAAAAAGGCATTAATTTAAATAACATGCCTAAGGCATGTGCGAAAATGAATGTACGGGTACTGTATCGTATTTACAGATGTGGTAATGAAAATAGCAAAATATATTTATTAGAAACAGAAAATTTGTATATGAAATGTTGCAGATTCCTTTCCATAAAAAACAAGTCTTGGTTTTTTTGAAAAAATTTCAATATTGAAGGTAGATAGAATTTGTAAGCTCTTAATTTAAATGTAGGAGATTTTTACACCATCATTCCCGAATTTTTTATGACTTTGAATTTTTGTACCAAATTTTGAGAGGAGAGAACCAAATTTAAACATTTTAATATAAAAGGGTTAAGATTTTTATATATTTTCAAAATTTTTTTATCGAGCTGTTTACTGGCTGGTTTTGTTCAAAATACATATATTTTGTTCCATTTTTATGTCAAAATTACATATGAGCAATTTCAAAAATGTTCGACATCTGTTGAAACTGACTTTAGATGACTCTTATTTCTCAACGTTTTTGAATTGAGAATTTAAAAAATATTAATTTTGAAAATTGTTTTTTAATTTTGTAATTTTTTTAAATTTTGGAGATTTGTTAAAATTTTATTATTTTTTAATTTAGCAATTTTTGGCGATTTTTTTTACATATTACAGATTTTTCATTTCTGTTTAGTAATCAAACACGTGGCTAGGTTCTTTTCCTAACAAGCATCATGACGTTACTAAACTTTGAAGGCCAAAACTGTTCTATTTATAAAAAAATTAGCCAGTAAAATAGTAAAATCCACATAACTGGTTGCAGAACAGCTTATACTGTATTATAACAGGTTCTAATTTCTGTTCTGCAACTGGTTCTTTTTATATGGAGTTTGTCCTATTTGCAATAGGTTCTTTACCTCCAAACTAGAGTAGGTTGCTTTAGAACCGGTTCTAGAACCAGTTATAGAACTAGTTCTGGGACAGTGACACCTTACATTTCGACTCCCAGGAACCTGTTCTAGAACCGGTTCAATTTAACCGGTGGTAAAAGAAGTTGTTCTAAAAAAATTTTGCTGGGTAGTTTAAACTCTGGCTGAAGTAATTTTTTTTTTTTGTAGTTTTATTAGTTTTTTTGTTTTTATATATCGCACTTAATCAACAAGAGGGTATTAACTCAAAATTTTTAAAATATCACTTTTTTCAAGAAATCAACTAACAACATCAATATCTATCTATTGTAAAAATTTCAACGTATTCCGATTACTCTTTCATCTCGAAAACCACTTTTGAGACCATTTTCATGATAATGTAGTGATTACCTTTATTTCAACAAAAAGGTATTATTTCGAGTTAATACAAAAGTTCAAATAGAAATGAATCGTATATTTTCATAAAAAAGCTATTATTTTGTTTTGAGCCTTTATTTATGTTAAAAATAATCAAACTGTTTTATTTATATTTGGTTGTATTTTGAGTTGATACTGTTTTGTTGATAAAATTTGTTTTATTCTATAAATTTAAATCGATAAAATTTCAAAAAAAAATGGTATTAACTCAAAAAACTGATTTTTTTTGCAATGAGTGGTAACATTTAAAACAAAAACAATGTATATATATTTTCAAATGGAATTTGCTTATTATGATATGTTTGAATTTTTAAATTCTGTTAAAATGTGGCCATAAACAGTTTTTTGACTCTACTGAAAATTTTAAAATTTTGAGTTAAATCCCTCTTGTTGATCAAGTGCGATATGTAAATCAAGATTATTTGTATGTTATTGTTAATTTATAACGAGCTTTCAAGTTCCGTATATTTACAAAAACAATAAAGCAAAAATTTAATATTGGCTTTTTCATTGTGTACACATTTATCAATTTTTTAAATTTTGGTGATTATTTTCTTAATTTTTGCGACTAATTTTTTAAGTTCTGCATATTTTTTCAATTTTGGCATTTTTTTTTTTCAATTTTGACAATTGTTTTTTAATTTTGGAGATTTTTTTAATTTTTTGTGATTTTTTTAATTTCATCGATTTATTTCAATTTTAGAGATTTTTTTAATTTCCCTTTTTTTTAATTTTGATGACTTTTTGAATTTTAGAAATCTTGTTAAGTTTTTAATTGAAATTGAATAAAAAAAATACATTATTTTGAAAGTTCTTTAAAACATTAGAGTTATGAGTTATGAAGTAGTGTATGAATACAAATTTAATTTATACACTCATAAAATATTTCTAATGGTTAGTCATAGTCATTTTTATAAATGAACTTATGTGTCAAATTTAACATTCCTAAAACTTAGCATGTATTTGCGTTTTTTCATATTCCATTTTTCTTTATTTCATTGTAACTGCAAGTAATATCCTTGAACGAGATCATCAATCTTTTTTTTTTTTTTTAAATACTTTACTACAGAAGCAGCATTTACTTTTGTTGATGTCGTTGTTACTTTTTTTTAGTATTTCTTTTCTTATTTCAAAACTTTTTTTATAGAGTTTAGTGCCTCGCCTTTATTTTGTATTCTTCTTTGTCATGATTTCTGTGTTTTATTACCCTATAGAGCTCCCACTACACTAACCCATTCTATGCATTAAAAAGTTTAAAAGTATGGAATCAGCGAAGGAAGGAACGTAGGAAAAAAAAGCAGTCAGTAAGTCAACCACTCACTCGCTCAGCCAGTCACTTAAAAATACTACTTCATTCTCGCCTCTACAATTAGTTGTGCAAGTCTTTAAGTTGACTGTATTTTTTAGAACAACTCACGACGAAGTTCATCTGGTTATTTTTTTACAATTTTGTTTTGTAGTTTTCACTTTATTTTCAGTATTTTAGTAAATCGTTTTTAGTTTTATTTTTTTTTTAACTTTTTCTCTTTTTGTTGGTTGGTTTGAAATTTTTTTTTTTGTATATTTTAGTTTTTTTTCTCAGTCATTTTGTTATAGTACAACTGCTGTTTGCAACCACAATAACAAACGAACAATTTACAGCAGCAACAGCCAGATTATTGCATCCAATGACCTCGAACTTGTGCCGGTTATTCATTTTTAGTTCGTGCTGCACACAAAATAGCAGCAACGAAATAAAAAAGTTAAGGGAACTAAATTGAAATAGTGTGTTGAGAGTGTGACTGATTTTCAAGATGAATTGTTTTGGCTTTGAAAGCCATATACAAAAAAAAAAGTAATAAATGATTTAATTTAATAGTAGAATTTTATATAAATCTGCCACAAAAAGGATGGAATTTTAATTTAAGAAAACAATTTAAAAAGCTAGGAGTATTTTGTATATACCCGGCGTTATCTATCGATTCAATGATAGACACTTGAAGATATATTAAAAATTTTAATTTTGGACAAATCTTGATTTATGGACAAATCTTTATTTTAAAATATATGAAATTTTAATTTCATTAACCCGAATAAAAATAGTTATATCTAATCATATACAATATAATTAAGTCAATATGACTTTGAATGAAGTCATTATTGTATATACAAATACATCTGATCATATTTACTAAGAGAATTTTTTATATGAAAATTTATATTATTATGTCTTCAAATTTTACTCCATATATAACTACATAAGCCATGCTATGTCTTATTAAACTAAAGGGTCCGCCATCTAACGTTTTTTTTTCAACTAGTGCTTATTTCGTGAATGGTAACACTTAGCTCATGTCTGATTTGACAGATAATTAGTTTTATCCTTCCGCTGAACGAAATGGTTGTGTATACGCTTGAACAACGCTGGGAAATATTGCAACATTACTTTGAAAATCATGGTAATGTTGCAGAATGTGTGCGAAAATTGCCCTGTTTTTGAAGATCGCATTATCAGCCGCAGAGCTGATGTCGTTTGGCCACCTCGGGGCTGCGATTTGACACCGTTGGGCTATTATTTGTGGGGTGCCGTCAAAGATAAGTGTTACGCCAACAAGCCAGAGACAATTGACGCTTTAAAGGACAATATTCGTGAAGCCATTGGTGAAATACAGTTGCACACAATCGATAATGTGCTTAAAAATTTGACCTAAAGGCTACTGCATGGCCAGCCGAGGCAGCCATTTGAATGAAATTATTTTCCATTATTAACCGGAAGGATTGTACTTTCAATTAAAAATAGAAATTTGAAAAAATATTCCGTAGGTTTTTTTTTATAGCATTTTCCAAAAAAAAAAGTTATTTGCCGGACCCTTTATATGTGACGTCATACTGAAAATATGTTAATTATAATTTTGTATAGCATTATATATAATCCCATACATATTTTGATAAAGTTCAATATCAAATAAAGTTATCTGCAAGTTAATATAACCTTATTAATAGTCAAATAAAAGACGTGTTCATTTTATAAGACAACATCACTTTACTCGTATTATATATTTTTGCAACACTAAATTTGTTCCTGATAATTTTTAATCATTTCGTTGTTTCATTTTAAAAAAATATTGCTCTTTAAAATTGTTGTTTTCTAGAAATTTTAATTTTAAACTTAAATAATTTTAAGCATAACTTTAAGTTACAAAAAGCATTTCCTACTATTGGCTAAAATTTTATAAAATCAAATATATTTATATATAATTACATAGAATTAAATATCCCGAATATGGCCAAATCTCGGATAAAATTGTATCAAATTATATCTCATTTGATATAATTATATAATTTTCGGATCAATTTGTATGTGCTTATATATGGGAACTTATCAAATGAGATATAATTTGTTAGACTCCATATTAAAAAATTTTTCCGAGATATTAAAATTGTGGCCCGGGAAGTTAACCGATTTTTATGTTTTTTTGAAAAAATATCATGACTTTTTACCATTTTTTTTAATTGTCATATCCCGACGAAAAATGTTTATATATAGCTTGATATAATTATATATATTTACATATGAGGCCATGTGTAACGAAGTATATTTGCATCTCATATTTAGTTTTACAAAAATTTTTAATACAGCGCTATATTTTATCATATATTGTTATAGCTCATGTTATATATAAGTTGATCTTTATTATCTCATCATATATACCTGATATCAATAATGCAATATTTTAAATTTTGACGATTTGAGAATTTTGTATGTATTGTCTATTTTTTTTTTAGTTTGCATTTCATTTTGAACGATTTTATAAAATTTTGGTATTATTGTCGATTTGGGAGAGTTTTTATAATTTAGCGATTTTTTTTATTTTAACGATATTTTAAAGCAATGACGTATTTTTTTTAGTTTTGACGTTTTTTTAATTTTGCCGATTTTTTTTTTTTTAATTTTTGATATTTTGTTTAATGTTAGTGGCTTTTTAAAATTTTGGTGATGTTTTTATTAATTTTAGTGATTTTTTTAAATTTTGGCGATTCCTTTTACTTTAGAAAGATATTAGAGGTTATTTTAAATGTTTGCGTTTTGTTTCAAATTTACTCGACTTCCTTTAAATTGTGAAGTTTTTTTTCCCCTTTTTAAGTTTTTTCAATTTGTTACGAGTATCATTATAGTATTATATAAAACTTTTAATTGAAGGTAAGTTTGAAATCAAACAAAATTTAAATTAACATTTTATTGACAATAATCTGTGTTATTTGAGCTAAATTTTAGTTCAAAAGCAATTTACTCTCCTAAAATCAGCAAAAACTATTGCTGACTATTTGTAGACATAAAATAGCAAATATTTACCTCAAATTTAGTATAATGCAAATAACAGCATATTCAGCTAAAATCAACAGAAATATTTGCTAAAAAACTGTAAAGCAGTACGTTTAAAGCCCGATAATATTGAATAGGTGCACTCAAAACAAAAATCAGTAAAGTCAGCAACATGTTTGCTGGGAGGATCCTTGCAGACAAATTGGTAATATCAGCAAAAAAAAATTGTAAATTTAGCAAAAATATGTTGCTGACTTTACTGACTTTTTTTAGTGTGAGAGATATAATAACACATTAAAAATCATTTGATACTTAGCAACACAAATACTTTAAAAAATCATAAAAGTTATTATTCCAGGAGTAACCATTACATCTTTCTACCAAATTTAGTAAAAAAAATTCATTAAAAGGTTATTATTGTCTAGTAATATTTATCAAATTGTTTGCTAATTTTTGCAGATTAATTTTTAACTTTAAATTAACTAAAATTAAGATGAAATATACCTAAATTATGAAGATTTGACAGATTTATTTTTGCTTTTCTTATTTTATTAATATTTAGTGAAAAAATCTGATGATTTCCGCAGTTATTCCGCAACTTTATTTTGAACTAATTGAACAAGTTAGTAGAGAAGTTAGTAAAACGTTTTGTAAATCAAGTATACTAAAATTTTAGCTGTTTTAGTTGTTTTACCAATGTTTAACTAATTTATTTTGCTAAAAAAAAAATGTGCTGATAAGCACATTAAAAGTGTGGACGACAACCAGTTTGAAAGATATGCTCTGAATGAAGTAGATGTAGCGGCATATCAAGATGTAGAAGAAACGAGGAAAATTATTCTAAAAAGTACAACTCTTCATAGAAAAAATTAGCAACCTAAAATATCTAATTAAAGATTTGATTTGAATTAAATTTGTTTCTAAACAAATATTTAATTGAATCAATTACTATTTTAATTGACTTTTAAATACATAAATACATATTTTTTCATACACTGTATGCTTAAATAGAAAATATTTAGTAAAAAATACCAAATACATTTGAAGTTAACAAACGAAACCAGCATACACACAAACAGATGCAGCATTAACAAAAATACACACACCAACGTATAGTGCACACAAGTTTTTTGTGAGTATCAAATTTTGTTTGTAGAAGTTATTTATAACTTTTTTACTTTTTAATTTTCAATAAAAGTTTTTATTGATACTATCATTCCCGTGATAGGTGCAAAATCAATTAAAATATTAATTGATTCAATAAATTTTTTAATTGCAACCTGTTTTTAGTTTTTTTTCTGTGTTGTAAGAAATAAAAAAATCTACCATGAAAGATTTTTGTATCTATTTTTCATGCATAATAAAACAAAATTACACCAAGAAAGCATATCTATATCATATCATATAAATTGCTAATTAAAAAATCTGAAATTTTGTATTGTCACCGGTAATTATCTATTAATTAAATTAAAGAAAAAATAAAATATTTAAATTTAATAAAGATTAAACGTGTATTTGTAAACTAAATGATTATAGTGACTATTAATGTATTGTGGTCAAATTGCAAACAAATATACGTTTAGGTAGACAGACAAAAGCGAAAGGCAAGGACACATATCTTACGTAATTTTGTATGTTTCCTTTTTCTTATTGCAAGAAAGGGTTATATATTTCATATTTTGTTATTTCGTTTTGTTTCGTTTCTAGAAAGATGGCATCACTTAGACAACCATTGATGTAAGTTGTTGAAAGATTATTTGTCTATGTTATATATAATTATATATATTTTCAGATATTAAATTAATTCGTGCCGTCAATGTGGGATTATGAACATTTTTATATTTTGTAACGTATTGTAAATTATTTTTAAAAGAATAACAAAAAAAACTTTAAGATTTTCAGCAAATAAATTAACTAAAGTATAATTTTTCTAGCAATTTTTTGAGTGTTAATATTTAGCAATAATTTTATTAACTTTTAGCAAGGATTTTTAATTTTGAATCAATCAAGTGTTAGCAAAGCATTTGCTAAATCTACTAATTTTGTTGCTAAAAATCAGCTTGCTAATTTTAAGCACCCTGCTGACACTAGTAATTTTTTTGCAAGCACCCTCCTGATTAAATTTTTGCTGACTCAGCAAAATTTTTTACTAACTTTTTTTTGAGTAAAGAACATATTTAATATCATATTATTTTTCTATAACAAAAAATTGAGACAATTTCGTTATAGAACAACTTTCAATATCTAAGTCTTACAAAAATAAATTATTGCCTAAATCTTAGACTTACTTTAGAGATAAATTCTTAAGGTCTGCCTGTCTCGTCTATTTGAAATTTTTCGTCTGCCTTTTTTAAATCTGACACATTTGCAAACAACATTTGCATACAAAAAATTCTATCCAAAACCATTTTATTTATTAAAATCTATTATAAAATCTATCCATTGCTTTTTCGTCATTAATTTGCAATGTGGCGTGCGTAGTGTGCTACTGCAATATATGTACAAATGTATTTCATATTTTACTCATACATGTGCTCCTTTAACATACACACACACATTCGTTTATTCAACCCCGTTCAAAACAAATGATGCATGCGGCACGCGCCCTACTCCAAAATCATTCAATTTGGTTTGTCTCGGTGGCCGACTATGACTGTCAGACGGTTTTTCTTCTTTTTTTTAGCCTGTCACAGTTTATGTGCGCTGGTACTGCAAATCCAAAAAAAAAATTCAAGTTCGTCTGAGTTTTGCTGCATTTTTTTTTCATGAATTTTGTACTTTTTTTTTCTTTGTAATTCCATATTTTTTCATTTTTGTATTTTAGAGTATTTATTTTGATTTTATTATACCACCACATTTGTGTATTTTTTTTTTTTGCAAAATAACACAAAAGAAGAAAATGGCTAAAAGTTTTTTTTCTGTTGACGGAAAATGAAACCGGATTTTTAGAAGTGTCCAAAGTTAAATTTTATAGTAGATAGTATTTTTCTGTTTAATACTTTGTACCAGTTTACTTTTTTTTAGAACTTTATTATGTAACCTTAAAATTAAGGTGATTGTTAGGAAATGTTTTAGGTTTGTAATCATATTCATGGTCATAAGTTGATAACTCTTAACTGCAAAATAAACACAACTGGATATAAGGATAACAAATGACATTTGAATAATCAAGAAATCGTTTGGAGGACGTCTCTCCAAAAATTCAAAAAAAGTCAGTTTATGACCATCGACATAAAAAATTACTTTAATTTCAAACTTACTAATTTTTTTTTTTTTTTTTTTTTAAGAGAGGCAACACTCAGGAAATACTTCCTATATTTAGTGTGTTGCTTTCTTTGGAAAGGGATAGTATAGAGATGAAAGGTGGGGAAAGAAGAAGGGCTTCAGACATGGCAACACTGTAATTGCGCGAGATGATAAGTCTTAGAACAGTTGTTGCTAGATACCTGATGGAGAGTTGGCGAACTTATTGAAGCTTTTTGATTCATAGCCCTGATTCATTATTTTACTTCGGTGGGGTTAATTGCTATGGAAACACCGAAGGTGGACATTGCGATACGTATGAGGGATAGAAAAAACTCATACATATTAATTTGATGTTGCCGGCACCGGGGATCGAACCCGGGATCTTCTGTGTAAAAGTCCAACGCGCTAACCATTACACCACAACGCCCACAACGCATAATGAAGTCCCTGAAGTCCTGTTTATAGTCAAGTCCATTTATCACTCTTAACCGAAAGACCTCGGTTCAATTCCCGGAAAAAAAAATATTTTGCAAATTTCTTGAAATGAATTGTATGTTTAATACTTAAATATTTTTTGCCGATTATGCGTGCATCATAAATTTTCTTGAAATTTATTACTTAAATAAAAATTAATTAAAAGAATATGTTGCATAAACATGTCTGTATGTACACAAAACAACAAAAACCCACTTGGTTTTGTTTTATAGTCTGTAACGAACACTCTACTCATAGAATTTAACCACCTGACCAAACCATGAATCTTAATTTTATTTAGACTGGGACTTCTTTGAAGTCTTCACAATTGATGAATTCTCATGTAAAGTTTCAATTACAGGTTGTAACAATTAGCAACATTGTTGCTGCTGAAATGTAAGCATTTTGAGATCATCATTTTAAACATATGAATTATACAAACTTCCCTTGTATAACGCGATTAATTTGCGGAACAAAAGCAATGCATTGTACACTCATATAAAAAAGTTTGTAGAAAAATTAGTAGTTTACAATTTTGTACTAATTTTAGTATAAGATCAGTTTTTGGCAAACATTTTTCACTTTCTCTATTAACAAAATTTTTTACTAATTTTCGTTGCTGATTTTAGAAAAAATGTTTACTCATTTTTAAAGCCCGAGTTGCTAAAATTAGCTAATATTTTAACAAATTTTCTTTTTTAATAGTTTATAGCAAGGTTGAACATTTTTATCAACTAAAATGTAAAGAAAATCCAAAATACAAGTTTGATATAATTTTTATTAAAAATAAAAACTATGTTTTTTCGACCTTTAATTGTGCAATAAAATGATTACTAAGAAGACAATAATGGAGCAAAATTGATGATTAATAGGTTTTTTGTTAAAGTTCTGCCTATTATGGAGGCTCTAGCTTTTCTAAAACTTCGGGTTCTGATGAGATCTTTAGCCAGATCGAAATACTAGTATCAACCTAGCTAATATGTTTGATTTGCTTTATTTTTGTAAATATACGGAGGTTGAAAGCTCGTTATAAATTGAAAATAACATAAAAATAATATCGATGTATATAAAAACAAAAAACTAATATAACTGTTAAAAATATTACTTGAGCCAGAGTACACACTAAAAATTTTTTATATAAATAGAACATTTTTGGTCTTCAAAGTTTAGTAACGTCATGATGCTTGTTAGGAAAGGACCTAACCACGTGCTTGATTACTAAGAAGACAATAATGGAGCAAAATTTATGATTAATAGGTTTTTTGTTAAAGTTCTGCCTATTATGGAGGCTCTAGCTTTTCTAAAACTTCGGGTTCTGATGAGATCTTTAGCCAGATCGAAATACTAGTATCAACCTAGCTAATATGTTTGATTTGCTTTATTTTTGTAAATATACGGAGGTTGAAAGCTCGTTATAAATTGAAAACAACATAAAAATAATCTCTATGTATATAAAAACAAAAAACTAATATAACTGTAGAAAATGAAAATTATTCAAGTTTGAGGCCATACTCTATATTTCTTTGTTAGGATATTGTCTTAACAAATAATCAACCGACATTTATTTACAAACTTCAAATTTTTATTGTACCAATTGAATATTTTATGTTTGTGGACTATAATATTCTATAAATAGATTCACATGCATTCAACAAAATTTATTTTATTAATAAAAAAAATTGTATGCCTCGAACTGGGCTCGAACCGGCGATCTTCCGTTTTCAGGCAAGTACTTTACTTCTAGCCTAAACCCAATTTAAATGTGTTTTTTTTTTTAATTTCATCCTTGAATATTTTTTATTACGCTGAACTTTTTTGCTTATAAAGTTATCCTTAAGAAGATTATAAGATTATGTGTGCAAAATATTAAGCTGATCGGCTTATTATTTCGCTTACAAATGGAAACTGAACAAGAAGTGAGTTATAGAGTTATTTTTTTGGCATCTTTAGTATCTTAATTGCTAGGAGCAGACCATTCCCAAAAAAAACTTGTTGAGTAGCCTTCATCTACAATTTAAAAATACTCTTAATATAATTTGTTTGTCTGATTTTTGGGCAATTCAGTAAAAAAAAAATTTCTGAGAAACTCAAAATTTTTTTTTGTAGAAATGCTACTTTTTTTTTGGCCCTCATCGTCGTATATATAAGCAGTTGCTAGTGAAAATTTGTGTCCGGTTTTTTTCGATATCACTCTTCTCTACTTTCTGTTCCAAATGTCACTTAAACAACACAACATTTCGAAATGCTCTAAATGCAGTGTTGAAGTGGTAGATCTCTAGATTAAAAACCGTAATGATCGGATGAAAAATGTATTTGTGGTGAATTTTTAAAAAACAACAGTCATTTTGACTGGTTTTGGGCAGAGTAGGTATAGAAAAATGCCGGTTATTCTAGTATTAAATGAAGTGTTATTATACGAGGTATGAGTGTATTTTATCCTTTTTGACATTCCCTGTCTTATGTTATGTTTGTGGAATATAGTGACATTAACTACTGCTGCAAAGATTGGTAAAAAGCTAAAATAAGCGTAAAAGCATTGCTTGATTTATTAGCGATTTAGGTGAAGATACTTAAGATGTTGTATTCAAATTAAAACCGGTAATAAAGACAACAAAATAAGTTTTTTTTTTTAAATTGAATAATGTCAGTGATTAATTTATCATATACGTATATCTATCTGTCTTTGGGATGCAAAACCAAAGTCTGGGAAAAATATTAATAAGTGGAAAATTAAAAACCTCGTAATCATAAAAAAAAACTATTCAAAAGAAATGCACGAAAAATTTTCAAAATTCTGAACCTGACTTATTATTATAAAAATCATGAATTGCTTAAAAAACCCTCACTACAAAAAGTAAGATCACATAGGGCGTTAAAACACCGTAATCTCACTATGACAATATCAGGTTTTTCAAAAAACATTGCACGAGTTATAAATATGGGGCCTACAATTTTTAGCTTGTCTAGTAAACAGGTAAAAAGGGGTGTTTAAAGAACTTAATTCTCATTTTAAAATATTTGTTTGGCAATTTATGATTTCAGACCATGTATGATGACTAAATCAAGTTCACCAGAAATAAGTTCTATTAAATAAAAATGGCAAAATATTTTTACTTTATTTCAAATCCAACTTAGTACCATAAAATGTTTTCAATTATTGTCCGTTAACAATTGAACACTAATTAGCAATACACTGATAATTGACACTTAGGAAAACAAATGGCACATTGTTGTAGCCAACAATTGCAATAAATAAGCAACAGCAAAAATGTTGTCAAGACCAATATGAATGTTGTTGAGCAACACATCATAAATATGTGGAATGGTGTTGATAAATGAAAAAAAAAACGCTGTATAAAACCTTTTTGTAATTGGAATTTGTAATTTATGAAAAATATGTTGTGCCTATGTCGTTAAAGTGGATTTTTATCTATTTCATCTTGATTGTGGATTTTTCAATGCAATTATTTTGTTGTAATTCTTTGCCATTATTGACTGACATACCGATGTCACGTGAATTGCATTGCAACTAATAATAAGTTAACAATGTTGCAAAGCATGGCAAGACTGGGCACTAGGGTTATAACTCTTGGCTATTTTTTTTGCAAATATCAAATTTTACCTGTCCTAGTCGTAAAATCCATAACAAATATTTAAAAAAACATAATATTACTTTTTCGCGGTATTCAAAAAATTATGATATTTGAAAATATTCAAGAAAATGTAGCGTGCCAACGAAAATCCGCTAGCGTGTCACTACTGACACTCGTGTCATAGGTTTGCCAGCTCTGCCCTATTATGTGGTGATAGGTGATCAATTTTGCAAAAAAAAAGTTATATCCCTATTGGGCACCTTAATAAATTATTTCTAACTATGTAGAGAAACATATATAGTTAAAGTGAAAAAAAATTTTCAATTACAATTCAAGTTCTTTAACTTAATAGTGGTCACTTAGGACTAATAGCCTGTTCACACTGTTGTTGAAATAGATTTTTGCTTTATCGCTTTTAAAAAAAGGTGTTCCAAGGTGTTGCTCACTTCGATTACCCACAAAGCAGCCAGTATGATATCTTTAGTGGTGCCCTATTATGTGGTGATAGGTGATCAATTTTGCAAAAAAAAAAGTTATATCCCTATTGGGCACCTTAATAAATTATTTCTAACTATGTAGAGAAACATATATAGTTAAAGTGAAAAAAAATGTTCAATTACAATTCAAGTTCTTTAACTTAATAGTGGTCACTTAAGACTAATAGCCTGTTCACACTGTTGTTGTTTATCGCTTTTAAAAAAAGGTGTTCCAAGGTGTTCGTCACTTCGATTACCCACAAAGCAGCCAGTATGATATATTTAGTTTTTGCACTAAATTTTGAAAATGTTAACTAAATAATAAAATTATTAGTTTATTAAAGATTAAATAACAATATCCCATTAAGGACACGTCATAGATACGCTGGACATTTTTCAACCAAATTTTGCAGATATATGAGACATTTCAAAAATGTTCGACATCGATTGAAATTGACTTTAAATGCCTCTCATTTGTCAAGATTTTCTGAATTGAGAGAAACGATGGACAGGGTTACGTAGAATATACTTAAAAACTTGGACATGTAAAGTTTCACGTTGAAAAGTCTTCGCCTACAGTTTAAAAGTCGAAAAATGGCTTAAAACTTACAAGAGTTTTTCCATTCATTTATTTGTTTGCTCATAGTTTTAAGTTTAAAATTAATCCACAAGACTTGTGAGATACATTAACTAAAAAAGTAATTTCCATATCGCTGATTGGTGGAAAGTTGTGTGGGGGATTTTCC
Source organism: Delia radicum (assembly GCA_021234595.1). Lineage (NCBI taxonomy): Eukaryota > Metazoa > Arthropoda > Insecta > Diptera > Anthomyiidae > Delia > Delia radicum. Next base: position 230,298,057 of record CM037853.1, on the reverse strand, counting down.
AATTTTTAAATTTTCGCAGTTTTTCCATAGGGTTTGTGCGCCGTTTAATGGAACTAAATTTTGAGAAAATTATTTAAAAACCCGTGAAATTTGTTACAGTTTGAGGTACAACAATCGCACTAATAACGAGATACAATGAACCCAAACTTATACAGAAGTGATGTAAATATTTTGAAAATGCATGTTTTTGGGGTCTGAAATTCACAATTATATTTGAAATTGGATAACGTATTGCGTGAACTGAGTTACTTAATAAACTGCACCCCCTAATAGACATTAACAAATTTTTAATGCGAAAAGTATATGCATATGCAGTTTTTGCATTTAAAATTTTTTTTTTAATAAAAATTAAGTTTTAAAAAACTTCACAGAAAAAATTATCAACTTAAAATATCTAATAAAAGATTTGAATTAAATTAAATTAAATTTGCGTCTAAACAAATATTTAATTGAATCAATTAATAGTTGAATTGACTTTTAAATATATAAATAAAGGTTTTATTTTAGATATAATTCTCAAATTATTTTTCATATACTGTATATTAAATAGAAAAGTTTCAGCATAAAATACCAAATACATTTTTAGTTTACAAACAAACCATGCATACAAACAGACACAGCATTTCCAAAAATACATATATATACAAACGTGTCGTTCACACAGTTTTTTTTTTTTGGTATTATAATTTGTTTGTAGATAGTTATTTATAGGTTTTTTTCTTTTTCATTAAAAGTTTTAATTATTATTTTCATTGCCGTGATAGGTGCAAAATCAAATATTAATTAATTCAATACATTTTTTTATTGAAATCCGTTTTTAGTTTTTTCTGTGTTGGCGAAAATTCATTATATTTTTTTTAACTAGAATATAGAAAAGTATCTAGAGTGAATCGTCACGAGAGACTAACTTGATAATGTTTTAGATGACATATTTTTCAATCTGCAAACAAAAATTTATAAAAAAGAGATGAATTTGAGATATTTGCGAAAAAAAAGGACATTTTTAAGTTTTTGTACGCTTTTTAAAAAGCGTATAAATCAAAACTTCACATATCGCAGAGAAGACAACATAAGCTTTGAAACAATCGGTCTACGTGTTCAATAATTACGACCATTTGAACGGCATGTATTTTTATAAATTTAAAAAAAAATACCAACTTTAAGCAGCGATAAAAGGCGAACGACAACGACTAAAAAAAAAGAAACAAATTGTTTTGTCTTACTAATAAGAAGATTATATATACCAAGTTTCATGCAAATCGGAAGGGGTGAAGTTGAAAACGTCATTATATTTTTAATATATATATTTAATAACATTTTATATTTAATAACAAAAAAGTAAATACTAATTACGTTCGCCCCCTAACATTTTGGTGACTTCAATTGCCGTAAAAAAATAGTGAAAGTGAATTAAAGAACACCAAGACAATTGAATTAGTTTTATTTTTTGGGGAATGGGATTCCAAAACAGAGACGATAGACTTTTTAATAGCTTTAAAGATACAGGTACAATGAAATGTAAAAATCTAATAGTAAAACCAATCAACTAGAATATGTTGTGTTTCAATATTAGTTCACATGCCGGATTCCCGATTCGTCAACAGCAATGGTAACATTTGCAGTTGCTCTGGCAACCCTGCCAATTAAAAAGCTTTACGATGTAAAGCTGTTGTCTAAACTTATAAGATAAGACTTAACTTTGGTTTTTTCAGTCCCAGTAAAATATTATAGTAAAATCCAAATAACAGGTTCCAAAACAATTTATACTGTATTATAAACAGGTTCTAATTTCTGTTCTACAACCGACTCTTTTTATATGGAATTTGTCCCAAACTATAACAGGTTGCTTTAGAACCGGTTCTAGAGCCAGTTATAAGACTGGTTCTGGGACAGTGAAACTTGTTTTAAAACCGGTTCCATGTAACCGGTGGTAAAAGAAGCTAACATTTTTTTTATTTTTTATTTTATTAATTAATAATCATATAATTACAAATTATATACTATTACCCTAACCGAGCACTAGCTACTATGACCTTCGGCGCGTTGTAGCGAAAATAGACCAGAGCCTCTGGTGGGAATCGAACCCACGACCCCCGCACTAATAAGCCAGCGCGCTACCAACTAGCCTACCGGGGCGCACTCAAAGGTAACATATTCTAAACATTATGAATAAAAATGTTATTGGTTGATATATATATATGGTATATACATGATCAAACCATGAGTTTCTTGTAGTTGGCAGATTCGAATGAGGCTCATGATGAAAGAGTCGCTTAAGTCGAAAGTACGGCCTTCCCTCTAGCGCTGATCCTAATAAGATTTTTTTCATCCTTCTCTTACATTTGTTTAACAATTAGTGTTTTCTATTTATAACATTTTAATTATGATCTCAAACCTGACAATTCAAAATTAAATACATTTTAAAGAATTTTAGAAAAAGGTCCCATTGAAAAAGGGGCAAAATAGATTTTTTCCACTAAGAAAATATAGCAGTTATTAAGAGCTATAGACATTGTGTTTTTACGTATCTTAATTTCTCGTTCTTCCGAAACAATAATCAGTCGAATTTCGATATCATTATTTGTGTTTATTTGAGAAATGGTTGGACTGATTTCTAAAATTATAATATTCGATTGTTAAAAAAAAAAAATCAAAACTCCTTTTATATTCTTTTTTAATTTTGCCTCTAAATAAATTAAAATTTCCACTTACACCGTGTGCACAGGTTTAACTATTTTAAATCTTTATCGTAATGTTTACCTGGTAAAATTTTTAACTCTGGCCAATAATTATTTTTTAGTATTTTAGCACTTCATCAAAAATGTTTGTGCAATTCAACGCATTTTATGAGTAGATTCTTATGTTTATAAAATTTCAAAGGCTTAAAGCCGCCTTTTTTAAAAGAAAAATCAATAGATTTTAGATTTTAAAACATCACACACACAAACAATGACAGGAAAATGTTAAAATAATTTTTGTGGTTTCAATACTTTACCATCAAAAGATAGTTTGCGACTTTGAAAGTTTCCTATAACTACATTTACTAAATGTACTTACTATACGGTTTGTTGTTTGTGGTTAACCGGCATAACATCATATAACCAACCAAGAAGAATACGAAAAAGAAGAAGAAGAAAAGACCTGTTAGTATCTTCTACTAGTGGTTAAAAGACTCCACCTTTTGTTTTTCCTCTTTGATTTTTGCCTATTCATATAAAACGCCGACAATAGTTTTGATTAAAGTTTTTGATTTTTTTTTTTTTTTTTGTTTTCAATAAAAAGAAATACATGTTAGTGTTCTTACATTGAAACGTGCCTCACTATGTGGCATAATAATGTAGCATTTTAATTTGTTAGTTAATTAAGTAATTGTTAGTAAACGGGTTTCATTTAAACTGAATGTTTTTAATCAAATCTTATCTTTTTTAAATAATAAGACAAAAAGAGATAAAGCAAATACGCGGAGAGAATTTTAGTAGCCGAAAAATAGTGAAATTTTTCAGTAAGCTAATGAAACTTTTCTTCACAAAGTGAACGAAAAATTTCTTAAAATTAATAAGAAAAGCTTCATACTTCTAATGAAACTTTTTCATTTATCGAATGTAAGTTTGAGTAAATAAAATGATAGTTTTCATTTTATTTTATGAAAACTTGCATTAGTTTAAAAAAAAAGTTTCAATGGACGAATTCCAGTGTAACTTCATTGCTTCTATGAAAAATTATTTCTTATCATGCAGAAAATTCTCTCAGTGTAGTCATCACGATGTATTTCTTATCTGTTTCTATCTGTTTTCTCTAATTGTTTTCTCAAAGGTGTAATAGAAGACAAAGTTAAATTTTATTATTTTAGGTATATTAAGCAGTCGTGGCCGAGCGGTTAAGGCGTCTGACTAGAAATCAGATTCCCTCTGGGAGCGTAGGTTCGAATCCTACCGACTGCGAAAATTATTAGTTTTTTTATTTTACGTAAATTTTTGTATTTTTTCTTAATATCCTATTAGGTAAACATGTTACAAGTTATATTTAATTAGAGAAAGTGTGCCTTAATTTAAAAAATATAAGGGAGTGTTCCCTGATGTGGCTTGTTCTCTAAAGTGTTCCTTTCGTTTCTTTCGTCTCATGAATATGTTAAAACTGTCAACTGGTAACAAGTTTAATTTCCACTCTCTATTTTTCTTGGTTTTATAGTGTCGTTGCAGATAATACTCTCAGTGTAGTCTTAACGTTGTATTATTTATCTGTTCTGGCAAATTGTCAGGGTGTAGTAGAAGATACAGTCTAATATTTTTATTTTATGTATGTTAAGCAGTCGTGGCCGAGCGGTTAAGGCGTCTGACTAGAAATCAGATTCCCTCTGGGAGCGTAGGTTCGAATCCTACCGACTGCGAAAATTATTAGTTTTTTTATTTTACGTAAATTTTTATATTTTTTCTTAATATCCTATAAAGTAAACATGTTACAAGTTATATTTAATTTGAGAAAGTGTGCCTTAATTTAAAAAATGTAAGGGAATGTTCCCTAATGTGATTTGTTGTCAAAAGTGTTCCTTTCGTTTCTGTCGTTTCATGAATATGTTAAAACTGTCAACTGGTAACAAGTTTAATTTCCACTCTCTCTATTTTTCCTGGTTTTATAGTGTCGTTGCAGATAATACTCTCAGTGTAGTCTTAGCGTTGTATTATTTATCCGTTCTGGCAAATTGTCAGGGTGTATTAGAAGATAAAGTCTAAGGCGTCTGACTAGAAATCAGATTCCCTCTGGGAGCGAAGGTACGAATCCTACCGACTGCGATTTATTTTTAATTTTAACAAAGTAAAAACGCTATATTTAATTTAAGAAAGTGTGCTTTAACTTAAAATAATATAAGAAAATGATCCCTAATGTGGCCTGTTCTCCAAAGCGGAAATTTGGGGTTTTCCCTGTTATTTCATGAATGTGTCAAAACTTTCATCAAGTTTCATTTCCGCTAAGTATACTTTAAAAAAGTTTCGGCGTGATTGCACACGTTTTTCCTGGCTTTGTAGTGTCGTTGCAACATAAAGTACAATTTTTTATTTACATAAAAAGTGTCTAACAAGCCAGTTTTAAAGAATTTTACAAGTCGGATTTTTGTAAAAAGTAAGAATTTTATTCACACTTTTAATAAAAAATGTAGTAAATACAAAAAAAAAAAATTTAAAAATTAAATATTCATAATGTTTGTTAAGGTGGGACCTTTGATATATTTGTTCCAAGTTTTAGTCTTGTAAATAGTTTGCGCATTATTTTAATTGCGCTTGTCTATTTTGGACAATTATTCAACATGTTTCACAAAAAAATATCGTTTGTATACCGCAATTAAAAAAGTTTGCATTAAAGCAACTTTAAACGATACATAAAACGTTTTAATGAACAATATTAAAATAAATTTCTATTTAAATATAGATTTTCGTCAATTTTTCTTTACTTTCTACCAATTTTATATGTTTTAAAGAGTTTTTTATTTCAGGTACACTTTAGAGTAAATGTTTGCTAATGTGGAACTTTTGAGTTGTGAGAGTTGGCCTATACGCTGATGTATTTGAATTTGGAATATTAAACTTATTTTTTTTATATAGCCCAAAAATGAGATGCAGGGCCACATTCGAGAATAGTCCCTTAAACAATTTTTGAATAAGAGTACTCAAATCAAAACAATTATTTATTAAGTATAATCGTGTTATGGTAGCACCTCTTAATGTGTTGCGTAAAACAATATAATGATTTTGTTCTAGACAGAACTTTAAAGGAACTAATTATTATGTAAAGAAATTTATCTTCAATTTTGGTGCAAAAATGGCTTAATAAATTCTAACCAAAAACTTAGCACAAAAATGAGTTGAAAATTGATTGAGAACAAGTTAAAAAAAACATTTTTAAATTAAATTTTGTTTAGCATTGTTAAGACACATTGCAAAGAAATTTAGTTCTTTTATCGGCAAAACCCACTTTAAGAAGTAGTTTATAAAATGTACATACAATGAATCGATTAATCGATAGATCCCAAAATTTACACAAAAAATGTTGTTGGGCAAAAGAAAATTAAAATAAATAAATAATGAAATAAAAAAGTTACAAAGTTACACCAAAAACTCTTTATTAAACGAAGAATAGAAAAAAAATTATGAAAATTATACAAAGAAATTTTTTTTTTGGACTTCATTTTTAAACCCACAATCTCGAGTAATAAATCGATTGTTAAAAATCCAAAAATTGTAGGTGCATATTTTGTTGATGTTTAGTGCATATTTTTGGATTTTTATTGCATATTATTTTGTTTTTGTGCATATTTTTGGCTTTTTATTGCATATTATTTTGTGCATATTTCGATTTAAATGCATATTTTAAGCGCATATTTTGGATTTTTTCCTGCATATTTTAAACACCTTTTTTAGTTGGATGAAATTCCCTAGTGATAAAATATTTAACTGGCATACTTATTTACACAGACTTTAGAGATTTTGATATTTTATAACATGATTTCACGCTTTACCAAGTGATCCTCAGTAGCATTTGAATAACATTATTTATCTTAAAGTATCCAAAATTTAGTGTTTAATCCTAGCTATGAATATCAAATTTTTATAGAAATATTTAACGTTAACGTTCAGCTGTGGTTATTTTTTTAAAAAAGTTACTCGCTCTAAAGAATTAATTCTTTTCATACTTTTTCAGAATAACCCTCTGCTCTTCCCCTTTCTCACCAAATTTAAATTATGTTTTACAAAATTTACGATGTGTTTATTATGTCTTAAATTATAGGTTACACTAATGTGTATCATTAATGCAACATTTTATAGAAGGAAACTAATAATAATCCGTTAAAGCAAAAAGTAGGAAAGTTAACCCAACAGAGTCTTAATCTGGAATAGCACAGTAACATTATCATTATGAACACTTTATTACTGTGCTTAATCATAATGTGTATGATAATGTTACTTGCTATTCCCCACGGCTCCCTTTTGTGCAAAAAACTGCAGTAAATATGCATCACTTTTTGCATTTTCAATTGTTTTACTTATTCTTTTAATATTTATATTTTTATTGTATTTTTCCATTCCACACTTGGTTGGTTTCCTTACCCGGAAAGTAGTAATTAGTCGGAGTAACCAACTAAATATGTGTGCACTGTTTTATTTATAACTCATCTTAAGTATGGTGGTAATTCACTTTGAGGTTCGCGTTTTTTTTTTTTGTGTGTTTTTAAGTAAAATTAATAATTTAATCAAACACTACAAACGTTTTGACTGAATTTGTAATTCATAAATTTTATTACAATGAAACACGAACAAAAGTTATTAAATGTGAGAAGAATTATTTGAAATAAAAGTAAATCATTAGATGCATAGTTTAAATTTTAAGACAACTAAACTTAGATTCTGGTAATATTTTGTAAGACAAAAAATGTTTAAAATTTTGAAAAAATTTGTTATATTTGCTTTAAATTTAGTGGAAGGCAAATAACAGTATATTTTTCTGAAATCAACAGCAATATTTGCTAAAAAATTGTCGACTGGGGATTTCAGAAGGGCAGATTTTTATACACAAAAAAACCAAATCTAAAACAAAGCTTTCAAAATTTTACATTTTTTTTTTTTGGTCGACTATACAGAAAATATTATTGCCAATAATATTTGAATTAAACTTTTGTTTGATTTCAAACTCAAATTTTCCAAATATTGGAGAATTTTTAGATTTTTTTTTCCAAATTTGATAAAAAAAAATCAACAAAATTAAAAAAAAACGATTACATTGTAAAAATTGCTAATATTTGAAAAAAAACGCATTTTTTGTAATTTTTAAATTTCGAGATTTTTAAATTGTAAAGATTTATTTTACTTTTTTAAATTTTGGCAATTTTTTGCAATCTTTCACACAGAGAAAACTTTTGCTATTTGCCAACTGAAATTCGGTTACTACGACTCAAATTCGGTTATTACGAATTTCAGATGATTGGCACAACTTTACATTAGTTTTCATAGCAAAGTTCGGCTAATTCAACTGAAGTATAGTTACGACACCCAAAATATTCAGAAATCTAATGTTAATATCGTTGTATTAACTGAATTTATAAGTTGTTACCATTAATATACACTTTTCAATTCGGTTGGCACTTTATTTCTCTGTGTGTAATTTAAGTTTTAATAGTATCTGAATTCAAAAATCTTAATTAAAACTGAAATCAATTAATTAGTTACAAATTATTTTAATTGATACTACAATTTCCTTAATAGGATCGAAATCAATTAAACTTTCAGTGGAATCAACAAATATTTTAATTGCTTAGATTTAGATTTCAGTTTTCTCTGCGTAATATTTAGTAAAATTTTTGCTGATTTTAGCAGATTAATTAGTCCCAATTAACTAAAATTTAGCTCAAATATAAATAAATATTTGTAGATTCAACAGATTTATTTTTGCTATTATTATCTTACTAATATTTCGCAAAAAAAATCTCCAAATTTTAGCAGTTTTTCCATCAACGTCATTTTGAACTAATTTTTAGTTTCAGCAAACACTTTAATTAATTTTTTTCTATTAGTGCATTGCCTTTAGCACTTGCATGACAATCTGGTGGCTTGTGTTCGGATACCGGCAGGACAAAAGAAATTATAAATGAACTTTTTTTAATTCTATTTTGTAAAAATCATTTTGTAGACCAACTATTTATGTATTTCATGATTTCACCAAAGTTTTTCCAACGTTGGAAATTTTGTTTCTCTAGTTCTTTTCCTACACTTTTTGAGCAGAAGGGCCTTTTGGATAATGATGTTATCATTTTGGGATTGGGAAAGCATTATAACGAATATGAAAAAATACTTTTCTGGCAGAAGTCTTCGGTCACACTCTACACTGATAATAATCCATGCGTAAAATTACGAAAAAATGTCAAAATAACCAAACTTTTTGTAAAATAAACGAAAATTTGTATATTTTACGAAATTTTTTGTAGTTCTGACAATAATTTCGTATTTTTATGCACGGATTATTATGAGTGTAGCAATCGAACACTTTTTGCAAAAAATTAGTTTTGACTTTTCCAATTTTCTCAAAAATTATGCAAGATATGAAAAAAAGACTGAAAACCAAAATTATTCCAGAGGAAATATGCAATTGATATGGTGTACTTTAAAATTTGCATTGCAAAGAACAATACTGAAAATATTGTATTTGTTACATAACTAAAATTATCCGAAATTACTTCCCAATAAAAAGTCCACGCTGAGTTTAATGTTGTTATTTTTTTGTGGGCAGTCACGCCTCTTTTCAATTGGTTGGGTCTTTAAAGTCGCAAAAGTTTTGTGCGATTACCTAAAAAGCGCTTATCGGATCCGTATAAAAATTATAAAAATCTTGTTTCAGTAGCTCCAATATGATATGTAATATTATACCATTTGAAGATATGGGAGTAGGTTAAAAAATTTTTATCTTCAAATTAGTAAACGAAATTAAAAAAATTTGATTTCTTATAAATTCTTATCAATATAAGATATAATTTTTTTGTGGTACCAAATAGAACTTAAGTTTTCGACCATTCCAATGATGTATGCACATTAGAATACCCATGAAATATATGAAAATTGCAAAGTTGTTTTTTTTACTCGCTCCCCGCGCATTTTATTATAGGTTGGGTATAAAAATAAGATGTGCGGAAAAAAAAATTTTCTATCGCGCAAACAGGCCATGAGATTTTGACTTTTGACCTCATAAAAGAACTAAAAATGGTTGATATCTTTGTTGTTCTACAAGTTTTTAAATAATCGGGTTTTGTTAAAAAGTGTTATTAGTGTTATTATGCAAAATAAAACAGAAATTATTTTTCTCATACATACTTTTTACCTACATATGAAAAATCGTGATGTTTTTCGCGGTCAAAATCAAAATTTTTATTTTTTTTTTTAAACCACTCATTAATTTTCGTTAGGCGATATTTTTGTTTGCTTTACATTTTACACTGTAGTTTTAGGAAAAGTTTAGTTTTTTTTAAATATATCGTCTATTCCATGACAAAATGACAAACACCATACCATGGATAAAAAAAAAAATCTACTTTTCTATTTCCATTCTCTAGAATGCTATACAGACATTTAAAAAGTCTCAATTATATTTCCATTTATTTTAGATGAATATCGTCCGTTCTTTAAGAAATAGCTAAAGATCTAACCGAGGACTTTTTAATTTCTATGTTTATCACATATATACTCAAAATGGAGACATTTAAAGATTTCTATATTTGGATCCCGGAAATTGCAAACTAAAAGGGTTTTGAAAAATAAAAAAGTTTGGTAAATGTGTGTAAATACCGCGAAGCATAAACATTTTTTATTACAATAAACTGATTTTTTGCAATTTTATTTTAAAAATGCAAAATCGTTATTTTTCTCAATCTATTAAGTTTAGTTATTTAAAAACCAAAATCAACATAGTTAACATAGAGCTGTCAATTTTAATAACTTAAATTTTCAAACTTTCATAACTTGTTTTAATCGGTATAACTTTAAGAACATATTTCAATTTAATAACATATTTCGCATTAGAAAAAAAGTTTGTAATATGGAAAGTGGTTAATCAAAAAGTGTCCATTTAATAGGTAAGTATTTAAAAGTCATTTACTTTTGCAAATTTCAATGTTAAATGGTTTATGCTTGTAGGAAGAAAAAAAAGTAGATTCGATATGCGAGGGCTTCCAAGTAAAAGATATGCACATGGTAGACTTTTCCGCTTATTGCCAGACGAAAAAAAAATGTTAAAAACAGTACTGATATTGTTACAAGTGAATTATTTTTGATTTATAAAAAATTTCAAATTCCAATTAAACGGAAAGATGGTATTAAAAAATTAATTTTACCAAATTATATTATTATATTATGAAGAAATAACAAGTATTGATAAAAAAATTTTGATGAGCGGTCCTTATACTTGGGGAATAAATGAAAGTTTTATTGCGGCAAAGACAAATGTAAAAACCCAATTAGTTGTAAATGACATAGCGGAAAGTGGAAAAGCTCTCATTACGCGATTGAATGCTGTTTTGACGCACCAGGAAGAGCAGAAGCAGTTTATCATCCATACAATCGAAAATCATTATAAAAATGTACCATCAAACAATTTTTCAAAAAAGAAATTCATAGAATATTTAAATCAAACTGTGATGAGTGATATACAACTAGTAATAAGTTAAATAATTATAAAAAATCTTAAATAAAAATAAATTTATATTTACAAAAAAAAGCTACAGTTAATACTCTATTAGCTGATGTATAGCAAACAAAAATATTGTCTAACAAAAATTAATAAGAGCGGTTAAAAAAAAAAAATTCCAAAATTTTGATTTTGACCGCGAAAAACATCACGATTTTTCATATGTAGGTAAAAAGTATGTATGAGAAAAATAATTTTTGTTTTCTTTTCCATAATAACACTAATAACACTTTAACAAAAACCGATTATTTAAAAAGCTGTAGAACAATAAAGATATTAACCATTTTTAGTCTATTTTTGAGGTCAAAAGTCAAAATCTCATGGCCTGTTTGCGCGATAGAAAAAAAGTTTTTCGCAGATCTTATTTTTTACACCCAATCTATCATAAAATGAGCGGGGAGCGAGAAAAAAAAACAACTTTGCATTTATGGGTACTCTAATGCACATGCTAACATTTCCCGATATGAAACCAATATTTTCATTAAAAAATCCATATAACCAAATATTTCAAACGAAAAAACTCAGAAGTTGAATAAATAGTCTTAAAAACACTTTTATTTAGTCGGATAGCTTGTTCAAGATTAAGTTTTATTAAAATTATGAAAAAGTTATAACATAGTTCATATCATATATTGGTTATAAACAGGGACCGAAAGCTCATGCAAATGCATGTTTTCTTCCATAAGTCTGAGAACAAATATCTTTGCGAATCAAAGAGTTTGCTTTAAATGTAATCGATTTGTTAGTGCATATTTTTGCATATTTTACTATAAATGGATATTTTGGCATATCTCGCATATTAAACTGCATATTTTTACTTATTTTACTTTAAATACATATTTTTACTAAGTTTGCATTTTTCTTAGTTGTCACTTTTAATATTATTTTATATTTGACCAGCAATATTTGAAATTAAGTTTTAATGCCAGTTAAAAGGTCCAGGTTTTAGATGTTCTTTAATACGTGTTTTTTAATAAAAATTTTTAAAAAAATTTATAAAAAATAAAAATAATATATTGTTCATTGCTCATACTCCCATCTCTGGATAATATATAATATTATATATCATTTAAAGGTACTTGGACAGGCTTTACAACGATAGCATCTGAATCCGATGAGTACTTTTTAAGACAACGGTTCCCAAATGGGTGTCCGCGAGGAGTATTCCAGGTGGTCCGCGAGAAGTATTACAGGTGGTCCGCGAGAAGTATTCCAAAGAGTCCGCAAGGAGTTCCGAAAAACTGATTGTAATGATGAAAAATTATATAGCGAATGATTTCACTATATTTTTTCAATCAAAAACGCATAAATAAAGACTAAAAAACTTCTATGGCTCAAATATTTTTTTTTGGAATTTATTATTGTTCAAACAATATACTAATTTTTCTCACACTTCTGTGTTTTGGTAATTCTTTCTAAAAGTCTCTGCCAGTAAAACTGAACTAATTTGAAAGCCCTGACGCTTTGCTAACAATTCAATTGTAACATTTGTTAATAAAAACTTTCGTAATATGAACCTCCGGTTAAGATGAACTATTTTTGACAGCCCCACAAAAAAATATTCATTTTTCTATTTTTAGTACGAACTTTCCAAAATGTTCCGAATATTAATAAAATTTCGTTGAATTTTACCAAATTTTAAACCGAAAATAATAAAGGGTCCGAAATCTAACGTTTTTTTCAATGTGTGCGAAATTCACCGTCGTTCTCAACAATTGAACATTTCGGAGACATCATTGAGACGAATTTTGCATAAAGACCTTGGTATGACGCCATACAAAGTCCAATTGGTTCAGGAGTTGAAGCCAACTGACCATCCAATGCGTTTTCGCTTCGCTAAGTGGGCCTGCGATCGACTTAAAGAAGATGCAGATTTTGCCAAAAAAATCAAAAAATCAAAAAATTGGACCGATCGTGTAGGCTACTGCATGGCCAGCCGAGGCAGCCATTTGAATGAAATTATTTTCCATTATTAACCGGAAGGATTGTACTTTCAAATCAAAAAAAGAAATTTGAGAAAATATTCAGTAGTTTTTTTTTATAGCATTTTCAAAAAAAAAAAAGTTATTTGGCGGATATTTATGAAATAAAACTAAATAATTTCACAATATTTAAAAAGGTGGACAATAAAAAAAGTTTAAATAAATTTTACTAAAGCAAATACGAACCTCAATTATAACGAATTAATTTTTCTGATCACTCGGAGTTCATCTTAATCGGATTTGGATTCACAATTTTGGATCCATCTCGCTTAATATTACAATGCAAATTTTAAAGTACGCGATATCAATAGCATTTTTAAGTCTTTTTGTTCGTTTTTGCAAATTCAAAACAGATTTTTAGCAGAAAGTGCAAATTCGATCTGAGGCAACCGAAATACATAGTCAAGAAAAATATTTTTGGTGTTCACACTTTTGGGTTAGAGCTTTTTCCCGACGGGACGTATGAGTGCCTCAAGGTAATAAAAATTAAAAAAAAATGTAATAAACCACTGTTATATATACTATATACATATCTGCAAAGTTTACAAGATATCAACTAAAATATATAAATTCGGCTACACCCAGATTTACTACAGCTCAAGAAAAAGTCAATGGACCTTGGCCGAAGTCTTAGACCTTCGTATTTTCTTTTAAACTCCATTTTATAAAATATATCTCTTATCTCAAAAACTATGCGAGATAGAGGACAATCGACAAAATGGTTGATGCTTTGAATTATATACCTATACATTATAGATTTAGAGGACATACACCAGGTTTGAGGAATGTCTTTAGACCCTATTATGTAAAAAAAATTACACAAAAGTAAAATTACAAATTAAACCGTTGTTTAACAACAATTTTTAAAAATTTTAAATGCATGAGCTATATTCATTAACCGATCAGTCAGATTTAAAGTTGTGTTTCTTTTTAAATAAACCGAATTGTAAGTTTATTTCTAAAACTTCTTTTTAAAATCTTAAGATTTTAAAAGCCTGTGCGTCTTAAAGAATCAAATCTGGGAATTGTTAGGAAAATGTTTTATATCATTTTAAGAGGATTTTCTATATCAAACGATTGTTTTTTTTGCGAAATTAATAGAAAAAAGTGTTTGCATTTTAATATTAAAAATATTTTTAACAGTTCATTGAACAGTATCATTACAATTTTAAATGCATTTTCAAAAAAAAAAGAACGTGATTTTTTTTTTTGTTAGTTTATTTTTCTTGCTTTAATTTAACACTCATTAGCATGCAACAGTAGATCTAGAAAAAATATAAAAAATATTAACAACACAACAAAGTTAACATTTTTTGTAGACTGTTAAATGGAGTTGATGATGATGATGGTTTAAAGTTGGTCTATAGGTTGCTTGGTTGTCCGTTTCATTGACAACATACGCCAAAGCACGTACAACTTATAAAAATATTTGCTAAAGCATTATAATCATTTTCGTGTTTGTGGTCGCTTAAATGCATTAAACCTGCAAATGTTGCGCATGTGCATAATGTAAATGTGGTGTTTGCGTTTTTTTTTTTTTTTTTGCTATGCCAAGAGGGGAAAACACACACAAATTGTAAATTATATTTAAACTTTTTCAAGGTTACTTTGTATGGAGTACTTCAAATTTTTTTTTTTTTTATTTTTTAAACGAGCTGTCAGCAACTACAAATAACGTTAATTTTGAACTATTAATAGTAAATTATCAAAATTATTTTTTAATTTCACTTTTATTTAGAGGATTAATAAATAGATTGAGATAATAAAATCATATTAAAAGAAAGAAAGTTTTTTAATGAAAAGAAATTCGAATATGCGGCTTAAGGTTGGAAACTCTGGTTAGTGTGTGGGCTTTTATCTCTAAAACTGAAGTATAAATATATCTTGTCTATGATTTCGCATAAATTCAATAAATTATTTCTAAAACGTTTTAATTTTGCTTACCCGATTAAAAAAGTGTATATATGGTCTTGTGTTTTTTCATCTTAAAATATATTATAACATGTGATTATATATGGCGTCATGCATAGCCATATATTATTAAATGTTTCCTATATGGTAACATATATAACGATATATTTTTATACCATTATACCATTAGAAAAATTAGATATTGGACATATATGATATACCATAATAGATATGGTAGATATTTTGTCATATTTACTAATACATTCTCATAAATAATATAATATGTAATTATATATGGTGCAATATAATTTAATATATAATAATATATACTGTCTTATAAAAAACATTTTTTTGTGTGATTTAAGATATGCTTATATATGGTGCCATAAATGGTGTAAGATATAATTATGTAAGATTACATATATGACACAAGATTAACAATTAAGTTTGAGATGTTATTATATATTGTCCATCATCATTAATATTTTCTATGCGTATAAGATATAATTATATATTTTTATATATGAATATTCCCATACATACTTATATGCGCCACATGACTCAATATATTTTCTTTAAATTTTTTAAATAAATCAAATTAGATCTAAATTAATCCCATGGGATATTTCGGGATATTATTGGATCCCCAATTTTGAGATCAGTTATGATCTAATTCAATCCAGTAATATATTTGGAGGATGTAATTGAATATTACTGGATACCACAATATTGAGATAAAGTTGGATGAGATAAAGTTAGATATATATCAAAACAGATACGATATTATATATGAGATATAACCTTTTGTGATCGGGTAGTGTGAATAATAATTTAGATAAACTAATTTCTTAAATTAACTTTAATTTTTATTTATAACTTACTAACAAAATGTTTTTCCAAAAAATTTATTGCAAAAATTCCACATGTTTCCTATATTAATTGTAACTAACCATTCTCAATTTAAATAAACACAATAAAGCAATTATTTGTTTAACAATTATTGAAGCGTTTCTAGACAATGACCTTAACCAATCAAGCATGCTTATGCGTGCTGATAATGTTAAATCAAACAACAATAACAACAACGACAAAAACTATAACATTTTAATGTGGCATTTTAGTGTAGACAAAATTACACTAGTTTACAAAATATTTAAAAAAAATGGCAGTAAATTGTATGTAAAATTGACAGATCTTGCCATTGTCAAAATAAAATTTGTGTAATATACTGTCAATATTTATAAAAATAAATAATTTGCAAATAAAAATTGATTTTAATAAATTACAGACCCCGAAAATTTTCGTTTTTTGCATATGATAATATGTGTTTGAATATGTAAACACTAGGAAATGTATTACGTACATTATGAGTAAATTTACACACATTATGCGTAATGAAGCATGTTGCTATACATTTTTTTTTAGACATTTTTTCTGACTCAATTTCCACACATAGAGTAAATTTACCCTACTTATAGTATGAGAATTCAACAGAAATTAATGAGTTTACTCACGAATATTAAATTTCGCAACTTCTGACCCATAGTCCAGAATATACTTATTAAATTGCTTTTGGCGCTCTGAATCCGAATATTTATTAAGAATTCCTCCAAGTCATCAAGTTTTATTCGCTACGGCTTCTTAAACTACTACTATTAATTTTTAAAATACTTTTTGAATCAATCAGTTATCTCTAAATTTTTTGAAATAATGCGTTAGGTCAAAATTAAGTAATTTTGTTTCATATAAGTGTAGAATGTTGTACTGGTTGTTCATAGCAACGACTAAAAATTAAGATATCAAGTAATGAAAATGAAAATTATTCAAGTTCGATGCCATACTCTATATTTCTTCATTAAGATATTGTCCTAACAAATAATCTATAGAGTTTTTTGTTTTCAAATTTATTCTTTGACCCTTTCAAGATTGTGTTGATAGATCTATTTCGGGAATTTTCTAGGTTCCCATCATCAGAACACGTTTTGAAAGCGGTAACAATCCCATGCCAAACATCAAACATTAATATGCACTAGTTTACTCACTACATGAGAACTAATATACATATGAGTTTGAAGTTAAAGATTATAACCATTGATCAAAAAATAAATTGAAAACTTGTTTGATGTGCAAATTTAAGAAACATTTTAAATATAAAGAGTACTATTAACATATGCAATATTAGTAGTAGCGTCCCGAATATGACGAAAAATTGTGTTTTTTGCATGTTTAGGTTAGAATATCACAAGACGTGCAGAAGTTCTGAATTCAGATTTGGATTCAGAGCGCCAATTACCATTGAAAAAAGTAGATTTTAAACGTTTTTATTAAAAAAAATTAAAAATTTAACTTTTTTTAAAAATATGAGAATTTCTAACTAAAATTTTAATGTTATATAAATATAAATGTTAGAATAAGCACATGAGTGGTTTTTATGCTGCATTCCGTCATCGCCTGCAGCTTCCATTGTATCTGAGCAATAATCGTTTTGTTAGTGTGAAACAATTGCACTTTGTTTAGGGAATTGTTGTTTTTTCTTACTTTATTTGTAAAAAAATCGATGACGATCACATCATCGCCGGTATGATGCGCATAATTATAATGCATTTAAATTGTAATTTCATTGAACGTCCATTGACTTTTTATTTTCACTTATTATGGTTTGATTATTGTTTATTTTAGCAAATTTATCGTTTTTATTATTAAGTAGAATTAATGTTTTTAATGTGCTTTTGTTAGAGAGTGTTGACAAAATTGCAGTTGTGAGCAACTAAATACTATTTTAAGATTCGTTATAAATTTCAGTTCCAATAAACTATTTCAAATAATTATAATAACACCAACAAAAAGATTAATTTAGAAATGTTGAGGTTAAGAAGAAGAATAAACGTTTTTCTCTAAAAATTATAAACACTATTCATTTTTAAATCAGACTAGACTAGTTTCTGCCTTTTTATGGACAGGCTCATCAGTGATTTTCCATTTAAAATGTATTATTATTTGTGTCTTATAATTGTCAGATTGTCTCTATATGATAAATTTGTTCAACGACCTGCAGCTGTAAGAATCAAACCTGCGCTCATCTTACATTACAAACGCGACAATACCAAGTCATGACCGGTTTAGCGATCACACCCAAGTATGGCCTCGAATCTAATGCAGCTAAATTGCAGTTTACTTTCCTATTAGCTTTTTCTGTTATTGTATATTATACTCAGAAGTGACAACACTAACAACACAAATATTCTATTTTTAGATTTTTGTTTATTTTTCTAATCTCATCCGTCTCTATTTCACAATGTTACCAGATTAACGTATGGTTTTTACGTTCAGGGTTGACAACTTTTGCGTTTTAAGTTGAGACATCGCCACATTAATAATATAGCAAACTTTTTTAAAGTTCGACACTAAACTAACTATTTTGGTATATTACGATTTCCTGATAGAAAATAACTATTAATTTTACAAAAAAATGTTTAAAAGTTTTGAAAAATTAATTATGACAACCCTTTTTTTTGCGCCTCTTGGGGTAAAAAGCTGATTAATTCATCTTTATGAACAGCAATACAAAAACAATAGAGACTTATTTCAGTTATCTGTTAGCTGTTTTTATTTAATGGCGAAGAAACCACATGTCTTTAACAAAGCTATTTCATTTCTCAATGGTAAGAAAGAAAAAAAAACCAAAAATAATTATTTGTTCTATTAATCAATTAAAAATAAAAGTCAAATAATTAAATACGCTAGTGAATAAACAAAATTATTGTGTAAATTATATAACTTTATATAAAGGGTCCGCCATCTAACGTTATTTTTTTTTTCAACTAGTGCTTATTTCGTGAATGGTAACACTTAGCTCATATCTGATTTGACAGATAATTAGTGTTATCCTTCCGCTGAACGAATATGGTTGTGTATACGCTTGAACAACGCTGGGAAATATTGCGACATTACTTTGAAAATCATGGTAATGTTGCAGAATGTGTGCGAGGAGTGGCCGTTATAGTCAATGGCGATCGTTATCGGGCCATGTTGAACGAATTTTTGTTCACAAAAATTGAAGAGGAGGATATTGGCAACATTTGGTTTCAACAGGACGGCGCTACGTGCCACACAGCCGAAGCTACACTCGATGTTTTGCGCCCTGTTTTTGAAGATCGCATTATCAGCCGCAGAGCTGATGTCGTTTGGTCACCTCGGAGCTGCGATTTGACACCGTTGGACTATTATTTGTGGGGTGCCGTCAAAGATAAGTGTTACGCCAACAAGTCAGAGACAATTGACGCTTTAAAGGACAATATTCGTGAAACCATTGGTGAAATACAGCTGCACACAATCGATAATGTGCTTAAAAATTGGACCGATCGTGTAGGCTACTGCATGGCCAGCCGAGGCAGCCATTTGAATGAAATTATTTTCCATTATTAACCGGAAGGATTGTACTTTCAAATAAAAAAAGAAATTTGAGAAAATATTCCGTAGTTTTTTTTTACAGCATTTTCAAAAAAAAAAAAGTTATTTGGCGGACCCTTTATATAACTTTAATGCTAACCCCTGTTCTACTAAATTTGTTTGTGTGTATTCAAATATATTTTTTAAGATGGTAGGTAATTCTAAAGACTAGTATGCCCATTGTAAATTTTAGTAAACCAGTAAGAAATCATTTTATTTATGAATAGGAAGAAAAAATCCAGTTGTACTCATAACCAGGGCAGCGACTTTCATGCACTAAAAAAACCAAAATATGCTCTTAAAATGTGCAGTAAAAATTCAAAATATGCGCTTAAAATAAGCACGTAAACCGAAATATGCACCAGCAAATGACATATAGATAGCAATATGCCAAAAAAATTTACTTTTTCATTTTCAAGCTATGAAAGCCGAATGATTTTTAATGCTTCGGGCTAATTAGAGTGTCCCTCACTTGTACTAAAACGGAAATTTAGGGTGGCCTTTAAAACTTGGATTTTTTACAAAATCAATGTTTTTATTTGTTGGATAGTTAGTTTGGATAGTAATCTTCCATTTTCGGATATTGTTGCAATAATACACTGAGAAAAAAAAATGGCAACAACAAAACTTGGAAGTAAGAAAATACTACTGCTAACATTTAATGCGATACAAATTGGGCTGAATATTATGTCTTGTCATTCAACACAGTTGTTAATGACTTAAAAATCTAAAATTCTGCGGTGGTGTGTGAAGATCGCATTTTTCGTTTACAAGAAAATTTGGAAAATGTTAAAAAAAAAGCGAAAAAATTTAAAAAAATTCGTTCTTTTCACCTTTATTCACATATAACTTTTGAAGTAGGAATGTAATCTTCAAGCACAACTGCAGAATTTTAGATATTATAGTCATCAACAACTATGTTGACTTTCAAGGCAAAATATTCAGCCCAATGTGTGCCGTATAAAAAACAATAAAGCCTATTTTCGGCAAATGTTATTCATTCATTGTAGTACGTACAAAACTTCATGTAAGTACGTACAAAACTTTAATGATGAATTTAAGTTACATACATATTTTAATATAAATTTGAAACTATTTCATTATCTTATAGATCTATTCTTTCTCATTCGGTTATTTTTCAACCAACCGTTTTTCAAAATTTTTTTGTTGGAAAGGTATTAAATTTTCCTTTCTAATTGCTGAATATAGTTAGTACAAATTATTACCGCTAGATGGCGCAAAAGTGCCTCAAAACACCCTGTATTTGAAAATATTATGAGTTCATATGTTCAGCAAAAATACTCGCCAAATAATTTTGTACAACGTTACCAAACATCATTTGGTCGAATTCTGGAAATTTAAAGGTCAAAATTTTGATTTTCTTTAATAACTTTAAAATAACGGTAATTTTGTAAATAACAGAATTATGAAAAAGTCACAGAACAAAAGTTGCTGCTAAAGCCCTAAAGAACCATCTTCAACAATAAAAAAGTGCTTTTTTCGCAAAAAGTCGATTTTGGCATATTGCTACATATAGATAATATCCCAGCAAAAAATTTTCAAAAAGGTAATCGGTTTTGTAATCAGGAATTTTGGTTAGAATGCCTTCCCAACCTGATTACCAACCTGATTCTTTTAACAGGGCGTGAGACTAAAAAGAATTGATTCTTTAGATATTTTTCTTTACAAGAAACAGTTACCTTATTTTTTCAGAACTACTTCGTCTGTTAAAAAAGGAGTTCTTTTATTAAAATTGTAAGTATTTTTTTTAAGAAGCACTTCTTTTATTACAAATTAAGTATTTTTGGCTAAAATATTAATGAGCATTTTTTTAATTATAATAATTTCTTATTTCTTATTGGGTAACTAGTTCTAAAAAGAGTTTTTATAACAAAATGGTAATTGGTTACAAATTGAACTAAAATTATCACAAATATAAGTTACAAATAGTTTGTTAGTTCGTAAAAGAACTAATTATATTTAAAAAACCATTATGTGTTCGCTTTTTTAATTTAAGAATTGGTTACACAACTGTTTCCTTTTTTAACTGACTCATTGCAATGTGTTTGGTAATGCAGTTCAGAAATTTGGCAATCAGAAACGTAAGCGATTATATGGCAATGCCTTGTTTTGGTAATGTGTTTTTTTTTTCCTGGGATGTTAAGGGCTACAAATGATTTCATTTGTTTATTTTAAATTAAATCTTAATACACAAAAATAATCAATTAAATTGAAAATATGCAAAAAAAAAAAAATGCCAAAATATGCGTTAAAACATGCATTTATAGCAAAATATGCAAAAATATGCAAAAACAAAACGATGCCATTTTGTTTGCAAATACTTTGAATCGGAAAAGTGTTTGGTCAAAATCGATTTCGGGTTACTGGCTACAAATATGTATTTGCATGAAAGTCGCTGTCCTGCTCATAACCATAAGTAATTCTCAAAGTAGGTAAATATAACATGACCTCTACCAAAAACTAGAACTAAATAAAACTCTAAAATATACAGGCTGGCAAATAAACAAAACTCAGCTGGGAGTACGAAGACAGTAGTACCGAACAATATAAACCCTTCACCAAAAGTGATATGGTTCTTAATAATTGCTATTGATTTGTTTGAAAGTCTTTAAATATATTCAATTAAAAGCATAAGTCCTTTAATATATCCAATTAAAATATTAATTGCATTTAATTCAAATCACTTAAATTGTAGTATTAATCAAATGAAAGCAAGTAAAAATTTAAATTAAACTCAATTAATCGTTTAATTGTATCAACTACACTTTTAATTTGATCAATAAATCTTTTAACTATATTAGTTAATCGTTAAATTGCATTAGTTAATCGTTTAAATGTATCAGTTAACATTTTAATTGTATCAATTAATCATTTAATTGTACCAATTAAACTTTTGATTTAAAAATAAAACAAAAATGTGACCTCGAAAATCCAAAATTTTATATTATGTGCTCTTGATCTCAAACTTAATACACTTTCCCACATAGCATAGGGTAAATGAAAAATTGATAAACTGTCTTAACTGTTGGACTTTGTCTAAAAAAGAAAAAAAAATCAACTTTATCTAAAACAGAAACCCCAGTATGGAGCAATAAAGGCAACACGCCAAACAAACACATTAAATATTGGAAGTAAAAAAAAATATTTAGCCTAAAGAGCAACAAGTACAGTCATGTCATTCCTTTTTTATTTCTTTGCTATTTTTACTCGTATTATTATTTTCCTTTTGTATTTGTTGCCAACAGCTATAATAGGATATGTCATCGCATGTGTGTATAACGGGCGACAAGTATTGCCAAAGCAATGCCAAATGGTCACATGATGACGATGTTCATCATCATTACCAGGGCAGCGAATATCATGCAAATGGAAGTTTCTAGTCAAAAGTCCAAAATCGATGTTGACAAAATATTTTTCTGCATCAAAGAATTTACAACAGAATGGCATCTCTTTTTTGTTACAGGGTTTTGCATATTTTGTTTTAAATAAATGCATATAAAGGTATTTTTTATTGCATATTTTTTTCATATATTGCTAATAATTGCATTTTTGAGCATATTTTGTAAAAACAAAAATTGAGAATTAATTAAAAAAAAAAATATGAAAGAATTTGTAAAGCTTAACACTTCACCAAACTAAAATTTGTAAAACTTTTACCCAACGCGCTTGAGTAATAAATACGATTTTTAAAAATTGTCAAATTTTATGTGCATATTTTTTAGCTTTTTATGGCACATTTTTGGTGCATATTTTTTTGGGTTTTATTACATATCTCTAAGTAAGTGCATATTTTAAGCGCTAATTTAGCATTTTATTCGGCAAATTTGCGCTTTTTAGTGCATAAAGTCGCTGCCCTGATCATCATCACGATTGACGATGATGTATAAAGACTATCTCAATAGACTTGTGCTGCTATTACTGAAAATATAGCCAACAATAAGAAAACAAAGTTCTATAATAACCATAAAGGAGTATGAGCTCTAGTACAATATACTCATCTCATATGGTTGCAATGATATACAAAATTCGTGATGAAGATCTCTTACAAGTCTGAGAGGACTATAGCGTTAGAAATCCACAATTGAAAGATTAAATAATTAGTCATGGATAAGTTTTTCAGAATATAGTTCTTTAAGGGATTTTTGGTAGATTTCGAAAAACACTATTGAATGATATTTTACGTAGACTTTGGTATCTTTAGAACTTCTTTTGATAAAATATTTATTTAAAAAAATTCTCAAAAAAATATTAGAAAAAGGTTGTTCAAAAAAGTGGGTTTTAAACATGGACCGATTTTAACCATGGTCGCACTGGCGGATAAAAAGTGGGGTTATTTTTGTTTTTAAAAATTCAAGTTTCTTTTAAAGAAATTCAAATATTAAATATCAAATTAAAGGTATTAAAAAAGCCTATCCGGTTGTATACTAGACATGCTCATTAACTACACAGAGAGAATTCCTTGGACGAGTTTTAATGAAATTCTTTCACTACACTAATGAAGTTTTCTTCACAATGTCAATGAAAAATTGCTTAAACTTCATGAAAAAGCATCATAGTTTTAATGAAACTAATTTTTGTGAAATGTTTTCATTATTCGTATGAAACTTTTAATAAATAATATGAAATTTTTCATTAAATTTTATGAAAAACTGCATTAATTTAATTAAAAGTTTCAATGTACGAGTTCCACTAACAATTCATAGATATAATGGAAAAAATGCATTGATTTCATACAGACAATTCTCTCAGTGTACATAACAAAATACAGCAAATTAGTAAACATTAGATTAGAACTTCTAACAAAACTATAAAAAAAATAAAAGTTTTAAATTTATATGGTAAAATTAAAAAATTGTTGGGAGAAAATTAAAAATAAAAAAAAATAGTACAGTGAAACCTCTACTAACGGACACCTCCCGCAGGTGGTCACCTCTGCTAAACGGACATTTGTTTTTGTCTCTTTGTTTTGCAAGTGTTTTTAGAAGAAACTACACTCTGCTAGACGGACACTCCCATGGCCGGACGCTGACACCTTTTTTGTGTAAAACACCTCCAGTACACGGACAAAAATTTTAAAGAAACACAAAAATAAACTTGCAAAACACACATTTATGTATATGTACAACAATAATCCACAAGTGCGTTACAAAAATTAATTTGTGGGTTTCCCCTTTTTTATATCATTGATTGTGTGTTGCATAGTTTTATTTTATCTTTTTTAAACGTGCCGAAAGTGGTCTTTTTTTTGAGCACTTCCAACAAAAACATTGGCTCTTAAATCAGAAAAGTGTACCGGAGGTAAAATATCAAAAGAAAGACAAACAATCTTGTTTTGTGTAAACATGGTTGGAGAGAAAGAAACTATGTTAGTTATTGGTAAAGCTGCGCGACCACGTGCATTTAAAAACATTTCTATTGCCGAATTACCACTTGATTGGAAATCCAATAAAAAGGCATGGATGACAAGAGAGATAATGACCGAGTGGTTGCATCAATTGGATAAAAAAATGAGATCTTGGAATAGAAAAATTATTTTTTGTTTTAGACAATGTTGCATCTCCTCCTAAGGACCTGTCACTAACCAATATTAAAGTAACTTTTTTGCCAGCAAATACAACTTCGGTTTGTCATCCTCTGGACCAAGACATAATTCAAAGTTTTAAAGTTAACTACAAAAGCATGATTTTGAATAACGTAGTCTCAAAAATGAGCACGGCTAAATCGGTATCAGAAGAATATCAACGCGTCAAAGAATATCAAAGCCGGATTCATGTATCGGAACCAAACTGTCGACGAATTTGATCCAGAAGATGATGTGCCATTAGCAACTCTATTGAATTTTCAAAGAATTTCAGAAGCTAACGTGGGTAGTTTTAAAGAATTTTTAAATATCGATAACATTGCTTACACTGAAAATGACGATATTGAAATAAACTTCGATAATACAAATCCTCCAGAAATAATATCAAGTGATTCAGAAGAGGATGTTGTAGAGGAAGAGAACGATAAAATAAAATCGTTCGATGAAGCCCTAACACAGATAGCACGTTTGAAAAAATTCGCTTTAAATGATTTTGTGGTATACGAAAAATTAAATAATTTGGAAAACCATTTTGAGGAAATGTACAAAAAATGGAGACACACGAACTATAAGCAGGCTACAATTCGCCAGTTCTTTTTTAAAACCACATAATTTTATAGTTTACTGTTTTTTTCTTGAAAAAGATCTCATTTTGCTTTTTTATAGATTACAGTGAAGTTATTTTTTATCTCTAAGCAAGATCTCATTTTGTTTTTCTTATATATTTATATAAATTTTGTTTTTTTTTTTTAAGTTTGTCGTTAAGTTATTTTTTTAGCTGAAAAGAAGATCTCATTTTGCTTATTTTTTATTTATCTTTATATAAATGGGTATGTATGAATCTTAAAACTGAAATGAATTTTAGAAATAAATAAGCATATGTACATACTGAAGTTGTAAGCGTTTGAATTTGTTTCACTAACATACATTCATAATAGCGTATTTAATAGCAGACAAATCCTGACCATTTTAACTCAACTATCCCGTGGGCGGACACCTCCCGTTAACGGACAAAACTACTGTAACGGTCGGTGTCCGCCCACGGGAGATTTCACTGTATTTTAAAATATTAATACTTCTTTAAAATTTCCGGATAAAAAAAAGTTTTTTTTTTTCAAAATATACCTATAGTGTAAAATTTTTTTGAGAGAAAAAATATTTTAAAATATTAAAAAAAGTATATACTATGTATGGTAACATTTAAAAATTTTTGGGAAAAAAAAATAAAAAAAAAAAATAATAATATTTTAAAAATTCTTTAAAATTTTCGGATTTGAAAATTTTATTTTAAGAAAAAATAATTTTTGCAAAATTCTTTATGCCCTTTACAGGAATAGCCTCAATTTTATATTTTTTATAAGCTACTTTTAAAAACTTTATGTTAAATCGCTTAAACTCAAAACCTAAAAATTTCATTCTTAAATTAGTCCATGCAGTTTTGGTACTTACCGTAGTATCGCCAATATATGTATAAAATATTTTACAGCATTTGGTAGCACTTTTATAAGTGCGTCATTAATTTTAGCAGTTTGTGCATTAAATACTAATATTCTTTGCATCTTGTTTGCAGGTAGTCTATTCCAGACATTCGCATAATACATTTGAGCATGATTTCGAAAGCATCTTTGCTTATGCGTAGAGGTGTTTAAGGAATTTTGATATGTTACAACATGTGTAGAGACTATAAAATAGAAGAAAATAAAGTTTTAATTTAATAAATTAATTACAACAATTAGTTATACAAAAGAGTTAAAGAATTTAGCTACACACTATAAGTAGATTGCAAGTAAAAAAAAACTTAGCAAACATTTATAAACCAATTTTAAAATTAATCGATTCATTAACTATAGAGATTTAATGTATGCAAACGTAGACAATGATGTAAAACGATTTAAATTTGTGATTTTAGATCAGTGATATATAATCAATTAAAAAATTAATGAATAAAAATCATTTAAAAGTCAGAAATTTTGGTTTTAGTATTTTTTTTTAACTCATTAAGAACATGTCAAAGATTCGCTGTACATTTTACAATTAAACTTTTCAGATATATAAAATATATAGAAAAATGCTTAACTAAACCAACTTTGAATTTTTTACCTTAAAGCGCCCTCTAGATAAAATAATAGTAACCAAATTTGAAACTTTTACTGAAAATGCCCCCAAGACAATTAAAGATAATTAAAACATTTTAATTTTGTATAATTAAATGGATAAATGTTCGAAAATATATGAAATTTTTATTTTTAAGTTAAACTATTTTTTAAATTTTGTTGAAAAATATCGCAATTTTTGACGTTTTTTTAAATTGTCTTATAGCAACCATATAATTTTAATTTTTGTAAGTGTACCCAGCCAGAAATTGCCAATGGTCTGAAAAAGCAAGCACTGGCAGAGCACTGTTTGCCAATGGTCCAACAAATAAAGTGCTGGCAAAGCACTGATTTAGAACGCTCTGCCAACGTTAGTAAAAAGTGCTTTGCCAGTACTTAATTAACAAAATTTACAACAGTAAAAATAATAAAAGCACTGGCACAGCCCTGGCTTAGAACGCTCGGCCAACGTTCTTAAAAGTGCTTTGCCAGTACTTGATTTACAAAATTTACAACCGTAAAAATAAAAAAGCACTGGCACAGCACTGGCTTAGAACGCACTGGCAAAAAGTACATTGCCAGTACTTAGTGACAAAATTTACAACCGTTAACATAATAAAAGCAATGGCACAGCCCTTGTTCACAACGCTTTCCCAAGGCTGGCCAAAAGTGCTTTACCGGTGCTCGATTTACTAAATTTACAACCGTTAATAAAAACGAAATTTAATGCATGTACTTGTTTTTAAATAAGTTAGCAGGTTTTAATAAAAATAACAAATTAATAATTTTAAAAGAAAATCTTTTTTTATAAATTTCAATTGTCTCTATGAAAAATTACAAATGATTTTTTTAATTGAATTTAATTTAAATTTATATAGCAGAAATTGAATTTGTATGTTTATTTTTTGAAATAATTTTATTATTTTAAATAATAAAAACAAAATTTTATAAAAAATTATAATAAGTACACTGTTTTTTTTTATTAATTTATTATTTACTTTATTAGTTGTTTTACCAATGCTTTGCCAACGTTTTAAAGTTATGATTTTGGTACTGGCGAAGCACTCATTGCCAGTGCTTTGCCAACGTTTTAAAAAAGAAACGGCCAAGCCCTGCCCGGTGTTATCATTTTGGGGTTGGCAAAGCACTTATTTTATCATTAAAAAAGCACTTTATTAGTTGTTCTCCCAATGAATTGCCAACGTTTTAAAATTGTGGTTTTGGTACTGGCACAGCGCTCATTGCCAGTGCTTTGCCAACGTTTTAAAAAAGAAAGAGCCAAGCCCTGCCCGGTGTTATCATTTTGGGTTGGCAAAGCACTTATTTTATCATTAAAAAATCACTTTATTGGTTGTTATACCAATGCTTTGCCAACGTTTTAAAATTATGGTTTTGGTACTGGCAAAGTGCTCATTGCCAGTGCTTTGCCAACGTTTAAAAAAAGGAACGGCCAAGCCCTGCCGGTGTTATCATTTTGGGGTTGGCAAAGCACTTAAATCTTCAGAAATCCAACGCTCTGCCAACGCTCATACCACCGTTAAAAGCACTGCGCCAATGCTTTGCCGTTCGTATTTTTCTGGCTGGGTAGTTGTATATCAATAAAAACTAGCAATTATTTATGATTTGAGTAAAGACGAAAAAAAGTTGGCATATTTTTCCTTTATGCATTAAAAATATCATTGTCCGATCAGTCAGATTTTAAAATTTATTACTACTCTCACCAGCAGCTTTGTGTTAAAATGTTGGTTCTAAAATTGTGATTGAAAACGTGCTAACACTACTAAAATCTTCATTAGCAAAGCAATAAAATGTATGTACTGTTTTCCAAGAAAAATTTCTAGGAGTTCTCACATTTTCACTCGCAACTTTTAAGCAACAGGGCACATTTTAACAATTTTAAACACAAAGCTGCTTAAAAGATTAACAAATTAATTTTGATAAAAAAAATATTGCCCATAAAATCTGAAAAATCGCGATTTATTGGGGTCCTGAAAACCACAATTTTAAAATTCAAATAATGAAACCGGCTAGCACCACTGCATTCAGCGTACACAAATTTGGTTAACCCGCCGAGTTAAAGCGTTTTTTATAGAGTAGATAAGAAAGACA
Source organism: Delia radicum (assembly GCA_021234595.1). Taxonomy (NCBI): domain Eukaryota; kingdom Metazoa; phylum Arthropoda; class Insecta; order Diptera; family Anthomyiidae; genus Delia; species Delia radicum. The sequence goes on along the minus strand of CM037853.1, from coordinate 230,268,691 downwards.
TTTAGCTTTCATTTAAGATATCGACCATAAAAATCGACTTGCAACAACAATATTTTATATTTTTTTTTTTTTTTTGGCTTTAACTTTCACACCTCATGAAACTGTCAGATTTTTTACACAAGTTTTCAGATATTAGAGGAGAAAAATGGCTGTAAAAAATGGGATATATACCAAAAGTAAAATTTCTAAGCTATGTAACTAGATATTTTTTTTAGACTTTTGAAGCTAAATAGTTATACTCCAAAAAGTGGAGCACATTTAAAATATTTGGATATTATAAAAAAAAATTATACCAAAAAAAAAAAAAACTGAGTAATATCCAAATTCAAGTTTTAATTCACCCTATTTGCAGTAAAATAGATGATGCAGAGATTTGAATTTTTGGCTCCTGAGGTTCTTAAGTATACTCTTTTATATGAGCTATATAGTTTCTAAATCTGAGCTAGTGAACAAATGGACTTTTGGCCGCCTTCTCCAAATATGTTAAAAAGTACGCCGGGAGCCCCGCTTGTTAGAAAAAAGTTCCTGTTTCGAGTACAGTGTTGTTTATCTACTCTGGATAACAATTTTCTACTATTTTTTATTTACGATGTTGAATTATTTTAGGGGTTTTCAAACACTTAAGTATCTTTATCCAGAAAAAAATTATAGTTGGTTGAAAACTGATCAGTTAGTCTATAAAAAGTTAATTAATCCAATTAAAAATTCTGTTGAAAGTCATAGTTAATTAATTATTTTATTGATTCAATTAAAATAAAAAGTATCCAAATTAAAGATTAATCTTTTTTTCAAATAAATTTAAGAATTTATTAAAGATTTTGCATAGGAGGAATTAAAAAATTATATATTTTTTGTGTGCAAGGATAAATTTTAAGTCTACAAGGATAATAAGGTGTGCGTTCGAAAAAATGTTAACACAGTAAAAATTAATAAATAGTTTAACACAAAATGTATTTACCATAAACCTTTTTTATAGATTATTTGTTAGGACAATATCCTAATAAAGAAATATAGAGTATGGCCTCGAACTTGAATAATTTTTATTTTCATTGCACAATTAAAGGTTGAGAAAAACATAATTTTTATTTTTTAATAAAAATTATATCAAACTTGTATAAAAGACAAAGTACAGTCTAGTTTACTCCCCCTGTTTTGTTTATAAATGAAACAAAAAATAAAAAGGAGGAAAAAAACAAAAAACTTGTATTGAATATCCACCAGAGGTGGACCATGCACATAACAAACAAGTTTTCAATTTATTTTTTGATCAATGGTTATAATCTTTAACTTAAAGCTCATATATTAGTTCTCATGTAGTGAGTAAACTAGTTTATATGAATGTTTGATGTTTGGCATGGGATTGTTTTAATTTAATATTTTTTTGCGACTTTAAATTGAAAAATTTATATTTTTAATGTTGCTTCTGATAGATTTTAACACATTTTTGTTATAGTTTGAGCAACATTTTTTTAAATTTAGCTTTAGTTTTCCCTTAAAATGTCCCGTGTTCTGTCTGTAGGTACAAGGTGTTAACAGAGGGTGAGAGCATTGCATAACCATTGATGGGAGGAACTTTTTAGGGAATATTTTTATCATGACGACCTCATTTTCTTCCAGATTTTCTCTCAATGGTCAAGTCTCCCTTAAACCGCTGAATTACTTTTGAAACAGTGTGACGACTAACTTTTGATTCCTTCGCTAATTTTGTTGAAAATATTTAATTATTTTCAAACGACCTTTTTTAGATCACTCCCTTTTGTGAAAAATAGAGGAGGCAAATTTTAGATTGCCATTAATTTATTTACTGATATGTTTTTAAAAGTTACTATAATCATACAAATTTTTTATAATAATAAAAGTTATAAGGGAAAACACATGTTAAAATTTTTTCTTAAATGCTCAAGACAATTTCTTTTCTAAAAACCGCTGAAATAAATACAAAAAATAATTGCCTGAAAGGGTTAAAATGATACATGGTTAAATTTTTGTTATTAATTTTTAATAAATCATTAATAATGCTTAAAAAATGTTATCTCTATACACAATTTGAGTGTATTTGAGGCTTTTTAATGATATTTTATTTAAACAATCATAAACATACACTGAGAAAAAAGTTATGTTGCAACAATCAAATTTGCTGCCAATGGTTTGATTTGATAAGTCATATTTTTCGATTGGGACAGTAGAAATTTTAAAAAATCACAACCCAAAATTTATTTGGGACAAAGAATGTATTTTAGCTGTGTACACTGATAGAATTTTATTTCATAGTAGGTTAGGTCGAAAAGAGGATTCGGAGAAGGGAAATACTTCCCTAAATCGACTCAAGTCCCTGAGGACTTACACTTAAGCCAGAATTTCGGCTTGTTGTGCGCTCTAAACAATCGGTTCTATGTCACCTTTCTACCCCAGGAACTCCGTCGCACTGACGAAACTCCTCAACTTCTTCCATCCTATGCCCTTAAGATCCCCCAATGTGGATATTGGGTCACTGGATAGTATTTCGACCCGGATCCCGGCAAATGCCGGGCAATCCCAGAGATAGTGTTCCAAGGTCCCCTCGTCCCTCCCCACAGGCCCTGCACACTTCCGAGTCCGCCCTGCCAATACGGTGGAGATGGGCCCTAAGTGTCGAGTGTCCTGAGAGGATTTCCATCAAAAGACTCAGTTCCTTCCCACTGAGATTCAGAATTTCCCTCGTCTTGTCCTTGTCCGGGTTGCCCCAGAGAATATTTGTAGTCCTGCCAACACCCGCATTTTCCCAGATGGTCCTATGCATCTGACACCATGCATAGGACCATCTGGGACACCATGCATAGGTCCATCAGCTCCGCCTTGAGAGCTCGAAAAGGTTTAGCGTTCCCCAAAGTGACTAATTCCAGGGTATGTATTAATTTCATAGTATGTATTAATGAATAGATTTCATTAAAACGGATTCATTGATTTAATGAATAATTTCATTAACTGAATGAAAATGAATAAATATTGTAAATTGTGAGTTAAATAGGTGATATTTGCGATTAACACTAAAATGGCACGAAGAATGTTGATGAAGACCGTAGTGGGTCAGAAAATGCATTCCATTCATGCTAGTGTTTAATAACTTTTTCTGTGTTTTTTTCTAATAGTCAAAGTAAATTATCATATAAAAATTATAATTTTTCTGTTAATTTAGAGAAAAATTTGTCGTGATCTAAAACCGAACAAATAAAATCTCACACATAAATTTATAGATCAACGATAAAATTCACTACTAATTAATAATTTCATAAAAGAGATTCATTAAATCTCTAAAAATTTGTCGAATTGTGACATAATTTTTTGTTGTTAAATAAAATTAAATCAAATCATTTAGTGTATTAATTGTTGACATGAAATAATTACAAAATCCCTGAAAAAAATTTCTGAAGTCGACGTAAAAAGCAGCAGATTTTTTTATTTTTGTTTTTCTAAATTAAAAGAAAACTTGTTTTTGGTTAAAATCTTTAAAAAGTGTATTAAAGAGAAATACATTTTTGTTTTGTAACAAAAAGTAATGAAAATATTTCATTCAAACTATGAATTTTATTCGTTAAACACGTGAAACTTTCATAAAGTTTATGCAACAATTAATGAAAAATAATTTCATGTACTTTATGAAATTTTCATTGGGTTAATGAAACCATTCATTTAAATTTATTTAATAAAACATGTTTCATTGATTCAGTGGAACATTTCTTCGGAGACCTTTTATGAAAAATTGCATAGTATTAATGAATGAATTCATTAATACTACACACAGATTTCTTTCAGTGTACAAAAAATAGGATTAAGCAAAAATAAAAATAAATTAAAAACGTTTAACATGAAACAAATTAATTACAATTTTATATCATTAATGGACAATACCAAATAATTTATATGGAATTAATATAAAAAAAGTAAATAAAAAAAATTTATAAATTAATTATATATTCATTGAATATAAATAAATATTTAAAAAAAATAAATTGCATTAATTTTAAATTATCACCAACAAAAATAAGTAATTAACACTTCCACATGACTCATTTTAATTTTTTATATTTTTTTTTTTTTTCTATACAATTGCATTTTAAAGTCTAGCAAAAACGTCGGAATGGGTTGTTCCTTTATTTGCATTCGCATCTTGTTTCAATTGAATAAACAAATAATACAAATACTAACTACGACGCGACGCGACGCAACCACGACCCACCTCAACACAAAAAAACACAACTTCTTTTCTTTTATGGCATTCAGCTAAAACATAAAAGAAAATGTTTTAAATAAACAAAAAAAAAAAAAAAAATATAATAAAAAATAAAGTAAACAATTCTGAGTCAACAGCATTTAAAAAAGCACTTGTACAAATAATAAAATGGTTTCCAAAAAAAAAATATTGTTTTCTTTTCAGATGCATCTAAATTTTACACCTAATGTGACGACTCAAAAAGGGAGTAAAATAAGGAGGGATACTTTAGTTAATAAGGGAACTATTAAATAAATTGATTCAAAGCCAGAAAATATTTTTGGTTGGTGTTCGGTATTACGGGAAATGTGACCTCAAAGTACTTGTCAATTGACCTCAAAGTACTTGTCTCATGACTGGTTAAAGCAGGACTTATCCATAACTCCTACAATTTACTATTGCTGTGGGTTAAGCGATTTCAATTATATTTTTATGTTTCATTTTAATTTGACCACAAATGCTTCAAATGAGTGTTCTACAATAAGTAACTACGATATTTGGATAGAAAAATAAATTTACGAAATTTTTCGCGTGCAGTAAACGGTTGGGAAGCGAGAAAGAGTTGAAATTAAAATTTCGTAAAATTTCAAAAAATAAATATTTTAAACACAATTTAAAAAAATCTTAAAAATACACACACAGAGAAAAGTTTTGCTGTTTGCCAACTGAAATTCGTTTCCTACGACTCAAATTCGGTTATTACGAATAAATATCGTTGTACTAACTGAATTTATAAGTTGTTACTAGTGTCCGACCGAACAGTTCGGCCAAAAACCTATATTTTGTCGGATTTTTGATATCTAGAGGCAATGATGAAAAATTTTAGTATTGGAAACATGTTTGTTGAGCCGATTTAACTCGATTTTGTGTATAAAATTTAAGAGAAAAGCCGAAGTTTAGCTATAAAGTTAAAAGTTCGGTCGCCGAACTATTTTCGATTTGGCCGAACTTTCTGAGGCCGAACAGTGAATTTATTGCTTAACTACAGAATTTTTTTCAAATCCATCAGTCCAATAAACATTTTTCCATCCGCCATTTTTTTAAAATACCGAATACAGACCAAATGCATTTTCTGGCCGAACTGTTCGTTCGGGCACTAATAATCATGTCGGCCTTTGTATTATGATATCAAACTTGTATTGCAAGGAATTGAAAATAGTCCATTTTTTTGTTTTATCCTTATAAATTGTATGCATCTTAAAAAATGTTATCATTGTGCATAAGCTAGACATTCGAGTGAACAAATGTTTGTATAAAATTGCAAATCTATTGAAAATGTCATGAAATACTTAGAAAAACACTTAAAATTTTAACTAATTTTCCACATGCTTCAAATACCAAATTAAAAATAAATGCTCTTGGGATAAAAAATATATTAAAATTACTACTGAAGAATTTGCAACTTTTTACAGAAAGTGTCTTTGTAATAGAATTAGGTACGTTGATTCTAAGTCTGCAAAATTTGTATACCCTCCACATATTGTGATGATATATATATTTTTTTTGTCATTCCGTTGTAATGCCAAAATATAGGTCTAAGACCCCTTATTTTATGTATATTCTTGATCCTTATTCAATCACTGCGCGGAAACACAATACTCATTTTTACACAAATTAATGTACATTTTCCCGAAAAGATTGATATTGAAAATGAGCAAAATCGATTCAACGGTTCAAAAGTTATGAGTGAAAATGTTAAGGTATCGTACCTCTTAATATTCTATATAAATTGGTGTATAATACACATTATATCAGAGGTGAATCATATTTGTTATTTCACCTGAAATTTTTTTCACCACAAAAATTTTTCTCCACCGCAAAATTAGTTTTTCACTTCAAAAAGGTTTTTTCACCACACAAACTTTTTTTACATCTTTAAAAGTGTTTCACCTCAAAAATAAGTTTTCACCTCTAACATATTTTTTTTTACACATTTACGTTATATACTATATTTTTAATATAAAAACTTTCTTTTTTTCTATATATTGCATGATATTTTCAATGGATTTGGAATTTTAATACAAAAATTAATTTAGTGGAATGTTTACTTTACGCATATTGATAAAATTTTAAATTGTTTTAGCATACATAATAAGGATAAAACTGAACATTCAAAATTTTTAACTTACTTACAATACCTGTATCCTGAATCAAAATAAAATTTGAAGCTTCTACCCATACATGGGAGTTGCATTACATCTTCGGACAGATATAGGTGGTATAAATAGTAAAGAGAACATCTAGAGCTCCTGATTCATCAATATTGATACAGATGACATTAGGTCATCCGTGTTGTTAACCGTCTATAGTGTTGACAACCATAATGTTGGTACGGTACGAGATGCTAAAGAGGGTTGCCAATAAACCCTTTAACGTCGAATAGCAGTGTTTCAGTAACAGTGTTAGTATGACATCCACAAGAACCCTCTTAACGAATCAAGCGCGAAAGAATATCTAATGGATAGTATGTGATACTTTTTCGTGCTCGGGCAATGGTTAATTCACCCAAAGGGCAACTTTATCAACCGGGTCATGCTTTATAAGAGTTGGAAAAGAGGAACTAGCATTATCCATTACTATTTTAACGAATGGCCAAAAGGTCTTCCTACACCGTAGAGCAGCAATAAATTTAGCTCATATACGCTGTTCGTGTAGAAGCTTTTCACGTCTAAGTACTTTGGCACATTCAGTTCTCGCCTGTTTGCGTAGCAGTTCAGTATTGCAGTTTATATTCACACGCCAATTACTGAATGCTTCCTCTCTGGATCTGACTGCATATCTGCATGTTTTGTTAAACCAACACTTATGTTAAGGCTTAGCAGAAATGAACTTAGAAGGAATAAAAAATTGATATATTCTGTCAAAGTTTTAACTTTGATTGCGTTTTGAGGCAAATACAATTCAAAACAAATTTCTTAATAAAATTTGTTCTATATATTTGCAAAGTTTGGTTGAAAATTTTCAGGCGGATTTACGACGTTTCCCTAATGAGTTAATGAACTACCTCTATTATAAAACCACGTCTGGTTCCGCTAATTTTGGAACCTATTAAAACACAACTTTTTAAATTTGTAATAAAATGTTTATTTTAAATAGCACCGATGAAATTTAATGATGAACCAATAATAATAATTTCGAAAATGAAAAACAACACCTAAAAATTAATTAACACTTAAAAATTAGCCAACTACCAAGCTTGTAGTTGGGATGGGGCAGCAAAGGCATAAGGGTGTTGCAATAAAGGAGAGGCAACAGTATAAGCAGCTGAAACTGGTTGTAGTCCAGCTGCAACATAAGCAGCGCTAGTGGGATGGACAAAACTAAAGGCTCCGGCAGGGAAATATGTTACAGTTTGAGGTGTTTCTACTTTCTTTTTTTCAGACTCCTTTTTGTTATCGGTTTCTATTTCAGAGGAAGCTTCTGCCGTTTTATCTTCTTCATCGTCATCTTTATCTTCACGATTATCGGTAAGACGGGCTGGTTTTTGAACAATAAAACGTTCAGCTTGAGGTTCTAAAAATTGCTGTTGGGGTGAAACATAGAATTGTTGAGGTTGTTGTTGTTGTTGCTGTTGCTGTTGCTGTAAACGGGCTGGTTGAGATTGTCTAAGACGAGCTGGAGCATTGTACAATAATTCTGGACGTTGAGGTTCTGCAAGATTATTCAAACCATTGGTTTTTTGAGGTGCAACATATAATTGTTGTGGTTGATATTGTTGTTGTAGGCGTGCTGATAAAAGTTGACGTAAGCGAGCTACTTGATTTTGACTTAAACGAGCTGGTGCTCCATAAGTCAAATCAGGACGTTGAGGTTCTGCTAAATTATCAAAGCCATTATTATTATTTTGTAGTTGATTAGTTTCAGATTGTTGAGGGAATCGAGATTGTTCTTGAGCTGGAGTGCCATATGTCAAATCAGGACTTTGAGTTTCGGCTAAGACAAAACCATTATTGTTTTGTGGTAGATTAGCCTGGGGTTGTTGATTAGTTACAGGGAATCGAGATTGTTCTTGAGGAAATCTAGATTGTTCTTGAGGAAATCTTGATTGTTCTTGAGGGTATTGCTGTGGTTCAGCTAAACTATCAATGCCATTATTATTCTGTGCTTGATTATTTTGAGGAAAGCGAGATTGTTCTCTTGATGGAGCTCCATAAGTCGACTGAGGTCTTTGAGTTTCTCCTAAACTATCAAAACCATTATTAGTCTGCTTATTATTTTGAGGTTGTTGATTAGCCAAGGGAAATAAGGGTTGTTCGCGTGGTAAATTAAATTGACGATGTGGACGATAACCCGAGGCTGCATATGGCTTGGGGCCCGATTCTAAGCGTTGTAAACGTGTACTTTGTATGCGACCGAAACGATTATAACCCAAGTGTGAAACATCGGCCCGTACTATTGTAACAAATAATCCACACGACAGGATAACGAATAAATAAGTAGCAGGTGCCATATTTTTTTCTTTCGTATATTTTGTTTATGATTGCTTACAACGTTTTGTAAAACTAATAATTTATATTAAAATTACTGCGATTTTATACCAAACTTTTAATTCAAAAGCTTTAACAAATAATAAAAAAGTTTATTTTGCATTTAACAACTGGCCAATAATTTAGAATTCAGGCTACGTTTGTGTATTTTAAACAGACTCGTAGACCAACTGCAACACTGTCGTCTAGTAGTTGGCATAGTCTACTCCACTAGCCAATTAGACCTTTATTTACATTATATTGACATTGACCTCCTAATTGTGTATTTTACGTTAGAGGGCGCTGGCATAAATTGCCAAAACATATTTTAATCAGTTTGAAAAAATCAAAATTTTGGTTTAAATTAAAAATTCCTAGAAAATTTTAATTTAAAATCTTAAAAAATGTAAAACTTGTTAAATCAATATTCTAAAATCGTTTTCAATTTTGTGTTTATGATCATTATTTTCTTTACTTGTTAAATTTTGTTTAATTCAAAAATATTTTTAGTTTTTTTTTTGGCTTTTAGCCATGTTATGAGATAATAACATTAAACAGTTGTTGATAATTCAATGTTTGTGAACAATTTATTAGTAAATTTAATAATTTCATGCACGTTTCACCTAATACTCATAAACTACATTTATTTTGTCACAATGGTTTCGTATGCTAAGTAGTAGTGTCAATTTGACTGATTCACCAACATTTCAATTAACCTGTTTCATTAATGCCAAATAAAAGGTATTATCGCTGAGAATTGAAATAAATTTTAAAATTTACATTTTAGGGTGGTAGGAGTAGTTAGTTTAGTTTATAAAGATTAATTGGAAAAGAAATCTTAATTGGTGCCCTACTGGAGAATTAAGGTTAAATAGAGTGAGCCATACAGATGCCTAATGATTAGATTGGTATCTATGAAAATGCAATAGCGTTAACCATTGTTTCTATGTAGTTTTTTTTTTTTAAGTTTTACTCAATATGTTGTGAAAAAGTAATTTTCAATTTCCATTTAGGATTCGATAATATGATAATATTTATATATAAAAATAAATCTGTTGAATTTACAAAATAATTTGCAAAAACCAGCAAATACATCTCCTAAGTATTAGTAGACAAAAAAAATCTTTAAAAAATGTGAAATTTTTAAAGTTTTAAAGCCTTAATTTTTTAGCAAAAAATTCTGTTGATTTTAGCAAAATAAACTGTTATTTGCATTCTACTTAAATTGTAGGTAAGTATAGCAAACATATTGTTAATATTATAGTTTTTGTTTGCTATTTTGAGTCTAAAAATATTTAGTAAAAGTTTTTTCTAATTTTACAGAGTAAAATGCTATTTTAAATTAACTAAAATTCACATCGAATATAACTTAAATTTAGCAAAGTTAACAGATTTATTTTTGCTGTTCTTATATTATTATTTACCAAAAAATCTGCTAAATGTAGCAGTTTTCTCTGCGAGGTAATTTTTAACTAATTTTTAGTAGCTTTTTCTGCTATTTTTACAGGTTTATTTCTATGAGTGTAGTTATACCTTTGATAATTTCTAACAGGGTGATTTTTCCAGTACTATTTTTTTTGTACCGTTGGCTATTTCTACCTGGGTACTTAATTTTGATGTTTTGTAAGGTGGAACGTTATGATTGTTTTAAAACTGTTCTACTATTTTTCTTAACCTTATAATTCAGGTTCATTTTAGAGTACATGCTCATAATAATTCAGGTCCATTTTAGAGTACATGCATTTATTATAAAACTTGTTTAGATAAGTCGCAACAAGAAAATGATCTATCGCAATTAACAATTTTTCTGCAAGGATCTTCCCAGCAAAGATGTTGCTGACTGGACTGACTTGGGTGTTTGTGCAGTTAAATCGATAAGTTTTATGGAAGTGTGTAAATACTCTAATGAAGCGAAAATTTTGTCCGTTTTGACCTATCGCGCTTAGATTTCGATACAAGTTTTTGAGATACTGGTCAATTTGAAAAAAGGACTCATTTACGCATTACCCTCAATTTTTTGTCTTTTTTCTAGAACAGCACAAAAATGTTGGCGTTAAAAAATTTTACAATAATGTTCTAACATTTATGTATGAATTAGTTAATTACAACGACGAGAATAATTGAATAATAAATACATCTACAGTATTAAAAATTAACAAGAAATTTATAAATAACTCAAAAATTAACCCATTAAGCAAAAAATATAATTTGCTAACAAACGTGTTATAACGTTGTAATACGATTTAAAATTGTTCCTAAAGGTTATCTAAAATAATGTAGTCAGTTATATCAAGGAGGCTATAAGTATAGGAGTCCCAATTCTGATCAAACCTAACATGGAATGAGAAAAGACAAAAGAAAGTGGACAAAAGTCAGAAAGTGTAGTAAATTGTGAGAAATAATAAATAATATAAAGAATGTAGTGTAAACACTGTGAAGTATGTAATGTAAATAGTGTAAACAATGTTAAGTAATGTAAATAATGTTAACAATGTTAAGAGTGTAATGTAAACAATGTAAATTTTCTTTTCATTATTTCAAGATTTTTTCGACTTTTTGTTCACACTTTTAATTTTTTTCAATGAAAAGTTTATTCTTATTAGTCTGTGCCACCACGACTGCTTGTTATCACTATTGCACTTTTTTGTAAAATGTTGTGTCTGGTGTTAGTAGTTCAATTCGACAAGAATTACCTCTCTTAAATATATAACCTTTTTGCCTTAAGGGGGGACATGACAATTTCCGTTTTTTTAAATCGACTTTTTTTATAATTTTGTATTTTAGTAAATATTCTTAAGATTGTAAGAAAAAAATTTCATGGAAAAATTCCTACGGGTTCAAAAGTTACAGCCGGATTAGTGATAGCGCATTTTTAATTTACGCGCTACCTACGTACGTTTTTTTCTTTGTTCACAAACTTTGAACGCGTTTATCTCGAAACCATGTTTTTCGTACTGGTTGCGGCACTAGCGGGTTCATTTTTTGTCGAATTTTGTTTTTTTTTTTTGTATTTTTTTAAACTTGATTCGCTATCGTATGACACGAGCTTTTTTTAAAATTTTTTTTCGATTTTTACGAATTTTTAAAGTCAATATTTTTTTTTTGAAAAAACACACTTTTAAATTTGGAACATCACCAAAAATTGAAAAAAATTTAAAAAAAAGCTCGTGTCATACGATAACCAATTTTGTTAAGATTTAAAAAAGTCATTTTTTTTCCAGATCGGACAATTTTTGCGACTCCCAGCGCTGCAACCACGAGACCCCGTGGTTTGCCGCCAGTTTGAAGCTCTATAAAACCATGTTGGAGTGAAAAATATATGTTTTTGAATTTTTTTCTTGTAATTTGTTCAATTCTCTACAATAATAAAAAAAAATTGGAAAAATGTTAGTTTTTGACTGAGTTATGAATTTTTAAAAAAAGTTCTGTTTTCTCTGCCGCGAATGTAATGTCCCCCCTTAACATGTAAACACTAATAAAAATCTCAAAGAAAGAAAACTGATGGCAAATATAGAAAGAAACATCATGTAGTATCTCAACAAGTTACGACTGTAATATGTATAACTTCAAATGCAATTAACTATAGCTACTCATTCGTACTACCAACAACATCAACTAACAATGACTACAATTCTTATTTTGATTGCTACTCATTTTACAATGATGGATGGATGGATGCATATTTTTTGTTCCTTTTTTCTTATAGAATATATTATGTTTGTTAGTTGTTTGCAGAGAATTGTTGCTTGTTTTGACCATATAATAAATTGGTATTAACCAACTTAACTTATATTTGAAGTAAATCGTCTTTATGTTTAACGAATCACTGAGTAATCAGGTTGTTTTTACAATTAGCCATTTTACAACCAACAATAAGAGATCAGGTTTTAAACTTTTTAATTTTTTTATTGTACATATTTAACAAAATAAATTTTAAACATCAAAAGTTAATAAACTTTTATGGTAATTATAATTTTTCATTATTTACACATGCCTAGGCATACTTTTAATACTCAATAATAAGTTCTTTTAAAGGTTATGGTTTAAGTCGTAGACTTGTCTAAATAGGCCAATGAGTGGGTATTACCAGGTAATTTTTTTGTTTACTTTTTAATACACTTTGTTAAGAACAGTGTGGCTGGTTAGTTGGTAGGCACATAAATGCAATGGAATTTATTTTTTAACTAATTATATAGTTGAAGGTATTTCATTGATTTCAATGTAATTTGGTTGAACATTAAGAACAAAATTTCTAATTATCTATTAAAATTTTTCATTTATTTTTATTATTTTGAGTACACGCATGGAACCAAATTAGTAAAAATATTAGCTAAAACTACTAAAAATTAATTAAAAATTACGTTGCAGAAAAACTGCTAAAATTAGCAGGTTTTTCTTTTTTTCTTTGCTAAATATTTGTAAGATAAGAATAGCAAAAATCAATCTGTTGAATCTATAAATATGTAGTTATTTTAGTTAGCAACGCTAGGTGATTATCCATTAGGCCGGGTCGATTTGTATGGAGGCAAAAAAATCGAAATAAGAAACTTTGCCGAAGGAACTATACCTCTAAAACGAATTCTGATGTCCCGACTTTAGACCCGTAGGGTCAAATTTTGAAAAATTCCACTTTGATATTTCAGAAAGTAGGAGGAATCTCTCCAAGATTATGGGAGATACTTCTTCTCCGGGAGACGCGCTAACAGATTAATGCATAAATCATCATTCTAGGGGTTAAAATTTAAGTTAAAAGAGGACCTTTTTAGCCGTGTTTTTTTTAGCAAAATGTACAAATCTCGGGATAGAGATATTTCAGAAAGTAGGAGGAGTCTTTCCAAGATTAGGGTCTCTATTTCTTCTCCGGAAGAAATAGGGTATAAATATATTCGATTGGGTTGGATTCGATTGGGGCACTCTAAATGGGTCAAAGTGGGATTTTTCAAAATTTCACCCTACGGGCCAAAAGTCGGGCCATCAGAATTCGTTTTGGAGGTAAGGTTCCTTCGGCAAAGTTTCTTATTTTGATCCCTAGAATACGATTTTCCTTGAACGTTGAGCGATTTTTAAATCGACCCGCCCTATTATCCATACTATTTATTTATTTTTTTTTAATAACAAAAAACTACTGTAAAACATGAATGTAAAATCATAAAACAGTCATTTGATGTGGTTTGGTTTTTTAAATGAACTACAAGGTTAGTAAAACATTTAATTTGTTCTACAAATGACTGATATTTACATTAAAAATAAAGGAACTGTATTACAACCCAAACAACTACATATTTTTAAAGCAGAAGTTCCCTGAGTGTAGTCCTCAACAAAACTAACTAACAAAAAGAGGACATAGTCCTTAATAAAACTAACCGACAAAAAGAGGACATAGTCCTTAACAAAACTAACTTATTTAAGCTATATTTTAGCTAATTAAAAGTAACAAATTAATCTGCTAAAATCAGCAAAACAAATTGCTAATTATTAGGAGACAAAAAAAATCAAAAAAATTTTAATTTTTAAAGTTTTTTTTTTAGATTTTTTTAATGTGAATAAAAGTTTGCTTTTCTAACATTAGCAATATGCAATGTTTAACAAAAATATCTGTTGATTTTAGCAAAATATAATGTTATTTGTATTTTACTAAATGTAAGCTAAATATTGATATTTGAGTTTTTTTTTGCTGTTTTTAGTCTACAAATATTAATTTGCTAATTTTACCCGAGTAACTTGCTATTTTCAATTAACTAAAATTCAACTCGAATAGGTTTATTTTTGCTATTCTTATTTTATTAATATTTTACAAAACCACCAGTTTTTTCTGCAACGTCGTCTTTAACTAATTTTTAGTGTGCGCCAAATAACAAATAAAAACAGTTTAGTTGAAACTAAACAAAAGAAGTGACAGTAATTTGTTTAGGAAAGCATTTGTAGTTATTTTAATTGCACTGCAGTTGTTTAACTAATATAAAATATTTCAGTATTTTTTGCAGTTGTTTTTTAAACAACCTACGAAAACTAAGGGAATGTTTCCTAATGTGGCATGTTTTCTAAAGTGAACATTTCGTTTTTTTTTCCTGTTGTTGAATGGACATCCAAAATTTTCAAAATGGCCCAAAAGATGGGGTAGGTCGATTTTACGTTTTTATTTTATATTTAAATTTGATCAAAATCTTAGTATGAAATACTTTCCTTATGGATTTATTTCAATATTCAGGCATGTTATAGAAAAGTATTTCAATCATTTTCTTTCGTTTTTTTAACAACAACCACAAAGAAATCGGTTCGAAAACGATAAATTTATGTACGATTTATTTTCTGTGACACCATAGATTATTTAAGTTTTTAGCTAGAAAATTAATTATTTTCAATTTTCAAAAATGTCATAAATAATGTCTACATATTATGAGACCATTCTGTATTGTTTAAAGTCTTAGCTAATACTATGTATGTAGACAGAAAAACTGTTTAAAAAAAGTTCTAGTTCTAAGAAAACTTGTTCATTTTCTTGGTACACTAAAGAAAAACGAAAATACATAATATTGTGTAAAGTAAAATAATCCGTATTTACAGGTTAAAGTTCAACACGAACATGATTTGCTTATGTTTCCGTAGTATGGGACATGATTGACAATGTTAAAAAGTAGCTTCAGGTGAAAGATAGTATAGAGTGAAAACATGTCAATTCAATCACCATTCGGTTCGACCATTTCCGATTTAGAAAATATTTGGTATAACTGTCATACTCGACAAGAAATCGACGAAACATAAATTTCCGGTTGCGGACACTTTCGGTTTTCGAAATATGACGTCATGAAGATTGCAAAACAACGTTAAAAATTTACTAAAGTATCCTTACAAATTGGACTATCATTTAAATTATACAAGATACAAAATTCATTGTGGTCTTATTTTTTAAGTTAAAGTGTGCTCTTTAAAATGATGTGCATATCGATTTTTTTTTTACTTAAAAAATAAGATCAACACGAATTTTGTATCTGGTATAATTTAAAAGTTATAGTCCAATTTTTAAGGATATTTTAGTCAATCTTTAACGTTGTTTTGCAATGTTCATGACTTCATATTTCTGAAGCCGAAAGGGTTCGGAACCTAAAATTTATGTTTCGTCGAATTCTTATCAAGTGTGACAGTTATGGTGAATTTCATTGAAATCGGAGGTGGTCGATTTGAAAATTTCATATTTTTAATTGAGTTGACATGTTTTTACTCTAAAGCAACTTGTTAAACAAAAATATTTAAAGATATTTTAAGAACAAGAATGCTTAGTATATATAACAAATCATATAAAATGTAGGTTCGTTGGTTGTTTGGATGGATGGTTTGTTGGTAGGATAGATGTAGATTTGTAGTTTCTGTTTCCACTTAACAGTAAAAATGAAAGGATAATATTGAAAATACAATCTCTACAATAATGAAAAATAAGCAAACGTTGAGAAAATTAAAAGAAAACATAGAAATAAAATGTATAAAAAATATCATAATTAAAAGATTTATAAAAAAAGAAATAAAATATTTAATATTAAATAGAAAAATAGAAAAATATTAACAATTCTAATCAATTACCTACAAGATTTGAGCACTTGAATCAATAGTTTATCTTATATGAAGCATGATTAATTTATTAACTTGCCAGTCCACATAGCATGTAATAATTATTATACCATCAGATGTTAGACAAATTATTGCGCATGCGTGACAGTGTTTAAAAAATGTTTATATGTGCCAAAACAAGTGCCAACTATAAATTACATTACAGTAACATTGCAATTGCAAATAAATGTAATTTAAAATCGTAGTTTTGAATTTCTCATAGTTATTACTTATAAACCGGGGATGAAAATTAAATAATTTGGTACTTAACAACAAAAATAAAATCAAGTTAATATTTTTAAGAAAAAAAGTTTTTAAAATAAAGATGTTTTCTTTACTTAACTTTTTTTGGCGCATGATAGAATTAATTTTTTCATTATTAATTCTATAATTTTTTAAAGAATGAGTGAAGAAAATTGAATTTATTGAAAGCTATAGACATTAGGGCGGGTCGATTTAAAAATCGCTCAACGTTCAAGGAAAATCGTATTCTAGGGATCAAAATAAGAAACTTTGCCGAAAGAACCATACCTCTAAAACGAATTCTGATGTCCCGAAAAAGCCCACTTTGATATTTCAGAAAGTAGAAGGAATCTCTCCAAGATTATGGGAGCTACTTCTTCTTCGGGAGACGCGCTAGGAGATTAATGCATAAATCATCATTCTAGGTAACCGTTAAGGGGTTAAAATATAAGTTGAAAGAGGGCCTTTTTAGCCGTGTTTTTATAGCAAAATGTACAAATCTCGGGATAGAGATATTTCAGAAAGTAGGAGGAGTCTTTCCAAGATTAGGGTCTCTATTTCTTCTCCGGAAGACGCTCTAGCAGATGAATGTAAAATTATATTCGATTGGGGCACTCTAAATGGGTCAAAGTGCGATTTTTCAAAATTTGAACCTACGGGTCAAAAGTCGGGACATCAGAATTCGTTTTAGAGGTATGGTTCCTTCGGCAAAGTTTCTTATTTTGATCCCTAGAATACGATTTTCCTTGAACGTTGAGCGATTTTTTTGCCTCCATACAAATCGACCCGGCCTAATAGACATAGTGTTATCATGATATTACGATGAGGAAAGTTTAAGTAATCTGAAGTATCTAAAACAGTAAAATATTTTTCCATATTCTACAGATTTCAAACAGAAAAACGTTATTGGAATTCAATAAGTTTTTATTAGAAACAATCTGAGTGTTTGTAAAAAAAAATAATTTTGCACCAACTGACTTAAAAAATTATTATTTCAAAAAATTATCTAAAACAAAAACCATTGGAAAACACTGATGGCATCTAGTTTAGCAAAAACTTCTTGTTATATTAAGTTTAATCTTAAATCGATCTACACCCGTTACAACAACCCATATTTCAAACTCCCAGCAATTAATTCAAAATGTGGGCGTGTCATTACTTACAAAACACTTGATTAAATCTATAACAGATTTTCTTTAAAATTAAAGTGTTCATCTAAGATGTCATAAAAAGCTATTGGCAAATAAACTAATAAATAATTTTTTTACGAGTCGATACATATGTACAGTAGTGGTCTCCAAATTAGCCAGCCCAGCATGAAATTTTCTGTCATATTAATATATTTTTAAAATAGTTTTTAATGTTTTTATTATTTTAATATATTGAATACAATGTACTTATTATTAGTGTCCGACCGAACAGTTCGGCCAAAAAACTATATTTTGTCGGTTTTTTGATATCTAGAGGCAATGATGACAAATTTTGGTATTGGAAACATGTTTGTTGAGCCGATTTAATTCGAGTTTGTGTATAAAATTTAAGAGAAAAGCCGAAGTTTAGCTATAAAGTTAAAAGTTCGGCCGTCGAACTATTTTCGATTTGGCCGAACTTTCTGAGGCCGAACAGTGAATTCATTGCTTAACTACAGACTTTTCTTCAAATTTGACACTCAAAATCCATCCGCCAAATAGTGCTTTAAAATACCGAATACAGACCAAATGCATTTTCTGTCCGAACTGTTCGGTCGGACACTACTTATTATACTACATCACTATCCCCCCCATTTATTTGTCAAAAATTTAAATTTTTCCTTTAAATAAAGAATTATTTTTTACCAACTTTGAGGACTCCTAGTGGGTAAGTGGGACCAGATTGAGATTTACTATCCTCCAGATTTGTGTTGCCCCAACCCTCCCTTACAAATTACCTTCGAACATATTTACTCTATATTTTACAATTATATGTGTCAAAAACGCTTGGGCAGGCATACTTGCCTATGGTCGTCAAAGGGTTAACATTTCATGGCAATTAACAGAAACATTGGCGGCATTATCTTTTATATATATTTCACCAACATAATTTTGTTTTTTAATATTTTAAATTGAGAACCGCTGTATGTACAAATACTGGTTGGCAACTACTAGTACATAGAAAGTAAATTAAACATCAATAAAAATACCTTAATTAAAAACTGAACATCCCATTTTCCAAAACAGATCTCCACTCAACTGACTACAAATAAATCAAGGATGGTAAATGAAACAAATATCAGTTGCTTTTAAGGTCCTTGAAAAATAACAGTTACGATTTTAATTTAAAATGTCGTTTAATCGTTTACGGTTTTTAGCGGTTGAGATATTTAATTTTGGTTAAGACCTTATAGGAATAACGGTTATAGTTATAATAACGACTTTCACAAAATAAGAGTTACGGTATTTGAACCAGTTACAGTTTTTTATCGGTTATAGTGTCTAGCTTGGATTTAAAGCCCATAAAGAAATAACAGTTACAATTTTTAAATCGGATATGATTTGAAATTTGAAACAGTATTTAATAGGTAACGTTTTTTTTTTGCGGTAACGGTGTTAATGTTTGCTTAAGCTCTAATAGAAGTAACTATTACGATATTAATATTGGTAACAGTTTCTAATTCAAAACGGTATTTAACCGTTTACGGGTTTTTAGCGGTTTGTGTTTTGAAAAATAACGGTTAAACCAACCGATTAAAAAACGGTTAAGTGTTTAAGTGTGTTTATTAACATTTATTATTGAAACTTATAATTTGAAGATTTTAATTTGAATCGAAATATAGTATTACAGTATTTTTTTAATTATGTTAACCATCCTTGAAATAAACTTATATTAAAATACCAGCACTTACAATAAAAAAGAATCTAATCATTTAATGATCAGGTTGTAAGCAACTCCTATAAATCCTACTTCTACATTCTACAAGGCCTAAGGGGGACAGAATTATTCCGTATGTGTTGCAAAGAAAGTTAAGTTTTCAATAAGCTAAAAGAAGAAGAATGCGTTTAACACAAAAGCTAATTGTAGTGATTAATAAAATATTTGCGGCAAGTGCTGACAACTAAACACGATTTGGCGGAATTTTTCAAAAAAAAAAAAAAAACTGTAGATGCCAGAACATATGAGTGCTGCCATATAAAATAAATAAAAATTTATTTTTTTGTTATACACTTACATTTAGGTTTAATATTGAAACCTAAGTAATAATGTAAAAAATAAAATGCAGGGTTGACAGATGTAAGAAATTTCATTTTACAACAAGATTGCGAGAAATGGCACACAATTTTAAAATCAAATTCTGTCCAGAACCTATACATAGACACTAGGCCGGGTCGATTTGTATGGAGGCAAAAAAATCGCTCAACGTTCAAGGAAAATCGTATTCTAGGGATCAAAATAAGAAACTTTGCCGAAGGAACCATACCTCTAAAACGAATTCTGATGTCCCGACTTTTGATCCGTAGGGTCAAATTTTGAAAAATCCATTTAGAGTGCCCCAATCGAATCTAACCCAATCGAATATAAAGTATGCATTCATCTGCTAGAGCGTCTTCCGGAGAAGAAATAGAGACCCTAATCTTGGAAAGATTCCTGCTACTTTCTGAAATATCTCAATCCCGAGATTTGTCCATTTTGCTATAAAAACACGGCTAAAAAGGCCCTCTTTCAACTTAAATTTTAACACCTTAACGGGCACCTAGAATGATGATTTATGCATTAATCTGCTAGCGCGTCTCCCGGAGAAGAAGTAGCTCCCATAATCTTGGTGAGATTCCTCCTACTTTCTGAAATATCAAAGTGGGCTTTTTCAAAATTTTACCCTACGTTTCAAAAGTCGGGACATCTTGTGACAATTTCAAGCTCAATACTGACAACAGAGAACAGAAGTAAGCGATAATCAGTTGAATCAACCCCCGCTCACAAAATCTATAATATTTATTTTATGAAAATTTTCATTGGTGTAAGGATTTTTTTAAAAACTTTCTGGGAATATATTTAAAAAAAATAATTGGTAGCATTGTGAGCTATTAAAATATCTTGTTACTTTACTTACAGAATACACATGTATGCAAACATTAGCCAGTTCAAATATTTTTCCAAGCCATAAAATCAAAAAAAATCTTTATGTTTAAAAAGATTTTAAAGTAGAAAATTAACGATATCTTAACATGTTACGCCAATAAAATTTGGTAATTACTATCTTTTGGCTTAATAATAAATTCCAGTAGCGAAGTGCTACCGAAAAAGTTCTATAGTTAAAATTCTATAATCATTGTAAGCAATGGCTAACATGTGCCAAGCCATAGATGGAATGCACTAACAAGGAGAATCTCCCGATGGGTTCTCCTCGATCTGAATGAGATTCGGATATGTTATAGAACAGAAAAAATAAGGGACACGTATTTGTTTTAGCGTTCCCATCTCATGTTTAGGGTTTAAAAAGTGGAGTAAAAAATTAGCAAATTTTTCATTTTTTCAGTATATTTCGAATTGTTTCAGAGAAATTTCACACAAATGAGGTACCAAATGAAAGCGCATAAACATAGAAAATTATATAGCTTTAGCAATTTCTCGTGCAACGTCAGGTTGAACAAATTTTAAATAGCTTTAGCAAAAATGTATGTATATGATATGTATGTATAATAAGTACGAGTACCTACTACGGCAACTTGTCAATACTATGCCACTTTATGGGTACTGGGTGTACTTGCCAAGTACTATAGTACTTGCTAAGTTCTTTGATACTTGCTAAGTTATTTGTTACTTGCTAAGTTCATTAGTAGTTGATAAACAACTACTAAAAAAAGATTTTGGGGAGGGAAGAATACTTTGGGGAGGGAAGTTATAGTATTTTTGATTCATTTTTCTAATCTCCCATTATCCCTCCCACTGGATCCGCGCCTGGCTAAGTACTAGGGTACTTTCTAAGTACTAGGGTACTTGCTAAGTACTAGGGTACTTGCTAAGTACTAGGGTACTTGCTAAGTACTTGGGTACTTGCTAAGTACTAGGGTACTTGCTAAGTACTAGTGTACTTGCTAAGAACTACGGGACTTCTTAAGTATTATGGGTACTGTATAAGTACTATGTTCTTTTTAAAAAGCTTACTAAAATTTTACTCAGCAAGTTTCCATAGTATTTAGGAAGTGCCTATAGTGCTTAGCACGTACAGCAGTAATTAGCAAGTACTCATAGTATTTAGAAAGTACTCATAGTATTTAGTTAGTACTCATATTACTTAGCAATTACTAATATTACCTTGACATGAGACAAGTAATTTAACACTCTCAATAACTTTTCCATAAAAGTTCAATACAATGTCTGCAAACAAGCTAGAAAATAAGTCAGAGATGGGCTCAAAATGTATTATTAAAATATTTTTTTTTTAAGTAACCTTCTTTCTGATTTAAAAATGGCTCAAAATAGATATTTTAAAATTAAACTTCTTTTGAAGTCTTTTTTGAATTATTCACACAATATATTTAAATTCAATTACTTGTATGCTTCAATTCTGAGCCATTTTTTGGATTCAATAATTTTCTTAACAAGTTTGTGCATTTATTTTATGATTCTTTTTAGAATGCTCACATTTTCGTCCAAAAAATTTTAAATTCAAAATAAATGTGTTTTTTAAACTTTTTTCGACTTATGGAATACGAACCCTCAAAAAAATATCCCAATTTTGCTAGATTGGTTGTTATTCAAAAAGTTGTTTTAATTGAATATATAGTTAAATTATACAGAACTATATTTTTTAACTTTTCTATCAGTTATTCAATAAACAAAATACACAAAAATACGGTCTTTCGGTATTAGTAATTCAGTCAAAATTTGCTATTGAAAGCAAACTTTTGTTAAATTATATTAAGTATAAAAATAATCACTTACAACATATGGGAAAACAGTGGACATTAGAGTGAGGTAAGTTTCTAAAAATAGAACTATTGTGTTGTTTGAGTTGTACTTCTGAAATTATATATGCAAGAACAAAAACACCGTGTATTGAATAAAACTAGTTTTAATCACAACAAAACTCGACCTGACGATAGATCAGTGGGCTAAAGCGCTCTGTCTAACGTGTAGTGCGAGTGCATGTGGCATTAGAAATCAGTTTATCTATACCAAGGTCAGTGATTTCACAGAAAATTTCATATAGACGCAATCGAACAAATAAAAACATAACAAATATTACATTATTCAAAAAAAAAACAGGGTCACTGACAAAGGTTCAATACCAGAAACTGCCCAGTCTGATTCAGAAAATTTAAAATTTACAATGTAGTTATGATTTTTAGAAAATACACCCATTCTTCTCTACCACGCTTTTCACAATTAAAATTAAATACAATTGCATATTAATTATAGTATTAATTGCAATTGTCTGAAAAAGACGTTAAAATTCAAACTCAACCAAAATTTCTATTGCTTTTACCGATTTTGTCAATTAATTTATTAACAATTGAAAATAAACCCAAAATATACATTTTTTTCTAACGAAAAGTAATTTTTCTTTCCTAAACTCATTTTTAATTAATTAAAGATTTTAAGAAAAATATATTTTAAGTGAACAAATTAAGTACAAATTTAAGTACCAGTACATTGTACCTGTATTTTCCCAGCAAAAACACACCTTAACAAATATTGAGTCTAGTAATCTAAAGTTATTTAGATAAAGTTATTACCCTTTATATTACAATTAACAGAAGGAAAAAATAGTGGGTCTAAAAATAGATTTTGAACAAATATTACGAGCTTAAAATAATATGGCATTATTTTTTTTAAAACATGTTCGAGCCGGGAATCGATCTTGGGTAGCCAGATTAACAGAAGACTTCTATATCAAAGAGCATAGAGACTAAAGAGATTCCAACTCGCTCAAACTCTGTTAAATCACTCTCTTCTTTTTGTATGAAGATTTTGTATCGAATTTTTAAAGTTGGAACACTCTTAGTTTATGTTTAGAATGTTCAAAATCTCTCAATAAATGTAAAAACGCATGAAACAGAGGTGCAAACTTGGTGCTTTTAGCAATATTTATGGTACACTCATAAAAGTTTGTCAGTAGAATCTATTAAAAATTAAAGTCAAAACAAAGATAAATGACATTCAAAAGGCGACCAAGGCAATTACCGTTAAAATTATTAAACTTTTAACTATTTTTAACGGTTGAAAATCAACTAACTATTGACTTACTTACTAAATAACGGAGAAAAAAATTTAAAAGATAACTTTTAAAAAAAGTTCGCTTTTAAACATAAAAAAAATATTAAAAAATTATTATATAAAAACTTTAGTAGTGCTTTTTAATCGTAGAAAGTTGCAACACTTTTTATGCAAAATTTTTCTCTGTGTGTATAAATTCATTCAAGATATACCAAAAACAACACCTTACACTTTAGCTTACAAAAATACAAATTATAATGAGTCTAAAAATAGATTTCCAGAAAAATGTTGTGTCATTATATTTTGTCTGCAAGTAATAAGATGAATGACCTATTATTGTTCACCAATTATTTTCTTTTTGGCAACCCATTATTTTATTATTTAAAGTAATTCAGAAGGTAATAAGTACTCATTAAAAAGTAATGTATAACATAATAAGTAGTCATTGCCATGTTTTTGCAGGGTTACTAGTAATCAGTACTTTAACTTCCCGGCTTTCTTTGAAACTTTCTATAGTCTATTTCAAAAACTATAACCTTAAAAGGAAATTAAAATCATTATTTTAAATCTTTTTTTTTATTTAGTTGATAACATGGATTAAATATACTGTTTGGCCTTTTAATCAAACTGTTTAAAACAATCACCATCATTATGCAAATTTAACAAACTAGCTTCTTTTGATTTTCAAACAAACGCATCTTTAATAATTTGACTACCAAATAAATGGAATGAAATGCGTAACGTTAAAAAGAAATGCCTTTTAAATCATGACTTGTTAGACCTAAAGCTACTTGATGTTTGAGGAGCAAAAAATCCCGTATGTTCTTTTTGGTCTTCACCACTTTAACAAAGTTTTGAGTAACATAATATGTTGCAGCAACCATAACTAATGCACCTTATCTTTTTTGAGTACTCAGATATCGATGATCATAAGTTGACAGCTCATAATTGGCAATTGTTAATAGCTTGAGATAAGGCTATCAAACGACTTCTGTATCAAGTCATTTAAAATGATTATCAGAGAAGACAAATAATTCCAAAATCAGTGGTGATTATGGCAAAATTTTTGGAAAAAAGGCAACAAAAAAAAAAATAGCAAAACTACAAAAGGGTAAAAATAATTTGACTTTTTAAAAGAAAAAGCAAACAATTTTGAAAAAAAAAGCATTTCAGGAGAAGAAAATTTGAGAATGCCAATTTTAAAGCTCAAAAATATTAAGAAAAAGCTCGTTTTAAGCCGAAAAATTAAAAATAAAAACATGTCATAATGAGCAAAAATTTTTAAAAATGCCAAAAAAAAAAAAAGGGAAAACGTCAAATTTGTCTTCTTTTGTAATTTTTATTGAATTATTCATGTTGAGAGTTGTCCAGTTATGAACATTAAAAAATATAAGAGCGACGTAGACCTAAAGTAGCCATTGTAGTTTTCATGAATTCATTATTGAATTTAGTATTACATACTACCAATCTAACAAAACTTTGTTCATACGCCTTTGGGGTCTAATTTCATTTATTACCATAAACGGCTTGCTTGCCATTTTGGCCATGGCTTATTTGAAAATATGTATGTGATCTTACATTGTATCTAACAAACTCCCAACCAACTTTAAACTGGTAGATCACAATATCTGCTCATTGTAGTTTTATGGCAATGATCATCATTATCAACCTACAATGTCTGTTAGTTGTTGCTGTTGTTTTCTATGTATCATTATCGTTATCTTTATAACTAAATATGGTTAGAATCGAAATTATGTTTATCATTATCTACAGTACCAAATAGCATCCTTAAAGTCATTATGTTAATCAAACTGTTTTTGTTAACGATATTTTCTGATCTGTGCTTAAAGATTTTAATGATACTTTATTTGAAGATTGAGACATTGATACGATATTAACAAAGTATAAACTTAATATAAGCGTTACTGATATCTTGTAATTTTGATGTGATAATGCTCTTAAACTAATTCGCAAAACAATTCTTAATGAGGCAGTGAAACGAAAAAAATTAAAATGAGCAACTTCGTCGTGAGCACAAAATCTTTAAACAAGGTCAAAGTTTATAAATCTCTGAGTTTGGCGAAGTAAATATAGTTGGGCATTATAGTTCATTTCCATCCATCGAAAAAATGATAAAATACATTTTTCCTTACAACTTTCATCATAAGCTTTCTTTAAACATTTTTTTGATCATAGTACCTTTTAAAAATATGTATGTCAGTAAACAAATTAATGCTAATCCAGAAATTGCCCTTTCAATTTTTCACAAAATGAGTGATGAAAAGAAGTTAAATATTTTCAAGAGAATCCGTCTTGGACATATAAAACATTAGCCAAGGAATCAAAAGTTAGTTGTCAGACTGTTTCAACGGTTTAAGGGAGACTTGATCATTGAGGAAGCAAACGAGATACTCGTGATAAAAAAGTTCCCTAAAAAGTTCCTGCAGTTGTGGAAAAAGGAACAAGTATTTTGTAATAACAGGAACAATAAACACCGAAATTTATTTAAAAGGATATTTGCAGAAAAATATAACTTCCATTTATACGTCAACACAATATTTCCACATACTTCTGTTATGAATAAATTTGTTTATTCAGCTGTAAGATATTGGGCTCTTAATTAAAGAGAATTAAAGAGCGCGAAAAGGTGTCCATGTCCAGTTCTTAATAGGAGAGCTTCCCGAAAAGGTGAATTAATGTATAGAATGAGAATAAAACTGATTTTTTTTTTTTTTGCTTTTAAACTAGAATATATTTTTTATTAAAACTGGTTTTAAAGACCTTACATTTTGTGTTTCACTTTTTTTAAATTTTTTCTGTGTTAACATTTTTACGAACGCACACTTTATTTGTAAGAGCTGTTTTAGCTTATTTTTTGATACTTGCTTATATTAGTTTATTTTGTAAATATTAGCTAGTTTAGACTTTTTTAAAAATTAAGCTTATTTTTTGGTTTAAAATATTGCTTTTTTGCTATTTTATAGCTACCGGAATTTTGTTATCATTCTGAGCCTCTGGGGCGGATCACCAAACCCTAGGCATGTGATAAAGGTGACAGAAGTAAGAAATATTCGCAAAGAAAACTTTTTGCCGAATCTGATTTTAAGCGGAAGCTTTTTTTTACAACATTTCAATATTTTTTTTATCCCACTGGATGAATCTTCAAAATAACTTTCTTTTGATACCCAATTTCTAGTTTGCTGTAGTACCAACATGAATAAATTGAAAAAAATTGGCTAACATTTGACCCACTTTTTAAGCCTTAAATATGAGATTGAGCAACTAAACAAATATAAGTGTTATATATTTTTTCTTCTATGCAACATGTGAGTTTAGCTCATTGTGTTCTAAAAGTACGCACAACGAGCTATCCTTCCCTGTGAGCTATTTCCTGTACTGTTGGATCTATTACAAATGCCCTTATTCTAGGAGCAAAAGGGTTAAAGTTTTCCAAAATGAAGAGTTTATAATTGTTAATGTACCAACGGATGCAGGCACTTCAATTTTATATAGTTTTGTCTAAGATTACCAAGTAGGTAAGGCTGATTGCGAGTATGCCAGAAGGCAAATTAAGAATGCCCTTAGTTCCACACAAACACATGAAATACTACAATCTCATTACTTTTATATCAGGATGTCCAGCAAAATATTGACAAATAAAATGTGCGCACACGGTATTCGAACCTGGGACTCCAGGTTGTAAGTCAAGCGATCTACCATCTGAGCTATCTTGACATGTTTTACTTGATAGATAAAAACATAAATGACTTGCTTGCATATAATGTCATTACTTTCCAGCTTGCAAAAAATGTCATTACTTTCCAGCTTGGGTCTAAAAATTTAAGTAATGCTGGTGTCATTACCTTTTCTACACTGTGGTGGAATCTGTAAGGTTTCCCGATCAAGTAAGCTGGTGTCATTACTGGTAGTCCGAAAAGTAATGACATGCCATTGCCTTTTCTACACTGGGGTGGAACCTATTAGGTTTCGCCATCAAATTGTGAGCTAAAAACTTCACAAAACGTTGCCTCAGCAATTATTGCTTATATCTTAATTAAATATGTGATTTGGGAGTGCCAACCATTACTTTCAGACTTGATTGCGGTATTGATCAGTCAGCAAACTCTGTATGGAATCTCGGTTTTCATGAATGATTTAAAGATCTGTGTCGGATATGTTGAAAATTGACATTTTGGTTTGCATGCAACTTCTGTACAAATGTAGCGAAAATGTACGTAATTTACTGTTTATAACTGTTTAATTTACAAATATTGGGGAAGATGTCTGACAGACTTAACCTTGGATAGGTCAAAGAACTTTATCTAAAATAGAATTTTGCGACATATCCTAAAATATGTATATATTAGCTTAGCACATGTCACTGAACTTTCCTAAAATATATAGTTTGACGACATGTCACAAGCGTTCTAGTTTCAGATCTGTTCCATATGAAGGGATATTTATGGTAACAGTTGGTCAAAATTTACATTAGAGTTAAATCTTTTCTTTTTCCATTTTAGAATATGGAACAATTGATAAGTTGTGAAATGATAGTCATGGACTTGCCTTTGTGTTTATCTACTCCTTATTAAATCTCTATAAAAGTCTTCGGACAGATACTAAATCCTTTTCAATAAGGGTACTTCGACCTGGAGCTGGATATTCATCTCTATAGAGTTTTTTTAGAATTCTTCTAACATTTTAAAGCATTATTGGCTTAAAGAACCTGCTTTAAACTGGCCTTAAACATCGTCTATAATTGCAATATGTGATCGAGCCATCATCAAAGAATACATTCCTACCCGTAACTTAATAGTTTCCGTTGAGAGTCTAGTGTGACTAATTATCATTTTCCAATGAAAATTTAACACTAAATACACGAGCGTAAACGGCATATCAAACATTTGATATTTCATCACATTTTAAAACCCCAAACACATGTAATTTCCGCAACAATCATTATTATAACTTCTATTCTTTTCTACTTAACATACAGATAAAGAACTTACACACCAACTACAACAAATCTCGATTAACTATAAACAAAAATCCGCTTAGTAATGTGGTTAAAATATTCTACACTGCGAGAATTATCTGCATGATATCAATGAAATTTTACATTAGATCTATAAAATGTCACTGGAATTTGTGCATTGAAACTTTTCATCAAGTCAATGTAAGTTTTCATTAAATTGTATGAAAAATTACATTTAACTTATAAAAAGTTTCATGAACTCATTGAAGAAGTATCGTTAAAAATCTGTTTTCATAATTTTAAGAAAATTTTCGTTCATTTTAAGAAAAAACTGTTTAATTGATTAACTGTAAAATTTCATAACTTTTCGTGCAAAAAAATTCTCTCTGTGTACAACAAATTTCAATATAAAAAAAAAACAGTTTTTGTTCTTTTCTATTTTTGCATAATGAAGCCGCAACTAATCCATGCCAATCCAAAACTAAAGTCACGCTTATGCCACACGACATACAATCAAGTATGTTTGTATGAAGTAGAAGAATAAAACGCAATATAATGCAACATGATACCTGTAGGTATTATGTACTCGTATTTTAACCACTATCAAAAAGACCTTCCACATACATACAATTCGCATAACAATGGTAAGTAGTAGTGCTTAATCGAATCTTTGTGGAAGAATATCTAAAGAAAAAAAGAAACGAAATAACATTATGGTCGAATATCCTGTTACGCATGTTATGCCAAGTTGTAACATCGGCATTAAGCCAAACGTGTAACAAACATGCCACATCTCAAAAATTGAAATGCACGACTGAACTTTTGTTGGAGAAGCTAAACTACAAAAGCATATTTGCCACGCCTTTATATTTAACAGCACACAAAAACCATTAAGCCATAGAATGTTAGAGTAAGCCAAAGTAAGTAATTTGATTCTGTTTAAACAAATTAACGAATAAGAACTACAACAACGAAAAATCTACGCATGTGTCGAACTTCTAAGATTATTTGCAATTTCATTGTAAGTGGAGTTAGTTTGGTAAGTATCCATATCACTATGGTATACTTGGTAATGCATCTGAAGAAGTATTCCGGAGGAAGAGGTTTGGATATGGTATAGGGAAACTTCCAAACATTATCTTGCTTTTCGTTAGATTCTTTGGTGGGAATCGAAACTACAACCACTGCAATGCTTAGGGAAGCTTTGGTGTCTAGGATAAATTTTATTGATTAAGATTTATCCTTTTCGGAATCGAGATAAAAAAATATGAATTATATTATAGTTAGAAATACGAAATGATTATAATATGGTCCAAATGATTATATCAGCAGAAGTGATCATAATATAACCACCCAGAAAACAGTCTCAGTTGTGTCCACCGAATTTGTTGACAATCGAATTCTGGTGGTTACGACAACCAAAATTATATTTTTAGTCGTGAAAGCTAATATTCAGTGGCCTAACCCAATATTATATTCCAAATAAATAATATTGCGTTCCACAAAATTTTATTGAAATTTAAAAACTTTTAGATTTTTCTGGTATTGAACCGTGACCTTCAGACTAATAGTCTGCTGTCCTTGCACCACAATCACTTTTAATTTTCATTGCCTAATTTGCTATTTAAACACTTGAATATTTTATTTTAATTAAAAAAACTTTTTGTGTTTGTCTGTTCGGAGATTTGAACTCGGAAGTTTGGAGTACAAGGCACTACGCCACAAACACTTATAAATGTTGAGTGCGTAATTTGAGTTTAAATATTTTGTGAGAAAAACAAACATAGTCTTAAATTCGTTTACCAATATAAACAATGCAATCCACAATTCGGTTGGTACTACTGAACCTCTAAGTGACATATTTGATTGCGAATACCGTATTTGCAGTAACCACTTTTGATTATCGACAATTTTTTAAAAAAATTGAAAGATGGTACCACTTCTCTTGTAGTATCACAACATAAATGGTTGCTTCTACCGTATACAATTACTAACCGAATTTTATTTGAAAGTTGATTGGAAATACAAATAATTGGATAATTGGATTGTTTTTTTAGTTCTTTTCCCTCTTTTTAATTTCCAGAACAGTATTTTTGTTTTATCAATCGATTATTGGTAGTTCAAAATAAAATAGCGTAATATCAAATAATTTTGAATGGTTTAGACCGAATTCCAACCAATCCATTTTATGGGTCATCAGTTAGGATCATATTTATTATTATAGGGATAATACTATGTTAAAACCGAATTTGCAATGATTCTCTTAACCCTCTAACGGGTAAAAATTACCACAAATGCGTCGAATGAATGTTTTATACTTAGAAATAAATATATTTTGATAGAAAACTAAATTTTCTAAATGTTTTGAGAAGAAATTTTAAGTCTGAGGAGCAATGTTAGAAATCAAGAAAGCGTCAAAATCTAAATTTCGTAAAATTTAAAAAAAAATAATGATTATGAACTCTAAGTAAAATTAAAGCTTTAACTTTAATAATAAGTGCTTACTTTGGTGACGCTATGATTTATAAACTAATTGACGGTTTTTATGAAATTTGGTAGAAAAAATGTATTTGGTATTATTAGCAAAGCGCTAAAGTGTGAACAATACTTATCAACGTTTATCTTCTTAAATAAAAGCTGAAAAATTGTAGTTATATCTTGGTAAGAGGAGTTATTTTTGTCCAAAACTTCTCTTTTTAATGCGTTCGAGATGTACTATAAACCTATTTTGGATTATATCGCCCAAAGTAGGAAACGATAGAAAATCTTGTAGATGAACATGTTGTTTATTTTTAGAGACGAGCACATGGTATGAATTTCAGTGCAGAACAGCGTTTGACCGTTAGAGGGCTATGTCCATTATTTTCTGCTTGTATGGTGGAGTATTTAAGAAATTGTCGATTGAACGATGGATCGCACAACTCTTTTGAAGATATTCTATCTGTGGCCCAATTATCCACGAACTATTTAACTGGTTAACTGGTTTTGGCACATATTCTGCGTCAGTAAAAAAAAACTTAATAGCTTACTTTACACAAGATTTATAGTTAAATAAAAAATAATGGTACTTTGATATTTGACGCTTATAATAGAATAAAATCTTGTCTATCATTTGAGCCATAACATTTTGAAATTAAAAAACCAGTTAAGTGGTTAAAGACGCTCTAATGAAGCTGAAGAAGCTCTAGTATACTGGTGTTTGACTCTTACAACATCCTTATATTTTATTTTGGTATACTTCCCCTTTATAACTAGAAGAAATGTTGTAAAACAAGTGAATGTCTGCTTTAAGTAAATAATCTGATTTAGAAGATCATCGTCTACGTTTAGACCGTTTTGATTAAGTAACTTACCATATTTATGTCTACTCTACCAGTTTTTTTTTATTTCTTTCTATCTTAAAACCATCTTTCATATATTTCTTAATGGAAATAAAAAATGATTCCTGTTTCTTTTTGTAACTTCTTTTTACAATCATAAAACTTTCAATTAGTGATCTCTTGTATACATAGCAGTATTTCCATAAAATTATTGCTATTTGATTAAAAAATATTTTCTTGGAGAATTGTTAAAAAAAAAATCTATTGCTACCGATCTCCTATTGCTGCTATTTGGTCATAAATGTCACGTTGACAAAGTGTAATTATTGCTAAGCGACACCCCACATTTGGATGTACAATTCTTTGTAAACATGTTTATGCTGGAGAGTGATACAATTTTACCTTATTTTTAATTACCCAATGGATATATTAAAAACAGTAGTTTGAATGTGGTTTATACTTATAGGCGAGTTTAATTAGCTAGATAGTAGATGATTTGGTGGGACGGTACCATATTTGCATTCAATCTAGTTGTAAGGCACTTTAAAAAAATGTTAAGTGGAAAAAGTTGAGAATTTGCAATTGTAATTAAATTGGGATATGTGTAAAAACTAAAATTAGTGGCCGAACCTCACATAAAACCCTAGATTTTATACAAAAGAATAAACTCTGAAATAATTATTTCAAAAAGGAAAAATGTTAACGGGTAGGGCTGCCTCAGATCAGCCTTCATAAAATTCACAAATAATTTGTAAAATATCTAATTAAAATTGTCTAATACGAGGGCGGATCAATAAGTCCGTGACTTTTCGAACTTCCCTCGTAGTTATATGAAATGCAACACTGCTCACATCAAGTACCACCTGTTAATAGACTACTGTCAAATTTTGAGCAAGTTCCGTCATTTACTTTGCGTTTAACAGCTGTTCAGAACATACAACCTTGTGTATTTTTTTATAAAAGGAAAAAAGTGAATTTCGAGTGCTCATTAAACATTATTTTTTGCGAAAAAAACCGTCAATCAAACCAAGGAAAAGCTTCATAAATACTATGGGGACTCGACACAATCGATTTCAATGGTAAAAAGTGGTTTACTGACTCGTTGTGGTCGCACAAGTACAAATGACGCTGAACGTTCTGGACGGCCAATTGAGGTAAAAACACCCGACTTGGCCGATCGAAGAGTAAAAGTGCGTGAGATTGTTGATGCCATAGGCATTTCATATGGCAGTGTGGTTTCGATTTTAAATGATCAATTGGGTTTAAGAAAGCTGTCTGCAAGATGGGTGCTGCGTTTGCCCTCAATTGACCATAAATGTAATCGTGGACAATAAGGTGATGGCAATAGTTTTTTGTGATGCACGCGGAATAATCCACATCGATTACCTTCAAAAGGGAAGAACAATAAACCGCGAATATTATGACAACTTATTGGACCGATGTAACTAGGATTTAAAAAAAACGACGCCATATGGCCAAGAAATGCCTATTTTATGGACCTCGAAAAATCCTATTTTTTGGAAGGGATACAAAAATTGGAGAAACGTTGGACTAAGTGTATTAAGCTAAAAGGAGATTATGTTGGAAAATAATTTTTTTTTTTTTGCAAAAAAAAACTGTGTTTTATTCAAAAAGTCACGGACTTATTGATCCGCCCTCGTATGTAATCGAATTTTTTAGAATTTGTGGACTCAAAAGAAAACTGTTTCATAAATATTTATAAAACTGTTTCATAAAAATGTTGTTAAGGTAATGCGTTTCGGAATTCCACCCGGATCTTTTATATAAAAACAAATAAATAAAAGCAAGAATTCCTAATTCAAAAAAAAAAAAAAATTATTTCTATTTTTTAAACTGTACTCAAAATTATGCGTTCTATTTTATAAAAATTATTATAATATTTAACTAAATACGTTTATATATAATCAAAACTCCGATAAAGGTTTATCAAATTGTATACACTTAATTCGATCAGATACAATTGGAGCAATCCATGTTTCTGATTAAATTTTATACAATTTAGTGTGGCACCAAACTAAAAAAGATATGCTACCAAATTTTTTTTCTATGAAAAGCACAAAGGTGGCATTTCATATGTTTTTAGGGAAAACTTTTTCGATGCAAGAAATACAAAAACGGGGTCGGGTTAACAAGTTTCTATTATTTATATTTTCAGTTGCACTGTGGACATCATGCCTGAATTTTGGCCAGAACTAGAACTAGTCTAAAAAATACCCTAATTCAAAAATTATTCAGAAAAGATTTAAAAAAAATATATATAGATACCACAAAAAAGGGAACAGTGCCTATATTGTAAATATTTGAAAACTGCATTTTTAAAACTGCGAAATAATGGCGTAATGCGAACGAAACTCATTATGGTATATCAAATTTGCTATAAAACTTATCCGCGGTTTATATATATGCCGTAAATAAATAAATAAATATATGAAACTATTTATTATTTTCAGTATTTTTAATTGCAAATTTAAATTAAACAAATGTGTATGGGCTATTTCAAATTTTTTTAACACCTGCAGAAACCGACATACTATGGCTCTTATTTCGTTAAATTTTATGAATTTAAAAAAAAAAAACGTCGTACAGGGTTTGGATGACTATACTTGAAGGATATGACGTGCAAAGTTTTACGTTGAAAAGTCTTAACCTTAAGAACTGGTGGTCATCTAAAATTCGAAAAATTAAAAAAACGACTCGAAAATTGCAAGTTTTTCATTCATACCGTTTTCTTTGTAATAGTTTTTAGCTTTCAGATCCAAACCAATACAAAATATAGTCACTAGACTTGGAGGATATATCCACAAAATAAATTTTTTGATATCACTGCTGGGTGAAAAGTTGAATGGTGGTTTACAAGTGAAATCAAAATTTTCCGAATTTTAAACTTTTTGAACTTTTTATTTTTATTAAACGGAGTTTTAAGTGCAGAATTAAAAAAACGGCGTAATTTTATAAAGTTTGAGGTATATCAAGTTGGTGTCAGCGTACCATTAACGTATCACGGACATCACAAACTTAAAAGAAATTAGCGTAAATTTTTTGAAAATGTATCTATTTAGCGTCTGACAATCTGAATTGTCTTTTAAGTTGGCTAGTGTATTGCGTGATGTGAGTAACTTCGTAAAGTGCACCTCCGAGGCGAAAACGCACTTTGAAATTTTTAAACGCAAAAATTTTATGAACTTTTGAAAATTTTTCCAAAAAAACAATTTTTTTGGAGCTTTTTTTATATTAAAACATGGCATGTGAACATGTTTAGGTATCTAAATAGATTCTTCGCGACGGACTAAACTGATAAAGTGCAAAAAAAATAATTGTTTTCAATCCTGGCGCGTGCAGCGGCAGTTTTTTCCAAACACATTTCGCTTTGTGACAACTAAAGCTCTGTATCAATTCCGCTCAAACGTACATCGAATTTAAGACTTTACTGAGTTTGATACTAAAATCGAAAGCGTACCAAAAAATTTTAAGGATTTAAAATTTTATGGAGGAAACAAAATGTTTCTAACCTCAAAAAGCATCCTTGTATGAAA
The DNA here is from genome assembly GCA_021234595.1 of Delia radicum. Classification (NCBI taxonomy): domain Eukaryota; kingdom Metazoa; phylum Arthropoda; class Insecta; order Diptera; family Anthomyiidae; genus Delia; species Delia radicum. Next base: position 230,233,088 of record CM037853.1, on the reverse strand, counting down.
TATTTGATTTTGAAAATTTATAAGAATTATTTTTGAATTTCGGTTAATAAGTAACCCAGAATCCCAACAAGTATTTTATAATCGGTCCAATATTAATATTTGCAAAAAAAAACGCGTTTTTTTTGAACCCCTAGAAAGTGAGACTATATTTTTAAACAATATTCACGAATGCCACCGTAACAAATTTCAACAAAACAATTGAAACAGTAAAAAAATCATGAGTGGTAAAGTATAATTGGTTATATCTCTTAAACCATTAGCGATAGGCAAATCGTTTTTCCCAAAATATTGCAAATTATGTTTTATACTAGCCGTAATTTTGTAAAATGTTTAAAAATTTAAAATAAATACACGATCAAAAAAAATTTTTTTTTATTTTTTTTTTCAGTGTATTTTAAAAAGTATTGAAAGCCCTTAAGCGGTATTATCCACAGGCGTTATCATTTTTCAATTTTAACAAAAACTGTAATTTTAATATTTTTTTTTTTTTTAATTTTTAACTTTAAACCGCCGTAAAATTTGCGCCGTTTAATAAAAATGATTAACGCGAACGGATTTCACATGATCAAATATTGGTTTATACACATGCAAATGGTTATTGATGTCAGACAACAAAAAAAACTTTAAAAAAAAATGTCTAGGTGCCGTAAATTTCTGAAGTTGCCCATATCTAAAAGGGGTCAAATAAAAATTAGAAAAGTTATTTTACATGAAGCCCTAAACAAAACATTCGCGATTTGTTAAAAAAAATTTATGGAATTATAACTTTCCAAAATGACCACATAATCCAATTTTTAGTATTTTATGTAAATAATTGCCATATAAAATATATGACAAATCGCGAAATTTTGAATCAAATTTGAACCATAAATATACTAATAATTTTGACCTCGGTAATTTTAATGATTATGTATGTAAAACTAGCAAATTAAAAAAAATTTCAAAAAAATTAGAGTTTTATTTAACTAATATAAACCGCTCTGAACCGTGAACAAATTTTTTTATAAGAAAAGTTTCTTTTTCTTCAACATTTTAGTAATTTGGGGAATCCCCGAATAATAATTTCACCACGTTCTTATAGTAAACACCTTTTCTAACGTGAACAGAAAAACTATTTTCCTGTATCTCCGAATTTAAGAATTTTTTATATAAAAATTGTTTTAAAACGTATAGAATAAAATTTAAATAGAATTAGCAGTTATTTGTATAGTAAATGTATTAGAAATTAAGAACTGTTAAATATCAAAAACGTATTAAAATCTATAATGTGGGTATGCAAAAATTGTCTTAGATTCTGAATTTGGTCTATTTAAAAAAGTTGCAAACTCAGAAAGTTTTCTAATAGGAAAAATTTCTTAAACTGTTAATATTTTTCTATAGGCAAGTGTCTAAATATTTAAAAATTTTGTCTAAAAATATATGTTTGAATTTAAGAATTTTTCAAGAGAAAAATATTCAAAATCTTTTCATATTTTATTTTTTGTTAGAAAATCATTATATTGATTATTAAAATGATTTGTTCAGAAGTACTTGGAATAGAATTTATTCTAAGTGGATAAATTCTGTAGTAAAATAGTTAAAAATATTCCAATCTCAAACGTAAACAAAATCAGAAACGCGAACACCCCTTGCAAAAATTAGTTCACGTTTTTGAGAGTTCATTGTATTTATTTATGACTTTGTTTAGAAAATATGTACTATGATTCGAAATTACTTCCTAATTGGAAAAGTAATTGACTCTGATTTCATAGAAAATGTTATCTTGATAAAATTCTTGTTGGGAAATAATATTTTAAAATTTATATTTAAATAAATTTTGTTTTAATACTTTTAACAGCAGCTTTTATATATTACTTACTTGTAAACGTTCTTTATCTCTATTACCCTCCCACAGTACGGTTTGATATATAATTTTAGGTTCACTGAATTCGGCCTGAACTGCCTCATCATCATCCAGATAAGCAAACACACAGTGTTTATTAACAATAACCGATAAACGTACTTTGGTCACCAAATCTAAAGGTTTCATTTTAGAAGACTCCAATAGAATAACAATATGAGAGGCATGATAGAGTAAAGGATCGCCGGGATAAATAAGGAAATCGGCCCCAAAAGCATCACCACAAGTGACATATTTGCCCTTTAACCAAAAATCACGAAAAACTAAATACTTTAAGGAAACATCAGTTAAAGGCAATTCGACTTTGAAAGAAGCTGTAAGAAAAACAAGTTTAAAGACTTTTTAAAGAATTATTAAATTTCAAATTATACCATGTAGTTCCGGATGAGCACAGGGTATATCCAGTAAAGCATTTTTACGTTCAAATATTAAACCATCACGTATTTCTTGTAATACCTCCTGAGAATTTAAGTTAATTTCTAGAAGAAAATGTCAAATGTAATTAAAGCTTAAATAATATTGATAAAATATAGTACCTTCTGCTGGTATTCCTTGTCTTAGCAACTTTTTTCTTTTGCCCGCTATAATTTTGTCTAAGTTTCTTTGTGATTCTTTAAGTTTTTCATCTTTTAATGTCTCACTTTGTTGATTAAAACGTAATTCTAATTGTTTTTGATAGTCCGACAAGTCCTGCTCATTAGGACACTTTAGTAAGTCATAATGTTTGGAAACTAAGACAGCTATACCCTGTTCCACCAATAAACGTGTTTCCAATATAGTCAATTCTACGGGCATGGCTGTAACGATGTAACGATATAATTTTACTTCTATTAAATTTCTTATTAGAACTTACTACAATCATTGGCCGACCATCCTCTTGTTGTACAGGTTCCCACCAAAGCTCCCACTATATGGTGTTGTTTTCTTATTGTCATGTAATCTGTGGAAAATTTAATAAAATTATCATAGTCTTAAACAAGATTATAACATTTGCTTACCTTGTACTTCAAATATATAACCAGTTCCATTTAAAAAAGTTAATTTAATTTTGTTTTGTACAATGCCGGCATTTTTTTCAGACATCTTTTGAGTGTTTGCAATAAAAAGAAAGGAAGGAACATGTGAAAGAACAAAAACAGCTGTTATCAACAAGAGTGTCAGTGACGTGCATAATGTTAGCGTCGCTATGGTAGCGTAGAAAGCCGGGATTGGGAATGCAGAGAAATATGTTTGGGAATGTAGAGAATTTCTTTGGCTAAACTCTAGTTTACGGGCATTATTCGGATTAGTTTGAAATTTTCACGATCATTTTTTTGTCGGCGACCCCCGGTTCCCGACTTATGGACCTCCAAAATTTGAATTTTAAATTCTTTGTATCTTTGACATTTGTAATCGGATAGAAACAAAATGAATATCATTTGAAAGCTAATTGAAACACATTTCATTTGAGATATAATACTTCCAGTTCCATTAACCCATTAAGCGTCAAATTATAGAAGTCTGTTTTTTTTAAACGAACTCCCATTTTCTCGATATTAGACTTTTGTAAAGGTACGAAATAAGTATTATTTAATTGTAGCTAAGCCTTTAAGCTTTAATTTTTGACTTTAACCCTTCTAACACCGCAGATATTATTAGTTATATTCGATACTTAATTGTCTTTATTTAAACACTTTTGTTTTATCTATATATAAATAAATAACTTTATTAAATTGCAAATTTTGAAAACAAATAGATTAATTAACCCATTGCAAAACATTATTGCGAGTGCGCCGAAAATCAGTCATATCAAATATGTCTAATATGTGCTCGCGTGATTCCAGTTAAGTTATCCATTACAACTTTTACAAAAAAAAATTCTCAGAGAAGCCATTTTTTGGACATACATTAAGAGAAACCCCTTAAGCCCTGCCGAAGGGCGGTTACGCAGAAAACCTTTGCTCACCAAAGCCACTTTCTTAGTTATGGATAACTTTTACGCAGAAAAGCTTTCCTCAGCAAAGCCGGGATTTGGACCAAGAACATTTCTTGGACCAGAAAAAGGTTATTGCCGAAACTAGCAACTTGCTTCGGCTCGATCCCGAAACAAAAATCGACGGCGCATCGAATTTGCGCCACTCGCCTTATATCTCTGAGCAACTGTCAACTACAAAAAAATAACAACTCTGCAAATTATTGCATAGGTGTCTTTACCAAGCTGTGTTTAGTATATGATGGTTTTGTCTACACTATTTATCAATAGCGCTGCCAGACTAATTTAATCAAATTTAATACGTGCTAAGACGTGTTTAGTAATTGTGATTATTACAGTGCAGCATTGCCAGATAAAGAAATTATGTGGCGGGTTGGTGTTTGGGGTATATGATGGTTTTGTCTACACTATGTATCAACAGTGCTGCCACACTAATTTAATCAAATTTTGAACGTTCTATGACGTGTTTAGTAATCATAATTATTAACAGTACAGCATTGCCAGATGAAGAAATTATTGTGTGGTTGGCTGAGCCCAGATGCGTTTAGTATATATCAAATGATGGTTTATATCTACACTCTTCATAAGCCGTGCTGCCAGACTATTTATTAAAATAATAATAAAAAAATATCAGTTTGATAAAATATTAAAAAAAAGTACATATATGAATCAATTTTCATAGATTTATTTTTTTTTTGTAAAAAATGGATTCTTTTTATATAGTACAGTTTATTACCGATTTTTCGCTTGAAATTTTAAAATATTTTTTTTTCGGATGGTTCTTTTTCAATGCCTCATTTTAGTAAAATTTTTGTATTATTTACTTGTGTGACTAACGAATATATCTTTAACGTTCGTAGTTTTTATCAGAATGGTCTGATTTTTTCATCACAGTGTTTAGAACTATCCATTTTTCAGAAGGAACGAAACTTGGGTTGAAAGGCATTATGTTTTTTTTTTTATTAATTAGTCGTGAAAAATAACTAAAATTTGATAAAAATATTAAAACAAAAATATGTTAACCGATTTTAACATTTTTCTTTTTTATTTAAAATAAAAAATTTTTTCCGAAGGCTCTTTTCAATGTATCATTTCTGTCATATTTATGTGTTCTCTATTTTTCCGCCTAATGCAAATATCTGTTACTTTCTTAGTTTTTATTAGAATGGTCTGATTTTTTCATTAATTTATTTAGAATTATCTACGTTTTCAGAAAAAGGAAACTTGGACAGTAAAATATGTTTTTTTCTTGAAGTATACCTTATTTTTGGAAAAAATTTTAAAAATTACCAAATATTAAAAAAATATCTAAACCGACTTGTTATTTATTGTTATTGTTTTTGTAAAGAAAATACTCTTATCTATAATACAAAAAACAAAAAAAAATACGAACCGATTTTTTACTAGAACTTTTTTTTGTTCCAATGTCTCATTTTTGTCATTTAAATTTTGAAGATAACACGATTGGCTGTAAGTTATTTATGGCAACACTTTAGAAAAACTGTTAACTTCTTATAACCGAATAAATAACCACAAATATAAAATATAAAAAACATTTTTTTAAAACTTACACAGAGAAAACAAATTTTTTTGTGACAACCGAATTTTTTGCCAACCGAATGGTTTGGTTGCACCAACCGAATTATATGGTTGCCATAATCAAATTTATTCCATGGCTAATTGAAATATACTGTTCCAGCCGAAATTCTGTTGCAATGGCCGATTTTCGGTTGTCGCAAACAAAAATATCGGTGGTTGCAACCGAACTATGCAGTTGGCGAAAAAATCAGTCGTCACAATAAATCGTTTTATGTATGTAAAAAACATACGGTTTTAAATCTATTTTTGAAATATTTTTTTCTCTAAAATATACGATATAGTTAGTTTAGTAGATAGCTCAACATAAGGAAACACTTTTGTAATTTTTAATAATTAAAAATTGATTGAAATTAATTTTAATGAAATCCTATTATTTTTGTAATGAAATAAAAAAGTGTTGAGAAATATCGCAGCCACATATTTTTTTTTTTATTTTTGAGGCATTTATTTGTACATTTATTCTTTGTGGTTTTAAACGTTGTATAAAAAGGATGTGTTGGTGAATGTTCTATTACCAAACTGATTTGGTAAAAATCTTAAATAGTTAAAAGCATCTCACACACCTTCTCGTTTTATAAATTTTGTGTCAATCTAATAATTTTTAAAAGAATTATAACCTGTTGAGAAAAAAGCATATATGACAGCTGTAAGAGTCCTTGTTGAGATTGAAATGAAAACTGTAACAAATATTACTGATTCCATTTTAAGAATTATAACAAATTTTCGAAAGGAGAATTATAGCTTTTGTTCAAAATTTACAAAATTCAGGATATGTGTAATTTTAGAATATCCTTTCTATAAAATTATATAAATTTAAAATTTTTAAATTACTTCAAACGTCAAGGATTCATATCCTAACAAACTTTTAACTTTGATTGCAAATATTTCCACTAGTAAGCACATTATGACACAAACATATTACAAAAATTTCTTAATAAAGCATTGTTCTATATATCTGGAAAGTTTTGTTAAAAACCGTCCATCGGATCTATGTTGTGTCCTTAATAAGTTAACCACAATCATTTGAAAATGCGTAAAATCAGCATTTAACTAATTAACCCTCTAACGGGTAAGGCTGCCTCAGGGCAGTCTTCATATCGATTTATATTTATATATATTAATATATTCATATAGAAAACTAAATTTGCTAAATATCTTGCAAACAAATTTTTCGTGTGCCGTCCACGGTTTGGAAGAGAGAAAGCTGCAAAATAAAAATTTCGTAAAATTTTAAAACTAATTTGTTTTAAAAAATATAGTTTCCAAAAATCTAAAAAACCAATTTAAGTTGACTAAAAACTCTTTATAATAAAATATAAGTAAGATTGAAGCTTTATCTTTAATAATAAGTCCTTACTTTAGTCCAAGGACTAACAGGATTTTATCAGAATTGCTCTAAAGGACATCGTCTTAACTTATAAACTAATAGACGGATTTTTATAAAATTTTGGAGAAAGAATACATTAAGTATTAATAGCAAAGTGTTGAAGTTTGAACAATATAAATTGAAGTTTAGATACTTTTTCGCCTAATTTCTCTTTTTCCAAAAAGCGAAAATAGCGATATCTTCTTAAATAGGAGCAGAAAAAAAAATATCTTGGTAAGATATTTTTTTTTTTGTTCAAAACTTCTTGCTTTAGTTTCCAAAATGCACCCTAAAATATTTTGGCTCATATCGCCTAAATTAGGCAACGATAAAAAATTTTGTTGAAGAACTTATTATTTGTTTTTCGAGTGCAGCACATGGTATGAATTTCGTTGCAAAACATAGTTTGACAGTTAGAGGGTTAACTAATAGTTTGTAGCTTTTTCTGCTATTTTGACAATTTTACTTCTATGAGTACAAAAATTTGAATTTTAAGATTAAATTGATTTCAACTGACATTTCGAGTGTAAAAAAATTGAGAAAATTTATTTGTGTATTTACAAATTATTTGGAAAATCTTTTCATGCTAACTCAAAACTAAATTAAAGCTTTAAATATTTTATTTAAGCTCAAATTAAAGCTTTTTTGTTTAAGAAATGGAAAGTTGCAGTTGCTCTTTTCAACTCAGAGAGTTTTTGATAGTAAACAAAACGTGTTTTTCATTAAATTTGTGAAAAAAAAGAAGATGATTAAAGTTAATATGAGGTAATGGAAAAAATAGTAATATACAGTAGATAATTAAGTAAGCGGACAATATGAATATTTTTTTGTCAAGTTTAATTGAGTTCGGTCCTATTAAGAAAAAAGTACACTAGACAAAAGTCTGTAAAGTCAGAAACATTTTTGCTGGAGGAACCTTGTAGAAAAATTTCTCATATCAGCAGAAAAAGTTCTCATATCAGCAGAAAATTTTGCTGAGTTTACTAATTATTTAGCTGATATTAGCAATTTTTCTGCAAAGATTCTCCCAGCAAAAATGTTGCTGACTTTATTGGCTTTTAATTAGTTTCGGCAAACAAAAGTTTAATTGAAATATTATCGACAATTATTTTTTCTTTGTAATATGAATAATATTTATTAGTGTCCGACCGAACAGTTCGGCCAGAAAATGCATTTGGTCTGTATTCGGTATTTTAAAGCATTATGGACAAATTTGGCGGATGGAAAAATGTTTATTGGGCTGATTAGATGCTATTTTGAGTGTCAAACTTGAAGAAAAGTCTGTAGTTAAGCAATTAATTCACTGTTCGGCCTCAGAAAGTTCGGCCAAATTGAAAATAGTTCGGCGGCCGAACTTTTAACTTTATAGCTAAACTTCGGCTTTTCTCTTAAATTTTATACACAAAATCGAATTAAATCGGCTCAACAAACATGTTTCCAATACCAAAATTTGTCATCAGTGCCTCTAGATATCAAAAAACCGACTAAATATAGTTTTTTGGCCGAACTGTTCGGTCGGACACTAATATTTATTTTAAAAATGTTCATAAAAATGTCATGTTAATTCAAATAAAAGTTTTTTAATTAATTTAAATATGGTTTATTTAGTTTATTTTGTTTTCAGTGCGTGTCATTTGTATATGAAAAAATTTCAATTCAATATCAAAAGTCATTAGAAATACTACATCAATAACACCAGCTATATAATCTATTAAATCCAGCTATCATCCACTTCACTGTTAACTAAATTTTGCAGTTTTTAATTTGCAATGCATATAAGTCTTTCCACGCCAACTGTTCTGCTAGAAGAAATGGATATCACGTCAAACTAAGCGTATGAATTATAAATGAAACATTTTTATAAATTTTTCCGAAAAATAGGCGAAGTAGGCGTGGTTATATATTGACCAATTGAACATTTATTTTCTAATAAATTATTTATGATAATTTAAGGGATTTTAAAATTGTTGCACTTAGAATGCTATGTAGGTAAACCCCACTGCAAATGTAGTTAAAAACAAATTAAATTTCACGCACGACTTACATTTCAGTAAATTCAACTAACATTGTCATTTGTTTTTTATTGTTCAAAAAAATGATCCACAATTGTAGTAAAAATTAACCACATGATAAAAAACATTTATTTGTTTTATTTTATAAATAAAAAAAGAACTACTGTATAAAAGCAATGTAAAATGATAATACAGTAATTTGATGTGGTTTGTTTTTTTAAATGAACTACATATGTAGTCAAACATTAAGTTTTTGGTACCGTGAAATAACTCCCAAATGAAATAACTCCCAAAAACAAAATGAAATAACTCCCAAATAAATTCCATATAAATTGGGATTTATTTCACTATAAAATAACTCCCAATGCGTTAGGACTTATTTCACAATTTTCAGTTAGGAATTATTTCGTTATGAAATAACTCCCAAATGAAAGAATTCCCAACCAGATTTTGTTGGGAGTTATTTCACTTATTTTTGTCATTGGGAGTTATTTCACATTTGTTGGGACTTATTTCATTTTTAAATGTGATTTTATCGTTGGGATAAAGTTTTTTCTGCGTGCGATTATACGATTTATAAGTTTAGTTTTATTTTGTGATATACATATATTTAAAAAAATTGTATTGATATACTAAATAATATTAATTTTTTTATTTTAAAAAGTCTGAACGCTATGCCACATTTGAAAGTGACATAATGTCCAAAATTGTCAATTTCCAAATTGTCATAAAGTCCATGGACATGTCATTGGACGTTATGACATGCCACCTCTGGAAAGCAATGCGTACGATCCGCGTCCTGCTGCGCGGCCACGTTTTGCGTAATGCGGCGCCACCGTAATTCGCGTCCTATAGGCGCGGCCACGGCCACGGCCACGGCCGCGAATCGCAGAATTCGATATTTTTGAATTGGGAATTATTTAATTTTTAATTACTATGAAATAACTCCCAAATGTTGGAGCTTATTTCATTTTTTCTTTGGAGGTTATTTCATTTATTAAAATTGGGACTAATTTCATTTTTTTTTTTTTGGGACTTATTTCATTGGGAGTTATTTCATTGGGACTTATTGCATTTGGGATTTATTTCACGGTACCGAAATTTTTTCTACAAATGACTATCTTTTCACTTAAAAGTAAAATATTGTATTTCAACTCAAAAAACTACAAATATTTACAGCAGAAATTTCCTGAGTGTAGAAAGTGGACGATGTCAATAAATAGAAAATTAAAAAACAAATTAATTCAGAACTAGATATTGTGTAATAGATAACTCAATTGTGTAATAGATAACTCAATTTATCTAAAAATTGGCCAAATAAAAATTTTTGTTGTTATTTTTAAAAAAGGTGACCCATTATTCCACCGTTTTCAAATTGTTCATTGTGTTACACGGCATTGTCTTGAAAATTAATTTTTAATTGAAAAGTTTTTTTTTAATTCGAACCAGGTTGCTAGTCAACTGCTCTACCATCTGAGCTATCTCGACATGTTATACTTGATAGTTAAAAACATAAATAACATGCTTGCACATCATTACTTTCCAGCTTACAAAAAATCAAAAATAAGTAGTTATATATGTACTTTCAAAAAATTTTGAGATCATTATTTTGAGGCATTATTTTTTGTATTAAAATAATGGGAGAATTAACAAGTTATTAGTATGTCCTTATTATTTGTGTTCGAGTAATGCAGAGAGTAAGCTGGAGGAATTACTGGTAGTAGGAAAAATAATGACATTACCGTCTCTACTCTATGATTGTGGTATAACAAATATTATAATTAAAAAATCTAAATTCAGCAATATCCGACCAATTTTCGGAAAAATTTAAAAAATTGTTCAAGGGGGGACATTACATTGGCCGTTTTTTGAAATCGACTTTTTTTTATAATGTATTTTAGTAAATATTCTTAAGATTCTAAGAAAAAAAATTTCATGGAAAAATTCCTACGGGTTCAAAAGTTACAGCCGGATAGTGAGAGCGCATTTTTAAATTTTCGCGCTACCTACGTACGGCAGCTGGTATATACTTGTTTTACTTGCTACCTGACTTTTGGTGGTTGTTATTTCGTACCTAATTTTGTGTTTTTGAATTTCTTGAAAAAAACGGCATCTTTATACCTCATATAGTGGAATTTTTATTTTATATGCTTATAAGGTAACCTTTTTTTTTGTTCACAAACTTTGATCGCGTTTATCTCGAAACCATGTTTTTCGTTCTGGTTGCGGCACTAGCGGGTTCATTTTTTGACGAAATTTTTTGTTTTTTGTATTTTTTTAAACTTGATTCGCTATCGTATGATACGAGGTTTTTTTAAATTTTTTTTTTTCGATTTTTTATGAATTTTTAAAGTCAATATTTTTTTCGAAAAAACACACTTTTAAATTTGGAACATCACCAAAAATTGAAAAAAAATTTAAAAAAAGCTCGTGTCATATGATAACCCATTATGGTTAGATTTAAAAAAGTAATTTTTTTCCAGATCGGACTCCCAGCGCTGCAACCACGAGGCCCCGTTTTTCTCTGCCTCCAGTTTGGAGCTCTATAAATCCATGTTGGAGTGAAAAATATATTTTTGAATTTTTTTCTAGTAATTTATTCAATTCTCTACAATAATAAAAAAAATGTTTGTTTTTGACTGAGTTATGAATTCTTAAAAAAAAGGTCTGTTTCTCTGCCGCGAATGTAATGTGCCCCCTTAAAGTTTTATTCGTATTACATATGAAAACAAATACTGACATACGTTTTCCAGTAGCGGGGCAGTTCGATTGGAAAGCCTTATATTATATGTAAAAGGTAGAAAATTCCGCAAAAAAATCAAACAGCTGTTAACTGCATAAAAAACAAAAAACTCAAAATTAAACATGTGCATTTGGAAAATAAAATCTACGTACTTATAGCAAAAAAGATAAAACAGCAACATGTATTTAAATTATAGTCGGTCAACATCGACATTGGGATACCATACATACACAGAAACAATTATTGGCAATAAAGTTTCAATTAAATTTTGTTTGACTTCAAACTTACTTTCGATTAATAATATCTGTTAAATGTTTAATTGAAAAAAATCACTTTTTATAAGCTATAAATTAGAAAAAAACTCCATCACTGAAATTGAATCCCTAAAATTAAAAAATAACAAAATCGCCACAATTAAAAAAAAAATCACCCCTATTGGAAACAATTACCAAGAATTTGAAAAAAACCGTCAATAATAAATAAAAAAAATCGCTACAATTTAAGAAATCGATCAAGATTAAAAAAATTGCTAAATTTGAAGAAATGCCAAAATTTAAAAAATAGCCGAAGTTGAATTTTCAAAAATGAAAAAAGTTGCCAAAATCGAAAAAAATTGCCTTACTCAACGCTAAATTCAAAAATATCTTTAAAATTTTTATTTGACAGAAAAATTTTAAAGATATTTTGGATAGATTTATATCCTTAAAAAATGTCTTAATTTAGAGATAAAATTTCGAAAAATTAAGCAAAAAGTACGGAAAATGGAGTAAATGATGTAAATAACACAGCGCTATTTCAAAAACTATAAATGAGAAATTTTTTTTTGTCAGATTCGGATTCAGCGTACATAGGTGTATAAAAAGACGCGTTTCAAAGCCAGGCTTTTTTGGTCGTTGACTAGTGTTTTTTTTTTATAACCATTCATAATAGAGTATAACTTTGTGAAAATGTGGCAACATTAGTAAAACAATTTGAGTATAAAAATAAGAGAATAAGAAATTCCGATGAGAAAATAAAAAAAGTTTTATCTCTCACGGAAATCGGTGCACGAAATCAAATATCAAATTGCATAGAAAAAACCTGGGATCTTTTTGCTCATTCTCTATGTACGTTTTAAATTTTATTTAAACGATTTTTGCTTTTATTTGTTAGACTTTGTTCCACATATATCACCTTCTTGCTCTTTTCGAGAAAAACGCGATCTAAGAATCTAGCCAATTAAGCTAGCTCTTTAAGTTTTTGAGATATGGAAGTTTTAAATTTTATTTTGACGATTTTGGATATATTTTTAATATTAGCGATTTTTTTAATTACAGAGATTGTTTTTATTTTGGCGATTTTTTTCAGTTTTGGCGAATTTTTCCAATTTTGGAGTTTTTTTCAATTTTGGAGGATTAATTAAACTTCGGCCATTTTTATTAATTATTATATTTTTATTTGCCAATTTTTTTAAATGTTATCGTTTTTTCCAAGTTTGTTATAATTTTTATTAAAAATAAAAACGGCGACTCAATCTCTAACCTACACTTGGTATCCAACTATTGTATGTGAATAAAGCGCATCATAAAACGTGATAATTACTTGTGAAAAAGAGATAGGATTAAGAAGAAAAAGCATTCTAGTTGAGAAATGAATTGTGCATTGGTATTAGTTAATTCTGTCTCTTCTGATCGAAACAATACTTGTGTGTACGTAGTGTGACCAAACTCCACTTTAGCCACAGTCATCGCTGTGTCGGCCGTGGCTCAACTCGTTAAGAGGTGAGATTACGATGCATAGCTTGATGCCAAGGCTGTGAGTTCAAATACCAGTACGACACCAAAAATAAAAAGTTTTTCATATACAGCAAATTAACAATATAAAATACTTTGTTCAATTGAACCATAAATTAACCACTGACGAGTCCCAGGAGGGGGACGAAACTGCGGCAGTCTGGTGTATCCCTTGTGTCCGTAAAATTTTTCAATAAAAATGTTTACTTCTTCTTCTTCCTGTAAAGAGACTAACTAAAGTAATATTCTACAGTAATTAATATGAAAATTAATTACGATTGTCATTATCTGACGGTTGCGAACCACTTTCTAAAATAAAAATTATGTTTTTTTTTTTTTTTTTTTTTTTTGTTTCGACCTTTAATTGTGCAATGCAAATGAAAATTATTCAAGTTCGAGGCCATACTCTATATTTCTTCATTAGGATATTGTCCTAACAAATAATCTATAGAGTTTTTTGTTTTCAAATTTATTATTTGACCCTTTCAGGAATGTGTTGATAGATCTATTTCGGGAATTTTCTAGGTTCCCATCATCAGAACACGTTTTGAAAGCGATAACAATCCCATAACAAACATCAAACATTCATATGAACTAGTTTACTCACTACATGAGAACTAATATACTTATGAGTTTGAAGTTAAAGATTATAACCATTGATCAAAAAATAAATTGAAAACTTGTTTGATGTGCAAGATCCACCTCTGGTGGATATTCAATACACGTTTTTTGTTTTCTCTCCTTTTTATATTTTGTTTAGTTTGTAAAAAAAACAGGAGAAGTAAACTAGACGGTACTTTGCCTTTTATACAAGACAAGTTTGTTATAATTTTTATTAAAAATAAAAATTATGTTTTTTTTCGACCTTTAATTCTGCAATGAAAATGAAAATTATTCAAGTTCGAGGCCATACTCTCGTTTTTCTTAAATTTGAAATACGACAAAAGCCGTTTTAAAAACTAAATCAATTAAATAGTTACAGTTAATTTCAATTGATACTACAATTCTCTTAATAGGACCGAATTTAACTAAACTTTTATTAATCTGCTGAAATAAGCAAAAAAAAAAAAAAAATTGTTAACTATTAGTGATTTTTTTTATGAGAAAAAAGATCGGCCCTTCTGAAATTTGCAGTTAACAATTTTTTAGCGAATTTGTCTGTTGATTTAAGCAGATTAATAAATGAAAGTTTTTTAATTGAATTCGGCCCTATTAAGGAAATTTTACACTCAGAATATTATGTAGTTTACTTCTTGTAGTTTACAAAAAAAGTTTTCAGTTGAGTTAAAAATAAAGGAACATGCTTTTTAACTTACAGTTATTATGAATTTAAATTTTCATTTCAAGAAAAAATATTCCAAAAATTCTTGTCTGTTTTTTTCTTAAAGTGGTTTGTTTATATCAAAGAGTTTATAGGTTAAACATATCTCGATCACGACTTTTCTGTAAATTCGTGCTCGCGAAGTTTGTGTGGGCACACGGGTCTGTTAAATTCCTTCAAGAAAGAGAAGACTAAGGAAAACTAAAAAATATAAAAATAGTGTTTTTCTTATTATTCTTAAATAAATCGGTACAAAAAAAAACAACTTTAATAATTAAATTATTGATAAATAAATAGTTTCTTTTAGTTTCTTTAGTTTTTTGTTTGTAAACACGATTTTATTAACATTTTATTTTTTCAACTTCCTTTATCGACTCTCTTTTATCGTTGAATTATGACAGATTATCTCATCTTCTTAAGGGAATTTTTTATAACAAATTACTGACTTGAAAAATCTACGAGGGGGGGGGGGGGTATTCACTGCTTGAACATTTATTTTTTACTGTACGTAGTTAAAATTTGACCTTTTTTTAACTTAATTTTCATTTATTGGCACGGATTTGTTAATTATGCAAACAATATTTTTAAAAAAATAACAAGAAACATTTGATTTAAATGAAAAGTAAGTAGGACGGGTTTCAAGTGATTTATCATTAATGTCAAATTACAATTGAAGGGCTTAGTGCAAAAACATGATAAGCTACACGTTTTCAGAAAATGATTTTATGTGTTCATTGCATTACCTAACGTGGTATCAATATCCACTTAAATGACTTAAGCTATATTCCAAATACTTTCAGATCTAGAGCAAATGTTACTTTTTACAATTCGACTATATTTCAATAAATATATATAAATAAAAATATTCTAAATCAAATTTCTGCGACAACTTGATAAGCCACATTAATTTAACAAAATGGGTTTTACTGTCCATTAGTCTTCCAGCGATGGACATGAAACAGAAGACACATCTTTGCACTTAAAGCAAGTATATATATCAAGAAAATCCTTCAAAAAAGCTACCTAGTCTTTAAAATTATATAATTCCAAATAAAATTTGTGCAAAAACTTGATAAGCCACATTGACGTAATAAAATGGTTTTTACACTCTTCTAGAATTAAACCGACGGATATGTAATAGAAGACACATTCTGTCACTTATTACAAGCATTTATAGCTCAGCTCGAACATCTTGCTTAACAGCTGTCATTGAAAACCATTTCTTTAAAATCAATGTGGCTTATCATGTTTTTGCATAAATTTTAAAAAGTCGCTGTTTTTCTGAACTTTTATATTCTAGATCAAGGGTGCCCAAGCCCTATGCGCTTCGTGCTCATTTGTTTTTGTAAAAACACTTAGCTATAGGCTGTGTGTTTTAATACACACATAGAGCACTCAGCACTAGCAATACGAAATACACAAACAACTTTGTCTTATTAGTTTTTTGTCGTTCTTCACTGTATCCACGCAAGTGCAAAGCAACAACACTTTCGTATGCTTTGCTGGTAAACATTGAAATATTTTTTTCTTTGTATGTATTGGTTTTTACAACAAAAAATATTGAATAAAAATTAGTTTTTCTTTAAATGTATTGGTGTTTGCTCTTCCATAAGGAACTTTTGGGCACTCCTGTTCTAGATACTTGTAATAAGTGCCAAAAGGTGTCTTCTATAACATGTCCATCGCTTTAAGACTATAATGCAGTGAAATCCATTTTTTTCAAATCCACGTGGCTTATCAAGTTATTGTAGAAATTCTCTTTAAGATTTTTTATTTTGAGGAAATAGTTGCTATTTTACAGGATTTTCGAGCAACATGGGCGTTGTGGTGTAATGGTTAGCGCGTTGGACTTTTACACAGAAGGTCCCGGGTTCGATCCCCGGTGCCGGCAACATCAAATTAATATGTATGAGTTTTTTCTATCACTCATACGTATCGCAATGTCCACCTTCGGTGTTCCCATAGCAATTAACCCCACCGAAGTGAAATGAATCAGGGCTATGAACCAAAAAGCTTCAATAAGTTCGCCAACTCTCCATCAGGTGGCGAGCAACAACTGTTCTAAGACTTATCATCTCGCGCAATTACAGTGTTGCCATCTCTGAAGCCCTTCTACTTTCCCCACCTTTCATCTCTATACTATCCCTTTCCAAAGAAAGCAACACACTAAATATAGGAAGTATATCCTGAGTGTTGCCTCTCTTTAAAAAAAAAAAAAAAAAATTAAAAAATTCTAAATAAAATTTCTGCAAAAACTTGATCAGCCACATTGACTTAATAAAATGGTTTTTACTGTCTTCCGAAGAAGATCATGTAATAGAAGACACATTTTGGCACTTTTTACAAGTATCAAGAAAGATCATCTAATTTGCTACCATTTTTCAGACTATGAACTTCTTTAATTATCTTTGTGCAATAAGTTGATAAGCCACACTTTTTTTTTTTTTGTAAAAAAGCAGTTTCCGATTTATTTCTATCATCCATGAACGGGTATGTAATGGAAGCCTTCCTTAAGCACCTATTATATATGCTTACAGTCTGGTTTAGTTAAAGCCTTACACACAAAAAAATATTTCTTAAATTCCGCCAAGTAAACATTTTGTTGAATAAAAAAAACATAATCAATTACTTTTTTAATTGACTCAATTACTTTTTTAATTGACTCAATTAAAAAGTAATCAATATTTTAAATAATATTGATTACTTTAAATAAACAAAAATATTGATTACTTTTTAATTGAATCAATTAAAAAAGTAATTGATTATTTTTTTTTATTCAACAAAATGTGTACTTGGCGCAATTTTTTTTTCTGTGTTATTTTCTACATTGTTTTGAAACTTTTAAGGCGATTATTTCATTACTTTAATTTTGTGGCTTATCAAGTTTTTGCACTAAGCCCTTCAATTTCAGTTAATTTAAACTACAAACTATTTTAAATGTAGTATCAATTAAAATTAGTTGTAACTATTTAATTGGTTTAGTTGCAATTAAGATTTTAATCATTTCTATTAAAAATTTAATTTACTGCTACACACAGAGAAAAAAAGTGCCAACCGAATTGAAAAGTGTATGTTGGTGTTAACAACTAATGAATTCGGTTAGTACAACCATATTCAAATTTGATTTCTGAATATTTTGGTTGTTGCAACTAAAATTCAGTTGTATTAAACGAATTTCGTTGTGATAACCAATATTCAGTTGTATCAGTCGATTTCATTTGTAGTAACCGAATTTGAGTTGTATTAAAAGAATTTCAGTTGGCAAATGGCTAAATTTTTCTCTGTGTGTATTTGCATTTACTGTGTTTTCTTGCAATGTCATTTTTACCTAATTTTTATTAGTCTTTTCTGCTATTTTTACAGGTTATTGTCCAATTTGGACTATGCACAAAAAATATAAATTTTCTTGTGACTGTAGGGTATACATGTTGTGCAAGATTGTATATTATTATTGGCATCTCCAAGTTAGTGGTGGTGTGGCATTTAAACCAAAATAAAAAAAATATTGAAAAAAGCACTGAACTTTTAGTTGTTAAAAAGTTGGTGAGTGAGAGTCGTCTCTAACAGCAGCCAACGAACCAACAACAACAGCAGCTAAACAACACACACATTGTCTACATACAGTTACTTTTTTATGAACAACAACACCAAGCCATCACCACCGCACCACTCTAAGATCAGCAACGGCAAGATCTGACAATATGAAACGTCTATAGAGAGATACGTTAGTGAGAATACAACAAACATTGGGAGCACAGCACCAAAAAACAAAACTTAAAATTTCGGACAAAAAATTATTAAAAAAAAAAAAAAAATATTAAATTCAGTTTAAAATAGTGAAAACATAAAATAAATAACAAAATTTGTCATCATTATTTTATTTTTCTTAAATTAACGTGCAATCTTTAAAGAAAACGTGTAATCTTTAAGGAAAATAAATATATTAAAAGTATGTTAAAGAAATAACAAAATCATCTTAATAAAAACTAAAGTTTTAATAAAGTTTAGAAAAGAAAATAAGAAATTGTGAAGTAAAAGTTTTTTTTTTTTTTTTTTTTCATAAATATATTTAAATTGTCTGCTTAAGTGTTACTATAGTTGCAAGTGATTGTCGATGCAAAAAAAAAAAAAAATAGAAAAATACTAAAAAAATTATATTCAAATGAATTTGCAAGTTTTTCCCAATAACACAAAAGTTCAACAATTGACCTAAACTAGAATTTTCAATGATTAAACATAAAAATCTGTGTTATAGTGTTAAAAAAATCAATTACCAAAACTTAATATGTACAAATAAAAATTGATAACAAAAAAAAAAATTCTATAATAAATTTACTTAAATATTTAAAAAAAAAATTTGCAAAAAAAAACCGTCGTTGGAAAAAAAAAAGGTTGCCATGTATTTCTTGTGAATAAATAAAATTCCCACCTTTTACATCTTTATCATTTTGTTTATTTAAAATTGTATGAACAATTTTTTATTGTTTACGTAAAAAAAAAAACTAGCAAAGTTTCTCAATTTTATTGTGACTCTCAAAAAGTTGCAGTAGCTTTTTCCATTCTGTGTTTCTATATAAAAAAAAACATATTTAGTTCATTATAAAAACTTGTCATCGACACACAAGCATGTTATATTTGTACCACCACCACTACTGGATGCTGTTATAAAATTTGTTTAACCCATTAAATTGAAAATAAAATGTAAGTCATAACAAAAGACACTTTTTTAATGAGTTATAAAAGGTGATTTTCTGAATAAAATGTACAGGGTGTCCGCCGGGAAGGTATACTACTTTGTTTTGCCGCCATTTTGGTAAACATTAGTCTAGACAGTTTATATTTCGCAGTCGTGAAGTAGACACGTGGCAAAATTTATTATGGAAAAATATTCGATAAACCAACGTGTTTTAATCGTTAAAACGTTTTATCGAAATCAATCATCAATTACTGTGACGATGATAAAGTTAAGTGTTATTTCAAGTTATTTCAAGAAATGGTGATGTTGATTGCTCTCCACGGTCGCCTGATTTGACTGCTCCGGACTTCCTTTTGTGGGGATATTTGAAAAGCAAGGTTTATGCAAACAAACCAGAAACGCTTGAGCAACTCAAACAAAATATTCGTAATGCAATTAATGAAATAAAGCGTGAAATGTTTAAGAATGTAATGAAAAATGTGCTCAAAAGGTCTCGCATTTGTGAGGCTAACATAGGCGGACATTTATCTGATATTGTATTCCATACATAATTGCCGATATTAAATAAAACATTTATCAATATAAGATCCATTCTCTTTCATTTAATCAAAAATTATAAACAAACAAAGTAGTATAATTTCGCGGCGGACACCCTGTACTTTTCTGAATAAAATGTACTTTTTAAAAGTACAATTTAGTAATAGGTACTTTTTTTTAATAGAAATGTACTTTTTTTTAATAAAAAATGCTTTTTTAATAATAAGTATTTTTTTTATGAAATGTCCTTTTTATAAAAGGTACTTTTTTAATAAAAGGTACTTCTTCAATAAAAGTTATTTGTTTAACAAAAGATACTTTTTTAATCAAAGGTACTTTTTAAATCAAAGGTACAATACTTATTTAATCAAAGGTACCTTTTTAATAAAATGTACTTTTTAATAAAATGTACTTTTTTAATAAAATGTACTTTTTTAATAAAATGTACTTTTTTAATAAAAGGTTGTATTCTAATAAAGGGTACTTTTCTAATAAAAGGTACTTTTCTAATAAAAGGTACTTTTCTAATAAAAGGTACTTTTTTAATAAAAGTTACTTTTTTATTAAAAGTTACTTTTTTAATAAAAGGTACTTTTTTTAATAAAAGGTACTTTTTTTAATAAAAGTTACTTTTTATTAAAAGTTACTTTTTTAATAAAAGTTACTTTTTTAATAAAAGTTACTTTTTTAATAAAAGCTACTTTTTTAATAAAAGGTACTTTTTTAATAAAAGCTACTTTTTTAATAAAAGCTACTTTTTTAATAAAAGATACTTTTTTAATAAAAGGTACTTTTTTAATAAAAGGCACTTTTTTTAATAAAAGGTACTTTTTTAATAAAATGTACTTTTTTAATACAAGGTACTTTCTTAATAAAAAAAGTAAATTTTTAATAAAAGGACTTTAGCACATTTAATTACTATAAATGGAACTTTTTTACCTTTTTCAATAAAAGGTACTTTTTTACCTTTTTCAATAAATGGCACTTTTTTACCTTTTTCAATAAAAGGTACTTTTTTAATAAAATAAATTAGCATGACTTGGCTTTGTTAGCTCGCACGCTACAGTTCACGAATTTAAAAATCTTTTTGATGAAAATTAATACATTGACTCATATTAGCCCAAGTTCGAAGCCCATTAGTTTTTAATAGAAGCGGTCCAAATATAAACCTAAATCTCATATAAGGCCCCCAAAAGTATTTATATAAGTATTTTTCATATATACACGTAACATCAGCAAAACTGAAAACTGGTAATGATTTGTTACTTGCTTACGATTTTGTAGACAAATATTGATACAAACGCATTCAAATTTCGAAACCAGATACTCTTTGACCTTGAGTCAGACTGGTGCAGGATATACTAAAATCGGCCCTTCTTCCACTTTTTTACTCGTTTTTTAACATCATTATGAGCATGCCAACCAACCTAGGTGGCATGCCAACCAACCATGGACTGACTCTAACTAAAATCAAACAACTTTGCCCAATAATATTTGTGACCTGCAAAATGCGGACAAGCATAAAAGCCACTTCTTGGGGGTGACCGTGGCCCATGAACCAATTCCAACCAACATCAAAAGGCGTTGTCCTTGAACCAATATAGGTCAGTGTGGCAAATTTCATAGATATATATTAATATGTGTGGCCTGCAGCGATAGGTGTCATAATTAAAAAATGTCATAATTAAAAAATGTCATAATTAAAAAAAAAAATGAAGCTACGAATAAATTTTTGTTTAATTTGTAACTTTATCAAAGTTAAAGTAAAAAAATTAAAAATTTTCGCCTACGAAACTATTTACTATAGTTAAAAATCAAAAAATATTTTTTTTTACTTTTCAACTCAATCGATTTTGTAAGCGACAAGGAAACTCACGATAAAAAAAGTCATTTGATATAATTTAAATGTTGTTACCGGCGAGGGGATGGTCAAGGCGATTAAATTTGTAATATCATATCCATACATTTTTTACGGATTTTTTTTTTTTAATTTTACAAAAACAATCAAAAAACGTCAAAAAAGTCGCTCAACTTTGTTCCATTTTTAGATCTTTTTTTTTTTACCATTTTTTAAAACTAAAATATACTTTAAATGGGCCCAGAGGACACCACATATCATGGATCATAAAATGAAATCCTAAGAAAATTTCCTTTCATTTGAGTACCCACACTAATATGCTACTACACTGCACTCTGCATGATATTAATTAATTTTAGCATTAAAGCGATGAAGTGGCACTGAAACCCGTCTATTGAAATTTTTCATTTAACTAATGCAAATTTTCATAAATTTTTATGAAAAATATCATTTTATTTATTTATTAAAAATTGTTTGCACTCAAGAAAAGTTTCACAAAAAAAAACTGGTTTCATAGAAAGTATGAAGCTTTTCACTTATTTTAAGAAATTGTTCGATCATTTTATGAAGAAAAGTTTCATTAGTTTACTAAAAGTTTTCATTATTTTTCGTCTACTAAAATTCTCTCTATGTAGGCGTACCCTCCAGATAGAAAAAAAAAAATCTTTTTTTTTGAGGAGTATTCGAAAAGGCAAACTTTTGCCAAATTATTTAATGATTTCGGAAGTTATTGAGGTTTGAAATTTGGAAAATTCTGAATTTTTAACTTTTAAGGTTATTAGAGTGACCCTTTAACTAATAATTTGTACTTCGAATATTTTTTTAGTAGGCCAGCACTCTTGAGTGGTTATTTATCTGGTTTTGTGAAAACAAATTACAGAGAACAAAAAAAATAATGTGGTTTTGCTTCATAACCTCTTTTTATGTAGAGACCTAAGACGAAAAGAGTAAAAAATGTTTTACAGCTAGTTCTTTAGTTAAAGAAATACGTTTGTAAAGAAATCCTGTGAGTCCTTGAGCAAAACACAAACTATTTTAGTAGTATATTCTAAAAATCTATTAGTACATTCACCCAAAAGGGGTTAACATTTTGATACATACTTTTTTAAACAATTCTGCGTATAAATTGTGAA
Source organism: Delia radicum (assembly GCA_021234595.1). Taxonomy (NCBI): domain Eukaryota; kingdom Metazoa; phylum Arthropoda; class Insecta; order Diptera; family Anthomyiidae; genus Delia; species Delia radicum. The sequence continues at coordinate 230,210,179 of CM037853.1, read as the reverse complement.
CGTCAGAGTATAATACTCACGTTCTCTCTACTGATCTCTCGATTCAAAAACAATTTATATACCTTATCTCATCTTTACTCTTTCTGCCGATCATTTGTTGTGAGATTTAAAATTTATTTTTTTTTTTAATTAAATTTTAAATGCATTTTCTGGTATTTGTTCATAGATTAGTTCTCAATAATGAACAATTTTTGTAGATTTCCAAAAAAACCCGATGTTGCATTAAAAGAGATTTTTTAATTGATAACACTGAGCAACAAATTTCTGGTTACCGATTGTATCCTAAATGAAACCAATGGAAAAAGACTACATATATGTTTATCAAAGCCCCTAAACTTAGCTCTGATTTTATTTTTATGGTCTAATGAAGTTGGGCTTTTTTAGACCAATTTTTAATTTTTTTAATGCGTTAACGAAAAAATACCCGGGCGAAAATGGGATTGTATATAAACATATATAATCACAAATGGTCATATATGGGTAGAAAATAAATTTTGTTTGCATTAAATAATCTTAAAAAATTAAAAAAACCGCGAAAAAAATTGCTTCAAAAAGCTAAAAAATTAAATTCGGGCTAAGTTTTCAAAACCCTTTGGGGATTTTGGTCTACCCAAGAAAAAAAGTTTATATATATTTAGATATAATTTTATACCATTAAATGTTTCAATATATAAATTTACATAGTCATAATAACATATATGTTAAAGCATAAATTAATAATTTTTGGCAAAAATAAAACTTTAAACTGGGAAAACACTTCAAAGGCCAAGTTTTTTTTTCCAAAAAAAAATTTTTTTTAGAAAAGGTCTATTTAATATATATAACATATCTAACAACTAAAATGGCGTTTTTTTTTTAATTTTTTTAAGTAAATGCATCTCTTGTTAACTTCCTTATATTGTGATATCATTGTGTGACAAAAAAAGAATAAAGTAGCTATACTTTGAAAGTTATAAAGATTTTTTGTAATTCTAATAGATTAGAACAAGAATCGTATTATCAAATTTTTCAGATACCCCCAAAATATGGACTTACCCTTGGTAATTTTTTTTTTTTTTTTTTATTAGGCAATTAGTTTTTAGATATGTTATATACATTAAATAGACCTTTCTAAAAAAAAATTTTTTGAAAAAAAACTTGGCCTTTGAAGTGTTTTCAAAGTTTAAAGTTTTACTTTTGACACAAAAAAAATTTTCAGTGTAATAGAAAATTTTTACAGTGTAATTTTTCGAAAGCTGACTTATATACCTTTCTAATGGCACCAAGATCTTTGAAATCGGTTCAGCCATTGCGTAGTAATCGCTGCTTAAAAGTACCTATTACCATAATTTTTCAAATATTTCGATACCTTGCCACGCCCACAATTTTTCGAAAATGCAATTTTTATAAATGAGGTTGTGTTTGCATAGGTAAAATGTAGCCGTATGCAAAATTTCATCAAAATCTGAGAGGGTCGGGTTCAAAATGTGCCTTTTTTTATAGGTTTTTATATGAAATTCATCATATGTAGCTTTGTGTTGTTTCAAAAATATTAGCAACATATTATTTTATATTGTCTTATGTGCAATTATAGTTAATTTATGTTATTATATATTACTATATATACAATATAGAGTTATATATACGTTCGTATCAATATAAATGTACATATAATTATATAAAACTTCATGTGAACCAACATTAAAAATATTTATTTTAAAATTTTTTAGAAAGGCTTATATTGTTCCATACAAAATTATATAGAAATATATGAAGTCCAAAGCTTTCAATATTTTGTAATTGAATTCAGATATGGTTATATATGGCCCATTACAAACCTATTTTCTAAGAGATTTTAGATATATAATTATATAAATTCGGAGTTGAGATTTCTGAGTTAGTTAACTTACCAAATTTTTAAATATTTTGGTTCACAAAAAAAAAAATATTTATGCATTTTAAAAGTGAGAGTCTGAGAAAGGTAAATCTTTCTACAAAACAACAGAGTTTGGAGTTAAATTGTTGAAATTGAGACATTATTTCTTGGCTCCAAAAAAACTGGCTTCGCAAAAAAAAATTTAAAAACATTATTAACCACATATGTATATTAGTTTGTGAAAATATATATTAATATAATTGTTGAGAACAACTAGGAGCTGTTTGTGTCAACTTTTATCTAGTAATATCGAATTATATCTAATTCGATACAATAATATATAAAAACGTTCGTGCGTATGTTGGTACTCTAATAACTGTTGAACCACTAATGCTAGCGACTTCGTATTCATACCAAATTCGCAACATATATTATGTACATAAAACTAAAGTTGCTGACAAAGTTTTTCACCTGTAGGTGGCGCTGGTGTTAAAATATTCACGAAAACGTATATTTTTTTCAGTCATATTCATAATATTATTAAATGCAATGTATTTAGGCAGAGAACTAATTTTTAAACACAAATTTAGGCGTTTTATTTGCACATAAATATTAGCCATACATGGGAGTTATTATTTTTCGTCAATTTCCGTTTTATTTCCACATAAATATTAACCATTCATAGAAGTTATTATTTTTCGTATGATTTTATTATTATAATATAAGTAACACAAATACTATTGCCAACAAATTTGAATTCAATTAAATTTTAATAACATTTTGATAACGATGAAAAGTTCCCAAGTACGACATAAACGAATATATATAGATTTGCTTTTCAGTTTTCATTATTTACTTTTCTGTTTACTTCAAATAATGTCATATAATATAATTTTGAATTATTTTATTATTTAATATGTGCTAAAAGAATTATTTTTATAAAACAGAAGCTTTAAAATGCCTTTAAGACGTCGTGTTAATATTGGCCGCGCTACTAGAAATGCTTCAGGTACCCAAAGAATACGAAATCAATTAACACCAGAACAACAATCCCAACGTCGAGAAAACGAACGTGAATCAAGTGCTGTACGTCGCCAAGCTGAAACAAATGAACACCGTATGCAACGATTGGCCACTATGCGGATAACGAGACTCACATCACGTAACCGCGCATCAGATTTAAATCGTACTTTAAGCCAGTTGGGTAACAGAAGCCGTATGCAGATTGAAAGAGCCAAGTCTTTATCCTCATTTCATCGAATTGCTTTTGAATATAGTCCAGAAACAGAATATTGCGCAAACCCCAAAATAAATATTGGAAGCATGGACAAGGAATGTGTGCACTGTCATGCATTGAAGTTTAAAAATGAGCCACCTGGAATGTGCTGCTCTTCAGGAAAAGTTGTATTGCCATCATTGAACCCACCACCACACCCATTAAAAAATTTAATGGATGCCAATACCTTTAAATACTTTTTAAACAGAGTTATAAAAGACCACAACAGACTTTGTAAGGTCCAACAACGTGGACCGGGTCAGCTAGTTATATATAATACACAAACATTTGTATGGGAACAAAATTCGGATGAAATTGTTTCTAATATACATCAAATTGCAAAAAATTGTATTTAATTGCATTGAATTAGATCTGGTTCGATACAATTGTATCGAATTCGATACAATTTTATGTATTTTAGATACAATTACATGTTCTCATTTTTGGGATCAAATTTGATCTCATCGCATAACTAATTTATATATAATTTGATAATACCCCACATCAATTTGTTTTTACTTGATTACTGATAGTCTACTTTTATTTCCAGTTGGCCTCGTTAAGCATAAAATTTCTTGTTGCACAGTGTCTAGATACAAAATGTATTGCAAAACCAAAAAGTAGAACATCTACAAATTTATAAAAAAAAAAACAATAAAAATTTTGCCGGCTTTAAAATGAAAACGAGAGTATTTAAAAATAATATCGTGGTGAGCAAGACAATGAGCAAAAAGATAAATAGAATTAAATACTTGTTTATAATAATTGTTTATTAAATAAATACTATTTTTAAATGAATACTTATCTATAAATGCAAATATTATTTTGTTAAACCGTTTAACCATATTTATTTAAAAATAATTTATATTTTTTTTTTTTATTAATTAATAATTATATAATTACAAATTATATACCTAACCGAGCACTAGCTACTATGGCCTTCGGCGCCTTGTAGCGAAAACAGACCAGTGCCTCTAGTGGGAATCGAACCCACGACCTCCGCACAGATAAGCCAGTACGCTACCAAGTAGCCTACCGGGGCGCACTTATATTTGTTATAATAGAAACAATTTCGCTAAAATTAGTTAAACAGGGTTGCAAATTATTAATTAATGCCACAAAGTCTCTAGTTCTGCATTTCAGAGTAATTTTAAATCGAAATGATTTGAAATCTTTGTAAATATTTTAAATTCATTTCAACTGTTTTTTCATTCAATCCCACAGTAATACAGTAAAAATAAACTTAAAAAACTACCAGCTTTAAGTCTGATTAAATAGATCCATTAACAATATTTAGATATTTGAATACACCCCCCAAATCTGAAATTTTTATTAAATAACTGTTTCTAATACTCCACAGACTAAAAAATATAAAAGTTATTCAAATCTTAAGCGACTTTTTATTTTTTTTAACAGATTTAGAAAGAGAGATAACTAGTTAAGGTTTCCAAATATGTTATATGCATATTCAATCCAATTTAGGTTTCATTTTTTTTTCCAATTTCTTAAATTTTTGTTTGCTTTGGCTGCTTCTAATTTCAAGCGTTTGTTGGAAACTCTTTTTCATTTAATTTATTTACAACGTGCGTTTAATTTAAAGTAAATTAAATCGCTTCAAAATTAGTAAAGTAATAGTTTATATATGAGTTGATGTTAACCCTTTTGTGTATGCAAACAACAATTAAGAATTAAACTTACTTTCCGAATAAATCAGAAAGAAAATGTTCCATAAAAACTAAACTTAAATAAAAACAGTCAATGTTGTTTGTTTTTAATTTAAATATTCTTAAAAAATCTTGATATATTTAAGTAAACATATATCACTTTATATATATATATATATATATATATATATATATATATATATATATACATATATATATGGAAAGCTTTTTTATTTCCCTTTCCTAAACCGTTCCAAAATACAAATGCGGTTAAACAACAACTGCCAAGTGAGGTATCCCGACCTGGACCAGTAGATCTTAATGAACTTCGCATATGTTGTAGAGAATACAAATTTAAGGGACTTGCGTTTTTTTTAGCTGCCCATTCTCATGTTTAAGTGTTACTAAGTAGGGTCAACAATTACAGTAATTTACGTTTCTTTGTTTATATCGTTCTATTTAAAGTAACTATAGACAAATTAGGTGAAATGAAACGTTTTTTGAAGACACATTCACTGGTATACAAATTATGTTTAAAGACTTTCAAGTATTTTTTTATTGAAAAAAAATCTGTTTTGTGTAACATTAAACCACGAGTTTTATTAAGAAATTGTAGTTGTATTAAGCTCAAAATAATGGATAGTTATGCCGATATTCGAAAGCGTTCGGTTTTTATGCGACTTTTCCTGAAGTGCCTTTTCCCTATATTCCAAATAATTAAAAAAAGTGGCAATTCTGGGTCCACGTTATAGGCAATATGTGTAAGTTTTAATACAAAAACATGAATTTTTAATCCCTCTTTTTTGCTCATTTACAATATGTTCAAAGTTCATTAAAGTCCGAGAGCTCGAGTCGGGATACACGTCTTGTGAGTTTTAAATTATAATTAAATTCTAGAAAATTAAGTTTTAGCACTAGATTGTTAAATCAAGGAGTTTAAATATAAGGAGTTATAGAATTCATCGAAAAAGACATACTACAGTATATCAAACAAAACATTACTCGACGTGTCGAGGTATCCTCGGCTCGTAGCCGGATTTTTTACTTTGTAATGTAAACAAATTAAAGTTTTTAAAACTTTAAGTATGTGAATTATGTAAAGAATGTAATGTAAATAATGTAAAGTGTGTAATGTAAATAATGTAAACAATGTAAAGTGTGTAAGGTAAATAATGTAAACAATGTAAAGTATGTAATAAAATAGTGTTAACAATGAAAATAATGTAAATAATGTATGAAATAAAAATTTTATTTTACTTTGAGTTTTTTTCGTTCCACTGTTTTCACCGAAGAGGGATATCCTGTCTGACAGAATGTTGAGTTAAATTTGAAGACATTTAAATTTATTGATGTCTTTTCGATATTAGTATTAAGTTTATTAAAATCTTTTACTTGATGTACGTTTTGATGGAACTGGTACAGCGCTTTAGTTGTCACAATACGAAATGTTTTCGGAAAAAACTTCCGTTGTAGCCGTTAGGAATGAAAAAATAAAACTTTTTTGCATTTTTAAAATGCTGTTCACAAGGAAGTTCAGTTTCCAAAGTGGGCAAGCCAATTTCAAATTTAAGTGTGAATGTCAGACGCAAAAAAAACGTCAATTTCTTATAAGTTTGTGCGGTTTGCGTCCAGTTATTGGTGCGCTGGCATCAACTTGGTATACCTCAAACTGTGTAAAATTACACGGTTTTTTAAATACTGTTATCAAAACTTAATTATATTAAATGGGGGGAAAACCCCTATGAAAAAAACTGCGAATGTTTAAAAATTGACAAATTTTGGTTTCACTTGTAACCCACCATAGAACTTTTCAACAAGCAGCAAAAAACCTCGAGAAATAAGAGGTATCTAAAGTTAAATCTTAACAGGTGGCCACAATTTTTAAAATTACTCGTATACTACATTTTTGAAAAAAAAAAAATCTATTAAAAAAATTTCTAATTTAACGTTTTTTAAGTCTGAAAAGTCTTTTTTACGGTGTATTAAAATTTCTGAAACCCGTACTGTGATCTTTTCAACCAGATCTACAACATACGCTTTTCAAATAAATTAAAATTGGTCCATTTTGTAGCACCGTGTCATACATAACACTACCATCATAATTTACTAAAAACTTCTAATAAAATTGATTGACTGTTCACTTTTATAGAAAGTGTGTATGCTGAATATTTTAATTTATAAAATTTTATTTCTCATACGTACCAAGTTTCATATCAAGTGTAAGTATTTAGCTTCAAATTTGAAAATATGTTGAAATACTTTTAACAAACATCAACAATAATAATGTTGATTTTAAGGATTTTTATAATTACAAGATCTCCATAAAAGTGTGATTCAGTTTAAAATTTGTTTTATATAATTTCCTAAAGGAAATGAATCCATTTGATGACATTACAAGCAAGTTCAATTCGATGTGTGATTATCTGACATAATATAACAGTCTTACCTGAAAGCAAAAAAAAATAAAATAATTATTTAATTACAATTTATTTTCAATCTATCCCACTGTGCATGGTACACACATTTCCTCTCTAATGATTTAAAAATTAAAACAAATACAAATAGTGTTTATAATTCTTTATTATTTAAAAGTGTTTCTTATAAAAAAAATACAAAATTTATATATAAAGACTATATAATGTATATTACTTATTGTTCGATCGGCAAAAAATACATACAATACCAATGTTGCCAATTGAAAAAAAAAACATAAAAGAAAACCCCTAAATAACCCTCTGAAAATACTATTTTTTTTTAGAAAAATCTCGCAAAGCTTTAAAATCGGTCGAATTTAACAAATGGTCCTTGTAATTAAAACATATTTTAAATAATTGAAATGTTGGCAACACTGATCTATACCCACATTACATATGTTTTGTTTCTACAAAAAATCTTCTTAACTAGATTAATTCAAATAACTTTCATTATATATTTAATATTCTTCATTGCAAAAACAACCATCTTTTGAATTTTCAGTAACCCAATCCAAATATTTCGTAAGTCTAGTGTAAACGCCAGGATAATTAGGTCTAGCACAACCATTACCCCAAGAGACAATACCAATTTGTTCATAACGTTTGTCATCGGGACGTAAACGTACTAAAGGACCACCAGAATCTCCCTGACAGCTATCACGTTCCCCCTTACCCGGATAGCCAGCACACATCATATTTTTCGTTATCATTTTAGAGGTATAATTTGTTTGAGCCACACAAGTTTCATTTTCCAAAACGGGAACTTCAACTTCTTGTAGTAAACAAGATGGCTTACCATCTTCCTTTAAAGTTCCCCAACCGGTGGCTATACCTTTGGTACCCACAAACAAATCATTTCTTTCTTCTGTTCTCGGTAAACATATAGGTCTTATGAAACTTGTTATGGGTACACGATCATTTAAACGCAACAGAGCAATATCATTATCAAAATTAGAGAAACTAAATTTTTGTGTAAAAGCTCTTAAAACGAAACGTGTTTCTGGTCTCTCCTTATCATTACAACGATCGTGCTCTCCAAAAGTGACCTTGATCATGAACCACATAAAACCTTTAACACAATGTGCAGCCGTTAAGACATAACGATCATTGATAAGAGTACCGCCACAGTAGAAACGGTTAAAATAACTTAAGCGTGCCATCCATGGGTATTCACTGACACCAGTTGTTGTACCACCAACTATACGAGATTCATCATTACGTTCTCCACATCTAAAATAGAAAAAAAAAGAAGAAATTGATAATGTAAAAAATATATTCAAATTTAAAACAAAATTAAATCGTCTGGTCATTTCTATATATTTGTTGCAGTTTGACATTAGTTTTTAGTTTTATGATTTAATAATTAGGGCAACCAAAAAACAGCTCAAAAACAATATTTTAAACATTTAAAAGAAGCTCGAAAACAGTAAAATAAGCGGTTTAAATATAAAAATAAGCTGTTTAATTAAAAGAAATAAATCGTTACATTTCATATCATTTTATTAAATCTTTAATACAAATAAAATGTTAATAAAATTTGTTCTTTGGAACGTCGTCAGTCAAACAAAGGTGCAATAGAGAAATTGTTGTTATGGTAGTCTCTACAATTCAAGATATATTGGACCTCATAATTGTTGAAGCTGAGGACTTCAGTTTAAAGTTAGTTCTAACGATTTTTGGTGAAAATTTTTTTAGATAATTCAAAGTTCATCCGATTTATTTAGCGCTTTCGCATAATAATAGTAATGATTACGGTAAATAACCGTTCAAGACATATTTGCCCTATAATTCTTTAAACCGCATATGTGCCACTCAATTTTGTGCAGCATTTTTTTTTACTTTTTACGCTAATACCTATCATTAAAAAAAGATTTCACCCTGTAACGCATTTGCGATTAAATTTTAAATTGAACTTTTCTTAACTTTGACCTTAGTTTCCGCAGAAACCAAATATGTTGGACAAATTTGGAAACCAAATTCGGACTAAGTGCGAAAAGGTTAATCGAAAACGTGTGGTTGCATCCCTGAAACCCCTAAAAATTTTATAAGCGTATATTTTGGCGTGTTTTTGGTTATAAATTTTTTAGGACTAAAAAAATTATTGCTTTTACATTTATTTAAAATAAGCTAATCTAGAAAAAAAAATGTGAGCCACTAATTTGAATTTTTTTATTTTTAAAACCTGAAATCGTAAAAAACGCGCATTTCGAGATATGGGCATTTGAACTCAAGACCCCAAAAAGGCCTTTGACCCTTACATGAAAAACATTAATAATTAAAGGGTCTGCCAAATAACTTTCCGGTTAATAATGGAAAATAATTTCATTCAAATGGCTGCCTCGGCTGGCCATGCAGTATGAGCTTCATCTGAAAAGATAATTTTTTTGGCAAAATCGTCATCGGAAAAAAAAACGTTATATGGCGGACCCTTTATATCATTTTAAAGAGTATATTTTAACCAAAAAAAAAATAAAGCCAATACGAATTTTTTATCTAGTAAAGTTTAGAAGTTTTAGCCAATTTTGTATAGATACTTCAGTCAAATTTCATCGTTTTTTGTAATTTTCATGACGTCATTTTTCGAAAACCGAAAGAGGCCGTAATCTGAAATTTATGTTTCGTCGATTTGAAATTTGATGTAGAAAATTTTTGGTTATCGATTATAATTTACTATATACAATTTTCGGTTATCAAAAACCACAACTTTTTATAGAAAATTTGAGGAAATAATTGTATTACAAAAGCTTTTGATTTTCTATAACTGTGATTTTAAATAACTTCATTACTATAAAATTTCATAGAAATTTCTCGGCTATCGATAATTATTATTTTCTAAAGAAAATTTTCGGTTATCGTTTTTATTAAATTATCAATAGAAAATTGCAGTTATAGGTAACTATAATTTTTTTAAATTCTAAAGCAAAATTTAGTTATCGATATAACTAAAATTTTCAAAAAAAAACTCGGTCATCGATTTATAAATTTATTTACAGAGATTTTCGGTTATCGATGACAATTACTTTTAATTCAAAATTTTCGCTTATCGATAACTAGTAATCTCTACAGACAATTTTTCTTTATCCATAGCTATAATTTTCTATATAAATGTAAATACCAATGAAAATGCATCGGTTATCGATAATTTAAATTTGCAAATATCGACATTTTTATTTTATGTTAAGGGTTACTAAACTTTTGATAGTTACAATCTTCTAACAAAAAATCGGTTACTATTTTAAGACAACTTAAAATTTCCATCGATAACTATAAATTTCTATTAACTTTTTTTTGGTTATCAACAGGGCAACCAAAAACAGCTTAAAAAGCTCGAAAAGCAGTAAAATAAGCCGTTTAATTACAAATACAAATTAAATTTCATAACATTTTATTAAAATCGAAACTACAAAAAAAAAAATTGCATATAATTTGTTCTTTCGTCAGTCAAACAAAGGAGCAATAGAGAAATTGTTTTTCTTAAGATTCAAATTTAAAATTGGCTTATCAAAATATTTTTTGATAAACCACAACATGTTACATTACATTTTCAACTCTCAATTAAAAAAATACTTCAAATACAAGCTCTATCTTATTTTTGGTTGCCCTATTTATGACGCTATGAAATTTATTTATAGGCTATATGCACATTAGGGTGGATCGATTTAAGGATTTAGTGGTATTTTAAAGTATATCGAATGACACAAAGAACAGAAAAATATTTTTCTAATATTTCTTTATACTCTCCACATACTGTGATGAGGATATATACCAGTTTGCCATTCCGTTTGTGACGCATCGAAATATAGGTCTAACTCCCCAAAAAGTGTATATATTCTCAATCCTTATTAAATTTAAAGCTAATTCAGAAATTTCCGTCTGTCTGTCTGTTGAAATGGCGATTACGGCGCATAAACGCAAAAGTTATGAGTAAAAATGTGAAGGTACCTTTAAATTGTATATACAAATTTTTGATAATATTACAGTTTCATGGTATTTTAAATTCACCTCAAACTTTTTTTTCTACCACAAAAATAGTTTTTCACCTCAAAAATGTTTTTTTTACCACGGAATTTGTTTTTTACATGAAGAAAAAATTTTGTCCTCAAAACCAAAAATTATTTTTTCACCTCTAACATGATTTTTTTTCTTTCATTTGTAAAAATAATGGTTAAAACCAAATTTAATGCAAGTGCTTGTTTTTTTTTTCAAATACGTTTTAAATTTCAACATGAAAATCGGTATGTTAAGAGAAGTTCAAATGACCTTGATTCCTGTTAAGGTTATTTTTCTAAAAACTGTATATTTATTTTAAAATTCAGAAAACTCCGAAATCGACCCATTCTAGTATACAGGTATGGCACTAAGACAAAAACGCATATTTTTAATGAATATTATATGTTTTGTCAATATTATCAATTTTTATGATCTTTTTATTTTAGGATGTCATGTGTCATATTTTTAAAATTTTAAAAATATTAACGCAAATACTTTTTGTACCTTGTGTGCTTAACTCTCTAATGCCCAATAACGTTTTTATGGGTACAAGATCATTTATGATGTATTCTTATAATGCATAATTTTTAATTAAAGAAGTTAAATCGTTTCGATAAAAAACATAATATATTTTTTTAATGTACAAAGTACGATTTGGGAGCAAACAATAGTTAACATTGAAATTTCTAAAAATTTAAAAAAAATTATTATTATTCAGTCCATATTTTAAAAAACTTCCAGAAATACTAAACTTCACTTTAAGACTTAAGTATTTGAGGATATTCACTTCTTGGAAAATAAATTTTATTTCAGGATTCCGCCAGGATACGTTTAAAGGACATCCTCTTAACCCATAAGTTTGACAAAATGCATATAATTTATATGAGAAGAAAAATATATAAATATCATTGAACTTAATGTATGTATCGGACTTCAAGTTAAATTTTTAACTTTTCCGAACATTATCACCGAGAAAAGTGATAAAACGATATTGAAAATAAAAAACAATCTCTCAGCATTCACCTCAATTTTCAAATCTCATTTTTTCCAGTTAGATAATAATAATTTGATTCTTTTTATTAACAATTTTTCAATATATATTTACTACAAACACGCCTAGACATGAAAACACATTTAAATTTTAACTACATGAAAGATTTTCTTTCGGAAATTTAGGCGAATAGTGAAAGCGAGAACCCTAATCGCTATGATTGTTGTTTTTCGTTCAAATATCTTATTTTAACAATAATAACAGATTTCAATTAAAAAAAAAAAAAAATAGGCGTTACCGAATACCATTCCGAGCATTTTTGTAACAAAAGCAATTAAATGAGAATATATTATGAAGGTTGAAAAAAAGCTCTAAAAAATTAAGAGGTAAAAATGATAATTTTGAAGTCGAAACAAGGTGAATATAAAATATTATTCAGCTCTATGCGTCTGGTGAATTAAACATGTTGCCATATTTGTTTATGTTTCTTTGCAAAACAATTTTATTTTCTCAACTTAAATTTTGATTTGGGGTCTTTAGGAAACTAACTATGATTGATATAGTTTTGTGACGGAAAAGTATTTTGTCGAAGTTTTTAACTTAAGTTCTAAATATTCTCGGTAGGGTTGCAGTGATTTGATAAAAAAAATTATTATATATTGTTGTCTACAAATATTAATTTATTTGGTAATTGAATTTAAATATTTTATTTTACTAAAATTTAAAAGTCTTTTAACTAAACAATTATTGAGTTCTTTAGTGTAGTGAGTTCTTATTACAAAAATCGTATAAATCACGCCTCGCCGGAAGAGAATTGACCCCAAAAATGGAACAACAAAAATGTTTTTCTTTATTATGTATTTGGGTTGTCTCAGAACAATTTTGCGATAAAAACCAAATTCGAGCAAAAATCAGTTTTGAATTTGCAAAAGTTAAAATTTTCAAATTTTCCGGAAAACTATGCAAGATACCAAAAAAAACAACTTAAGACAAAAATTATTCCTGAGGAAAAATGCAATTGATATGTCATACTTTAAAATTTGCATTGCAGTATTATAGCTGTCAAAATACTTGGGTTGTAAATATCGAAAATATTGTTTTTTTTTTGTATAAAGACAAAAACCTAAAATTGTGCATCCACTAAAAAGTCCACGCTGAGTTAAATGTCGCAATTTTTTTTGGCGGTCAAGCCACTTTTAAGTTGCGCGGATCTTCGACATCGCAAAGGTTTTTAGCTATATATCAATTGCATTATTCCTCGAGAATAATTTTGGTCATAACTTGTTTTTCGTATCTCGTAGAGTTGGGATTAATCGTTCTTCTTGGTGACTCGGTCATTATCGTTCAATTCGAGTCAGTGGACTAGCTCGTTCAAATCGTTCAATCGTTCTTTTTTGCTTTGACTTTTGACTGAACTGTGTCGTTCGTTTGACAATTATTACGCACTATCCATGATTTACGAGTTTTTTCACAAATTTTAGTGTACATAGACAAAAAGTGTTATAAAATTGCAACTTTTCCAACAAAAATTTATTTATTTTGTGTAAAAAACATTTTATTTGTATGACTATAATTGTTTTTCCTAATTTGAAATAATAAAGGGTCCGCCATCTAACGTTTTTTTTTTCAACTAGTGCTTATTTCGTGAATGGTAACACTTAGCTCATGTCTGATTTGACAGATAATTAGTTGTATCCTTCCGCTGAACGAATATGGTCCGTATGTTCGTTATCTTGTGAAAAAAGTGAAAGAAACTGGCATCCTCATCGATAAACCAAAGCGTGAAAAGCCAAAAACAGTGCGTACACCCGAGAATATTGCTGCTGTGGCAGAAAGTGTGCGTGAAGCGCCATCAACATCAATTCACCGTCGTTCTCAACAATTGAACATTTCAGAGACATCATTGAGACGAATTTTGCATAAAGACCTTGGTATGACGCCATACAAAGACCAATTGGTTCAGGAGTTCAAAAAAAAAAAGTTATTTGGCGGACCCTTTATTATTACTGTTTTCTAAAAATAATAATTGCTCTTGCAAGCAATTTGATTGAATAGAGATGCAATTGTTCTATGAATAAAAAGAACGAAATGAACGATTGAACGAAATGAACGACAAGATCGAATATTGGTGAACGAATCATATCATTCAATTGAGTTAGTCGTTCAATTGAACCTGTTCGTTCATGAACTACACAACTCTAGTATCTCGCATAGTTTTCGAGAAAATTGGATAATTTGAATTTTTGCAAATCCAACACAAATTTATGCAAAAAGTGCTAGATTGAATATTTTGATTTCTATCGCCAAATTGTTGTGAGATAATTCAAATACATAATCAAGAAAAACATTTTTGGTGTTAGCACTTTGGGTTAAATAATTTCCGGCGAGGGGTGTAACATTTTTGTTGTTAATTTTTATGTAAAAGTGTAGTCGTTTATAATATTAACCCTTAAACCACTAAGACCGTCTACAGACGGTCATCACTTAAATCCAAATACAGTAAAATTTAAAATATCCCAGTGGTTTAAGGGTTAAAAAAAATAAAGAAAATCTTGTTATTAAACAATTCTAAAAAAAAAATTAATTATTTATAAAAATATTTAACTAAGAAAATGGTTAATATTAAAATATTTTATAAAACAAATTGTGATCATAAAATAAATTAACCTTTTAACCTGTTTTTTTTTTAACAAGTTTTAATGATAACAATTTGTAGGACAGTAATGAATTTAAAAAACAATAAAACCAGTTCCAGATAAATAAAAAGACATTAAGCTTTAAAATAAGAAAGAATTTAAGTGTTTTTAAGATGCTGCCATAACATGTTTCACTTAAGTAAATATTGCAAAAAAAAAAATAAATAAAAAATATGCAGTTATATTGGCGAAAGAAAAGGAAATGATATGATATAAAATTGTTGTTTTTATGGCCAAAACAAGAAGAAGAAGAAACATGAAAACACGATTTTGGTATTAAAAAGAAGTAGCTTGTTTTTTTTCATATACAGGTCAATATGAATAAAATGTTATTAATGTTCATAAATGAAACTTTTATTTTATACGTCAGGGGTTTATGATAATTTCTGCCCTTTTGTTTTCTTTTTATCTCGAAAACATAAAGAAAGAACTTCTGAATGAATTAAAATTTGGTGGTCTCTTTTTTTTTTTTTTTTTGGTTTCTTAAAATGATTCACAAAACCACAATATTTGTTTTATAGTGACCAAAATATTTAAACAGAATGGAAAAAACTCATGTCATTGGCCTTAAACAAATAAATTTTAATACATTAACTTTTTGTTAGTGATAATGATTTTTTATTATTATTTAAATACCATAATGAGGATTACTAATAAAAAAGTACACTAAAAAAAATGTCAGCAAAGTCTGCAACATTTTTGCTGGGAGGATCCTTGCAGAAAAATTGCTAATATGAGCAATTTTTCTGCAAGGATTGCTCCCAGCAAAAATGTTGCTACTTTACTGACTTTTACTTTTGAGTGTAGGTCTTTTGATAACAATATCACGGCAGGAATGCTAAAGTTAATAAAATGTCTTATTAACCCGCATTCTAAGTGTATAAATTTCTTCTTGAAATCATTTTTTAATAAAAGACTTCACAATGTCATTAGAGGCAAGAAAAATGTTTTTAATTATAGAAAATGTATTAAAATGAGTAGTAATAACCAGGAGCAGGAACTGCATGCACTTAAAAATTGTAGTCTAGGCTCCTACAATATACATGAAAAATCTTAAAATATGCATTAACAATTTTAAAAAATATGCACTTAAATTTTTTTAATATAAATATTTAAAATGTTGTGTTAATCGTGCTAAATGTATGCAGATAATATATCAAACAATACAAATTAACTTAAGAATTTAATTAAAATGGCTTGAAAACAGTAAAATAATTAATATAAAGTGCGTCCTTCTCCACTTTTTTTTTTGGAATTTTCCTTCGAAACTATCAAAATCGCAGTTCAGATTTTTGAAGAGTATGGTGGATGCTTTATTATTTTTTTATTATTATTTTTTCGAAAATCTAAGAAAATTGCATTAAACTATGAATTTTAAGCAAAATAAGCTAAAATATCAAAAAAAAACAAGCATTTAAATCAAAATATGTAAAAATATGTATTTATAGCTAAATATGCAAAAATATGCACTCACAAATCGATGCCATTTTAACTTAAATTCTCTGATTTTCAAAGATATTTCGTTTGCTCTATTCTTAGACTTTAGGAAAAAAAACATGCATTTGCACGAACTTCCGGTCCCTTTTAATAACAGTTTTTTTTATAAAGTATACATTTTTAAACTAATTAAATATCTTTCAAGAAATTTGTTTTAAAATTTATATGAAGAACTTCAAAATTTTTCTACACTTTGAGGCAAAATATTTTCAATTTTTTTTTTATGTCATGAATAACTTTTTGTGCATGTGTTTGCCGATGTTTAGGCATGCTAAATCTATCCACGGTGTTAATTTGTTTTTTTTTGACGGCGCAAAAATTATGGCGGTTTTAATTTTGAAGCAAATTAAAAATATTAAAATAACAGTTCTTGCTTGGATTTAAGTTATATCAATTTATAGAACTCATTGTATTTATGACGTTTCAAAATACTTATTACACAACCAAAAAATATAAAACTACACTCAAAAATTGTTTTTATCATACATTAAAACTAAAAAAGAAAAACGCAATTAATTAAGGAAACAATAAATATTATAAAACTGATAAAACAGTTACCAGTTTTATGATATTTAATTTTGCTTAGAGTTACTTATTTGCAGGAAATCATATTAAATACTTTTAAATTCGCAAAATTAAAAATTTTATATAGGGATGCTTTTTAAGGTTATGAACATTTTGTTTGCACTAGAAAATTTAAAGTCATTTAAATTTGTTGATGCCTTTTTGATTTTAGTATTTTATTTGATGTACGTTTTGATGGAATTGATATAGCGCTTTAGTTGTGTGAAATAGGTTTGCACTTTATCAACTTAGTCCGTTGTGAAGATTCTCTATTGATACTTAACTATCTTCTCAAGTCATGTTTTTTATAAAAAAAAAATAATTAAATTTCTTAAAATTTTTCAAAAGTTTATAAAATTTTTGTATTTAAGCATTTTCATTTTATTTCAACGACTAATTTTTCGGTGGTCTTCGATTTAGAGCATGGTTAGCATGGTTTCTAAAAAGATTTTTTATTTTGAAGCTTTAAAAGATCGAAAAATGTGGAGTTGGGACAACATTCAAAAGGTCATAACTAAGGCTCGGAAGTTTATGTAAATTCAAATTTATAAATATTTTTTGATACAAATTATACTTATCACGAAAACAAAAAGAACAAAATCATACATTTATTAACTTTCTTACAATCATTAACGCTAATTTTAAAATTCTTAACGACTTTTTAAGACAAAAATTACTTAAACTGTGTTAAAACATTGAACAAAAAATAATAAATGCATATTTTTAAATCTTAAGTGCATATTTTACGATTTTTAATGCATATTTTATGTACATAAAACACAATTATAAATGCATTAACTTCCGAGCCTTAGTTATAACTTTTGAGAAATTTCTTTTTGCGTAGGAATAGTGAAAAATTTGGGGTTCGGAAATTTTATAGAAAAAAAATTTTTTATAAAGAAAAAAATTCTAAATTATTCTTTGAAAAAAATTTAATTTATTTTTTTTTTTTATACATATAGCTTAGCACGTGTTCTAAACACACTAAAAATTAAAGAGTGGATCTTTATTTGGGTAGTTTAAAAAAAAAAATATTTTAATTTATAAAAGAAATATTTAAAATTCTTGTTTATAAAATTTCTGAACACCAAAATGTTCACTATTCCTATGCAAAAAAAAATTCCAATATATTTTAAACAACAAAAGTTATGGCCTTTTGAATGATGTCCTAATTCATAATTTTGCGACAATTCGAAATTTCAAGGTTGCCACAGTTTTCAAAATAAAAAAATCGTTTTAGAAATATGGTTCGAAACCCATAATTTTATGATGTTCGTTTACCGTTATTGGTGAGCTGACGTCAACTTGGTATACCTCAAACTATATAAAATTACAACGTTTTTTAATACTGTTCTTTAAATTTAATTCCGGCGCAAAAACCCTATGGATAAAACTATGAAAGTTTAAAAATCGGCAACTTTTGGCTTCGTTAGTAAAACACCACGCAACTTTTCACCAGGCAGCGTTGTGGAAATTACTTATTTAGTAAATTTATCTACCCAATCTATTGAATACGTTTGGTATTGGTTTGGATTTGATAGTTAAAACTATAAGCAAAAAAAATAAAATGATTGCAAATAATTTTTTTAGTTTTTCGAATTTTTAAATGGCCATTTATTCTTTAAGTGAAGACTTTTCAACATAAAATTATGCATGTCCTAGTTTTTAGGTATAGTCTACCTAACCCTGTACATTAGGGCGGGTCGATTTAAAAATCGCTCAACGTTCAAGGAAAATCGTATTCTAGGGATCAAAATAAGAAACTTTGCCGAAGAAACCATACCTCTAAAACGAATTCTGATGTCCCGACTTTTGACCCGTAGGGTGAAATTTTGAAAAATCCCACTTTGACCCATTTAGAGTGCCCCAATCGAGTCCAACCCAATCGAATATATTTATACTCTATTTCTTCCGGAGAAGAAATAGAGACCATAATCTTGGAAAGACTCCTCCTACTTTCTGAAATATCTCTTTCCCGAAATTTGTACGTTTTGCTAAAAAAAACACGGCTAAAAAGGCCCTCTTTTAACTTAAATTTTAACCCCTAGAATGATGATTTATGCATTAATCTGCTAGCGCGTCTCCCGGAGAAGAAGTATCTCCCATAATCTTGGAGAGATTCCTCCTACTTTCTGAAATATCAAAGTGGGTTTTTTCAAAATTTGACCCTACGGGTCAAAAGTCGGGACATCAGAATTCGTTTTAGAGGTATGGCTCCTTTGGCAAAGTTTCTTATTTTGAACCCTAGAATACGATTTTCCTTGAACTTTGAGCGATTTTTTTGCCTCCATACAAATCGACCCGGCCTACTGTACATCGTTTCTCTTAACTCTAAAAACATAGAGAAGAAGTCAGTTTTCAGTGTAAAATTTTGGAAATTCCTCATATAACAAAATCTTTTTAAAGATTGCTAAGTAAAAATTTGTGTTATTTATGATACCACAAAATATGCATTAACTACATTATTTAAAACATTTTCAATAACCTTAATGATAATTCCATTAATTTATATCAATTATGTTGAACATTTGCCATAAACATAATAAATGGATGATACAATTTTCTTCTGCAATTTTTTTTTTCTTCTTACCAACAAACCAACATTTATGCGCCATAAAAACTGGTCTTGGAAAATGTTGCGTAAGTTTTCTCTCCTAAAGCCAGTGAATTGAGGATGATGTTGTTTGTGAAGTTTTTTTTATATAACTTTCAATAGTTGCTTATAACTAGTTGACAGTTATGTTTACTATTTGTGTAACCATAAGAATTATAAAAAAAAAACAAGAAAAAAGGCTGGTTATAACATCGATAATACACCGATAATAATGCAAATAACAATGAACGAAAACTTGAACAAAAATTTGTTCATTTTACAAAGTTTTTGCAGTTTTTAAAAATAATTTCGTATTTTTACGCATTGTCAAAAACTTCTAAAGATAAGGAGAAATACACCAAAATAGTGTTTACAAAATAATTTTCTGTTAAGTTCGATACTTATACAGTGGACTAAATTACTTTGGGCTTACCAATAATTTTAAATTTTAACAAAAACGAGAAAAGCCATTACAATTCTAAAAACTGCAAAATTATGCTTATTCGATAAATTATTAATGTTAATACTTATTTTTTTAATCGATTAATATTTTTGACGTAAATTGTAAAAAAAATTTAAAAAGTAAAGCGAAATTCAATTGGGCCCACTTCAATATAATTTGAAAAAATTAAAGAATTTGTATAAAATTTTGAAATTTGTGTTGCTTAATATAATGGAAATCCATCTTAGGTCTTATTTGCATCATTAATTTGAGTAGGCTTATCTTGATAAACACGAATTTAAGTGTTTGCATGGCTGAATATCTGTTAATTTTAGTTCTTTGGGCAGGTTTACATTGATGTATATAGCTACTGTTGTCAATTTTTACTCTCCTCTCAAGTTCCTCATTTTTTTAGTGGCGACTTTAGGCTTAGCAATAGAAAATGACGAAAATATATTTCTCATTTGCAAGATATATTGTGAAAATCTTGGAAATGTCCTGCCAAAACGACGTATATGGCTCACTACTAATTAGAAATAATGACATAATCTTGTATTTTGATATAATTTGTAGAAAATATTTTAAAATTTTTAGAATTTAGAACTATTTTTGAACACCGAAATTTCATAATCTTGTATTTTGATATAATTTGTAGAAAATATTTTACCATTTTTAGAATTTAGAACTATTTTTGAACACCGAAATTTCTCTGTATATATCAATAACGAGATTCACAACAGATTTCGCCATATCCCAAGATTAAATACCATGAATTAGGACAACTTGCAACTGCAACTTGCAACTGCAATCCACTTGACGACTCAGAAAAATTATTTTTGGCAGATTTAAAAATTTGAATTTCAAGCTGAGATCAAAACTTTCTTATATTTAATGTGTGTTGACTAATAAATACCGTAGCATAATAATAAAAATATTTAACTGCAAATTCTTAGGGCACTTTTGAACTTTTTTAAAAGTTAGACTCCAGTTTCAAAGTTACAGATTCAAGTCAGGCGACCTTACAACAGACTTTTAAGATGATTTCCCTTTTAATTGTCAGATTTAATTATTTGCATAAGTTTTTAAACTACCCTGCGGGGAAAGGGGGTCAGGTATGAATTGGGACCTGTCCCGTGATACGAGAAAACAGCACATGTTTCTTAAATAATCATCACGTGATAGGTGAAAAGAGGACCGGTTTCTAAAGTACCTAACACGTGTCCGGTTTAAAAGTATCTATCACTTGATGGGTCTGAAAGTACCAGTGCTGTGGTAGATGAGAACAGGATCGGAGGCTATCACGTGATCGATACAAAAGTCTATCATGTTATGGGTCTGAAAGTAAGTCCCGTGGTAGGCGAAACAGCGTCAGTTTCCAAAGTCTGACGCTTCTTAAAGTACCAGGCCTGTGGTAGATAAAAATAAGACCGGGTTTTAAAGTACTTATAACGTTATTGGTTTAAAAGTGTATTTCACGTGACTTGTCTGAATATGTGCAAATATGACGGCTTTTACAGTACCTGTCATTGGGCCGGTTTCAAAATATCTATTATCTATTAGGAAGGCTTTCAAGGGAGAACTCTGGCTAAACTAAAAAAGATATTAAAAAAATAGTGATATGTTCTTTTGTGTCTGTCCTGTGACATGTCACATATGGCAATTGACCCCCTTCTAAGACCGGTCCATATCTCAATGAGCGGTCACGTGACGTCTCCTGTGATAAGTCCCTTTCCCGCAAGGTATTGACAACATTTTTTAGAGCAAAATATTGATTTATATTTTTTTATTAAGACTTTTTATTTTCGCTGCTTATTTTGCGGTTAAGTTTATCAAGTTAAATAGCTTTTTTAGATGCAAAAGATGCTTTCATATAGTTAAATAGCAAAAACAATAAAAATTCTACAAGTGCGCCCAATTGAATTTCGCACCAATTTTATATTTTTTGTTTAATTTATGTCAAAAATATTAATCGATTAAAAAACAAAGTTTAACTATTGGTAATTAATCGAATAAGCATTACTTTGTCGTTTTTAGATTTTTTGTAACTATTTGCTTTATATGATAAAATTCAAAAATATTGCTGAGCCCAACGGCATTTCGTTCACTCTATGGTTATGCTATGTTTAGACTGAAAAGTTAATATAATAAAAAGCGGTTTAAATGCTAAATTTCAGTGCAAAAATATACAGTTAATGCGCTTTTTACTAGATTGACTTTATAGTCTAAAAAGCTATAACAAAAAAAAAAGTGATCGTAGAATTATGAGAACCAGATTATTTTTTTTTTTTCTATTTCTATTGCAAATTTGCTATAATTGATGAAATTTCTCGTGTAAACGAAACAATTATTTCAAAAGTATGATAAAAGAAACAAGAACGATGGGCAGTAATTTTTGTATTTATTATTGTTTTATGATTAATTTTTTAATATTGTGATTGCCTCGTTATTTGCCAAGTGCTATTTAGAATGTTTTAAAATTCAAAACACATTAAGTAGGAGCACAAACCAATTTGGTATGACAATAGTGTTTCGATTTTTAAAACGGTAAACAAAAATATTTTGTGTATACACTAAGCAAAAAATTTTATTTATTTTTATTTTATTAATTAATAATCATATAATTACAAATTATATACTGTTACCCTAACCGAGCACTAGCTACTATGGCCTTCGGCGCTTTGTAGCGAAAACAGAATAGTGCCTCTGGTGGGAATCGAACCCACGACGCCCGCACTGATAAGCCAGCACGCTACCAACTAGTCTATCGGGGCGTATGATTAATTTTTTTAATAAATACTTCATATCGCTTATACTCAAGGAAAAGAGAAAATTGCTGTTCTTTTATAATGTTTAGTTAAAAAATTTTATGCGTCAAACATGCGACAAATTTTTTAATAATTTCAGTAGTTTTGGAAATTACACGAAAAAATCTCTTTTTTCGACAAAATTTAATAAAAGTGGGAATTTCGAAAAAATATATAAGATTAATTTCAATTATTACTACAGGAAAATAAAAAGCTTTTAAATGAATAAAAAAAAGTTTCCATTTGATAAATATGTAACTTGATCCATATTGGGCTAATATTTTTACTTTTCACCATAAAACCCACTAGGAAGTTTACAGAATAACATTTTTCAGATTTTTATTAAATACCTTAATATTTTATGCAGACAGTAGAAAATATGTTTCTGTGGGGTAGTTAAATGGGTACTAGGCGTAGTCCTTGTGCCAATACTGGCCAGTGTGTAAAATTTCATAGAAATATATTAATATTTGTGGCCTGCGTGCGGAAAAGCAAAAAAATATATGTTTAGGGTAGGACAGCTACATATATGGGAACTAGGTCTAAACATGAGCATATTTCACCGCTAAATATTGTAAAGTTGTCAAAGTTAAAAAAAAATATCTAAAACAGATATAAAACGCAAATATTGCCCAAAAGCAATAAAATCGAGAATTACTGTGAAATCCGGATAAGTGATAGAAAAGACATAATTAACGGATCAGTATTTTTCTTTTCTTTTTTAATTTCGTATTTATTTTAAAACATCTTAACTAAATGTTGTTTAACAAGAAAGGTATTTCAAGAAGATATCTTGTGATATACTCGAAATGTTCCTCTATGCTACAAGTTTTTGTTGTTTTTAAGTTCTTAAATTTTGTAATGGAATTACATTAATCCCGATAACGAAACCCCCGGCATTTTTATTTAATCATTAATTTAGTCTCTTCTTTAATATATGTTGCTTCCCAACCTCAAGCTTTAAGAAAGAGCATTTCACAGCAATGCCAAAGTAACAGTTCTCCTATGACTTTTTAATTTATTTTGAAAGCCCCGCTTTAGGAAAGAGTATTTCACAGCAATGCCAAAGTAACAGTTCTCCTATGACTTTTTAATTTATTTCGAAAAATGCGCGAAGTAGGTGTGGTTAAATATTGAACAATTTTGGGCTAATTTTTAGTATTTTATTTATTGCTACCAGATGGCAGACAATACCGCTAAAATACCGCAATAGATTCAAAACCCTATCAACTGACTATCGTTATCCCCAAAATACTGCTACCGAAATAATTGAAATACCAATATCCTTAAAATACAGTTACAAAAATTATTGAAATAGCGTTATCCTTAAAATACCGTTACCGAAATAATCTGACAAAATCAGAAAAAAATCGCTGTATCATAATTTAGCTAGTCATAAGAATTCGGGCATAATGGGGCTAAAACTTAATTTGTGCATTGACATTAGCTGAATAACTAAAATAACATTATTCTTAAAATGCCGTCACTGAAAATAACTGAAAAAACGTTATCCCTAAAATAACGTTACCGAAATAATTAAAATATCGTTAACGCTGAACACCGTTACCGAAATAACTGTAATATCGTTACCCCTAAAATACCCTTACAGAAATAAACGAAACTAGCGTTACCCTTACCGATACCCTCATCTAATCAGTTACCATCCATGATTATTACTTAACTGAATTTGGCAAATGCTAGAAATTTGACTTTTATCAACATATTTTTTTATGAAAATTTGAAAAAATATAATTTTTGGAATTATCACTAGAGAGAGTCTTCGTGTTATGCCCGTAATTTCAAGCAATAGATACCTACCGGTGCTTAGATACCTACCCGATTTCGTTCGTGTACACGGTAGGTATCTAAGCACCAGTAGGTATATATTGCTTGAAATTACGGCCATTAGTCTTATTTTCCAAAATGTCCCGTTAACCAAAAAAACATTTTCCGTACGGTTTTTTTTTTACATTTGCAAAAAAAAAGTTCTATTTCGGTCAATTGGAAGTAAAATCTGGTCATTTTAAATAAAAATCTTCCAACAATTAAAATATTTTTGAATAATATACTAAAGTACTTACCTGCAGGAACATGTATTTGCTGTTGTATCCTGTGCCGCAACAGCTGGTGGTTGCTTCGAATTATTACGATTAAACATACCAAACCAATTCTTGATGGGATTTTCATGTCTGGTTGATGGTTGTTGAGCATCTAATGATTTCGTATGATGTAAATCTAAGCCTTTGGCCGACGACGACGAGGAGGAAGATGAGGCGGCATGTAATTTTTTCGATTGGTGATGCTGATGGTGTTGTTGATTATAAGCATGATATTTACCGGGAAGAATATTTGAATCACGTTCGGTTAGAACCACAGTGAAACAGGAAACAATTAAAATAAATACAATTTGTCGTAAGTAGAGCATTTTATTGGGATAGATTTAAAGAAAATGTATAAGAAAAATGCAACTGTAAATTCTTTTTCGATACGAAAAATTAAACACACAAACACTTTGAATTTTTAGACTTAAAGAACATGACAAAACACGTTTAAACAGGAATAGTGTTATATAATTTTGCACGTTTTTTTTTGAAAATATTTTTTTTAACGTTTTTATTTGAGTTGGAAAAAAGTCTATATAAAATGTTGATAATTGCTTAAAAAGAACTTAATATGCAGTTTAGTCACGCTGTAAAGTTTAATAGTTTTAGATTTTTTTTTTTTCACTTGTACATGTTTGATTATGTTTAAACATGCACAATCATATACTTTCATGCACCGTTATTAAGTGGTAGCGTTTATAATAAATTTGTATTGAATTTTTTAAACGTCTTGTATAAATTATACAAAATTTCTTTAAAATATAAAAAGTTATGCAAATTTTCTTTTTTTCTTTTTTCTTTTCTGTTAATTTGTTTTATGTTAAAATAGATTTTAAAAATCTTTTATATTGTATCACACGTTTGTATTTGGAAATCACTTTGATTTTTAAGTCAATAATAACATTTATTTATTTTAAAATTATTAATTTATTTCATGCTGTTTATCTTTTGTTTATTTAAGATTTATATTTTTGTTAAATTTTAGAACTTTTTCTTCTTTTCTTATGCTAAATTTTTTATATTTAACCCGTTTTTTATTTTGCTAACAACTTTTCACGCGAATGTCTGGTTTTTAACTAAACCGTAAACGTTGTTTTGAAAACAACATTGTCTTGTACTGTCGCCTTCCTGCCACTGTCAACGTTGTACGTTTAAACGCCAGCGTTTTTACGCATTGTTTGTAATTGATCTTGATTTTGAAGTTGGCGTTAAACGTTCACGTTTACGTTGACGCTAAAGCTTGGCTTGTTTTTCATTTTAGCCATGGCTTTGAATTTTTAAAATAAATTTACTCTTCATGTATTCTTTGTGTTACGTGCCTCATGTGTTTACTTTTTCCATATTTTGTATACAATTGTCTTCATCGTCATATGAGTCTTCTAAGTAGTAAGTATTGATTCACCTCACCACACAACAACCATAAAAGCAAATTACAATTTAAACGACAGGCTTTAATTAGAATTTTGTATTTTGCAAGAAAATCTTAATTCCTAGGAGAAATCAATCTAGATCAACGAAAACTTTATGCGATAGTTTTTAATCAATTTGCCAAATTTAACACTTCTTAAAAATTTTACTGCCATATTGAATATGCCTGATTAAAAAATTTTGTTTTTAAACTACTGACACCATGTCGACTCCATCAGGTTTAAAGTTTTTGTTAAACCTGTTTTGAAATCTGGGAATCCAAGAATTTTACCATGTTTTGACATTTAAAGAGAACGTCTTTTTCATTTTGTGGCTTTTGTTGCCTATCGCTTTATTGTATTTCATATTCCAACCATTTAACAAAGACGACGAAGAAAGTCTTCTGGTTTTGTGCTGCCTGTTACATTCTTTGTATGTTAAATAAATACACAATTCATGTTCTTTAATTTTTTGTTATTGTAGTTGTTGTTTTCAAAAATAAACATTCTTTCCACATTGTAGATTCTCAACATCGCGTCGCCATTGACGTTGTGGTCTGCGCAAGCGTAAATGTTTTTAAAATGCTAATAAGCTTAAACTTCTTTTATTCTTTTGCTGTTTTTACTTGTCTTTGCCGTTTAGTAAATACAACTTGTTAAATACACTGAAAGAAAATTTTGCTTCTAAGTTTAAAGAAATATCACTAAAATTTACATTTTAACACAAAAGTTCGAATTTTCTAAATTAAAAGGAGAATGCGGATGAAATTAAAAGAGTATGCAGTATCCAAAAAAGTAAAATATGGGTTAACGTAAATTTATGTTTTTTTTTTACATTTAAAAAAAAGTCAGTAAAGTCAGCCACATTTTTGCTGGGCGGATCCTTGCAGAAAAATTGTAGACTTGGGCAAACTAGTTCGTTTAAGTGGGCGCTCATTCTAGTTGAGTTGATCTCAATGAACTAGGTTGCTCTTCTAGTTCAACAGATCTTTGACAATTTTGTTCAATCGTTCTTTAGATCTTATTCATATTAGACACCACAAAATTAAAAAAAAGATAAAAAACTGTTAACTTTAAAAAAATTAAAATTTTGTTTACATTTGAATCAAAATTTATCCATAAAATTCACAGAATTAAAATTTTTAAAACATTTTCAATCGTCTAGGATTCATATTCCAAATATGAGGCTTTCCATACCAAGTGCCCAACTAAAAAAAAAGTCCAACTAACAAAATTTTTAAAAATTTTCAGATGTCAACCCTGATATTATAACTTTTATGAGTTTCGCAGTTTTCCAAATCCACTAGCTATTATTAAAAACGTAATAAATTTTGGCATATTTTCGCAAAATCGGTTAGATTTTTAAAAATGTTATTCTAACGATAAACAATTTTTTTGGCAGAGAAATAGGTGTTCGTATTTTCCACCAACATAACAATTAAAACTTTGAATACTTTTCAATATTTCTATAAAAAAGTTCCCATTAAAAATGTCAAATATGAATTTTTTCCAGCAATTATTTTGCAACTCTGGGTTACAGTTTCCATTTAGTTTTTTATAAAAACGGGCGGAGGATCAGAGCATAATTTACAATTCGTTAGCTTTTTTTACCCACAGGGGAGTCTCCTTGTAAGTCAGTTTAATTTTAATGTTTATATTTCTCCTTACCCATGGAAAAAAAAAGATCAGATCTGTTTGTACCGGACCTAATGCGATATTAACTTAGATATATTCAAATTAGATCTAGATCAAATTTGATCTGCCTTTAAAAACTTAGCCAAGCTACGCCAAGTCTTGACCAAGATTTTACGCAATTTAACATATATTTTCATATATTAGCAGACCTGGTACCAGATATGATTCTATATGATCAGATCAGGCCATTACCATTACCCAGTTTCCCAGATACCTTTATATATGAACATATTTGTCATTCGATTTGATTAGATTTGGCTATAAAGTGTCATTTATGACCAGAACTAATTTAATTTAATCTTATCTAATTAGATCTTAACATATCTGATAACATCCCATCTTTTTTTACACGGGTTCCTATGTATAAATCTTTCATTGGCTTAGTTATCTTGTTTGTGTCATTTCAAAGACATTTTAAAAATGTATGTATGACTTTGTAAAGTTGAGAATTTTTCTCTTGCGGTAATTGTTATTTTAAGTGCATTGTTAATGTGATTTCAGGGTGTGAACAATTTTAAGCATATTAAATAAGATATTCAAAATCAATTGATGTTTTGTCACATATTTGAAGTATTAAACTAATGACTGAGACTTTTCTTTATGGGATAAGTTTTTAATATTGTTGGCCAAGTTTAGAAAGGTAAATAAAAGTTTTGAAAAATATGTCAAAGAAAATTACACATTGATTCTTAAACTTTTATGAACTACTGCTCGTTATTAAGTAATTTAATTCAGAGAATCTTAACGAACTTTATTAGATATTTATGTTGAATCGTATTAGGCTTTAGATCTCAGTGATAGTAAATCAGTTGTATGAGACCACTGTATTCGAATATACAACTGGCTTCAAAAGGGCCCATTTCGTGTTCGCAATATTATGGCGTCCAACATGGCTAAATATTGCTAAAAACAACATTTTCAGTATTTTCTCTATCACGGTGCGCCTCAGTGAATTTAAATAAAAGTTTCGTGGTCTAAAAACCATTTTCCAACGAAAACAAAAAAATCTAGGTGTCTCTTTTTTTCGAGGCCAATCAAAATTTTCCAAATTTGGCCTGTCTTTAGTTTAGGAGTACCTTAACGATTTTGATAAAAAAAAATTAGGAACGATTCAGATACGTGAGCAGAGTCTGAAATTGTATTTTGTTTTGTCAGACACAACCTCTTTGAAGGCGTCAAGGATAAACAATAAAATTTTTAAGTTTAAATTGCTTAACAATTACTATTTCTTAACAATTACTTATCTCTTCGGGACAAATTAAATGTTACTGGAAAGCTTATGAAATATTCTTTCATATGATATATATATATACATTTTTGTTTTCCAGGGATGGGAGCGTGGTATTTCACTTTAAAACTAAAAATTACCGAAGAACAAAACAAAAACTCTGTATTTTATCAATTATATGGTGTAATAGACAAGACATGAGACCAACAATAAGAATACTACCTTTTTAGAAACAAAAATCTAGGTGGCGCTTTTTTCGCTGCCAATCAAAATTTTCAAAATTTGGCCTGTCTTTAGTTTGGCGATTCAGATACGTGAGCTGAGTCTAGAATTTTTTGTCAGACACACCCTCTTTTTAGGGCAAAGCTTAAAAGTCAGTTTTTCAGGTTTAAATTTTTAAAAAAATATTTTTTAAATTTAAAGTGAAATAACACGTTCCCATCCCTGGAAAATAAAAATGTATATATATCATACAAAAGAGTATTTTATAAGCTTTCGAATGAAACATAATTTGTTCCGAACATATAAGTAATTTTAGAGAAAATTTAAACTTAAACAATTTAACTGTTAAGCCTTACCGCCTCCAAAGGGGCGTGTCTGAAAAAAAAACAATAAAATTTTCGACTCAGAAAATTTTGATTGGCAGACAATTTTGATTGGCAAAAAATTTTGATTGGCAGCTAAATAAAAGCGCCCCCTAGATTTTTTTCGTATTCGTTGAAAATTAGTTTGTAGACTCTCCGCTTTAAGATTGGAGTAACACGCACATTTCTTACAATTCGATTTTATATTATGGCGCCCAACGTACAGACTAAAAAGAATTTACTAAGTTTTCGTAACCTATTTAAGTAAAATATTAATTTTATCGTTAAAAAATTGTGGTGCCAAATATATAAATGCAATTCTAGATTACTTATTTAGTGGTTTATAATTTAAAAAACAAATTACTTCTTAAAGCAAAAAATGATATTCAAATACTTTAAATGCCTTATTTAATACAAAATACCTAGAAACATTTCATAATTTAATTTTTTTTACCGACTTTTAACAGATAATGCTTGACTTAAAGTCACGTTCGCTAAACCAATAACAACTTTTGGCTGACTACTTTTTTCAAATATCAACTGTCATATACAAAAAAAAAAATCAAAACATTTGAGGAAAATTAAAAAAAAAAAAATTTTACAAAATATGTACTATGAGTTCTTGGATGGAAATATTGAATATAAAACATACGGAAACAAACAAAACTAAAAACACGCGACATTCAACACACAACAGCGGTAGGCACACGAATAGACGTCAAAAACGTTTGAGAGCAAATAGTGGAATTTCAACAGCAGCATCTCTAATACCAGTATTAGTACAGACAGATGCAGTACCATCCACATCAAGTGGTAAATCAACGGGTATTTTACAATCCTTAAGTGCTAAATTGAAAGGTGAAGATACAGTACAATACATTGCATTAAATCAAACCGAATTGGAAAAAGGTTTACAAAATATTGACTCAGAAGACGAAAGTGATCGACAATCGTTTAACAACAGTAGCAACGGCAGTACAACAAGTAGCGAAGAAGATTTATTTGCAGCCAGCTCAAGGCGTAGACTACGACGTAAAATGACTCGCAAGGGAACTTATTCAATGCGTGAAACATTTGAAAATAGTAGACAGGTAAGTAATGTACAAAAAATTGTTAAGTATTTATTATGTGCTTTAAAAGTACATAGAAAAGCATTTCAAACATGCACGAGTTTATCTACAAAAAATGTAAATTTTTTTGTTTGCTTAAACTCGTGCTTAACTATTAAATAATATGATGGAAAAAACTTTCGTTTTTTACATTTAACTGATTTTGCATGCATTGAAGAATATTAAGTTTTATCAATTCGTTTGTAACATAGAACTAACAACGATTTTTTTTTTTTCAAAATTATGGAATCCACACACAAACTAAACACTTTGATGAAATTTAAATAAATATTTTAATATTGACCATTTTCAGCTTTTGGACGCACTCGAGGATTCAAAAGATAAAATACTCGAAAAAAGTTTATTCGAATTTGAATGAAACTTGACTTAAATCTTTTTTTTTTAAATCTAAAATTTATATTTTTGAAAAAAAAAAAATTAATCCTCATCTACAGTTGGGATCAAAATTATAAAATTTTTTAAAACTCCTAAATACTCTTTTTGATAAAAAAAATATAGGCATAACAATCGTCAAAACTTAAAAAAGAAAACATAAAAATTAACAGTTATATGCACCTAGAGCCCCTAAAGGCTTAAGGGCCCTTAAGGTACAATTTTAATGGCTTCTTTCTGAAAATCAATAATTAAAATTCTTTATGATAATTAAATTATTACAATCATATAATAATTATTAAACAAATATTTTAAATCTTTTGGGCCATTTTGTTCTTAATTGCATATTCTGTGCGTTCTTTTCTAAGATGTATAATTAAAAAGTTTTTTTTGTTTTTTTTTTTTGCCAATAAAAAATGGCAAAATTACAAATTCAGAGCAAATTTGAGTTTTATTTTTTTTTTTCTGTCAGAGGGGTTTTTTTTTGCGAAGTCTGAGTTTTGTGTGCGTGATTAAAATGTTTGAGTGAATGAGTAAAATTTTACAAAAAAAACAAAATTTTTAGCATTAGTAAACACTCATTCTTCTCTACCACGCCTTTCACAATTAAATTAAATAAAATTGCATATTAATTATAGTATTAATTGCAATTGTCTGAAAAAGACGTTAAAATTCAAACTCAAACAAAAATCAAACTTTGCTCTCTGGCAATTCTTCCCTAACTACGTAAACGCCAACTATCGAATATACAAAGAATATATCATAGATATG
Organism: Delia radicum; assembly: GCA_021234595.1. Lineage (NCBI taxonomy): Eukaryota > Metazoa > Arthropoda > Insecta > Diptera > Anthomyiidae > Delia > Delia radicum. Next base: position 230,178,045 of record CM037853.1, on the reverse strand, counting down.
GCATCACTTACAACATATGGAAAAACAGTGGATATTAGAGTGAGGTAAGTTTCTAAAAATAGAACTGTTGTGTTGTTGGAGTTGTACTTCTAAGATTATGTATGCAAGAACAAAAAACACCGTGTATTGAATAAAACTAGTTTTAATCACAACAAAACTCGACCTGACGATAGATCAGTGGGCTAAAGCGCTCTGTCTACAGTGTAGTGCATGTGGCATTAGAAATCAGTTTATCTATACCACGGTCAGTGATTGCACAGACAATTTCATATAGACGCAATCGAATAAATAAAAACATAACAAATATTACATTATTCAAAAAATTCAAAAAACAGGGTCACTGACGAAGGTGCAATACCAGAAACTGCTCAGTCTGATTCAGAAAAAATTTAAAATTTGCAATGTAGTTATGATTTTTAGAAAATACAATCATTCTTCTCTACCGTGCCTTTCACAGTTTTCTTTAATTGTTCGCCGATTAAATATTTTTGGGATTTTAAAACACTAAAATAATTTTCAAAATTACATATCCAGAGCAAATTTGAATTTTATTTTTTATTGAATTTACGTGATTCACGCGAATTACGCGTGAGTGCGAGCAATATCTAAATTTACTCTCGTGAGCGTGAGTGTGTGCAGAAAAGAATGCTCGTAAGTGGAATGTTTCTCTCGTGAGCGTGGCTGAGTGTGAGATAAAATTCACTCATGTGCTCATCTCTAGCCCATATTTATATAGTGCATTTAAAATCGCTGAAGTCCTATACATAAATACTTTCTTCCTACATATTTATAATGTAAACTTTTGCATACTTATTTTATTTTTATTATTACTTGTAACAATTTTCAAATATTTTTTTGTGCTTCTATATCTTATTTGCTATTCCAAACACATTCGTTACATACAGTTCATTCATAAGTTTATGTTATTTTATTTGTTTATTTCTGTATTTAATATAAGACAAAGTATGCAAAAAAACATTGCTCATATTATATTATGGTTATATTTACACTTTTCTGTTACAATTATGAACGTGACTTGAAGTTTGCCGTCGTACTACACTGACAGAATTTTAATTCATACTCTTAATGAATGTCTTTCGTTAAGTTGAACCCATTGGTTTAATGAATAATTTTTATTAAATTAATGAAAAATTCATTAATTAAATGATATTTTTATAAAATATTCTTGGTGGATCCTTAAAATATGCAATCATTTTTATACACATTTTTTTTACACCAAACATTTAGTTCGATAATTTTTCCGCAGGAGGCGTTTCAACAATTGGAAAAAAATACTTTAATAAAAAATTCGAAATAAGCATTTTGGTTTTGTTATTTAGGTCAATCGGTAGGCGGTACTGTTCACATGTTGGCGTTTGTGGGTTAAAGTCGTGTTCAGGGAGATGTAAAAAAGGAAAGTAAAATAAATTAAAATGAACAAAATATACAATCAAACAAATAAATGTTAAACAGGAAAAAAAGATTTGTTTTCCATTATAATTCATTTAATGAAAAATATGTCATTAATTCAATGAAACTTTCTTTGTGGAATTTTTCATGAAAAAATTCATTGTATTAATAAAACGCAGAAAATTCTATCAGTGTATGTGAAGTTTTTAATAGATTATTCGCACCACATTGTGTTGTACGAGTTGTATATCTACTTGCAAACATACCCAGCAAAAAAATTGTCCAACACTTTGTAATCCGCGACTAGTTGTTTCTACATTTCAAATATGAAAATGCAAAAATTTTAAATTGATAACAACAAAAACGTCTTGAAATTTTAGGCATACTCATTAGAGTAACCATGAAATATATGAAAAATTTAAATTTATGAAATTGGGAATAAAATTGCTACTTTTAAAAATGTTTAAAAACTGTAAAAAAAAATAACTACATAGCATTCTAGAGTAGACGGCGAGTTGTGGTAAAAAAAATTTTGATTTGTAAATACTTTCCCCCCCTCCGCTTCCAAAGTTGCCATATTTTCGAGGTAAATATCAACATTAACTCACAGTTAAAATTTGTGCACGCCTCCAATTGGTTAGTGGAAACCGGTTTTAGATACTCCAACAGATACCTAATGTAGTGTGTAAGTCATTTCCAATCCCCGCTTTAAATGTCTACATGGCAGCAAAAAGCGAAAAAAATCCCATTTTTGGAATTTTTTTTTTATTTGTAGGAATTGTGGGATTGTTTTCAGAAAATCATAATTTCTGAAATTTGTTTCGATTTGTTGACCTTAAAGTCTAGTTAAATCCAAAAAATCATTGGATTATGTCTATTAATAAATATTTTATTGAATAGTGAAAATTTTCATTTAAGCAAAAACTGAAATTTTTACCTTCATATTTGGATTACCCAAGTTTTTGTTTTACCAAGATGGCTAAATTCAACCTTTTTTAAAAAAATCGCAATCTACAGGTAATTTTCCTTTCATCGATACCAAACACTGGTATGTTATGTGGCAAATGAGAATAAATCAGTACAAGTCACATTTACCCTAAGAAAGCAAACATGCCCTCCTGTTATGCTAAATAACAATGAAATTCTTCAAGAAAATGTAGCCAAATACCTTGGGATTCATCTCGATAGAAGGCTTACTTTGAAAAAACACATTAAAAGTAAAAGAACGGCGCTAGATTTACAGCTCACTAAAATGAATTCTTTCCACTCAAAACTTTCTCTCGAAAATAAGTTATTGATATACAAATGCATTCTAAAACCAATCTGGACATATGGCATTCAGCTGTGGGGTACAGCTTCAAACTCAAATCTTGAAATTCTACAGAGATTCCAATCAAAAATTCTCAGAAAAGTCACAAATGCTCCGCAGTATATAACAAACAACCAACTTCACAGAGAACTCAAAGTCCCAACAATAAAAGAAGAAGTAAAAAAACAATTACTATCCTATAAATCCAGAATCGAACACTACGCCAACCCATTAGCAACAGTGCTGATGTCAAACCCGGCTACTTTTGTCAGACTTAAAAGAAAAGCTCCTCAGGATTTGTTGTGGAAAAAAAAAAAAAATATATACACGCAGAGAAAAATTTAGCTATTTGCCAACTGAAATTCGGTTACTACGACTCAAATGCGGTTATTACGAATTTCAGGCGGCTGGCACGGCTCTTCTTTAGTTTTTATAACAAATATTGGATAATTCAACTGAATTTTAGCTTCAACACCAGACATATTCAGAAGACTAATGTAAATATCGTTGTATTGACGGAATTTATAAGTTGCTATCATTAACATAGACTTTTCGATTCGGTTAGCACTTTATTTCTCTGTGTGTATGTATGTATGTATATATGTGCTTATATATATGTTAATTATATATGTAAATATTATATATAATATATACATTTGTATATATGCATGTGTGTATAATTACAAACAAATTATTTTTATTTTTTTATTTTATTAATTAATAATCATATAATTACAAATTATATCCTATTACCCTAATCGAGCACTAGCTACTATGGCCTTCGGCGCGTTGTAGCGAAAACAGACCAGTGCCTATGGTGGGAATCGAACCCACGACCCTCGCACTGATAAGCCAGCACGCTACCAACTAGCCTACCGGGGCGCACTACAAACAAATTAATAAATACAATTTTGTTAAAAAAAAACCTCAAAAACTATTTTTAAGAAGGAAAATAATGAATAGAAACTAAATTAATTATTATGTACTTTATGTGGGGGAATTACTGAATTCTCACCACTCTTATATTTGTAATGTAAAAGCCAAAAGTAATGAATAATATCAATTTTTGATAGATTGCATTAATAAAGATAAATTAAAATTAAAAAAAAAAAAAACAATGCATCATAAAATGAGCGGGGAGCAAAAAAAAGAAGAAAATTTTTATATTAAATTCATTAGCACAAATACAAATTCTATCAGTTTCTATAATGTTATTCTGTTTCCGGTTAAAATTTGGCATTTTAATCATTGAACTTAGCATAGGCTTCCAATACTAAACTTTCGCTATCGTTGTAAACATAACCACTTTTCACCAGAATGGTATACTTGTACGCAAATACATTTTTCTTATTTTGAATATAGAGAAAAGTTATGCATTAAAGTCATTAAATAAGTTTTTTACTGGGTTGGGCCATTGTTTGGTTTTATTCAACATTATTTTGCATAATTTTAAATTCAACTTTGTTATAAAAGTCATAAAATAATATGTCTTAGTTTATATATTTTGTGCGTTAATCATACCAAAAACTTGTGCTTTTAATAATATGTAAGTATGTATATGTAACTAGTACATGTTTAATTGCAAAGACATAATCTTATTTAAGTGTGCAAAATTTCACTCCCTCTATACAAGATACAAATTAAAGATAGATTAAATGCTTTTAATGAATTGGTTTAATCTTGAGGAGATTAATTGACAAACATGATAGTTATTGGGGTTTTGGAAATTTTATATGCAGAGTTAAGCTTAAATGTATTAACCGTGTATGTTATGAGTCTAGACTTTAGCAAAAAAAAAACTAAGGACTGATTTAACACTTGACTTGATCAAAAATATTTTAGAAATAATTTAACCACTTGCTTAAATGATTTAAATGAAATTTCACAGCGTCATCAAAATTTATGAAAAAAGTTGGGCGGAAAAAATTTTGCAAATAAAAAAACTGCGCAAAAAAAATTCAGGCAAAAAAAAGTTTTCTAAAAAAATATTTAGTGTTTTTTCAATCGATGTTTGTTATACAGCGGTTTTTTAAAGGTTAAATTGTTATTAACAGCGCAGGGAATTTTATGTACTAAAATATATAAATATGCGATTAAAATATACAGTATACAATTGCAAAATATGCACCTAAAGGTAAATATGCACTAAAAACCATAAATATGCACAACAAATCTAAAAATAGGCATTAAAAATTGGAAAATATCCATACAAAAGTTGACTATTTCAAAACTTTTCTTATTTACTTGAGGCCATTGATTTAAAACAAAAATCCTACATAAATTTTTAAGAAGACAAAACACAAAGCTTCTTGTGCACTAAAAAAAATAAGTTAGTAGAAAAGTTAGTATAAATCAAGTATACCATTTTTCAGCAAAATTTTTGCCAAATTTATGTTTTCAGCTAAAATTTTAGTTAAACTTAACTTAAACTTAAACTTAACTGTTTTGAACTAATGTTTTACTAATATTTTAATAATGTTTTACTAATTTATTTTACTAAAAAAATGTACTGATAAGCAAACTAATAGTGTAGACGACAACCTGATTTAAACATATACGCAAAATTAAGTAGATATCGCTACATATGAAAATGTAGTAGAGGCGGGGAAAATGATACTAAAAAGTACAACTCTTGTAAGATATACAAAGAAAATTTCTAAGTGTTAGCAAAACTTTTGCTGAATCTACTAATTTTGTTGCTGAAAATCAGCGAGCTGATTTTAAAGATTTTTCTGACATTAGCAATTTTTTTGCAAGCACCCTCCTGACTAAAATTTTGCTGACTTTGAAAAATTTTTTGTTAACTTTACTAACTTTTTTATTTGAGTGTACTTAACTGCTAGACGAAATAAAAAAATTTCGCTGGTTGCATCGAAATAAAAAACACGAATACGCAACAGGATAGAGTTTTGATGAAACGTGTATACATATATGTATGTCTTACGCAGCAGAGAGGTTAATCGTTTGATCGTTCGATCAAAAATTGTTTGAATTAACGACAACCCTAGATGATAGTCTACACTCAAAAAAAAAAGTTTGTAAAGTCAGCAAAAAATTTTGTTGTGTCAGCAAAATTTTAGTCAGGAGGGTGCTTGCAAAAAAATTGCTAATGTCAGCAAAATCTTTTGCTGAAAATCAGCGAGCTGATTTTTAGCAACAAAATTAGTAGAGTCAGCAAAAGTTTTGCTAACACTTAGTAGATTAGAAATAAAAAAGCCTTGCTAAAAATTAATAAATTTTTTGCTGAATTTTAGTAGACTGAAAAAAAAAACGCAAAAAATTTGTAGAAAAATTGTAATTTAGTTAATTTATTTGCTGAAAATCATAAAACATATTTTTGTGATTCTTTTAAAAATAATTTACAATAATTGCGAAATATAAAAATTTTCATTTTCCCACATTGACCACATGAATTAATTTAATATCTGAAAATATATAGAAATAAATATATATAACATAAAAAAAAATTTCTTTCAACTACTTACATCAATGATTGTCTAAATGATGCTATCTTTTAAAGGACGCAACTGCCGAAGATAATTATAGAAACGAAACGAAAAAATAAACAAACACAAACGAAACAAAAAATACAACCCTTTTTTGCAATAAGAAAAGGGAACCATAAAAATCTACCTAAGATGTGTGTCTTTGTCTTTCGCTTTACTCTGTCTACATGTCTGTATATGTTTGCTTGCAATTTGACCACACTAGATTGTTAATCTATAAACATTTAGTTTAGAAATACATATTAAATTTAAATATTTTATTTTGTCTTTTATTTAATTAAAAAACAATTATTTTCACAAGCCGGTGACAACGCAAAATTTAAGTTGTGTTAATCCTCAATTTTGTTTTATGTATGAAAAACAGATACAAAAACTTTCATGATTGATTTTTTTATATGTCTTATTAGAGTTGTACTTTTAAGTATCATTTTCCTCTTCTCTACTACATCTTGACATGCCGCGACATCTACTTCATTCTGCGTATATCTTTCAATCTGGTTGTCGTCCACACTATTAATGTGCTTATCAGCACATTTTTTTTTTAGCAAAATTAATTAGTAAAACATTAGTATAGTAGTAAGCATTAGTATAAAACAGTTAAGTGTTGAATAAGTATAACAAACATTTTAGCTGAAAACACGATTTTAGCAAAAAATATTGCTAAAAAATAGTATACCTGATTTACAAGACGTTTTACTAACTTTTCTACTAACTTATTTTTTTGAGTGTACTTTTATTTTCCGTTGATTTCGTTAAGGATACAATTTCTTGTTGCACAGTGTAATTTGAACCCGAGAACCGATTTTGCTCACAGAAAATATTTTGCCAACTCAACCTTTAACTTCTTAAAATTTCAAAAATTAATTTTGCTGCATATAAATGCCACTGCTAAATGGGTTTATAAGCACTTCTGTGTAGTACTAACTAACTGGTACAAGTACTATCTTTAGTCTAATATAACATTCTATCTTTAAACATTAACATGTTTGTACGTTTAAACAACCATGTGTAGCATTGTATGAAATTGTTACAAATGACAGTCTTAATGACATTGAAAACCAAAAAGGAAATGTAATTAATTTGATTTTATAACTGACAGGATATAATGACTATGATGTGGGTTTATATGTGGCCTAAGGACTAAGAATTAAGCTTAACAATTTCCTTGAAAAATCTTTAACAATTTTAGTAACTTAAACAACAATTTATTAAAAAATAAAATAAAAATACCAAGTTTATTGTTTTAATTTTTTTTTTTTTTTTGCTTAAACAAGGTAATTACAAGTAAAAATTTCATACAAAAACAATATTTCATTTTATAAAAATGTTAAAAAAAAAAACGAAATAAAAAAAATATATTAAAAATAATTTATGTAAGCAATTAACACTTTTATAATCACATCAAGTTGTTAAGTGAACATAATGGATGAGTTTCTAAAAATGGAGGGAAAACAGGACAAAAACAACTTAAAAAAAAGTCTACAAAAAAGTGGAAACGAACTGCTAAACGGGTAAAAGTTTTTTTCTTGCTTCGTTGATATTAAAAGGAGTGGAAAAAAATTTGTTCCAACAAATCACTTTAACTTTTGATAAAATAAAAAAGAACCTATGTAAAAGGCAGAGACGTAATGTGATAAGTTGAGGGGTAAAGCCAAGAAACATTTTTTAGAACCTAAATATTACTATTAGGAAAAAAAGCATTAGAATCCAAAGGTTATGGCAACCCCTTAAGACAAATAACTGAAAGAGAAGATAGGGCCACCCAACGAAATATACGCTCAAATTTATCCATATACACAAATACAAAATTATTGTCAAAACAACGAAATCTTATGTAAAATTAACAAATTTTCGTTTATTTAACAAAAGTTTTTGTTATTTTGATATTTTTTCGTATTATGTAGTGTATACAATCCGTATTGTGTATCCCGAGAAGGTACTTTTCTTTAAAAATATATATGTATTACTTTTTTCCCCCTAGATTTTTAAATATTCCTTTCGTTGCAACTCTGCCAAAAGTAACGTAGTACTTAGTAGTACGTAGTACGGCGTAGTAGTTTCAAAAAATGTCATATTTAATGAATTCTTTGTAGTACTTATATTTAAAAGTTTATGCAAGTGCGCTTTTTTATCTTCTTTTCTTTGCCAACGACAATAAGCCTACAACTGTCATGAGCATAATACATTAAAATGGTAGCTACTAAAGTAATGGCGTCACTAACTGTCAGTTACAAAAGTTTATAAAGAACGTAATAAGGGGCTTGAGGTAAAGGCTGACCATATGTATTGAATTGATCAGTAAATGAACTGATTTTTAATAATGTGTACTAACTTTTATCCGCCAACAAAAAATTCAAATTCTGTGCGTGTTTGTTATACAAATCGAAAAATTACGGTGAAAAGGATCAACACTCTTCTTGAACTGAACTGGTCACTTTAAAACGGCGTTATATATTTCATAAAAATTGGTCAATTAGTTTATAAGTTAAGAGGTATCCTGATAAAATCATGTGTGTCCTTTGACCAAAGTAAGGATAAAGCTTCAAACTTATTATCAAAAGACAACATAAATTTGGATTTTAGATTTGAGCAAACTGTGTTTTTTCAAAAATAATTATTTTTTGAAATTTTACGGAATTTTGATTTTGAAGCTGGCTCGCTTCCAAAATAAGCCCTGCACACGAACAATTTCTTCTCAAGGCGTTTAGTAAATTTAATTTTCTATCAGAATATATTCATCTCTAAGTATAAAACACTCATTGGTCGCATTTGTGGTCATTATTATTAAGGCTGCTCTGAGGGGGCCATACCCGTTAGTGGGTTTATTGAAAGTAACAAATTAATCTGCTAAAATCAGCAAACATTTTGCTTAGTATTAGTAGAACAAAAAATCATTAAAAAATTTGAAATTTTTATAGTTTTTTTTTTAGATTTTTTAATGCGGATAAAAATTTGCTCTTCTAAAATAAGCAATCTACAATTTGTGTGTCAAAAATTTCTGTTGATTTTAGAAAAATAAACTGTTGTTTGTATTCCACTAAATTTAACGTCAATTTTGCAAAAAAATTTTTGATATAACCGGTTTTGTCTGCTGCTTTTAGTCTACAAATATTTAATAAAAGTTTGTGCTAATTTTAGAAAAGTAATTTGCCATTTTGAATTAACTGAAATTCATTTCGAATATAACAAAAAATTTGTAATGTTAACAGTTTTAGTTTTGCTGTTCTTGTTTTATTAATATTTAGCAGAAATAAAAAATTTGCTAATTTCAGCAGTTTTTTCTGCAATGTCATTTTAATTAATTCTTAGTAACTTTTTCTGCTATTTTTACCAATTATTTTCTATGAGTGTAGCTCTATTATCTAAAAATTGGTTTATATGGTCGTAAAAAAAAATTATATATAACAATGTATGGTCTAATATACAATTATGCCTTATATAATAATATATATTTTTATGTAATTTTATAAAATTAGACATAATTATATATAATTATATCTACACTCATAGAAATACACCTGTTAAAATAGCAGAAAAAACTACTAAAAATTTGTTAAAAACTACTAAAATAATAACTGAAAAAATAAATATGTTAATTTCACAAAATTGTTGTTATATTCAAGTTCTAAAATTAGCAAAAACTTTTACTAAAAACAGCAGACAAAAACTGTTAGATCAACAAAAAATTTTATTATATCCGATCTGAATTTTAGTTAATTGTAAATAGCAGTTTTCTCTGCTTGAATTAGCAAAAAAAATTATTAAATATTTGTAGACTAAAAATAGCAAACAGAAACTGTAATATCAACAAAATTTCTGATATATTTACCTGAAATTTAGTACAATGCAAATAACAGTTTTTTTTTTGGCTAAAATCAACATAAATTGTTGCCAACAAAATTTAGATTGCTAATATCAGAAGGGCAGATCTTTATTCCCATTTAAAAAAAATTAAAATAAACTTGAAAAACTTAAAATTTTTTAACGATTTTTTTGTCTACTAATATTTAGTAATTTTTTTTTTGCTGATTTTAGCGGATTTATTTGCTACTTTCAGTTAACTAAAATTTAGCTCAAATATAACTAAATATTTATAAATTCAACAGATTTAGTTTTGCTATTCTTATCTCACTAATATAAACTTATTTTTAGTAGATTTGCTAATTGTTTGCTATTTTTACATGTTTATTTCTATGAGTGTAATTATATCAGACTTACAACTGCTAACTTATCTAACATTAACCATAGTTTATCATTGTTATGAACGTCAAATTTGTATGGAAATATCTGTGGTTAATGTTAAACTCTAGATATTAATGGAAAAGTTACTCGCCCTTAATAAAGGGTGGTTAAATTTCAAGGGCCGATGTTGATTTTGAATAAAACACAAACTATTTAGGAAATTATTGTAATTTTATTTTATTATGATATATTGGTATTACTCAATTATGTATGGAACAAAATATCGGCCAAATGGGCGCCGCGACCACGGCGGCACACCTCCATCCGATGGTCCAAATTTTCGATGACGCTGAGGCATAATGGAGGTTCTATGCCGTTAATGTGCCGAATTATCTCATCCTTTAGCTCTTGAATTGTTGCTGGCTTATCGACGTACACCTTTTCTTTCAAATAACCCCAAAGAAAAAAGTCCAACGGTGTCAAATCACATGATCTTGGCGGCCAATTGACATCGCCATTACGTGAGATAACACGGCCATTGAATTTGTTGCGCAAAAGAGCCATTGTTTCGTTAGCTGTGTGGCAAGTGGCACCGTCCTGCTGAAACCACATATCGTCCACATCCATATTTCCAATTCGGGCCATAAAAAGTTCGTTATCATCTCACGATAGCGAACACCATTCACAGTAACTGCCTGACCGGCCTCATTTTGGAAAAAATACGGCCCGATGATGCCGCCAGCCCATAAACCGCACCAAACAGTCACTCTTTGTGGGTGCATTGGTTTTTCGACAATCACTCTTGGATTCTCATTCGCCCAAATGCGGCCCATTTTCATAATAAGTCTGGATAACTTTAACACGTTGTTGGATTGTGTATCTCTCCATGGTTCAAATTGAGTAAGTCTGAAATAGAGAAATGTCAAATAAAATTCGGAAAAAAACTTGGCGTTTAGGTGTGGTTCACATTCAACATCGGCCCTTACAATTTAACCACCCTTTATAATTATAAATAATTATATCCACACACATAGAAAAATTTAGCTATTTGCCAACTGAAATTCGGCTACTACGACTCAAATTCGGTTATTACGAACTTCGGACGGTTGGCACAACTTATCATTAGTTTTCACAACAAAGTTCGGTTAATTCAAATGAATTTTATTTGCAACACCTAAAATATTCAGAAATATAATGTAAATGACGTTGTACTAACTGAATTTATAAGTTGTTACCATTAATATACACTTTTCTATTCGGTAGGCACTTTATTTCTCTGTGTGCACTAATTTCCGTATATACACAAGAAATAATTTACAAAATTCTGTTTGTAAATATTGAACATGTCTCAAGGAGCATTTTTTTTAATTACAAAAGAATTTGTTTGAAATTGGCACCAACAATGGGGATTTGTAAATACAAATATTCTTTTGTTGATTTATTTTTTTTGTAATTTTGAATTTTTGGTTTTAAAAAATTTGTATATCAATTTACAATTTACATTTTTTTGAAAATAAATTTAAATTTAAAATGAGTGTGTTTAAATTTACATATTCCATTCGATGCCTACTGTTTTTTCTGTGTAATTTGCTATGGCTTTATATCAGTTTTTTTAATCGGGATCCTTCGACTTTTTCTTTAATTTTAGATTAAAAAATTATAAATAAAAAAAAAATTGTAAGCATTTTTGTTAATTTAGATCTTGGTTTTAAAACATTAGTAATAAAGTTTGCTAAAATCAGCAATGAAAGTAAGTAAAAAAGTGAAGTAATTTGTAAAAAAAGAATAGGAAAAAATTTTATTAAAAAATTATTTTGTACTAAAAATTAGTACAAAAACTGTAAAGTGGGCTACAAAAATTTTTACAAATTTCTCCTAACATTTTTTTTGTGTTTGAATGTACTTTTAACTTTCTGTATTTAAGTTAAGGTACTTGTAAATATATTATAAATTTCGAAGATCCATTGGGAGTATTTTTTTTTTTTTAAGTGCCAATAACTTATTATTATATTTCAATAAAAATTTGAATCTCTTGATTATTTAAAAAAAAAAAACACAATCTGATGGTTTTGTTAAGAAAAAAATCCTTGAAATCTCGGTTGTTTCGATTTTTTTCTCTTTTACAAATTTTAAATCGAAACCCAATGGCCACCTTATGTCGATATACATTTTTTTTACACAGCTTACAAATTTGAAGTTTTTAAAGGTTATGGATATACCAAACATTTTGTACTGCATTGAGTAGACAATTTATAAAATGGAGCAGAAAAAAAAAATTTGTTTTTCAAATACGATTATGATTTTTATTTCATAAGTGGTAAATGCAATGCAAATGGAAAATATTAACTTAAAAGGCGCTACGAAATAACCCCCAATGAAATAACCCCCAACGGCCAAAAATGAAATAACCCCCAAAAAAATTGTGTAAAATTGTTTGGGGGTTTTTTCATTTTTTTTGGGGATTATTTCATCTTACGGTTTGGAGATTATTTCATTATGAAGCAACCCCCAATGAAATAAAGCCCAAAATTTAAATTCTTTGGAGATTATTTCATATGCAATTATTTTGGGGGTTATTTCATATTTTTTGGGGGATATTTCATTTTGCTAAAAGTGAAATTTTTTTAATATTTGTTAGTTTTTCTGCGTGGCGTCCTGCGGCCGCTCTTAGGGTGTTTCTCCTCCATGGGACGCGGCAGGTGGCTTCGCTGAATAAAGTTTCCCTGCGCGCGTCACACTAGGGAAGATAATGAGACGCGCGCAGGAAAACTGTATTCAGCGAAGCCACCTGCCGCGTCCTATGGAGGAGAAAACCCCTAAGATCGGCCGCAGGCCGCCACGCAGAAAAACTGAACAGTGTAACAAAAGAATCAAAAATATGAAAACAAAAAATAAAAAAATTTGGGACATATTTCATTTCTTTGGAGCTTATTTCATTGGGGGTTATTTCATTTCTTCCTTTGGGAGTTATTTCATTACGAAACAACCCCCAAATTTTGGGTGTTATTTCATTTTCACCTTTGGGGAATATTTCATTTCTTTTGGGTATTATTTCATTTTTTTTTGTTGGGACTTATTTCATTTTTTTTGGGATTTATTTCATTGGGGGTTATTTCATTTTGTCGTTTGGGTGTTATTTCATTGGGGGTTATTTCGTAGCGCCCAATTAAAAATTTTGGGCTATAACAACGTTATAGCCAAAGAATTCTTAAATCAACAGAGAGAATTTTAATATTACAGCTGACACATATTATGTTCACAAGTTTTAATATTAAATGTTTTCACAAGGTATACTACGTGTTGTATATGTTGTATTGAAAAAATAGAGATGGTAAAATTATATTTTCAATTTGAGGAAGATTTTGGGTTGGGTTTTTACTCTGTTAGCACACTTGAACATAGTACACTAAACATTGATACAAATGTTGTATTAACGTTTAACTTTATCTTAAGCTATCTACTATTTCCCATATCTACTATTTCCCAGTATTGATGCTACGAATTGCCAAATTATTGTCAATTTTCTTTTTAAAATAACATTTCGTATCATCAATACTGGGAATTAGTAGATATAAGTGGACAGGTGTGGATAACGTGTGAATCAAGCTTAATATAAAGTCGGAAAACAACAATATTATAAAATCGTTAACTTAATTTATATTTTGAGTGAACGTTATATCCACTGTCGTAAAATTCTCTATCACTTATATATAATTATTTATGGCTAACATATAATTCTATATAAATATAAATATAAAATTAAAAAAAAAATCACACTTTTAATATTATTATCAAAAAAGGACCAAAAAGGAAATTTCATGGTATGCAAAGAAAAAAATATTGTAAAAAAGAAAAAATATGAAACTTATAAAAGCTACACTCAGGGAACTTCTGCTTTAAAAATATGTAGTTGTTTAGGTTGTAATACAGTTTCTTTATTTTTAATGTAAATGTCAGTAATTTGTAGAACAAATTAAATATTTTATTAACCTTGTAGTTCATTTAAAAAAACAAACCACATCAAATGACTGTTTTATGATTTTACATTTATTTTTTACAGTCATTTTATGTTACTTAAAAGAAAAAAAAAAATAAATGTTTGTTTATTTTTTACTACCATGTGATTCAATTTTACTACAATTGTAAGTCATTTTTTGATGATTAAAAAACAAATGACAATGTTAGTTGATTTTAATGAAATGTAAGTCGTCCTTTCTTTAATTGAAATTTCATTTGTTTTCAACTACATTTGCAGTGGTCTTTAACTACATAGTATTCTAAGTGTACACTTGGAACGAAGTTCAGAGTTAATGGAGTAAATAATATTTATGAGTAAAAAATTATTTTAAGTCAGAAAATTGTAAAAAAGCAATTAAAATCCCAAAACCTTAAAAACATGTTTTTGTAAAGATCAAAATTAAAAAATTCATAAAAGTGAAAAAAAAAGTTAAGTTGTACCAATTTTTATTTTTAGTTTCACTGTAGCACTCTTAACTTTTAAATAATTTCCGTAAAATCGCTTAAATTTTTTTAAATTTTTTAATGGAATGCTTTTCTCACTGGATTTAAGATCGTACGTATTTAATGTAATAATGGCCAATTACAAAAGAAAAAACAAAAAGGAAATATGGAAAAACTTTTGTATTTTTTAAACTGCATTGAATATCTTTAACTTTTATTTAAACAATAATTTATTATTACACTTTTCACTTTAGTTTATTTAGTTCACTGGTATGTTTTCTTGTGGTAAAATGAAAAATTAAATATAAATTACTTTTAGAAATATCGAGGTCAAGAAGAAGATGAATATACGTTTTTCTCTAAAAATTATAAACACTATTAATAGTAATAGTATTAAAAATTTTACTTTTGTTTATATTCAAAAACAGATATAAAACATAAGTTAACCAAACCTTAAAATCTGTTAAAATGTTGTAGATTTTATAATTTTAGCATATTTTTAACTTAAATTCAAAACGCCTGGTGATAGCTTTTGTAAGCATGAAAATATATTAACGTGTACTATTGAATCTGTGAAGTTTTTTCATATTTATTGCAAAACATTCACAATTGTAGAGTGAAATCCCAGCACTCCAACAAAAATTTTAATTTTCCATAATACAGATTGAATTTCTCTCCACAAAATGTTTAACACTTTAATACTAACTGCATAATTCACGGATTTTGTAGACCTTTCTTGCACTGGCAACTAATGTCAAATAATTGTAGATCTATGTAATCTATGGTTTAAACTTGTACTAGTTTTTAAAAGTTTTTAATACGAAATCACACTCACACAAATTTTATGTTATTTTCTTATTTATTAACATTTTATTTTTAATTCCAAAATAATCAAAACTTTCGTATAATATACCTACGAAACAAAGTTTTTGTAGTTTTGACAATAATTTCATAATTTTATGGATGGATTGAGAATAGGCAAAATCTTTACTAAAAACTGATTTTGTACTAAAAATGAGTACAAAAACTTTAAATATGGATATAAAAAGTTTAATAATTTGTTTGCTAACTTTTTTATTTAAGTGTATTAAAAATAAATTTAGTAAAAAGTTTGTTAATATTAGCAATTCGGATTTAAAAAATTTCTAAAGTGATTTAATAAATTAGCAACAAAATTAAGTAAAATAATTTGTAAATAGAGAATAGCAAAAAATTTTCACTAAAAAATTATTTTGTACTAAAATTTTATACAAAACCTGTAAATTGAAATACAAAACGGTTTACTTATTTTATACTAACTTTTTCATTTCAGTGTATCATAAAGAAAATTAATAAAAGTTTTTGATAATTTCAGCAACTTGAGATCAAAAATTTAGTAAAACATTTTGCTAAAATTATCAACGAAAATTAGTATAAAAAAAATTGTAAATTGTAAATAGAAAAGAGGAAAAATTAAAAAAAAAAAAATACCTTTGTACTAAAAATTAGTACAAAAAACTGTAAATTGGGATATACCTTTTATATATTCATCTACTAACTTTATTATTTTAGTGTGCGTTTTCTAAAGCTACACTCCTAAAATTTGACCCATCAACTTTGACGCTAAAAGTTAATTAAAACTTTATTTGTAACATGTTACCAGTCAGTGTAGCCAATATAATACACCTCAAATATTTTAACACATTTTAGCATACCAAACCAACAAAAAAAGCTTTCGCTATTGATGCCACAAAAATGTATTATATCCCAAAAAAAGTAGTACAAGTACTCGCAGTAACTACAAGTACAAACTTAATGAAACATAGTTTAATGGAATTTGTGCTGCTGCTGCCCAACCTTGAATAACTAAAATAAAACCCACAAATTTTCACTACAAAATGCAATAAATATTTCGAAATTATATACAAAACAAAAGTTTATTATTGCATTTTTCTTCTCCGGATACAGAGTTTAAAAATTCACAAAATCCAATTCACGTTGTAAACGTAAAGTCAATGATAATTTGGCCAAAGCAGCATCATATTTTGCATGGCAACGATCCACATTAATTTTATGCACTAAAGGCAATTTTAGATGATAAATTGGTGTTGTCAAATCTACTTCAGATTCTGTTATGGATAATTGCATTTTATCAGCTGGTGTATTATCACCAGATAATATAATATCTACAATTAAGTCTTCACAACTGGCAGAGGCATTAGTACGATTACCCATTTGTAGGAAAACATCTTCAGTACCCACAGCCTGGCGATAGGTCATAGTATATGCAGGACTTTTGCGTGTATCTAATATTTCTTGATCTTCTTGTTCATGGTGTGCTTGCCATTCTTCTATGGTAGTGGGTTGATTTTCGCCTTTAGAAGTATTTGCTAAAGGAGCATAAGGTGATTTAAATTCAGCTTTTATAGGTGTTTTATTACAAATATGTTTCTGTAGTCCTATAGAGCCAGGATCTGTTTAGAAATATTTTATTTATTAAAGCTTTAATTTTTTCAAAACTGTTTTTAAACTCACTTAAATTATGTTTTACTGAAGATTCATCTCCATCATCTAAATCAAATTCATCATCTTCAGTGTGCTGTGGATTGAGTAGATTTCGTAGTAACAATAAATTTTCTGGATTTTCAAATAAGGACATGTTGTTTGTGAAAAATTCAATTGAATTTAAATACAAACGTCAATGAAATTCGTTTAGTTTTTAAAATATTTTTGTTGTTGTTGTTGGTTACGATACCCTACAGTATAAACTAGTTGAAAGACAACATATGTTGGAGTAGAACCAAAATTCTCATAAAGCTTCGGAAAATAAATTTATTTTAATGAATACAATTTTCTAGATTTGTTATTTTGTTGTTAAGAATTTTTAGTTTTAAAGAAAACTTTAATTTAATTTTGTTAAGCAAATATACTAATACACTCAGGGAACTTCTGCTTTAAAAATATGTAGTTGTTTGGGTTGTAATACAGTTTCATTATTTTTAATGTAAATGTAAGTCATTTGTAGAACAAATAAAATTTTTAACTAACATTGTAGTTCATTTAAAAAAACAACTCACATCAAATGACTGTTTTATGATTTTACATTCATTTTTTACAGTTGTTATTTGTTATTTAAAAAAATAAAAAAAAAAATTTTGGTTTATTTTTTACTACCATGTGGTTCATTTTTACTACAATGTTAGTCATTTTTTGAACATTAAAAAACAAATGACAATGTTAGTTGAATTTAATGAAATGTAAGTCGTCCTTTTTTTAAATGAAATTTCATTTGTTTTTGACTGCAATTGCTGTCGTCTTTACTAACATAATTTCCTAAGTGTACTACTTTTCATTAATTTAATGAAAATTTTCTTTACAAACTGAACAAAAAATTTATTTGCAATTATGAAAATGTTAATTTGTTAATGTAAATAATAAATTTAATGAAAGTTTTCATTAAATATATTAAATTAATGAAATTTTTTATTAACCCAAGAAACAACTTTACGGACTGTCCGTTACTAACGGATTCATGAATCCGGCATTGACGGTACGAAAACGGACCGAAATTGACGTATCCGTCGAAGCTTGTACGAAAACGGACCATTAACGTACAGTAAAATTGGATTACTCAAATTTTCGAAAATTATCCGTTTTAACTCCGTTTTGCTGTATCCGTTTCGGTGCCGTTTAACCGGACTACACCGATTTTCATCAGTTAAAACTCCGTTACAACCGTCATCGTTTTTCTTCCGGTATTACCGGAGTGTGTTTTGTTAAAAAAAAATAAAACAGTTTTATTTATTAATAAAATTAAATATTAATAAAATCTATATATACATATAAAAAGAAGTGTACATTTTGATTGTCACTCCATAACTCGAGAACGGCTGCATAGAATAAAAAATGGCTGAATACGTATTTAAGATTTTTAGTGGTAATTTTTTTGGTTATTTTTAAATGGACCACTTTTTTAACATATACTTGTATTTCAGATGTTTTTGCAATTAAATATAGAGATGCAGATCTCATGAAAATTTTAATGATGAAGATGTTAAACAACACCAGAGATAAAATGAAAAAAAAATCAAAATGTTAAAACCACATCCTTTTATTGAATTTTTATGTGGTTTCATATTGTTTTTTAATAATGTAATTGTTAATCCATTTTTGTTAATATGTTTATAAATGAAAAAATTTAAAAATAAAACCAAACTTTTGTTTAAAATTAAAAAAAGAAGAAATCATTTAGATAAAATA
Source organism: Delia radicum (assembly GCA_021234595.1). Lineage (NCBI taxonomy): Eukaryota > Metazoa > Arthropoda > Insecta > Diptera > Anthomyiidae > Delia > Delia radicum. Next base: position 230,158,938 of record CM037853.1, on the reverse strand, counting down.
AATAAAAAAAAATAAAAATGGACCATTTAAAAAAAACGGTACGAATACGGACCATATTCGGACCGTATACGGTATATTAAAAACGGAGTCCACTCCGTTTTTAAAATAAATGACGGACAGTTTACGGTACGTTTTGAACGTACACTCAATTCGTACACTCCGTTTTATATACAGCATGACGGTACGAAAACGGTCCGTTTTAGCGTGCTTTATACTGTTTCGAATCCGTATTCGATGTTCCTTTTATTCCGTTTTCCGGTCCGTATACTGATCCGGAAAACGGTACGGAAACGGACTTCGGATCCGTATATGCTGTACCGAAAACGGCACATAAACGGACCGGATTGTTTGCTGGGAAATTTTAGTTTTTGATGTTTCTATAAATTAATTTAATTTTTGATGTTTCTATTAAAAGGTTTTATTTGAATTAGGAATGCTTATAATAATGGTTAGAAATCTTTTATTCATTTGTAAATAAACTATTCATTGAACTAATGAACAAAATAAAATTTCAGGTGATAAAATGTTTCTATACAATATCAACTAAAAAGTTTTTAACAATTAAGTAAAGTTCCATAAATCTATGAAATTTAGTTACAATTTTATTATAAATGGAATTTTGTAAATTTTAATATATATATTTTTTTAATTTTCTTTACTTTTTTATATTTTAACTGTGAAAATGCAAACATTTTAATTTTATGTTTTTACTTTAAAAATAATTTTAAATTTCAATTTACTTTTCATTTCGTAATATTAAGTTACCAGCAAACAACTGAGCCAATTAATCTGAAAATACCTATCCCGTGATAGGTCAACCGAGGGCATAACACACTTTAACTATATTTTGTTTTTGTGGTGATAGTGTATTTTTCCCATTTTTTTGCTTTATTTTTTATATTTGTTTGCCTTTATTGTATTTGTATTTAAGCACACACGCAAAAAATATAACTTCTCTATTAGCCAGCTAGTTTTCACAAAAAACATTAGCTTAGACGGTAGCGTTTGACTTATAAGCATAACGTTATCTAATAGAAGCCACATGCTCATATAAAAAACTCTGTAAATGTTACAGTAAAATAAGTAATTTTACAAAAAAATTAACTATTTAACTAAAATCAGCCAATTTTTTATACTAAAAATTTAGTAAATATTTTTGTAATTATAATTTATTTTTTTTATCCTTTGGTATATGCATTATATTTTGGATTATAAAAAAAAACTTTGGTCTCAGCTATAAAAATGCAAATTGGTAAAAAAAAAATGCTAATTTTAGCAATTAGGGTTAAAAATGTTAGTAAAATATTTTTTCTGCAATCAGACATAAATATTAGTAAAAATTTGATAATTTGTAAATGGAGCATAGGACACATTTTTATACAATTGTGCTTAATAGTTCATAGTTCATTTCGTTCATTTTAATCTTTTTTCAAAAGATTGTTGGACAATTTTTTTTTCAATTATTCATATTGTTATATTGGTCAATGATTTGTTTAGAACATTTCCATAATATGCGAGAAAATTTTAAACTAAATGTTAAAAATTAACTACTTCAAAATCTGCATAATATGAGAAAAAATTTCAAATTAACTATTAAAAATTACATAGTTAAATTTTAGCATTCCATTTGGAATGTTCTCCCATACAAACCATTGATTAATATCCCTATGGGCAATGGGACCGGTTCAGCGTGTGCCACAGAATCGGTCCTTTCGTGCCAGAGACCGGTCCTCTGTTAAACCCTAACCAATGTAAACAACTGGCAAACTTTAACATTGGCTTGTCATAGGCTTAAAACCACATAGTGGCATGCCACAGGACTAATCAAAGATGGGCATACCACAAGACTGTCGCAAAAGGATCATCCCGTATAAAATAAACGAAAACTAAACAGCTTCCAATGGGTAAAATTATGTCCAACTGGCTTTTTCTTGTTAATAAGCATTCTGGTTAAGTGGTATGTCTCCCTTTACTAGTCACAGGATTGATAATTTTAGGACAATTGACACTGCTTAACCCACTTCAGTATTAAATTATACCAGTCCTGTGATAAGTCCTTCTTTAACCAGTCACTTTTAGGTAAATTGACTCCTCATTCCCCATAGGGATAACAATATGAATAATGGAAAGCATATATTCGAACAATCTTTTAAACTAATAATTAAATGGTTAAATAAACAATTGACCAATATAACAATATAAATTTTTGAAAAATGATGTCGAATAGACTTATGAACTAAAAGAATGAACTAGTTCAATAAATGGAAATGGAAATCAATGGAATGAAATTAACGATGAACTATTACGCACAACTCCAAATTTTTACATTTCGTAATACAAACTATAAAGCGGGATATAAAATGTTTTACCAATGTTTCTATTTTCTTTTTTTTTTTTGGTTTAAGACAACCCCAAATCTTGTAGGGTATCATTTGTGCGTTATAGCTGGGTTATAAATAATTCTCTTACTAGTTTTTTACACCCCAACAAACATCGATTAAACAAAAAAACACAAACTTTTCGTAATGGTATATATGGTAACAAAACTTTACACATTTTTAATCAACTATATCTAACTACTGGAAAGCTAAATTTACAAATCATATTTAAAAATCTCCCCTGAAAACAAAAAGTTGCATTTGATTTAGAAATTTTAGTTTAAAGTGAATTTCCTATTTAGTGTTAAATGCTTCTGGGTTATTTATATTGCTGATAATGCACACAATTTTAAATAGAAAATAACCAAACTCTTAGTCAGGATTGTTTAACGAGCATAAAGGATTTAAGGATGTTTGATTTAAGAGATTTTAAAATTTAGATGAGGAAAAAAACTAAATATTTAATTGATAATTTCGCATTATTGCTATGAAACTAGTTTTTTTCTTAGCAAATTTCCTATCCTCATTTGTTTTTTTTTAATTCAACCTAATCCAGGGGTTAAGAAATTTAATCTGGGATTAAAATGTGTTAAATTTCCAACATACAACAATTCTCTTTGCATATAGTATAGATATTAGTTTAAAAATCTTAAATCTTTTATCATAGTGTTTGACCTCAACATTTTATGGTGCATGTCTGGGCTAAATTTGTTACTTTAGTAAAATTTATAATTTTTTTTTTACATTTTCCTTACTTTAACTTTTTGGTTTTAGTGGTTTTGTATGTTATTTTATTTTTACTAAGGACGAAACGTGTTTTGAAACTGAACAACAAATTTCTATTTTGTGGTTTTATATGTGGTATGTACGTATGTACACTAAAAAAAAGTCAGTAAAGTCAGCAACATTTTTGCTGGGAGGATCCTTGCAAATAGTAAAAAAATAGTAAATTTAGCAAAAATTTTTCTGAATTTAGCAAACTTTTTGCTGATATTAGCAACTTTTCAGCAAGCATCCTCCCAGCAAAATGTTGCTGATTTAACTGACTTTTTTTTAGTGTATAAAATATTTCGGAGATGGAAATATATATCAATAACTTCAACAAGGAACCAACAAAAACTAAATTCTTATTACAAACAAAAATGTGGTCAAACTTTTTTTTTTCAAAACTACAAAAATTGTACTAGTATTATTACAAGTATATAAGAATACACTTACATATATGTATGTATGCTAGATAATAATAAAACTAAATTGTCCTGTTATTTCCAGCAATATTTTATAATACACGATTGGTCAATAAAATATACAATAAAATGTTTAGAAAAATAACATAACAATAGCCACAAAAAAGTACGAGAGGTAATGGTATTAAAAGTATAAAAAAAAACAGTAAAAGATATACTTAGAGAATGGAAAAAGTTAAGTTTCTAACTAAGCTGGCTGATGAATTGGTATAATAGTGGGAAATGTATGTGGCTCTAATACATTTACGAAATTCATAACATTCCACTACTCGGGGAACCTTTTTGATTCTGTTCTATTTTCCTTATCCATCCATTATTCCATCCTCACCTACTTGCAGTTCATAAAGTAATTTTGTAAAAATATAAAATAAAAATTTCATAAGAACGCGAATTTTTAAAAATTTTTTAAAACTACATTCTGGACTCTAAGTAGGGGAGCATGGGGTAATATGGATAATTGTACTAAAACGAAAAGTTTTCCCAAAAGTCCCCCCAACGTCATTAACCTAATGCTAAGCTAAATGTATATATTCTTCATTACATTACTTCATTACTTTGATTGAAGTAATCAAAAATTATGCATTGGGCGCCATTTTTGTAATATACAAATAAATATCAATTATGTGTGTTTAAGTTTCATCTCTGACTTTTAAACCTTAATGTCCAATTTCTATAACTTTTACTGTTTCCTGCATGTAATCGATACATCTAGAAAAACCACAATTGAAAAGATAATCCAAAATATAAAAAATAACACTTACTGTTAGAGGAATTTGGAGTATGTCTTCTAAACCTTTATTTGATAATTCCAACAAGTACTCATACTACTTATATGGTACTTTGTAGCATTACAGAAGGTCAATAGGTTTTAATATTAAATTGAAGTATTATAACAAAAATTCTGTACAGAAATTCCACAATTTATTTTTCTTATACAAAAGATTAACTTAAAAATAATGACTTGTAAAAACGGAAAAATTGTTTTCCTTCAACAGAAAAAATATGTTTATTTTTTTTCTGTATGGTTTTGTATCAAGTGAAAATATGTATATAAAAATAAATATTTATGTTGTTGCTACAAACAACAACTAAGAGGTTTAAAAGCGGGAATTCGTACAAAAGTTAAAAATGTTGACTATCGATAACTCGAAAAATTTAGTGAAGATTTTTGTTGAGATTTATAATTTTAATACAAAATTAACTATAAATTTCTATATAAAATTATCTGTTATCCATATCTAAGATTTTCTAAACCTAAAAGCGATTGCATGCAAATACATATTTAGCTTAAGTCAACTTTTGTAAAGCTCCATCTCTATTAATTTGGTTAATTTGTAATCGAATCTCATCGTACCCAACTTAACCAAAATAAAAACATTTCAAACAAGCAAAAGAAGTTTAATAAATAACAAATAAAAAAATAAAAGAATTAATAAAAACAAAAAAACATAGAAATTATTCGCAAAACTGGCGAAAATTTTGAAATTCCAATAAGTGAAATATGGTCGTTTAAAAATTTAAAGAAAAATTAACAAAAAATTTTAACCTAATTTACAAACGGTAAGTCAATTGTAGTTGAAGCTTAAATTGTTCAGTATCGATTACAATATTTTATTTTAAAGTCTAATAGTAATTGCCTAAAACCTTTGGTGGATGAAAATCGTGATGTTGCGAAATCTCCTACATGTAAAAAAAAAAATATGTGCTCTTCGTTAGGAACAAATGGTAGCTCTCCAAAATCTGTCACTCTATTTTTTCAATAAATAGAAATTTCAGAGATTTTTAAGGTGTGAGCTTTCAGCCTCACCGTAATTGCAATTTTTTTTATATTTCCAATGACAAATAAACTATTAAACTGAGATCAAATCGATTAGTCTGCCTTCTGAAGCGTGAAGATCATATTATCGCTATAAATCTTAAATTTTGTAGTTTTTATAGATTTTTGGAGCTAAAAGTGATGTAGAAACGAGAAGCATAATCCGTTTCTTTTAACACTTACATCTTACATGATTTCTATCATATTAGTCAATTTAAAGTTAATTTTTAGCAGACTCTGAAGCTTAAAGTGATGTAAAGCCAAAAAATAAAATCCGATCCAATTAGCACTTTCACATTATGATTGCTATGTTAATCTCTACAATTCAAGATATATTGGACCCCATAATTGTTGAAGCTGCGGGCTTCAGTTTGAAGTTAGCCTTTAGCGATTTTTGGAGAAAAAAATGTTGTAGATAATTCAAAGTTCATCCGATTCATTTCGCGCTTTCGCATAATAATAGTAATGATTAGGGTAAATAACCGTTCAAGACATGTTTGCCCCATAATTCTTTAAACCGCATATGTTCGGTTTACAAATTACAATAGAGGCAACAAATATCCGATCAATGTAATATTACATATGTAAGTATAATAATAGTTACGCTAATACCTGTCATTAAAATAAGATTTGACCCTGCAATTATTTAAACGGCGCATTTGCGATTCAATTTTAAGCTGAACTTTTCTTAACTTTGACCTTAATTTCCGCATAAGCCAAATGTGTTGGACAAATTTGGAAACCAAATTCGGACTAAGCACGAAAAGGTTATTCGAAAACGTGTGGTAGCATCCTTGAAAAAACCCAAAAATTTTATAAGCAAATATTTTGGCGGGTTTTTAATTATAACTTTTTATTACTCAAAAAAATTGATTTACGCGAACACATTATTGCTTTTATATTTATCTAAACTAAGCTAATCTAGAAACAAAATTGTGTGCCTCTAATTTGAAATTTGAAATTCGAACTCAAGACCCCCAAAAAATGGCATTCGATCCTAACGTGACAAAATATGAATATCAATATGCATTTCATTTTAAAGAATATAATTAAACTAATAAAAATAAGGCCAATACGAATTGTGTATCTTGTATAGTTTAAAAGTTATATTCAATTTTGTATAGATACTTTAGTCAAATTTGATCGGTTTTTGCAATTTTCATGACGTCATATTTTGGAAACCGAAAGGGTCCGGAATCTGAAATTTATGTTTCGTCGATTTCTTGTCGAGTATGAAAGTTATAGCGAATTTCATTGAAATCGGAGATGGTCGAACTGAAAATGGCATTTTTTTTGCTTAATTAATGTCTTTAATTAATTAATTTATTAATTAATTAATGTCTTCACTCATATCGATAGCTATAATTATTTAAAGAAAATTATCGGCTATCGATAACTTTAATTATGTATAGAAAACAATCGGTTATCAATATCTATGATTTTCTAAACATATTTCTATAGACAATTTCTCTATACCGATAACTTTAATGTTATATAGAAAATGTTTGGTTATCGATTATAATTTACTACATACAATTTTCGCTCATCAAAAACCACAGCTTTTTATAGAAAATTTAAGGCTATCGAATACAATAATTTTATTAAAAATGCTTTTGATTTACGATAACTATGATTTTAAATAACTTGATTATTATAATTTTCCATAGAAAAGTCTCGGTTATCGATAATTATTATTTTCTAAAGAAAATTTTCGGTTATCAATTTATTAAATTATCAATAGAAAATTTCAGTTATTTTTCATAATTCTAAAGCAAAATTTAGTTATCAATATAACTAAAATGTTCAAAAAAAAAGTTCGGTCATCGATTTATTAAGTTATTTATAGAGATTTTCGGTTATCGATAAAAATTACTTTCAATTCAAAATTTTCGCTTTATCGATAACTAGTAATCTCTACAGACAATTTTACTTTATCGATAGCTATAATTTTATAAATAACTGTAAATACTAATGAAATATTACCGGTTAACGATAATTTAAATTTGCAAATAAAAAATTCGGTTACTATTTCTGGTCAACTTAAAACTTTTCATCGATAACTATAAATTACTATTAACTTTTTTGGCTATCAATAGGGCAACCAGAAAACAGCTCTAAAAACAATGTTTTAGTCCTTAAAAAAACTCGAAAAGCAGTAAAATAAGCCGTTTAATTACAAAAATAAGCCATTAAAAATAAAAAATAACCCGTTAAATTTCATAACTTTTTATTAAAATCGAAACTACAAAAAAAAATTTGTGTAAAATTTGCTCCTTGGAACCTCGTCAGTCAAACAAAGGCGCAATAGAGAAATTGTTTTTCTCATGCTACAAATTTCAAATTGCGTTATCAAAATATTTTTTGATAAACCACAACATAGTACATTACATTTTCAACTCTCAATTCAAAAAAATACTTCAAAATATCGATTGCTAAAAAATTGCAAAAACACTCTATTTTAAAGAAAAAAGCCAAAAAAGCTTAATTTTTCAAGAAAAAAGGCAAAAAGTAGTTAGTATTTACAAAATAAGATAAAATAAGCATATATTAAAAAATAAGCTAAAACAAAGCTCTAACAAATATAGCTTCAATTTTTCATAATTTCATAATCATAACTTGTTTTTAGTCAAAATAGTTCTATCATTTCAAAAAATGCTTAAATTTGTTTAACTTGTTTGAATTCTTTTATATTTCTGTGCTAAAAAAAAAATATGAAAAATGTTTATTTAATTTTCTTATGCTGTGTTGTACTTGACAAAAATATTACAACATTTACTCAAAACACAACAAATGGCTCAACATACTAAAGAATAATAAGATGGGAAAAAATGTTTACCAAAAAAACAACAGAAAAGCTTAATTTAGTATGTTGAGATTTTTTTTAAGGATTTATGTGAAGAACGAACAAGGCCCCATGCTTCAGTAAGGTCGATTTATTTTTACCCTCATAAGTAAAGAATAGCTAAAAGCAGGTAAATTGTTGGGAAAGTCCAAAAATGAGGGAAGAATTTAAGTTCATTGACTTCAAAAATTTATAAAAAAAAAATTACTCACAGCATTTAACAATACTTAATAGTACAATCTTTAGAATGAATACAAATTGCAAAAATTATATATGAAATTTTTAAAGGCTTCTCTATAATTCAAAATGATCAAGTTTTTCGATACGTTACAAACGATATGAAGAAATTAACTATTTCCTACTCCACAACGGAATGAAGGGTTTAATATCATCCATAAAAATCAAGTAAGTATCGATATGTGTAGAGGAGATGCGGGTAAATTGGAATAGCCACATTTTTTGTTTAATAGTAAGAATTTAAAAAGTAACGAAATATTTTTGAATGTTTTTAGTTCCTATTTTATACTAAAATGAATACAAAGAGATATTCCACATTACCCTCATATTCCTTATTAGCCTTACTTACTCTAAATGGTCAAATTACTTGACGTTACAACAAAAACTTGAGTACATTTTACTACTACAACAATGTTTCTGTCTTTATTCTGTTTGTTAAGAAATATACCATAGTCATTGACAGCATTTTAAATGCTGGGTAATTATTCTTTAAAAAGTAACACTAGAGCGATAACCTTGGCCTTTAAAAACAATTATAATAATTAACAAATAAGAAACATGCCTTAAATAACAATTAAAAAAACTCATTAAGAATAAGTTCAGAATTTGCAATACAATATCGTTATAACAAATGTATTACAAAGGGTCCGCCATCTAACGTTTTTTTTTAACTTGTGCTTATTTCGTGAATGGTAACACTTAGCTCATGTCTGATTTGAAAGATAATTAGTTTTATCCTTCCGCTGAACGAATATGGTTGTGTATACGCTTGAACAACGCTGGGAAATATTGCGACATTACTTTGAAAATCATGGTAATGTTGCAGAATGTGTACGAAAATTGCCCTGTTTTTGAAGATCGCATTATCAGCCGCAGAGCTGATGTCGTTTGGAAACCTCGGAGCTGCGATTTGACACCGTTGGACTATTATTTGTGGGGTGCCGTCAAAGATAAGTGTTACGCCAACAAGCCAGAGACAATTGACGCTTTAAAGGACAATATTCGCGAAGCCATTGGTGAAATACAGCTGCACACAATCGATAATGTGCTTAAAAATTGGACCGATCGTGTAGGATACTGCATGGCCAGCCGAGGCAGCCATTTGAATGAAATTATTTTCCATTATTAACCGAAAGGATTGTACTTTTAAATAAAAAAAGAAATTTGAGAAAATATTCAGTAGTTTTTTTTTATAGCATTTTCAAAAAAAAAAAAGTTATTTGGCGGACCCTTTATATACCCTTCTACATTATTTTAGAAAATTTTAAATTTTTTAAAGAAAAAACTTTAAGGGAAGAATTTTTTTGCTTTAAATTAATTAAAATTTTATAAATAATTTTGTTGAATTTATTTTATATTTCTTTTCGATTTAAGAAAAACTTATATTTTCTTCACTGAATATTAATGTTTCTTTATTTTTATCTATTTTTGGTGCAAATATATAATTTATGCTAAAGGTAATGACTAGGGCAAGGACCAAATTCGATTTGACCAAATTCTTTCCGAATCAAAGAATTTTCAACAAAATGGCATCGATTTGTTTTTGCATATTTTGTAATAAATGCATATTATTTGCTATGAGTGCATATTTTATGGAATATTTTGTGATTTTTTTGTTACATATGTTGCATATTTTCAATTTAATTGCATATTTCTGCATATTTTCAATTTAATTGCATATTTCTGCATATTTTGTAAAAGCTTAAATTAAGTTTTAATTTAAAGTAAAAAAAAGAAAACATTTGTAACCCTGAACATAGCATCTAGTGTTCATTTGTTAGACATTTATATTTGATTTCATTTTGAAACAAACGCTCTCGAGTAATAAATCGATTTTTAAAAATCCAAAAATTGAACGTGCATATTTTTTTGATGTTTAGTACATATCATTTAGTTTTTTGAGCATTAAAAATGCTTAAATGCATATTTAAGCTGATATTTTGGAATAATTGATGCATCTTTTAAGCTCATTTTTTAATTTTTTAGTTGCATGAAATTTCTTGCCCTAGTAATGACTAACATTTTTACAAAGCAACCAGGATATGTTTAAAGAAATTTCATAAATAAATTCCAAAAATATAGCAAATTTTGCAAAATGTATGATTTTTAAAATGATAACACCAGTCGACACGATTTTTAAGTCTGCTTTCCAAATATCAAATTTTGGTTTCTTTTATGTTACTAATAACGGGAAAAATATTTGTTTTCATCAAAGTTTGCTGTTGATCTAAGTGCTAAGTTCTACTGCCGATCATTAAGTCTCCGAAACTTACATGCTAAGCTACTTAATTTTGGTGTCGGTAATTTCTTCTCTCGATTTACAACGAGTTTTCTCAGAGACCGTACTATACGTGTTGTTTTAGATGGGGTCTCATCAAACGAGTTTCAGCTAAATTCAGGGGTACCGCAAGGTTCTGTTCTTTCTTCTACCCTTTTTCTTATTTTTATTAATGACCTTCTTGGTCAGACCTTCAATCCTATCTACTCTTTTGCAGATGACAGCAACATTTGTCATTCATTTTCATTCGATCACAGGCCAAGCTCTTTGGAGATAGAGGGCATGCGGCAGAACATGAATGACACACTCTATCAAGACCTTTCTACAATCTCCGAGTGGCGTCGCGCGAATAAGGTCGATTTTAATGCACGCAAGACACAATGTTGTATGTTAACCCACAGACGGGCTGTGGAATTAACATTGTCATCTGTAGCTATGGATGGTATAGGATTGAGGAATCGGATACTTTTGATGTTCTCTCATATATGGGCAGGGGCTCCACTGTCTATTCTGAAGCTTCTGGACCGTGTTCAATGACAGTAGTGTATCCAACTCTATTGATTCATTGGAGCATCGTCGGAATGTGGGTTGTGTGACACTTTCCTATCGATATTACCACACTCATAATAATCCATGCTTAAAAATACAAATATATTTTTCGTAAATTTTTTTTCGTAGAATGTACAAACATTTTGTTTATATTACAAAACTTTTGTATAAAACAAATTATATAAATTTACAAATTTCGTAAAAAATACAAACATGATTTCGTAATATTTTTTTAGTACATTGTACAAAAATTTGTAATGTTACAAATATTACATATGGATGTTGATGTGGTTAGGGGTCGGATTTGCAATCAGAAGGTTGCGAGTTCAACTCCTGGCCAGGACAAATTTTTTTTTTTTTTTTTAGTTTTTATATTTTTTTGTTTATTAATGTTTTTTAAATTTCTATGTTTTATTTTTTATTTCATTATTACTATTTTTGTGTTTTGATACAAATGGATATTTTGTATTTTGTTTAATAAAAAGGATCCTAAAACAAGTTAAAGAAGACCCGAAAACACTACTTCCACTTTTTTTGCCGGGTTTAGTATGAAATTCAATAAAACAAATATTTAAAAAGATAAAATAGTTAATAATAAAATGCAATTAGTTTGAAATTGTTATTTAAGTTTTTATTATTATTATTTTATTATTTTTTTTATTTTGTTTTTTAATATATTATTTGATATATTTATAAAAAAATTATATTATTTTATTTAGTTCAATAAACATAATAAAAATTTTTAATTGCCATTTTACCTTTTTTATTAAATATTTGTAGCATATTTTTCTAGTTTTCATAAAAATTTCATAATATTTTCGACTTAAGTTAATTTTTAGTTTGTTATATTGCATCAGCTACTTTGGTGCAAATGGTAGAGGGGTCTACTTCAACACAGCAGGACGTCACTGAAATCGTGAGTTCGATTCTGGTGTGGCACCATTACATTTTTTTTTTTAATTTCAAAATAAACCCGTAAGGTATGCACCACATTTTTATTTAAAAAAAGTTTTTACAAAACTTTACGAAATGTGATTTGTATATTCTACAAATTTTTTCGTAATGTCAAAATAACCAAAACTTTCGTAAAATGAACAACGGTTTTCGTGTATTTTACCTATAGATTATTATGAGTGCATGGGAGATGCTCATCTGAGATAAGTGAACTTATTCCACGAGCCCGAGTTTTTATTCGTAATACTCGCTTATCTAGTAGAGCACATCCGTTTGTAGTTGATTGTCCTGTGTTTCGCACAACGCATTACAGAGAAAATTCGTTTTTAGTCGAACGATTCGTATGTGGAACAAACTTCCCGCAGAAGTCTTCCCTGTTACTTACAATTTAGAAAAATTTAAATCAAATATCCACAAACACTACTCCCTCTTTCCTCCTTCCCATACCCTATTTCCTGATCAATACAATGAACTGCATGAGTAGGGGCATCCCCTGAGTATTGGTTAAATTATAAAAAAACTTTAAAAGCACGCAATGAATAGTTTCATTGTTTTTGATGTCTAGAATCAGAATTTCTACATTAAAACAGAAACCGAAGAAAAAACATTTTTTCTTGTCGACCGTTGCAATTTATTAAAAATTCAGAAATGTTTAAAAAACTTAATTGACCATAACTTTGGAATTTATCCATTTATTTTCTTAAATGATACCTTGATTTCTTGATAATAACACACACTCTACTTCTTCAAATTTTCTTTTTAAGAGGCACTTTATTTTTCCATATTTTTAACGTACAATATGTTGTAACTATTATAACAAATCCCCTACCATGAGAGATATTTTACAAAAGTCTACTTAAACATGTTACTAGCTTAAATTCATTACCACAAGTTGTGCATAAAACAATTTTACTTTTGTTGCCTAAAACGATTTTACTTAACAGCTTTAATTATTTCGATCTGTTTTTTTTTGTGTTTTAAAAATTTTTGTATTTTATAAAAAATCCCAAAACTTTTGTCATTCTGTTATTATTTTTTTTTTTTGTTTTTGAAGAACAACTTTTAAGAAAACAATGGTAGTTTCATTACATTTTATAAACATCAAAAACATATTGTATGTTTTATGTTATAGCCATGTAGTTAGAAGAGAAAAATAATTTTGCAACCATTGTTTTAAGCTTTATTATGATTTCTAATATACACATACATTTTGTCCTCTTAATATCCTTTCTGGATAGAAATTTATGAATCAATGTACTACTGTACATTGCTGGATAGTAGAAATGTGTAAGTGAGTGTAAATGAATGTGTGTGTAAATAATATGTGTAGGGAATATATTTGTATGAGTGTTAATAAAAATTTTCGGTTTGATAGCTTTATATGTGTTTTACAGTGGGATGAAATTCGAAAAATTTCGATATTTAAATATCTCACATGGAAACTGCGCAGTGGTGAATCCGCAGATCATAATGAAACTTGGATATGTTGTGGAGGATAAAAAATTATTGGAAATTTATTTTTTTTTGGTGCGCATTAGCACGTCAAGGTATTCAGAGGAGGATTCAAACATTGCACCGGTTTTGTATATAATTGTGTCTAATATTTACGAAATTTTGGTTAATTTGCACACAGTATTAAAGTGTTCAAGAAGTCTAAAATTTTGATACCCATATTGTCTATTTTGTGGACCACTTCCCGATGAAAAAAGTTTCTACATACTCATATACAACTTGATATCATTATATATGCTTATATGTGTGGCAATTTATACTTGGTTTACGAAATATTTTTAATATATCGTATGTTATACATATATTAGCATATCTTATATATCTGATCGTATGAAATAGATATAGATCTATATATGACCATTAGAGTGTCCCTTAAAGTTAAATGTTAGAAATGTTGAGACGCTACCCTGTAATTTTTTTGTATTTGTCTTGAAAATAACTCATGTGAAATTTTACGCCCCTACGACCACGCCTTCCATAACCGATAGGGCCTTAAATTTTGCTGTTTTTTTGCAATATTGCAATAGTTTTTACTCTAGATGATAAATTAATTGAGATTAAGATAAAATTATGTATTCAAAAAGGTATAAAAATCCAAAATCGGTTAAGAACTACCCCAGTAATAAATAATGCCCCAGACCACTAATGCGCCACATACCATTTCAGCAAGAAATTCGAGCTCAAATTTGAAACTTTTTTAAAATTGATTACTGAAACATAATTTTTTTATTTCATACACTCATAATTGTGAGACATAAAAGAAGTTTTTTGTTTTGGATGGCGTTAACCTGTCCTACGGTGATGTCAAAAACGAACAAAATTTTTGGGGTGTTTTTCAAATCTCCAATTTCAAATTTTAAAAAAACTTCTTCAACAAAATCGAAAAAATTTAGATTGTTATTGCTTAAACTTGTTTAAAACATCTAAGAGATTAAAAATAAAAAAATTTTAAAATATTCCCCAATACACTTGGGTAGGGCAACGATTTAAATTTTACGGATTTCGAGTTTTTAGTAAAAAAAAAAGGCTTATTTGTTGCCAAAAAATATTTTAAATCAAAAATTAGCTAGTTTTGTAATATTTGTAGTTTTATTTTATAAGCATTACTCAAAGTTAAAAATAAAAATATTTCGAACATTATTAACCCATGCGGACCTGCGACCCCAAGTAACCCCAGACTTATTTATTTAAATTTTCAAAAAACGTTAAAGATTTTCTTACTACTTTTGAATTTTAAGAATTGTTTCTATGAGTTAGAAAAGGAATGACAAACTGATATAAACCTTTCTGCTCAGTAGGAATTTATTTATCAGATTGACTTATAGCTCCATCTACCAGTTTATTGCTGAGACATGAATTTTTTTTTATTTCGTGCATAAAACCAGTCAAAGTTAACAACAAAAAAAGGAAATCTTAAACTAGAATTAAGAACTTACACAAATTTTAGAAATAAATATTATGCTTTTTTTTAGTATTTAAAATATTATGATTAATTGTTCTTTATTTCATTAAACACAAAATTTAAACGTTTCTTAAAAGTAAAATTGTTTGTATTTCATCCCACTGTGAATACAATATGAAGCTGGTACTTTCATTTCGTAAAGATTAAAGTTTAGTTTACATAAAATTCAATTGTGGTCGCTTGTGTTTTGTCATATTCATTGTGTATATGGACCAAAAAAAGGATTTACAATTGTTAGCAGGATCTCATTTTGAAGTTTAAAGTTTAAAAATGGAATTCTAAAAAACATGCTTGAAAATGATTGTGATATTGTTTTATAAATGCTGCAATCATTGTTAACGATTAAACTATATTGGTAGGAAAAAAAGAACTTAAAATTTAAATAAAAATAAAATAATACAGTTTAAAGGATTGCGTAGCATAAATATAAAGTATTACAAATAAATAAATAGTATTTATATGTTCGAAGATTTAATTAAATTCCATATTACTCATACGTATGGAACACATATTTTTCCATTGAAATACATTGCAATAATTTTGTTAAAATTCGTTTTTAAAATTCGCATAAATTGTAGCAGATTGTTGTTAAAATTAATTTCTTAATATTAAAAGAAAATATTTTAATATTTGTATTAAAAATACAAAAATTGTTTTTCGGACTTTCTACATTATCACATATTTAGCTAGAATATTGTTCTACCTTAAGTAAAAAACCTAATATAGTTTAAAAGTTTGATCATTTATCATTATAGAAATCAACCTAATCTTCAGTTGTCAGCAATAAGAATGCGATGATTCGCTTAACTCAAATCGAGACATTACCTACAGCTGATAAAATCTACTCTTAAAAATGTTTGTATGTTTTAGTGTTTAAACTGGCTGCGGACAACTCAAGATTAGGGTGATGCCAATGAAACAATTGTTCTGTCTATCATGAAATTTATCAAACTTTTTAAAAAGCCAACAAATAAAAATCTAATATGACAATTTAGATTTTGGACTTGAGGTAGAACAATATTCTACTTAAATATATGTTAACACTAGCTAAAAAAAAACCCTATACTTCATTAGCGGTAGTTTAAAATACCGGAATATATTAAAAATAAAACTAAATTCTTTTTCATAAGAACTTTTCGTTTATTATTTTTTTATGACTGCTACCTTATGGGATTTATGTAGGTTTTTAAACCTTTTAAACTATTTTTCTTTAAAATCCATTTTATCAAAAACTCAAGACGAATATTCAATAATCCCGTCTAAGCGGATATCTACGCTAGAGCATAAACCGAAACACCGTACTTTAAATTCCTAAATTTGGCGGGTTGTCCAGGCCGTTAATATGTAGACTTTTCCCGTTCATGCCTCGTTTACTTTTTTAAAAATCCAGTCTAATTGGATGTCTAAGCGGTACTAGGAACACGCATCGCAAATTTCAAGTTTCTCGATAAATTGGTTTGGCTAGGCCGCCAAGTGGAAAATTTGGGATACTTTTCCCACTTATAACCCCTTTCTACCACGTTGCTGGCCAAAACTGCATAAGTGAGTAAGGTTATAGTCAAAGGAACAGAAAAGAAGGAGAAAGACTTCCCATTTTTGAGACCTTTTCCATTTTAGCCCTTCCCGTAGGAATTTCGAAAAATCCCGATTAAGTGTATGCCTACACGTGATTAGAAAGGCACATACCAAATCCCAACTTATTTATGTTAGTGGTATGGCCGGTCCGCCAAGTAGGTGACTTTTCCTTGTTGGGTTTTCCAACGTACCGCCTAAGCGGATGTCTATGCAGTAATAGGAACCAACACACCAAATTTAAATTTCCTCGCTTTAGATGTTTTTTCAAGCCTTTTCTCTTTCATTCCCCTCCCCGTTGGAATCTCTAAAAATTTCTCCTATGCGGATTTCTACGCGGAATTAGGAACCTACGTACCAAGTTTTAAATTCCTTGCTCAAGCGGGAAAAGGTTCCTGCCTGAGTGGAATAAGGAAGCATACCAAATTTAAAAGTTCCTAGCTTCAGAGGCTTGGCCAGGCCACCAATGGGGAGCATTTTGCCTTCATGTCCCTACCAAAAGAAGTTTCCTAAAATCCTGCCTGATCGGATGTCTATACAGAATAAGGAACCCACATACTAAATTTCAAGTTCCTAGCTTCAGTAGTTTGGCCAAGCCGCCATTCGGGAGACTTTATCCCCGTTTCCTTCCCTTTTTTACCACGTTCCAAAAAAAGAATATATCAGTGAGTTAGGTAGTATTTAAAGGAACATATATTTAAAATTTCAGCTTTCTAGCGAAAGATATTTAAGCATGCCGAAAGGGGGAGACGTTCCTCTTTTTGCCCCTCCCAGTAGGAATATCTAAAAATTCCAGATTATCGAGCGCCTATGGTCTCAGAGGAGCCTACTTGTCAAATTTCATATTGCTAGCTATGGTTTGAGCTGGGCGTTGGTGATGTTACAAATATATATATACCTCTATAACGCAACTCTTTTATATATATAGATTTTAATTTTAAAAATAAATTTCTTATAAATTTTTAGTTTATAAATAATCACCCCTATCGTGAATATTTTTTCTCTCGAATTGTTTTCCCTTTTCACTCAATTCCAATCGTGAATAAAAGTTCCCTCGAAATTTGTTCCCTTTGTCTAATCATTCACTCGTGAATTGCATAATAAAATTTCATGGGAAATTCACGATACCAATTTTCACTTGAGGGGGAATGAAAATTATATGGGAACAAACATTATTCACGATAGGGATAAATATCTTTGATACAAAATTTCTCTGCTGCTAACATGTCTTTTTTCTTTAAAAAAAAATCTGAAATTTTTATGCAAAAAGTGTCTAGTATAATTAATTTAATATCCTTTGCCATTCATTATTACATTATGGTGTAATTCTGCCACAAATTTAAAAAATGTATCAATGTGTAAAATTTTGCACTCTATGTGAGATGAGACATTATGACGTGCAACATATTTTCATGTTTTTTTTTCCCCATTTTTGATAGGGTAAATAGTTTTTTTTTTATATTTAACTGCGAAAAAGCATGTAACATCAGTTTTGGCTGGCATATAACAGAAAGATTAAAATCTTTCATTATGTCAGTTTACTAACAGTCATAAACATCATCATCGTCATAAGCGACATCATCATTATTATTGTTATCATACACATTATCACCAACATCATCGTTTTTGTCATGTTGTTAACTTAATATTCTGGTTGAGTGTAAGTTATTTTTTTTTTGCGGAAATAAAAAGATCCCTATAGGAAAAAGGATATTGATATACTTGATATGCAAAATAGACAATAATAGTCAAAGTAAAGCGTAAACTATTTAAAAAAGATTAAGACTTTGAATTCCATCAATAAAATTTAAAAATATTTCCTTATTAAAATGTGGTACCATGTTTGTTTAGCAAACGAACAATGTACCACATTTTAATAAAATTCTTACCGTTTGCAAAAATCCAACTTGGAAAAATATTTAAAATTTGTTTGTTATTTACTTTTTATGGTAACGAAAAATTACACTTTATATTGAGTTTTTTTTTTTTATAAAGACACAATACAATCAGGATACACGAGTGGATTCACATCGAAAATTTTTTTAAAATAGAGATAGCGAAAATGAAACTAAGTGACAGTATTGACATATTCATGCAACAACACGAACAAAAACGAAAGGTCCACTTTAGCGAACATGCCACATTAACGAACATTCCCTTACAAAACTAAAGATATATTTTCTTTACATATATTTTGAATGACGAACTAATTTTCTTAAAAATAATGCAATTAAATTATGTGAATATGTTTACTTTCGGGTGAAGTTATAATAGCTTTTTGGGAGAAGTATTAATAGCAAATTTAAGTCATTTTATTTTTACTGTAAATGTAATGTCTCAACTCAAAACGCAAAAGTTGTCAACACTGAACGTAAAAACCATACATCAATCTGGTAACGTTGTGAAATAGAGACGGAGAAGATTAGAATAATAAACAAAAATCTAAAAATAGAATATTTGTGTTTGTTAGTGTTATCACGTCTGAGTATAATATACAATAACAGAAAAGCTAATAGGAAAGAAAACTGCAATTTAGCTGCATTAGATTCGAGGCCATACTTGGGTGTGATCGCTAAACGGTCATGACTTGGTATTGTTACGTTTGTAATGTAAGAAGAGCGCAGGTTTGATTCTTACAGCCGCAGGTTGTTGAAAAATTTATCATATAGAGACAATCTGACAATTATAAGACACAAATAAAAATAATAATACAATTTAAATGGAAAAGCACTGATGACACCTGTCCATAAAAAGGCAGAAATTAGTCTAGTCTGATTTAAAAATTAATAGTGTTTATAATTTTTAGAGAAAAACGTTTATTCTTCTTCTCAACCTCAACATTTCTAAAGTAAAGTGAGTTCGTTGACAAGTAAGGTGGCAAATAAGTTATAGTCCACTAATTACTCTGTAAGATGTCCGTATTGAACGATTTTAAAAATTTTTTGTGTGGTCTGTTAAAGACGTAGAGAAAGTGTGTTACCATTTCACCCCAAACTTAAATATTTTTTTAGACTTGAAAAAACAAAACCAAAATTTGAATCAATTTTCAAGCCGATTTTTATAATTGTTAACAAATTTCTCATCAGTAGTTTTTTATGAAATCTTAAAACAAAAATCAGCGATCAACTATCTAGTGTTGAATGCATAGTTAATGAAATATATTTTTACTTGTTTTAGTTAAAATAATGCAGATTTCCTATTGGTTTTGTTGGTGTCAAAAATAACTCTTTTATGCATCTTAATTATAATGTATTGTTGGATTTTGTTTCGCTTAATGCGAGACAAAAATTTCATACATGATTTAATTTGCAATTGTTATTGAATATTAAATATTTTCTTTTTTCTTATGAATTAACGCAATTAAAATTAAATTTATATGTAATATCAATAATATGGATGAAAGTAATGGATAATATGGTATTAAATGGTTTAAAACTTTTATTTAATATTAATCATATAACTATTAATAAAAAAAATATGTTTGTAGGTTTATTATAAAATAATTAAGATTGATGACAGCAAGCATAGCTTAACTACACACAGAGAAATAATGTGCCAACCGAATTGAAAAATGTATATTAATGGTAACAACTTATAAATTCAGCTAGCACAACGATATTTATATTAAATTTATGAATATTTTGGGTGTTGCAACTAGAATTCAGTTGAATTAACCACACTTTGTTGTGAAAACTAATGTTAAGTTGTGCCAACCGTCTGAAATTCGTAATAATCGAATTTGAGTCGTAGTAACCGAATTTCAGTTGGCAAATAGCTATATTTTTCTCTGTGTGTACATAACACAATATAGTGATGTTCGTTAATGACAGTGTGTAACTGTCGTACTGGGCGTATGCTTAATATTAATTAAACTATGCGACAGTCAAAATCGGGAAGGGTTCAAACAACCGGGGAAAGTTATATCGGTAAAAAAGAAGTTATACGTGTCCCGGCGTTTCGCTGGGTCACGTCTAGGAATCGAGACATATAGGGGAAATTGTCACCTTTGGTGGTCTTTTTTTTTGACATAACTCGAGAACCACTAGTCCAATTTTGCTGAAACAAATTTAAAAAAATTAGGAACTACAATTCCTTGTAATTTTAATTTTTTCACAATTAAGTGAAGGTATGAATTTCAAAAATTTGCTCGAGATATGCTCAAAATTCATACCTTCACTTAATTGTGAATAAAACCGAAACGCGTCCATCGATTTTCATGATCTATGTCTCATTTTGTTTAAAGGTTATGTGACTGTACGTGAAAGTAATAGGACTTGACACTTTTTTTACCGTTTTGGATTTTTTATGAATTAAAAATAAAAAAATTCATTTTTTTAGGCAAAAAATAGTTTTTTTCTTCATACATTTATTTATAACTGCGAAACTGTTGCTTATGTAGCGAAACGTTGTATAAACAGATTAAAGGAATTGTAATTCCTAATTTTTTTAAAATCGGCAAAATCGGACTAGTGGTTCTCGAGTTATGACAAAAAAAGGTCACCAAAGGTGACAATTTCCCTTATATGATAGTTACTAACTTCAAATCGATATATCTCGATTCCTAGACGTGACCCAGCAAAACGCAGGGGCACGTATAACTTCTTTTTTACCGATATAACTCTCCCCGGTAGTTTGAACCCTTCCCGATCACTGACCCCTACCATTTGTCTCACAGTGTTATATTAACTCATTTGGAACACGTCACAACAGCTATTATTTATATTTTATAAAAACGGTATATATTTTGCTATATTATCAACTTTGTGTATTTGAAAAGTGCTCGATTTGATGAGTCAGATTTAAAAAAATTATATACAACTGAAGTACAAATTTTAGAATAGTAAATTCCTATGCGAAATTCTTATTAGGAATAAACCATATCTACCATAAATATATTTGCCGTCTAAAAGTATTAAATGAAAAGCAATTGATGAAAGATTAACCTCTATCGCTGTCAGCAGGCTTGTTTGAAAATAAATTTTCTCAGCTTTCTATATTAGTGCTCATATCGATTTTGATTTTAGAACCATGGTTCCCCCCATGAGTAATTTTTTTTTCCTGCCGTTCTTTTAATTTCCTTTGGTGAAATTTGTTTAGTTTTCATACAAAATTACCACATGTTGTACTGGGCGTATGATTAATATTAATTATATTAATATTGTTGGTACCACACTACGTATGAGTGTTATTTAATTATCTAAGTACATACATATGTTTGCTTATTTTTAATTGATATTTTAATGCATTATCTTAAAATCCCATATGACGATTCGTTTGTAATTATATATTAAATCATTGGTATACAGTAAACTAACTAATAACAGGACATTTTACTAAACATTTATATAGACCTCTACAATTTTAATATCCAGAAACCACTTATAAGCAATCTACTCTTTTTGGCTGAATTTTAAAAATATACTATTTTTAGTTAAACGAGTTAAATTATTTTGATAGAAAACATAATATACTACATTTTATGTGAACAAATTTCTTATGTACAAGGTTCGGTTAAGAAATGAAAAATAATCAAAGTAAAAATTTCAAAAAATTTAAATAATTATTTCAGAATTAATCCACATTTGAACTTCTTCAATACCACTCAATGATAATTTGGCTGTAACATTGGAACAAATACAGTTTTCCAGTCGAGTGTCAGTAAACATATCCCAAGAAAATCGAATTTGAAAAAAAAAATAACGGATTTTATGAGTGATATACAACATTTTTTTTATTAATTTTTTATATTTAAAAAAAAATGTAGTTTTATCGTGTAACTTGGGTAAGTTTTGGCAAAAATATTTTTTTAATATTGTCCTTTATTAATATTTAAATTTTAAGGCTACATGGAGCATGAGCAATATATAATACATGTAATAAAATTTCTTATTCATCATGTAGTTTTACCACAGAAATATTAATATTTCTACATACTAAATTACGTCGATAATAACAGACAATTCAGTAAAAAGTCTCTTCTCTAACTTTTAAATTTTTTGAAAAAGCGTGTTTAAATAATAAATATACAAATTTTGCGCTAATATTTAGTATATTATTTAGAATTATTTTACTGAAATTGGCAAATGCAAGAAATTAAACAATATCGATATATTTCTTTATGAAGAATTAGAAAAATATACAATTTAAAAAAAAATTCAGAACTAATAGTTCAATATTTTTAGTACAATATATAACTCAATTTATCTCAAAATCAGCTGACATTGTTTTAATTATTTTTTACAATAACGAAGTTTCATCGTGTAACTCGGATTAATTTTAGAAATAATATTCATTTAATATTGTTATTCAAAAATATTTCAATATTTTTATGTTAAAGCATAATGAGCAATAAATAATAATAACTTTAATAATAAACTAGGAAATGCTCCTAATATTTTATTAAATAACACTCCTTTGGAGTTTGTTTCCTATATTAAAACTCTTGGTTTCTATATTGATGAAAACTTATCATTTATCTAACATATTAATTTTATGATCCATCGAGTTTTGATAACTTTACGTAGAGTGTATAGCATTCCATGTCATCTACCGATTAATATAAGAAAGCAAATTGGGCATACTCTTCTAATGCCACTAATTGTGTATGGTTTAGAAGTTTATAGCGGAACCTCCTCTGGTAATTTTTCAAAAATAGAAAGATGTTTCAATCGAATTATTAGGTACGTGTATGGTCTACGAGTTCGGGATCACGTGTCGGCATCTGTATATGATTTTTTGGGATGCAGCTTTAAGGATTATGTAAATATTAAGCTATTGACTCTATTTTATAAAGTATTTAAAGTTGCATCGCCATCATATCTCATTTCAAGATTTGAGTTTGCACATTCAACTCGAACTCATTATTTATTATTACCCCGTTTTTATACACTCTTTATGCAACAATCTTTTGTAGTTCGAGTTACCAGACTGTGGAACTCAATTTTAGAGTACGAAAATAGGCATTTTTCGCTATCTGTACCGCAATTTAAAAATTTGTTATACTCAATAATTCATTAAGGAAGCTATATATGTGTAAATGTTTTCTTATAGCCCTTCTTATATTACTCCGTTTCGGTACATACACCATTGGTTGCCACTTTCATGGGGGGAAAACGGATGAACCATATTCGTGATAGGGAAATTTAGGAATTTGAAAATGCATTTTTTTAATATAAATGTAAAAGTATAGATATACTATTAATTTTAAATAATATTAAGATAATAATATGAAAACTGTCGAAAATCTACTGTAATAAAATTCCTTACACGTCATGTAGTTTTAACATAGAAATATTGAAATATATATAAAGAACAATATTCCACGAATATTGTCTCCAAAACTAATCCGAGTTACACGAGAAAACATTCTGGATCGATAGAAAAACGTCTGACCTTTTCTTTTTATAAATAAATCGTTTTTAAAGATAAATTTTTAACTTTTTCAGCCGTTACACCGAATTTAAGCTATAAAACGAAATTTTAAAAACGACATTGTTGCTTGCGTTTCCTCCCAAATATTAAAGAAACAGTAACAGGTGGAAATTAATTTACACTTATAGAAACTTTCACTGTCTTGTATAAACATGTCTTTAATAAAAACACTTTTACTTTACCTAAACCAATAAGTCTATGTTGTTGTTAAATTATGTGCTACAGTAGTAGTATTTCTAATTAATCTCTAATATGTATATACATATATATATATATATATATATGTATATATAAACAAGTATTAAATACATATCTACAACCATATTGCTTGGTATGTGTGAGAATTAAGTGTTGACTTGTTAAGTACTCGTATAACAGTAATTTTTCATACACATACACTAAAAAAAAAAACATTCGTTGTGTTTATACCCCATCCACACACACACACCTAAAACTGTTGTAAATTCCTTTGACCATATTGCGTACCCTAACCATAGTCACGTTAATGCAATTACTTTAACGACTTGCGAAAACACACTCACACACATATACCATGAAAAAAGTAGTAACCGTAACATTTACGACTATATATTAATGTACTTGTATTAGAGGTTTATTATGAATTTATATACGAAGGTTAGTAGTTAAATATTAAGGTTATAATATAAACATTTTACATTTTGGACTAAATTTCAACATAATCAACATTTTAGTATTTAAATTTGTAACTCTTTTAAAATGTTTGTAAATATTAAATTTTATACCATTTAAACAATTTTGTAATAATTGAGGCAACATATAAAATCAGCAATTTCAACTTCTTTTTAATAAATGCTAGTCAACTGAAGATTCAATATAAATTTGAAGATTCAATTATGTAATAATCATTTTGATATTTGCTAGAGGTATTTGTTTCTAGTTTTAATGTTAAAGCTACTTTTTGCTGTTTTTTTTTATGGAAAACTGGACATTTTTTCTACTTTAGCTAATATTTTTTTTTATTTTTATGTCAATTTTTCGCTAACAAAAAAAAATAAAATTTTTTTTATTGGGGATTTTTGAATTTTATTCATCGTCTTCTTAGACAGTGTGCAATTAATACTATAATTAATATGCACATATTTTCAATTGTTTGAGATAGGCGTGGTAGAGAAGATTAAGCATACTTTTCTAAAAATCATAACTACATTGTAAATTTTTATTGAAATAGACTGCGCAGTTTCTGGTAACACAACCTTCATCAGTAATCCTTTTGACAATACTGTAATTATTTGTTATGGTTTTTATTGTTTGATTGCATCTATATGAAATTTTTATTTATTAAATGCAATCCTGACCGTGGCTTGAACCTGCTTTCATTTGCCACATGCACTTCGCACTACACTTTAGACAGGCGTTTTATCCGCTTGAGCTAAAGTCAGGTCGATTTTTGCTGTGGCTTAAAACCAGTTTCAATTATACGGGGTCGATTTTTATCATTCAAAATTTTTGTTATAAAAAAATTTTAAAAACATTTTAAAAAATAATTGAAAAATTATTTTTAAAGCAGATTTTAAGTGATATTTTTATGTTGCGCTAATAATAACACTACTTGGCGGCCAAAAAAAACTAATTTTGAAACAGATCTTTTTTAACCAAAAATATATTGCAGTTTAAAAGTATTAAATGAAAAGCAATTGATGAAAGATTAAATTGTATCCCTGTCAGCAGGCTTGTTTGAAAAGAAGTTGTCTCAGCTTTCTATATCAATGCTCATATCGATTTTGATTTTAGAACCATGGTTTCTTCGGAAAGTTTTCTTAAAATTTTGCTCAAATGAACGATAATTTTGTGTAGATTTATATTCTCAAAAAAAATTTCATGATTTTGCTGTTAAATTTCGAAAAATTAAGCAAAATATACGAAAAAATGGCGATATATCAAAAAATGCAAATGTGAAAAAAATATGTTTACAGATTGGGGTTCGGTGTCCCTAAGTGCATTAAAAAAAATGTATTTAAAAGAGAGATTTTGCAAAAAAAAAGAAAGTAGTGCAATATTTCGTAGTTTCATTAGTGATATAATTAAACCGTATATTAAAAATTAAAAGATTCTGAAATTTTCAACATCCTTCGTATGTTCAGTTGTAGCAGAATTTAGCTTTTATTAGAGTGTTGTTTTTCTTTTTTGTAGTATTTTGTATTAGTATATATATATTTTTATGTATTTTATTGCATGAAATACATTAAAATGTTGACTTTAATGTACGTTAATAGTTGTCAAACGTTAACTTTTATTCTAAAATAAGGAATATTCTTATAAAAATTATTATTTAAAAAAAAAATGTAACTAAACAGTTTTACTTACATATTTTTAAACAAACATATATAAGCAAAACATTTTTTTAAATTATTTGTCAAATATATTAAACAAAGAATAATAAACTTTTTATTTGATATAAAAAAAAATATTATTATATATTTTTTTTTGTCTCAAAAATTTTTAATTTTAGCAACCCGTGCAAACAAAATGATTTATAGTGCCATGGATTTTATCTTAAAATATATTGTAATATGTGATTATATATGAGGTCATGATCAGCCATATATAATTGTATATTCTTATGCGGTAACGTATAAAAACATATATATTATATATTGAGCTTTATAAAATTAGATATTAAGAATAAATTCTATACATAATTAGATATGATAAATCTATGATTCATATATGTTGACATATAAATTATATAATTTAGGATAAAGTATTTTTTATATGATATAATATATGCTTATATATTTTGACATACGTATAAAATAACTTAAGATATAATCATAGATAATACCAAATGATATAACATAACAAATATCTCTAGAAATTCTAATAACAAAGTCCCCTGAAGATTTCCTTGGGCAGGAATGAAATCCGGATAGGGACACGCCTACATCAGGTTGTTTTTCACAATTTGTTAAATAAGTTTTGGGACTATAGCACATTTAATTACCATAAAGTATAATTATGTAAGTTTCCTTATATGACACAAGAATTAAAACTGTTTGAGATATGATAATACATGGTCCAACATTATTAATACTTTCTATGCGTAAAATATATAATTATTTATTCTTGTATAGAACCCCATACATATTTTTATATCCGCATGATGACGAAATTATTTTCTTTGTGATTTTTTGTACAAGTTTTTTTTAAACTTTATTAATGGTTTAATTATACAAGGTTTGCTACATGTGTAGTATTTTAGGTTGCCCTAGACAATTTTGACAAAATTCAGAACAATAATATTTACGAATTTATAAAACGTAATAAGAAATTAATATTCGGCATAAGTAACAAATTTTCACACGTATCCATATATAAATATATGTTTCTTATACGGTAACTTATATAACGATATATTTTTATATATTGACCTTTATAAAATAAGATATTAAAAGTGTATGATATACATAATAAGATATGGTATATCTATTCTCATATATAATAATACATTCTCTTATATAACATAATATGTAATCATATATGGTGCAATATAAGCTATATAATTCAAGATATATATGCTTACATATGGTGCCATATGTATAATATTACTTAAGTTATTATTATATATGACGTCAAATAATATAAGATATTATTATATAAGATTCCATATGTGACACAAGATTAACAATTTAGTTTGAGATAAGATTATTATATAATAATTTCTATGTGTATTTAATTATATATTGTTATATATAACCCCACACATAGTTATATATGCAGCAGATGTCTAAATTATTTTTCTGAATTTCTTTTTGAATTTTACTAAAAATTATATCTGTCACAGTAAATCCAATTTAATCTCAAAATGTCTTATTCGGACCACCAATTATTACTTATCTTTTTTGATCTAATTTGATTCAATTATATTTTAAATTAATTCCATTGGATATTTTGAGATCTATCTAAATAAGATATTATTGGGTGCTTCCAAGAAGCGCTTCTGAAAGGCCTTCTTTGAACCCGAAGCGCTTGCTGAAGGCCTTCCAGAAGGCATGATTTTTGTTCACGATGTCCCACTTGGTAGGTCTCTTTTAAGCAGGTGAGAAGCGCTTCTATCATGTGATCTAAGAAGCACATGATAGAAACGCTTCTGGAAGAGCTTCCGAGAGAGCTTTCAGAAGAGCTTCTCGAAGAGCTTCCAGAAGAGCTTCCGAGTTTATATCATGTGCTTCTCAGATCACATGATAGAAGCGCTTCTCACCTGCAGGCGCTTCTCACCTGCAAGCGCTTCGGGTTCAAAGAAGGCCTTCCACAAGCGCTTCTTGGAAGCACTATTTTTTGCTGGGATGCCTTCCAGAATCGCTTCATAGAAGGCCTTCTTTACAGCTTCGTTGCATGCCTTCTTCACTGCTTCTTTTCATGCCTTCTTTACTGTTTCAAAAGAATGCCTTCAGGGAAGCACAATATAATGCCTTCCAGAATTGCTTCATATAAGGCCTTCTTTACTGCTTCATTGCATGCCTTTCTTTTCATGCCTTCTTTACTGCTTCAAAAGAATGCCTTCAAGGAAGCACAATATAATGCCTTCCAGAAGTGCTTCATAGAAGGCCTTCTTTACTGCTTCATTGCATGCCTTCTTCACTGCTTCTTTTCATGCCTTCTTTACTGCTTCAAAAGAATGCCTTCAAGGAAGCACAATATAATGCCTTCCAGAATTGCTTCATTGCATGCATGACGGCGAAGCGCTTCTTTGGAAGCACTGAAAAGAAGTTACTGCTTACCAAATCGAAATTATTTTTTGCTGAGATGTTTCTCCATTTTGAAATGTTATTTTTCTGGGTAACGTCACAAATAACAGTCATTGGTAATTATTCTATTATTTTATTCAAAATCAAATATTTCATGGGCTTTAAGTAGATCCAATTTAATACCAAATATCTTATTCGATCCATCAAAACTACTTATGAGTTTGGATCTAATAAGATTCAGTTAGATCTAAATTAATCCCATGCGACATTTTGGGATCTATCAGAATCTTAATTGGATATTATTGGATCCTTATTCGATCCATCAAAACTACTTATGAGTTTGGATCTAATAAGATTCAGTTAGATCTAAATTAATACCATGCGACATTTTTGGATCTATCAGAATCTTAATTAGATATTATTGGATCCACCAATTTTGAGATAAATTTTGATTTAATTTAATCCAGTAATATATTTTTAGTTGCTTTGTTCCCTCAAAAATTCAAATTAGTCTTAAACTACATTGTTGACAGTTTAATAATAATTTCCATAAGAGATCGATTAACTGTCATATAATTTATATCTGCTTTTCAAGTCCTATAAATTATTTAAGAACAACAATATCTTTGGATATTTGTTACAAAATTATTACACATATCAATTTCTTTTGTTCCCATAACAATAAACGTAATGAAATTCAATAAATTTCATACTTAAAGTGTTGAAATCAGCTCTTTTATTTGTTCCTTATTTGTATTTGTTAAAAGCTTTTACACACAAATAAATACACAAGTTAATGTGTATGTATATGTAAACGTACTTAAGTATGTATAGTTTAAAAACCAATAATAATAGCATTTTGTGCACTTTTTTCATATAAAAATATTTGCTTTTTATAGGAATTATAATATTATTTTTATTGCCAGTAAATAAACAAAATAAAAATAATAAAAAGAAAATATATAAAATATTTTACAAATACTTACTTACAATATAAGGATATAATATGGAATTTATATATGCAAAGAAAACAAAAAAGAATGATGCAAGTCTTACCTGAAACGAAAAGAAAAGGTATTAAAGTGAAAATAAATTTGAATAAGAACAAAATTTAAATACAATTATTTTTAAAATATGCGCAATTGTTTGAAGAAAAAATAAATTTTTTTTTTTTTTTTTTTATTTTTTACGAACATTTTTATATTAATGATGAATCTTATTAGAGAACATATGATTTCCGATAGATGTCATTTAAATAGATATGATATTATAATTAATTTAACAATGACTTATTTTTTCTCTGTGTTCATTAGAGTTGTCCTTCGTTGTATGGGCGAAAAATAAAAATGAGATTTTGACTGTACCCCCCCCCCCCCCCCTCTTAAAATATTTGTTAGGGTGTCAATATATGCCAATCAAAAATTTAGAGTTCTAGCATAACGGGAAGATGTCCCGCATCGCCCTTGAAAATCGGGCCCCTTGGAAAAATGGTCATAATTTAAAAACAAAATTAAAATTTTTTTTTCTTCAAAATTAAAAAAAATATTAAATAATTTTTGTGTTGGGTTTAATCATAACTACTCAGATAAAAAATATTACTTTCCCAGAAAATCGCTAACTTACCCTAACTTTGTGTCAAAAAAATTAATAAATATTTTGGGTGTACCTCAAAGTGACTTTTTTGCATTTTTGAAAATTTTATTCAACAAAAATCAAAAACCTAGTGTTTGCTGTCAAGTCTTTTATTAAACACATCTCAAGTATTAAATAAGCCAAGTACTGTGGATATCCGTTGGCAAAATTTTTTTTTAGAGCATTTTGATTCTCGGGGATTTCAAGATTTTTTTTATTTTTATACATTTTTACTTTAAAACAAGGATTTAATAATATTTCATCAATATTATATATGATTGTAATAACTTTATTATAAAATACTATTTTTTCTGTTGATAGTTAACCCATGTTAACCTGGGGTCAAATATAACCCACGTAAGAAAAATGCAGCTTTGTGGCAAAATTTATAAATAAAATAAAAAAAGGAATACTTCAATTTATATTTATTCTAAAAAATTTTCGTTAACCGTTTCTAGTCTTCGAGTAGGTCAATTTAGTAAAAATTAGAACTTAAAACTTTTCCATAATAATAATTTTGAGGGAAAAAAATTTACACTATTAAGTTAAAAATACGTTTTTCAAAAATACTCCTGAATATGTACAAAAAATCAATTTTAATATGAATACAAATATCTGAATTTATACTAAATAATTAATTTTAATTAATTTTAAAATGTAAATAAATTACAATTAGAAACATAAACAAAAATTAATTTTATGTCATCTTTGTGATTTTTGACTCTTTAAAATACGAGGGTCAATTGTGACCCCATGAAAACACAGGTTAACTATGAACACGAAAAATTATACTTTATAATAAAGTTAATACAATTACATAAAATATCATACACAATAACATTGATGAAATATTACAAAAATCTTGTTAAAAAAAAGTCTATACAAATTTAAAAAAACGTTGAAATCCGCTAGAATCAAAATGCTCTAACAAAAATTTTTGAAAACGGATATCCGTAATACTTATGTTATTTAATATTTGGGATGTGTTTAATAAAACATTTGACCGCAAGAACTAGTTTTTTAGTTTTTGTTGAATAAAATTTTCAAAAATGTAAAAAAGTAACTTTTAGGTACACCCCAAATATATGTGCATTTTTTTGACTCCAAGTTAGAATAAGTTAGCGATTTTCTGGGAAGGTAATATTTTTTATCTGAGTAGTTGTTATTGAAGCCAACACAAAAATTATATTACATTTTTAAATTTAGACAAAAATTTTTTTTTTTTTTTTTATATTTGGTAAATTTTTCCAAGGAGGCCTGATATTCAAGGGCGATGCGGGACACATTGCCGTTATACTAGCACTCTAATTTTTTGCATGGTGAATTTTTGTATCCAAACAAATATTTTAAGAGGGGGGCAGCCCCAAAAATCGGAAGTTGAAAACTAAGGACCACCCTAGTGTTCATAAACTAAATAGTACCACATGGGGTATGAATAATATTAAATGTATAACACTAAAACACATTAATCATACGCCATGTGGTATTATATTTTTGTAAATTAGGTAAAAATATTCACACATTTTTTTCAACAAAATTAGACATAACTTTGAAATTATTGGCAATATTTTTCAAAATTTAACAGATAACAAAATTGAAAAAAAATCTCAAAGTTAACTAATTTTTGGGGCTTTAAAACGTAAAATTTTTCGATTTCGTAAAATTTAAAAATCGCTGTTCTTGAATTTGTACGTTGTGGTTTTTTCAAAGTTTTTGTTAAAACAAATATTTTAGCTGTCAGAATTTATACAAAAATAGATGTGAATTTTAGGAAAATTTAGTAGAAATATTGTTTTTTTAAGATAGGATTAAAGTAACATAATCGTCTCTATTCTAGAATCCTACACCGGAAAAAATAAAACTAATTCAAATTCCTTGGTGTTCTTGAAATTAATAAAAATATCTCTAAATTGTATAAACCAAGTGTTATTTTCTTCAAACAACAAAAAAGTACATAATTTACATACATAACTTTCGCCCCTAACACTATATACAATTATTATGTGGCGTACCCAATGGGTATGTCAGCGAGAGGCTCAGAAGATGGAGGGAGTCGGATTTTGGGGCCTATTGGGCCAGATCGCCTGGGCAGCGACAGGCGAGGCTGTTTATATCTCCCTCTGGGGAGAGGTCACGGAAACTCTTGTCTATGACGAGGGGCGAACTAAGGACCATGACGGGTTACCTCATGGGACACTGTGGCCTTAGGTATCAATTGTACAAGATGGAACGATCCTCTACACTCAAAAAAATAAGTTAGTAGAAAAGTTAGTAAAACATCTTGTAAATCAGGTATACTATTTTTCAGCAAATTTTTTGTTAAAATTATGTTTTAAACTAAAATTTTAGTTATACTTATTCAGCACTTAACTGTTTTGAACTAATTTGTTTACTAATATTTTACTAATGTTTTACTAATTTATTTTGCTAAAAAAATTGTGTTGATTAGCACATCAATAGTATGAACGACAACCAGACTGAAAGATATACTCAGAATGAATTAGACTGAAAGATATACTCAGAATCAACCAAGGAATATTTTTGTGTCTGTCTTTCATACATAAAACAAAATTGTGGATTAAAACAACTTAAATTTTGCGTTGTCACCGGCTTGTGAAAGTAATTGTCTATAATTAAATAAAAGACAAAATAAAATATTTACATTTAATAAAGATTAAATGTGTATTTGTAAACTAAATGTTTATATATATTAATAATCTTGTGTGGTCAAATTGCAAACAAATATGCAATAGGTAGTCAGACTAAAGCGAAAGACAAAGACAAAGACATACATCTTAGGTAGATTTTTCTGTTTCCTTTTTCTTATTGCAAGAAAGCGTTGTATATGATATATTTTGTTATTTTTTCGTTTTGTTTCTATAATTCTCTGCGGCATTTGCGTTACTTTAAAATATAGCATCATTTAGACAATAATTGATGTAAGTAGTTCAAAGATAATTTCGTTTATGTTATATATAGTTATTTCTATTGTTTTTAGATATGAATCGTCAATTTGGGAGTATGAACATTTTTATATTTTGTAACGTAATGTAAATTATTTTAAAAAGAATCACAAAAATATGTTTTATTATTTTCAGCAAATAAATTAACTAAAGTATAATTTTTCTACAAATTTTTTGAGTTTTTTTCAGTCTACTAATATTCAGTAAAAATTTTATTAATTTTTAGCAAGGGTTTTTTAATTTCTAATCTACTAAGTGTTAGCAAAACTTTTGCTGGATCTACTAATTTTGTTGCTAAAAATCAGATCGCTGATTTTCAGCAAAAAATTTTGCTGACATTAGCAATTTTTTTGCAAGCACCCTCCTGACTAAAATATTGCTGACTTTACTAACTTTTTTATTTGAGTGTACGGATACGTTCAGGTTTTGTGAATTGGAACCCGAGACCTCAGAGTATGTTCTCTGCAAATGTCCGAGGCTCTCCGACAGGAGGGTGCGTTATTTTGGTGGTCGAATAGTGACGCCATCGGACGTTTGGAATTGTTTACCTGGTAGGATAGTTGGCTTCGTAGGGAGCCTGAACCTATAGAGTTTATTCGTTGGCATCACAAAATACCAACTTCTGGTCGCGGTGCATAGTGCCACTCTAGTCTAATCTAATATACAATTATAAGCTATATACAATTATAAGTAAAATTTTTACAGTATGAAATCATATATAGTTTAATAATACTTTGCATGGGACCATATATAATCATATCGATCATTTCTTATATTAGGATTATTATTATATGTAGTTATATATGGAGTAAGATTAGGAAACATATATTTATATCAAGAACCATATAAAAATTTTCTCAATGAAAATTATCCGATGCATTTGTTTATAATGATATAAGCTGTAAGTAATGTGACTCCATTTAAAGTCAGATATGACTTAATCATATTACATATAACTAGATATAACTATTTTTACCCGAGAATGGATGGTTTTCATTAAAATACTACTAAACTTATAAAAATTTTATCGTCAGGGTTTATTTTTTTTCCATTTTATTTTTTTTTTCTTTAATAACAACTATTATGTTGTAAAAATAGCAACCGACATCTTTAAATTAGGCATTCAAAAAATCTTTAAAATTAAATTTTAAAAAAGACGTTTTGTATTTTTATAAAATTTGTAGGTCATTTTGGATTCCTGGTTAAAGTGGGTTAATAATATCCGATGAAGTCAGAATTCCATACCTGAATAACTTTGGGTATAGTAAATGAATAAATAATATAAAAAATAAATTTTTCGAGACTTCGAAAAAGGTCCATTTTCGGTCAACTTTCCGCACGGAAAAAAAAGACGATTTCTCCACTTTGTATTTTAAGTGGGGGGTGTAATGACAAATCTATTTTTAAGGGACACCCTATTCTATACATTTGGAAAGTTTCGTTGAAAAATATCTAGCGGATTTATGACGTACCATCAATGAGTTAACAAAAACTGCTAGAAGAGAAAAAATTGGTAAAAATTTAGAACAATCGTTCAAAATGAAAAAAATCGCCAAAATTTACAAAAACCGCTAAAAGTGTATATACAAAGTGAATATACAAAATCGCTATAATTTAAAAAAATAGTTCAATTTTAAAAATCGCTTAAATAATAGTCGTTAAAATTAAGAAAAAAATATGTAAAAAAGTTGTATTTTTTTTCTTTTTAATTTGCCAAAATTGAAAAACACCAAAACTCAAAAATTCACTAAAATTAAGTAAGACTTCTAAAAGCAAAAAGTTGGTTTAACAAAATCGACAAAAATGTAAATTTTTTTTAATTGTCAAATTTGAAAAAAAAAAATTAAAAAATATAAAAAAAACTGCTAGGAGAGAAAAATTGCTAAAATTGAAAAGCAAAAATCAAAAAAAATGTTTAACTTAAATTAGAAAATATTGCTAATAGTTGTTATTAAAAAAATCGCTACAAGTAAAAAAATTGCTTAAATTGAAAAAAATAATCACAAAAATTGCAAAAATTGCAAAAAAAAAAAAAAAAAAATTTTCAAAATTGAGTAAATAAAAATTGCAAAAAAAAAAAAAAAAAAAAAAAATTCAAAATTGAGTAAATAAAAATCGTTAAAATTTTAATTTAAAATCATTCTCGAGAAATATGCAAAATTGGAACAAGCTCCAAAATGTACAAAAACTGCTATATAAGAAAAAAATCACTGTAATTAAAAAAACTCGCCACAATCGATTAAATCCTTCAAATGCGAAGGAGTTGTTAAAATTAAAAACCTAAATTAAAAAAGCGCTCAAATGAAAAAATTTAAATTGCCAAATTTGAAAAAAAAACTTTGTTAAACAAATCGCATAGTAAAAAAAAATCACTAGAATTCGAAAAAAAACTTTAAAACATAAAAAAAGCCGGAATGGGAAAATTTTTTTGAATTGAGAAAATCACAATAAGTAAAATTAAAAAAAAAAAAACTTAAATTAAAAAATATATTGGCAAAATGGACGGATTGCTATTATTGCAGTCTCAAAATTGAAAAAACAAATAATACTAGAAGAGAAAAATGGTAAAATAACCAAATTAAAAAAATGTCAGTAATGAAAAAAAATTCCAAAATTGGAAAAAAAATCGTTGATATTGGAAAAATCATTGGAATAGAAATCAAAGCATAACAAATTAATTAACTGGAGTTCGTTTGACATTTCGACTTTAAGATCGGCTTAACAGATGGTCCATATAATTGATTTACATTTTATTTATCTTTGCACTTTCATTTCTTTTTGAAATATTATAAATTAAATTAACATTGATCAATATATTTCAGTTGTTAAAAAATTTGCGAAATTTCACACATTTTAGAATAAAACAACGTTTACAGGTAATATTTTTTTATTTTGGAAGAATTTATATACTTTTGTTATTTAATTTATTATACAAGGAAAAACAAATTTCAAATAACTACTTTTTCAATATTGCCCACAAACTTTTTAACAATATGGATTTAAAAACCAATTTTAATTTTTCAATTTAATTGATTAACTCAAAATTTTTGTAAACAAACTAAAATTGATCAATGATATTTAGCTTGTCTCCTCAACTTTACATTTTAAGTAGGATGTATTAAAAACAGTTTTCGTACTTAAATATATTTTTCAAATACCGAATAATTGTTAAAAAAACAGCAGTTTTTACCAATTTTTCCAGTTGTTTCTAAATGATTCAAGAAAAAAATTGTCAGTTAGTTTTAGAACATTGTAAGTTATTTTTACATCATATTTGTGTTCCAACAACATATTTGTTTTCCAACAACTAAAAATTTACAGTTGTTTTGACTGTCATTTTTAGTAGATTCTTCTGTACAAAAAATTATCAGTTATTTGTAAGAAATTGCTAGTCGTTTTTACTACATTTGTTAATTGTTTTCCAAGAGTTAAAAACAACAAAAATTTTAGTTATTTTAACGTCGCTTTTTTTTTGAATTTATACTTGTTTTAACTTTTATTTTCAGTAGATTCTACTGTGGGTTACAAACAATACTGTATAGACCAGCAAAACTTTAGTAATGGGTGCGATAAAATAATGCATTACCTTGTAATGTGTACTCCTTACCTGTATCATTATTTTCCAACAAGAAGTAATGAGTTTCCGATAATTGAACACTCATGGATTACCTTGTAATGAGACCTCATTACATTTTAAATTACTTCAAAACATAAAATAATGACTTACCGATCATAAATTACATAATGCATGAATTATAAACGTAAAGTAATTATTAATATATATTTTTGAAAATCTATTTATAGACACATTACTTTGTGATTTTTTGTAAGCATAATGGTAAGGTGTATATTTTTGATATCACGAACGAAAACACGAAGCACAACAACTCATCTACATTTTAAGCAATAAAATATTGTATGTATCGATAGCTCAGTTGGTAGAGTTGTCTATTTATAGACACATTACTTTTTCCCACCATGTAACCATATAAGTAACCAGTTACTTTACCCCCTACAAGGTAATGAGTTACTTTGAGGCTCATCGCCTGTATAATTCATCAGTGAAGTAACGTGTTAAGTAATGCATGAAGCCCTATGGCGATACATTACTTTACCCATGATTTGGTAATGTGTGGTTTTGCTTGGAGTTTTCTTGTTATATAAAATATGAGGGTTAAATGGGGTTAAATTTACTCTTTACATTTACACAATTTTTAAACTCTCTTTGTTTTTCTAAAACATCGCATATGAGAAACTCACTAACACAATAAAATACACAAAGTGCGATTAGAAATACACAAACACACGTGTTTATTCCCTTTAGCTACAAGTGTTTAGCCACACTGTGCTATTTTATCAAATTATTTACTTCTTGTTATACTTTTTATATTTCATTTCCATTTTATGTATTACATATTCTGTGTTTTGCTTATGAAATTCGCATCTTTTACCGGGTTTAATGCTGCGTATTGAATAATTCAAATGCCACATGGTAGTGTCGACTACACACGAGTAATACGAAGTAAAAGTAAATCTACTAAACAAGCCTCTTGTAAATTTTTGTTGTTGGTATTTTCTGTCTATTCGTCTTTACAGATTTCTATAGAATCGGAATTTTTTGTTGTTGTTACACAGAGGAGTCAAGTGTTTATTATTCGTTCCTAAACATTTCGACTTTGTTGGGTTTTTTATTTTTGTGTGTGTTTCTGTGAATTTTTTGTGTTTGTTGATAAAACAAAACTTGATGATGATGATGATGCTTTAAATTGCACTCCAATTTTTAGTCAGTTGCCGCTAAGAACTCAAACAGTACGGTTGTCTTTTTGTTGAGTATCTCTCATTTTTCCTACGAAAATTCGGGTTGAACGTTTTTATACTTTAAATAATTTCTTTTAAACAGCAAAAAAAAAAAAAAACTAAACTTCAGCATTAATATTATATTTTGTATATTCTTATTTTGGCTGTCGTTGTTGTTTCCAATAGTATTTTCCGTATTTTTTTTTTTTTTGTCCATAAACTCGTTTTATAAAACGTGTGGTTTGTTCGTATGGCTGGTTAAATACGGTAAAAAAAATCGTTTGACGCCTTTTTGTCTAGTGAGTAATACAAGACAAACAACTACAGAAATTTATTTAAACAAAAAACTAAATAAATGTTCCAAATTTTTTAATATGGCC
Source organism: Delia radicum (assembly GCA_021234595.1). Taxonomy (NCBI): domain Eukaryota; kingdom Metazoa; phylum Arthropoda; class Insecta; order Diptera; family Anthomyiidae; genus Delia; species Delia radicum. Next base: position 230,120,161 of record CM037853.1, on the reverse strand, counting down.
AAGTTAATAAATGTTTTTTGGCACAACTTAAGTGGGTGAATCTCCGGAAAATAAAACAAAAATTCTTTGTATATCTTCCCTTTTTTTAAATCAAGTGTTTATAAATGTTTTCTTTAGCTGTATTTTTTGTTTGGTAATGTTTGTCTGTGTATGTGTAATAAATTATCATAAAAACGGATATTATGTATAATCAATTTGATTTCACTTCAACTGTTTTAAAGAAATGTGTTTTAAATGAAAAAATAAACTTCTTAATAAAAAGTTTAAATAATAAGCAAATATAATAAAAAAATGATGTAATGTAATGTAAAAGTTTGTAATAAAGTACATAAATATTACTTATAAATAATATAGTGATGGTAATTTCATTTAAATGTTTTTGTTTTTTTTCAATAAATATTCTGGATATTAACCTGAATTATCTTTAATAAAAGTTTACAAAAATCAGACCACAAACATAAACTTATTGTAAAAATCTAGGCCAATCTAACCCTACACTTAGAATACTATGTTGGTAAAGACCACTGCAAATGTAGTTAAAAACAAATAAAATTTCACTTAAAAATTTACATTTCAATTAATTCAACTAACATTGTCATTTGTTTTTTAATGTTCAAAAAATTACTAACAATTGTAGTAAAAAAGACTATAGTCCGCACAGAATATAGTCCACACAGACTATAGTCCAGACACAATATTGTGTAGGTAAAGACGACATCAATTGTAGTCAAAAACAAATTTCACTTGAAGAAAGAACGACTAACATTTCATTAAATTCAACTAACATTTGTCATTTGTTTTTACTGTTCAAAAAACTACTAACAATTGTAGTAAAAATAAACCACATAAATTAGTAAAAAATAAACAAACATTGACTTTTTTAAATAACAAAAAACGACTGTAAAATCATAAAACAGTCATTTGATGTGGTTTGTTTTTAGCAAAAAATAAAATTTGTTCTACAAATGACTGACATTTACATTAAAAATAAAGAAACTGTATTACAGCCCAAACAACTACATATTTTTAAGGATGAAGTTCCCTGAGTATATAAAGAAAATTTAATAATAAAAATAATATTAAATCTAGGGCACTAAAAAAACTAAAAATTCAAATCTTTCAAAAAGTGAATTTAATGAACTTTTTTACTAAATTACATATAATTGTGTACTACTAGTCGTATGTGTAATACTATTTAATATTAAATAAAAATAACATAGACAACTAGTAGTACACCTTTTTGTGTTAATTTAGCAAACAAATATACACATTTTGTTTAACGGAATTCGTCATAACTTTTGAATTTATCCATACATTTTCTTAACTAGTTAAGGGGACGTCATTGAAACTTAGCAGATATCAAGATCAATGCTTCATTAGGAATTTTTTGTATTTTTTCGTACCTTAAATCGCCCTTTAGTAGAAATATTTGCAACTAAAGTCGAAACTTGGATAGAACAAGAGTTCTTCTAATTTTCTTGAATTTTGTATAATTTTATGGATAAATCTTTATTTTAAAATATACCCGATAAAAAAAAGTTGTGTCTCAAATACAAAATCAGAAAAAAAATATCGTAAAAATTTGAAAAAAAAATAAATTAATTAAAAAAATCGCATAGTAAAAGAAATCACTAGAATTCGAAAAAAAATCTTTAAAAAATAAAAAAAAAACGCCAGGATGGGAATTTTTTTTTTAAATCGCTAAAATCACAATAAGTAAAAAACTCGTTAAATTTGAAAAATAAAAAAAAGTTGTGTCTCAAATACAAAATCAGATCTTATATTTATTCTTATCCAAGTTTATCGAAAATAGGGGTTCCAGTAATATCCGATTAGATTCCTTAAATATATTAATGGATTAAATTAGATCAAAATTAGGGGATCCAATAATATCGAATTTAAGATCCTGTTCGATCGCAAAATGTACCATAGATCTAATTCGGTCCAAAAAGATAATTAATTTTCGGTGGATCGAATAATATGTTCTGAGATTAAATTTGTTTTACTTAAATCAAAAGGCATATATAAATTTAAATAAAATCTTAAATAAAATTAAAAATAAAAATAATTTTGACATCTGTATGGGGTTATATATAACAATATATAATTATATCTTATATGCCTTGAAATATTAATGATGTTGGATCAAGTATAATCATATCTTGAACTTAATTTGTAATCTTGTGTCATATATGGAATCTTATATAAATATATCTTACAACATTTAATGTCATATATAAATATTGGATGTTCGGCCAAGTTCGGACGAGCATTTTCAGAATAAATTCTTTAATTTCGAGTACAAACACAAGAATATGTATAATATTCGTTATGTATTTTGTTTTTTTGGAAGCGTTTTTCAGGCGTAAGTCTATTCATGTAGGAATGCCAAACCAAACTAAAGATAAATCACTTGAAAGCTGAAAAAATGGCCACCAGTTAGAAAAGTGTTGCCAACTTAAAGTTCTAAAAAAAAACAACCTTTACTTATCGAATACAGTCTGTGAAAATTACATATAATATTATATATTATCCAGAAATGGGACTAGGTTAAACAAATTGATTTTAAAGAATTGCAAAAGCTTTTTAACTAAATAAAAGTTTTTTACGACTATTTATTAAACTTTTCAGTTTTTTTGTATGAAATATTTAGTTTTATGGATATTTTTTATGAAACTATTGGTTTCAAATCGGGAAATGGTAATACTATATTCAAAATGTTAAAAGCTTAGGTATCCCACAAATTTCTATTCTCTTATTGATAAAAATTTAATAAAATCTTTTTTTTATGATGTGAGCAAGATTATTCAAGTTCAAGATCATTTGTTTTGTTAAAAACCGTGCAATGTTTATTTATTACTGAAAAAAGTTTTCTGTAAGCTAACTTAAAGCAGACTTTATCTACTGACAGGTCCTTACATGTATCATTTCGCGTCACCAAAATCATCACAGAACCAATGTAGAAGGGGTAGAATATTTTTACCCAAATTTTGAAGGAAAAAGATCAACGCTTTACCCGTTTTGTTTTATTTATTTATGTATGATAAAAGATCGAAAAATAAACGTTTGTTTAAATTTTTTAAAATTTAAAAGTAAAACATTTAAAATCTTTTTTTTTTTTTAATTTTGCCTAATTGTGAAATAAAATATTTGTTTTTTACCTATTCCCATCCTTGCAATGATAAAGGTAATTTTAAAGCGTCTAAAACATGCTTTAATGCCAGAATGAACTCAACTCAACTCAATGAGTTCGTCAACTATCCATTAGAAGGCTCGCACCAGCTGTTCTAAGAAGTATCCCGCTCAATTTCATTGTTGCAATATTTTAGGACCTTCATATTTTGCTAGCTTTCATTTATACTCTATACCCTTTTCAAAGACAGGACACACATTAATAAAAGAATCTTGCTTCTCTTAAAAAAGACCAGAGCCTGTGGTGGCAAATTAAGTGGCGGATTTCCGTGTTATTAAAAATAACATAAGCCACAAGAATTCTTGTCTTTAAAACTTTGACAAATACATTTTGTGCTGTGAATAGTAGCCATTGAATACTATGGAACCACAACATAGTCTGAAATTTGTTGCTAAAACTACTAAAACTTAGTTCAAAATAATGCTGCAGGAAAATATAAAAAAATGTAAAAATTTTGAAAGTTTTTTTTATGCGAATAAAAATTAGCACTTCTCAAATCAGCAGTCTTCAATTTTTTTGAATATAGTTTTGTTAATTTTAGCAAAATATACTGTTATTTTCATTTAACTTCATTTTAGGAAAATATAGCAAAAATAAGGAATTTCCCTATTGTATAAACAAATCTTATTAGAAGAAGTAATAAAAATTTCGTAAAGACGTATGATTTATATTAATATAAAATAATATCACTCATACGCAACGTATGCCAAAATTATAATGCAATCATTAAATATTACTTCTTCCTCATAACATTTCAAATTTTCATTTTCATTTTCAACTACTTTGAAACTTCCGATGATTTGGCAGACTCTAAATTAATACGCTTAACACAGCTACTAAATATTGAGAATTAAAAACTTTGCTCTTAAAATAATTTTAAATCAACATTCGCTAAATCTATAATACTAAACAAATGTAGGAAAACTTTTACATTAAACCCTAAAACCATTTAACAATTAACAAAAGGTTACGTAAAACAAAAACTAAACTAATTTTATCTTTACACTTAAAATCACTGAACTATTTTTGAAATAAGAGCATACAGTAAAATCTAGAGAAGGAAGAAAAGCGGAAGAAACTACTTGAAATTATAGTAGAATAGTAAAAATATTTAAATTTTGTTAGAATTTGTAAGTAGTAACCTCACTTCCGTTAAACGGAAATTAACAATTGTGTTGGTATTTCCGTTAAATGTCTTACCATACAAATTTTTACTGTTTGCCATTGTAGTAATTTAGTTTTTGGTGTAAACACACACTCAAGCTTGAACTAAAAAAAATTAAAACTTTCGGTTAGCTAAGAAAAAAAAAATCAGCAACAAAACTTATTTAGTAGTAAATAAAATCAATTTACGGGTAAAAGAATGTTTGTTTTTTGCTTTTAATGGGAGAATTAAAAATTAATAGAGACTTAAGTTGAAACGGATCCAAAGGCAAGGAGGGAATAAGTAAAATAAAGTAGTTTTTAAAAATTCTGTTCCTCGAGTTGTGGCCACCTTTGAGTCTTTACATCAAACTAAGATTTTAACACTTTTAAATAATTAAAACAAATCTTATTTCGCCATCATTGATTTTAAAGTGTTAATTAATTTTATTTATTTATTCAATTTTTGTAATTTAAAGCCAACTAAGCCAAAAAAATATATATATTACACAGTACTAATAACCTAAGTTCTAATATACATCCACAAATTTACATCCATAATATAACATTAGGACAATAGTAATAAATGCTAAAAATTAAAGTAAATAAAGGCCCAATTAGTGGTCGTATATCCTTAATATATATCGGAAGCATTAAAAGGGTAAACTACGAATTAGACAAATTTTTTAGCTATCCGTTAGGCCCGTTAAGTGTTTCAAAAGTTTAAGACGAAATATATTATTTAGGTGTGAAAAAAAACACATAATTCTAGGGGCAATATATTCCAAGAACGGGCAACCCTTACTACACAAAAAAACTTATTGTCAAACAAATTTCACTTTCAACTAAAAGTTTAATAATATGTATTAAATAAGTTTGTTATAATTTTTATTAAAAATAAAAATTATGTTTTTTTCGACCTTTAATTGTACAATGAAAATGAAAATTATTCAAGTTCGAGGCCATACTCTATATTTCTTCATTAGGATATTGTCCTAACAAATAATCTATAGATTTTTTTGTTTTCAAATTTATTATTTGACCCTTTCAGGAATGTGTTGATACATCTATTTCGGGAATTTTCTAGGTTCCCATCATCAGAACACGTTTTGAAAGCGGTAACAATCCCATGCCAAACATCAAACATTCATATGCACTAGTTTACTCACTACATGAGAACTAATATACATATGAGTTTGAAGTTAAAGATTATAACCATTGATCAAAAAATAAATTGAAAGTTTGCTTCCCCTGTTTTGTTTACAAACTAAACAAAATATAAAAAGGAGAGAAAAACAAAAAACGTGTATTGAATATCCACCAGAGGTGGATCTTGCACATCAAACAAGTTTTCAATTTATTTTTTGATCAATGGTTATAATCTTTAACTTCAAACTCATATGTATATTAGTTCTCATGTAGTGAGTAAACTAGTTTATATGAATGTTTGATGTTTGGCATGGGATTGTTACCGCTTTCAAAACGTGTTCTGATGATGGGAACCTAGAAAATTCCCGAAATAGATCTATCAACACATTCCTGAAAGGGTCAAATAATAAATTTGAAAACAAAAAACTCAATAGATTATTTGTTAGGACAATATCCTAATGAAGAAATATAGAGTATGGCCTCGAACTTGAATAATTTTCATTTTCATATGTATTAACTGTTTAGTTGAAAATGAATTTGATGCACACAAAATTTCCAGTTTTTATAACCCATAATGATAACAAAATAAATGTCAAAATTTAAAAAAATCGTTTAAATTAAAAAATTAGCTATAGACGTTTTAAATTGTATTTAACTGATTTTATTCAATGTTGGCGATTTTTTGTAATATTAACGAGTTTTTTTAATTTTGGCTACACACAGAGAAAAATTTAGCAATTTGCCAACTGAAATTTGGTTACTACGACTCAAATTCGGTTATTACGAATTTCAGACGGTTAGTACAACTGATTTTTAGTTTTCACAACTAAGTTCGGTTAATTCAACTGAATTTTAGTTGCAACACCCAAAATATTCAGCCATATAATGCAAATATCGTTGCTCTAACTGAATTTATAAGTTGTTACTATTAAAATACACTTTAGAATTCGGTTGGCACTTTATTTCGATGTGTGTGCTTTTGTTTTATTTTAACGATTTTTTTTTTTTTAATTTTGATAATTTTTTTTACAATTTTTGACATTTTTCTTTAACAAATTTCGCGTTTTTTTTTTTGATAATTTATTTTAAATTTCTACAATTTGAAAGATTTTTTTAACTTTGTTTTTTTTCAAATTTGGCAATTTTTTTTTTTAAGTTTTGGCGGTTTTTTTAAATTTTATAGATTTTTTTCAAATATTAGCGATCATTAATTTTTGGAGATTAAAATTTTAGCGATGTTTTTGCTGTTGAAAAAAATTTTTTTTTCTATTTTTAGCGGTTTTTTCAACATTTTTTTTCTTTCTTTAATTTTGTCGTTTTTTTAAATTTTGCGATTTTTTTTAGAATTTTGGTGATTTTTTAAAATTTGTGTGTGTTGGGTATTTTTTATCAACAGTTTTTTACTTACAAGTATTTTTTTTTTTTGCATACGTCAAGAATATTTATTCTTTATTCGGTACTCTGCATAATTGGCATGCGTCTTTTAATTGCCAAACTTCTACACAGAGAGAATTTTAGAGGACGGAAAATAATGAAAATTTTCAGTATACTAATGAAGCTTTTCTTCGCAAAATTAACGAAAATTTTCTTATAATTAATGAAAAGCTACATTGTTTTAATAAAACTAGTTTTTAAAAGTAACTTCCTTATTGAGTGGATAAAACTTTATGAAAAAATAATATTTTTCATAAAATTTTGTGAAAATTTGCATTAGTTTGCAGTTTATTTTATGGGTTTTTGCCATTTGAAGGCATTATAGACAAGTTTCGATATTGAACTGATATAATTATCTGCATGAAATTAATTAGATTTTGTATTAAATCAATGAAATTGCACTGGAACTCCTCTTTCTCAAACTTTTTATTAAGTTAATGCAATTTTTCTTCAAATTATATGAAAAAATATAATTTTTTTATGTATAAGGTGGCGCAAAAATAATCTTCCGATGTTTTTTTTTTTATTATGCATTTATTATGTATAGCATTTTCTGATAGGAGGATTACTTTTGCGCCACCTTATATAAATTTTCTTATACTCAATACTAGTTTTATGAAAAATATGAACTCTTCATTAATTTAAAAAAAATTCGTTTATTTTGAGAAGAAAGGTTTAATTGGTTTACTGAAAAAATTTCCTTTTTTTTGCCCGACAAAATTTTCTTTGTGTGAAAAATGATTGTTGAGCCGAACTGAATGCCAAACTTTTTTCAATTTTGCCGAAAGTTCGGCAGCCAAAAAGTGAATTCGTTGGACTGAAAATAATTTTTTAAAATTTAATAATAGTAGTTCCAAAGAAAATACAAATTTTTCCATAAAATCTTGAGTAAAATAGTTTACACACAAATATAAGAGAAATTCCTGTGATACAGTCACTTAATACGAGTTAAATCATTTGATTCAAACATATCGTTGTCTTATATTTAAACGGAGCTGGTTAAAACTACAATTTGAATTTAGTAATTTTTTTCTGTGTATGTTTTAAAAACATTTTCCATTAGATAAGCCCAGTGATTGTCCAATAAAAGATATCAAATTGTTTTTGTTTTTCTCCCGCAAAAAAATTGTTTGAAGTCCCGGATTTCTGAATATTTTTTGTGTTGCAACTAAACATCAGTTTTATTGTGAAGGCGAATATTCAGTTGTACCAAACGATTTCTGTCGTAGAACCAAATTTTAGTTGGCAAATGGCTATATTTTTCTCTGTGTGTATGAGCCAAAAGCGTAAAATTAATTTATTTTAATGAACTAGAGATTTTTTACCCTACCCTTATTTTACTCTTACCCAAAATATGTTTAATTAAGATCCTTAAAATATCCTGTATAATTTTCTACATGTTTTATAACACTTTCATATAAAATATCTCTTAAAAAACTATTAATTTTCTAAATTATACTCCTGTTTTTTGTTGACATCTTAAACGAAAGGCTATTTCAGCAAATAACGAAAAATATGAAAAATTAATAAGCAGACATTGGCAAATATTTCATATTTTGTTATATATACATATATTGTTCCTACAAGCACTACATGTTTTATTTTGGCTCTAAAGCTAAACAGACATACACACCATATAGTCGTTGTTATACCAACATACAGTTTATATACTACAAATAACTTTTTCCCAAAAAAATAAAAATAAAATTGGTTGACTTTTTAAGTAGAACAAGGCTTTTACTTTAATATATATTTTTCATTTTTTTTCTGTCTAGATTATGAAAGTATTAAAAAAAGGACATTTTCGCTCTAATGGTTAAACCAAAAAACTTTAAGTTTCTTTGTATGTGTGTATTTTGTATGCAATTATTACATCTTTTTGTGTGAGTATTGAAAAATTGTGGTTTTACTTATTAAAATTTTGTAAGGTATTCTTATTGATTGAAACTGATATTGGTTTATTTTTTATACTTTCAAAGAGAAGAATGAAACAAAATTAATAATAACGATAATCTTATAAGGGGTTTGCTTTTTTTTTTGAGGATTTTTTACTATAGTTAATAAAATGGGTATTAAACCCATTAAAATGCAATCATTTTTTAAATTTAGTAGTTTAAGTCAATTTGTATGATTTTAATAAAAAAAAAATCGTCAAGAATCTTTTGAATAGAATTTGTTAGTATCAATTAACTAAAAGTTAGCTCAAATATAGCTAAATTTTTGTAGAATCAACAGATTTATTTTTGCTAAAATTTTTACAAGTTTTTCCTACTAGTGTAGTTCCTCAACTTAAAGAAAGAATTAAACCTTAAACCGGCCAAAGCTTTCTTGCAATAAATAAACAATATATTCTTCTACCAATTTTTTTTTCGTTGCTTAGTTTAGGCGATTTGAGCCGAAATAGGTTCAAAGTGAATCTCAAAAATGAATCCCTTAAAATTAATGAGTTTATTATTTATAGTAAGTTTATTATTCCGCATGCCAAAATATAACTACAGTCTAAAAATTACACTTTTGGTGCCATTACCTAAGAAGATATGGCGATTTTCGTTTTACGAAAAAAGCGAAATCGAGCGAAAACGCACTTTAACTTCAATAAATATTGATCAAAATTGCAATTACTAAATAAAATTTTTCTGCCAATATTTCTTAAAAATACGTTCATACGTTAAGACGATGTTCTTTCAAGGTGTCCTACTGGAATCCTGTATGTCCTTGCGCTAAAATAAAATATTTTTTTAAAACCATAAACTTCAATCTTTCATTGTGTTTACTAACAACGGTTTCAAGTCAGCATAAATATCGTTGGCTTGACTACAATTAGTGCTATGTGTTTTTTATGTGTGTTTTACAGGAGAGCCAAAAACTAATTTATATTAACCTTTAATACATTTTATTGACATCATATAACTTAATGATTCACTACCTTATTTCTTTAAAAGAAACCCGGATTTAATCTTTGTTACAGAGTGGTGCGCTAAATAGTAGAATAAAAAAAAAATCAAAATAGCTTATATCACTAATTGCAGGCTAGCCGACGATATCTTTTTAAGATTTTTCAAAAAACTCCATCGCAAAATATTTTTTAAATTTGATTTTCTATCGAAACAGCTTAATTTTTTTATTAAACACTTATTTGACGTATTTGTGGCCAATTTAAAATACCACTCCTAGAGGTTTTTCTATTTTGTATGTTTAAAAAATAGTGACAGATTTAGTTTTTACCAAAATAGTCAAGTGCGAGTGAACACGCCCTTAATGGTCTTTCCCCGCCTTAATGATATTTCCCCGTAAAAGTATTTGATATAAACGTTAAACAGAGTCAAGGTAAAGAGAGTACATATTGTGAGTTGTGTGAGAGGTCCCGCCTACCTTTTGACCAGTGCTTAAGAAAGTTGTTAAACGGTCGCCACTTCTCTTGGGTTAGTACTAAAAAATGTTATTAAAAGAAACTTTGCCCAATTTATCATAAATATAATTAACATGAGCCGAGGCAAGGAAATTTTAAATTTTGTATTGCATTGAAGGTGCCACGCCTCCTAGTTGTATCACACTTATATTTGGCGCATAACCTAGAAATGTTTTTTAAAAAAGTTTCTGCATATTTTTTGTCAAATATGCCCGACACGAGACAATATATAACAATTTTAATACTTAGGTTGTAAAGGAGGTACCACGTCCCTTGTTCTATCTCGCCCATTTTTAAAACGTAACTTAAAAATGTTGTAAGAAAACACTGCTAATTTTTGCTCAAATATTTTTAACAGAAGCCTAAGTAAAACAATTTAAAAGTGCGGCGGGAGCGCGGAGACGGGAGCGGTGCGCCGGGATTGGAGCGTCGAGTTGGCTGCTGGGCGTGGCTAATAATAAGATAAGGAATAGGAGAAAAAATCAGTATCTTTTTTAAGTCTCAAGGTATGCAACAAAAATTTGTTTTTAATATGTGTTGTTTTTAAGGTAATTGAGTCCCGGACAAGACCGGGTACAAACAGTTAGTAATTCATCTAAAATTACTAGAAATAGTTTCAAAATTTGAAGAAATGAAATATTATGTTAAGAATTTGTGAATTTTAAATAAAGTTGTGTGAAAACTTTATTAGTTTTACAAGTTTCTAATTAGAAATATTGTTAATTTTATTAAGGAATTTTTAAAGGGCTTTGACATAAATTGTAGTTCAAAATTCTTAAAATTAAATGTGAATTTTTATAAAAGCTATACTAATGTGTTTTTCAGTACTAAGAGTTCACGCTTTTGCGAGTGATCATCAGCAGAATTTCAAAATCGTTGCTTGTTAATAGAAAATACAACAAAACTAATAATTTTACTCTCAAATTAATAAATTAGTAATTTAACAGAAATATTTAAAATTAACAAGATTTTAAGATAACAAGATTTTGTCAAATGATCATCATTAGAATTTCAATATCAGTATTTGTTAATGACCAAATATAATACAGATCAGTTTGGCCTTTAACAAAACAAAAAATTTCAGTGATGATTAGGGAAAAGACTTTCACGCAAATGCGTGTTTTTTCTCGATAATCGAAAATTGATATAGACTAACTATTTATTCAAATCATCAAATTTAGAACAAAATGGCTTCGATTTGTAGTTTCGTATTTTGGCAAAAGTGCATATTTTGAGTTTTATGCATATTTTGGGCTTTATAATACAGCATTAAGAACAAAATGGCTTCGATTTGTAGTTTCGTATTTTGGCAAAAGTGCATATTTTGAGTATATATAGTTCACAGGGTGGGCCAACTTGGATGTTTGGCTGCATTTATTAGTTGCATGAAATTCCTTGCCCTACTGATGATTGCTTGGTAGAACGTGATATATTGTTAATTACATTTGGGAATACTCCTGTTAAAATACCAACTTATTAGTTCGAAAGTATTGGTTTTTGATAATTTGTATTTGTTATATTTTCTATTTATTATTTTAATTCAAATACACATAAATTTATATTCGTTTGACTTCTTTGTAACACGTTTTTGATCTCTCTTTTTCTACTTCTTGGTAAACCTAAATATTCAAATACATATAACTTTTTATTTGCTAAACTTTTCCTTATAGAACTTTCTGTCTGTCCCAGTTTAAATAATAAATAAATATTGTGCGGTGCTATGTGCATGAATTCTGATGCGATTTATAAATAGCATGAACAACTTTTTGACATTTTAGTAAACTTAAAAGTAACTAACTACTATATATTGTAAACAGAATCATGTCTTGTCAAACTAATATATGAAACATATGCATAACTAACTAAATATAAATTTATATTTAGTTTAACAAGTATTATGTCTATTTGATTTGTAAAAGTTTTTTTCAAAGAAGAACAGTCATCACTCTTTCTTTTATTACAATATAAAAGTTATTTATTTCTATGTCATCATCGTCAACAGTATAAACATTATCATGTTCATAATATTTCTACAGGCGTTTATTTAACCCTTTACGTCAAAAAATTTTATTTGATTACAAAAATTTAAACGATGATGATTAACATACTACAAGCAACGTAGGCGTATGAGCAATAAATAATACATACAATGAAATTCCTTACACGTCATGTAGATCTATTATAGAAATATTGAAATATATAAAAGGGACAATATTAAACGAACTAAACCAAATACACAATGAAACTTTCTGAATCGATGGAAAAACATCAGCCTTTATATATAAATAATAAAAAAAATTGGACTATTTTTAGATAAATTGGGTTTTTTTATTACACTAAAAATACGGAACTAGTTCCGTTATATTATAGTTTTATATTTTTCAAATTCTTCCACAAAAAACCTATGGGTACCCGGGTAAAAATTTTAAAATGGAGTCTAATATAATTATATCTCATTTGATAAGTTCCAATATATAAACACATGCAAATTGGTCGTCTATATTTATCTAATTATATCAAATTAGATATAGTTCGATACAATTTATCCGAGATTTGTTCATATCCGGGACATTAAATTATAACTAATTCGATATTAATATATCCGATTGTATAAAAACTTTGCCGATAGTAAATATGCTTATTTAAGTTGTATTTAAGTGCAAAAATAAAATTTCTACAAATCAACAATTTTAATGAAACATTTTTTTTAAAATAAATTTAAAAAAACCGCCAAGTTGAAAATATCATGTATATATATTAGTTTTGATATAATTATATATGACTTTATGTGTATAATGATATGTTTCAAAATATATATTCATACAAAATCATATAGAATTATATCGCAAATATATAAATATATATTTGTTTATATTATACTTCAGTGTATATCTGATTACTAGGGTTCGGAAGTTCATGTAACTACATGTTTGCTGTCGTTAGCTGGAAGGAAAAATTAAGCAAATATCTTTGCGAATCAACAAATTTGTACCAAATGGCATCGATTTGTTAATGCATATTTTTACATATTTTGTTATAAATGCATATTTTAATGCATATTTTGGCATTTTTTGTGACATATTTTGCTAAAAATACATATATTTGCATATTTTCCATTAAAATGCATATTTTTAAGAAATTTTTGATATTTTATTAAATAAGATTTTTATTAATTTATAATTTTATTTAAAGTTTTTTTTTGTTCAAATTTATTAATATTTTTGATCACGAAAACAAAATTAACAGAATAATTCAATTGTTAACTTTTTAACTATGATAAACGCTAATTTTAAAATTTTTAACCAGACAAAAATTGCTTAATTTGTGTTAATAATGTTAAAAACGTTTAAAAATAGAAATAATAAATGCATATTTTTAAGTCCAAAGTGCATTTTTTACTATTTTTAATGTATATTTTATGTTCATAAAACACGACTACAAACGCATTAACTGCCGAGCCCTCTCACATGTAATTTGTATGCAATTTTATCTAACTGGATATAATTCTATCACCTTATTTATAATTTTATAAATTTGGATGCGTATAAAATTCGGAAACAATTGTATCAAACTATATCTAATTTTATCAAATTATCATAAGGGACCTCATTGAAAGTTGTTTTAAAAAAAACTACTAAAGCGATCGCAACGAGTGATAGCTCGTTGGAAAAGTTTTGAATCAGGCTTTAATTGTAAAATAAAATTTTAGGAAAATTTTATTTTTCAATTAAAGCCTGATTCAATACCTTTCCAACGAGCTATCACTCGTTGCGATCGCTTTAGTAGTTTTTTTTTTAAACAACTTTCAATGAGGTCCCTTATGAAGAATTCTTCAATTTTGTCACATGTCATATGGAATTGCTCTATAGTGACTGGTTTAGTGGTGGTGTGCACCACTGTCATGTGACAAAATTGAAGAATTCTTCATAAGGGACCTCATTGAAAGTTGTTTTAAAAAAAACTACTAAAGCGATCGCAACGAGTGATAGCTCGTTGGAAAAGTTTTGAATCAGGCTTTAATTGTAAAATAAAATTTTCCTAATTTTTCTTGTTAAATAATTAAAAATAATTCAATTATAAAAAATATAAAAACAATGAGAACAAGGTGGTCTCTTAAATGCTCTTCTCCTGTCCAAACAAGGAGTCGGGGCCCATTTTTTTATTGCTGATTCTTAAAGCAAAAATTATGAGGAATCCAAAAAAAATAAAATTAGCCGGAAAATTTAGGAGCTTCTGTGGAAAATCGGAAAATTTAATTTTCATGGGAAAATTTAATTTTCATGGGAAAAAAGGTAAATTTCTCAAAAAAATTAGGAAAATTTTATTTTTCAATTAAAGCCTGATTCAATACCTTTCCAACGAGCTATCACTCGTTGCGATCGCTTTAGTAGTTTTTTTTTTAAAAACAACTTTCAATGAGGTCCCTTATGAAGAATTCTTCAATTTTGTCACATGTCATATGGAATTGCTCTATAGTGACTGGTTTAGTGGTGGTGTGCACCACTGTCATGTGACAAAATTGAAGAATTCTTCATAAGGGACCTCATTGAAAGTTGTTTAAAAAAAAAACAACTAAAGCGATCGCAACGAGTGATAGCTCGTTGGAAAGGTATTGAATCAGGCTTTAATTGAAAAATAAAATTTTCCTAATTTTTCTTGTTAAATAATTAAAAATAATTCAATTATAAAAAATATAAAAACAATGAGAACAAGGTGGTCTCTTAAATGCTCTTCTCCTGTCCAAACAAGGAGTCGGGGCCCATTTTTTTATTGCTGGTTGTTAAAGCAAAAATTATGAGGGATCCAAAAAAAAAATAAAATTAGCCGGAAAATTTAGGAGCTTCTGTGGAAAATCGGAAAATTTAATTTTCATGGGAAAATTTAATTTTCATGGAAAAAAAGGTAAATTTCTGAGAAAAATTAGGAAAATTTTATTTTTCAATTAAAGCCTGATTCAATACCTTTCCAACGAGCTATCACTCGTTGCGATCGCTTTAGTAGTTTTTTTTTTAAACAACTTTCAATGAGGTCCCTTATGAAGAATTCTTCAATTTTGTCACATGACAGTGGTGCACACCACCACTAAACCAGTCACTATTAAAAAGAAAATATGTAGGTACATTATTTTTTGTAGGGCAATCGATTGAGACTATTTATTTTAAAATCGGAGAGGGGTCGTCCAAAAGGTGATCGCTTTCATATGGAATTGCTCTATATATAATGAAAAATAATATTTTTCCTTGGGAATATCAAATTATTTATTAAAATAAATTAAATTAATTAATAATTGTAAGTTGGAAGAATAATTTGCTAGTGCTATTGGCACAAAAGGGTATAATTTTTTTAAGATCTGTAAAAACCAGTGAGAACTGGGTCAAATAGAGTTGAAAATTAAAAAGGAAAATTGTCTATTTTTTGTAGCCGAGCTGTGATTCGGTCACAGGACATCAGGTGTATGTATAATTGTATATAGGGTTATATATAACAATATGCAATTATATTTTATACGCTCAGAAGATATTAATGACATGGAAATCGTATTTCAAATTTTTTTTTTTAACCTTGCATCCATACATGGTAATATATCTTTTTTTCATTTTAATAAATATATGTAGAGGACTGTGCTCGAATTGAAAACTTATTTTTTCTGTAGCGGGTAGCCAGCAGATAAACCTAATTCAAAAACGCTGAATTCAATGATGATAACCGATTTTCTGGTTTAGCTCTTAAAAAATAGATGTTTGAGTTTGAAAATTATGGTTCCAAGGACCCCGTAAAACGCGATTTTCAGATTTTTCGAATTTTTATTTTTAGCTACATTGTTTGCTTCCTTCAGGATTGTCAAAATCGGCCAAGCAGTTTAAAGGCTGTGAGTGAAAATGTTAGTTTAAAAGTTCTAAGTGAAAATGGAACATTTTATTATTTTGCATAAATGCATTTTTGTATGTAGAATATGCAGTTAATTTTTACACATTACATTAACAATAAATCAAGCTTGAGTAATATGTATGTATGAGCGTGTAGCTAAGTGTATCTCGTATCTAAAATCATTGCCAAAACTTTGACATGCTGCTTTAAAACATTACATATTTTAGATGAATGAATTTCACATGCGCTTACATGAAATCGGATTTCGCTAATAAGAGATCTGGAATCTGCATAAAATGTCCTTTCCAAAAAGGTATAACACTCCTATATTGTAAAGCAAAATATATTAAATATATTCCTTTGAATATGTTGTATGTTATTTCCATAAATCATTGTAGTCGAAAGAAGTGAATTCAGTAGTAATTTCCGAACATTTCTATTAACAAAATATCCAAAAAAATGTTTCAATTATTATATTTTGGTATCTTAGTTTTATAATAATACGAATTTCTTGTCGAAATTCAAACATTGGTAAAAAATAATTATTAGTTGGTCTTACACGACGATTTTCCACAGTGGGGTGTCTGAGCTTTTATGAGGCTTTTCCCGAAAAACAAAAAATCAGTTAAAATTTGTTTTGCAATTTTCTGTTTTATCCTCAATTTAACGCAATTTGAGCTCCCTTAAAAAACCTGCCCCTTTAAAGGATTAACAATAATATACCAAGTATAAATTTAATTCTTATATATAATTATCAAATCAAAAAGAAATTTTTATAACATTATTAAATAATTTTCTCTTTTTTACTCTTTTTTAACAATTATTTCTTTAATAAATATATGGTGTTTCCAACCATATCCTATTCAAATTTAAACTTCTTTAGATACCCGGTTAAAAATCAACAAATATGCATCCATTTATGTACATGTATGATTCATGCTCATATATTAAGTGATTCGAGGTCATACATGTCCATGTACCGCCATATAGGATTCATATATGTTCATAAGCGTTTATATGTGATCATATATATATATAAATATTATCTCAATTTTCGTTAATGCATACATATACCATGTATGAAAATGTTCATGCACACAGATGAACATAAGAATGGTTTATGAACACATATAAATCATGTGTGTTCATGTGTGGATCCATATATGTCAATTTTTACCTGGGTATCTTCAATTAAAATTAATAATGCTTTAAGGTTTTTGTTGCGTTCTTTATCTTCGTGTGTGCAAAAATGTTGAAAAAAAATAAGAATGAGAAAAAAATAAGAATTTCATAAAATAAATTAACATTCATTTTATTTTCTCAAGTTTTGCTTGTTATTGTATACATAATTCTAGTATGTGTAAATTGTCACAGCTTAATATATATAAAACACATATTAAAATCTTCAATAAAACACACTTATACGTATGTATGTATATATATATAACAAGCTGAGATATATACAAACTGAGATAATATTTAACAAATATACTTACATATATTTGAAACTAAGTCTAACAATAAGTACTTTCTTCAAGAGAAATATTATTGTATACAAATTTATGCAAAAAAAATTTGTAACTCAAAGGGCCGAGTTGGGAAATTAGAGGGAGAATGGTAGGGTTAAAACCAATAAACACAAAAAAAATTACAAAATCAAGCAGAAATAAAATTAAATTAAATAGAAACGACTTTGAAATAAAACTAAATTGCCTTTTTTAGATTTTCTTTTCTTGAAATGATTTATGTTCTCAAAACTTTTTGCATTTTCTTTTTCAAATTCAAAATGCATATTTTTGGTGGGTTTTCCATTTTTTTTTTTTACTTTTTTTCCAAAATTTGTTGCTACAAATACAAGAATTTGGACATTTTGTGTTTTCTCTGGTTAAAGTTGCAAAAACTAAAAAAATACATCTTATCACTACTTCTATAGACCCCTCTTTATATTATTTTATACCCTACAACTCTGACACCATGCTGTTCGTGTTTATTGCTGAAAAATAAGAAGAAAAAACAAACTTTATTGTGCATCATTTGCATGTAATTGACATTGAGTTTAATTTCAGCAACATCTTACGTTTTTTTCCTCTGAAGTGTGTTGGTGTTAGAGTGAGTAGTAGTAGTAGTAGTCATATAAACCAACATTCATACAATTGTACACTAAAGCATTCACATATTTATCCATTTTGAAACATACACATAGAAAAAATATTTGAAATCAAGCAGAAACAATATTAAATTAAATATAATTAGCAGTGAAAGCAAAAATGAATTTGAGTTTTGTGAAAGGCGTGGTAGAGAAGAATGAGTGTATTTTCTAAAAATCATAACTACATTGCAAATTTTCAATTTTTTTCTGAATCAGACTGCGCAGTTTCTGGTATTGAACCTTCGTCAGTGACCCTGTTTTTTTGAATTTTTGAATAATGTAATATTTGTTATGTTTTTTATTTGTTCGATTGCGTCTATATTAAATTTACTGTGCAATCACTTTTGTTTTGTTGTTGCCATCTGTTCCTCTTAAGGACATTATATATATGTATATATATATATATATATATATATATATAAATATATATATATAGCGCAAATGTCCCTAAACTATGCGGGGGAACGAATAAATGTCTCTAAACTATGCGCTGTGCATACATATATATATATATATATATATATATAACATACATAAAGTTTAAATACACGGTGCTACAAAATAGACCATATTTGTAACACATGAAAAGCGACCTAGTGCGTGTTTTTCAACTGGTTGAGCTGCTCTGAAACCCCAATTTTATGAAATTAAGGAAATATGTTTTAAATAAATATGTATAAAAAAATAAAAAACTGATTTCCCAGACTAATTTTTTTTTAAATTTTTCTTCTTAATTTTTCAACTCAGATATTTTAGCAGAATCTTAAGAAAATTTAATTTATTTTTCATTTATTCTGAGACTACCTTCAGTTTTGAATAAAAAGAGCGCTTTTTAAATTCAAATAGTTAAAATTTACAAAGTTATTATATTAAATAATATAAAATGTCAAAACACTATTTTTGAATGACTTTTGGCACTTAACAATTTAAAACTCAGATGTTCTTAACTCGATTTTATATTTCGGAATGCTTTTGGATAGCAAAATAATTAAGGTTTCCAAATATATATATAACACGTAAATTGCTTGAAGGCTCAAATTTGGGATTGCCGCACTACATTAAACTAATCAACAAAAATTCGCATTGACATTAACCAAAATTTAAAGTCAAAAAAGTATTTTATGAGTCAGGTTTTCGGAGAAGACCAACAAAATCTTTAATATTATTGTGAATATAAATTCCACATAAAATTGTCATGTCGGAAAAGGTTCAAGAGTGTTTAATAGACCCCGTTAGTATGTTATGGTTAGCGTTGTGGTGTTATGGTCGCGTTGGACTATTACACAGATGGTCCCGGGTTCGATTCCCGGTGCCGGCAACATCAAAATAATACGTATGATTTTTTCTATCCCTCATACGTATCGGAATGTCCACCTTCGGTGTTCCCATAGCACTTAACCCCACCGAAGTAAAATAATGAATCAGGGCTATGAACCAAAAAGCTTCAATAAGTTCGCCAACTCTCCGTCAGGTGGCAAGCAACAACTGTTCTAATACTTATCATCTCGCGCAATTACAGTGTTGCCATATCTGAAGCCCTTCATCTTTCCCCACCTTTCATCTCTCTACTATCGCTTTCCAAAGAAAGCAACACACTAAAATATAGGAAGTATTTCCTGAGTGTTGCCTCTATTTAAAAAAAAAAAAAAATAATTTTTTGGATTTGTCATTTAAAATTAAAATTTGTTTAAAAATGTTGACAAATAAAATCTGTGCTTATACCAGGCACATCTATAAGTAAATCTAGGAGGAAAACTTACAAACAACAGGTCAAACTTTGGAACCAAATTTGTTTGACTGAAGATTTTTAATTTCTACAAAAAGTCTCATTAGAATTTTTTCTTTATTTAAAAAAAAAAATTGTCATCAACATTTTTATTTTTAAAATGTCCGTATCTAAAAGATTTACAGAGATGGAGTAAAACGGATTTTTTTATTTACAGCAGAATATTTGCCAAGGCTTTTTTAAATATAATAACGATTTCCTTTACGTGTAGTATGAATAAAGTTTAAATGCGTCCAAATTTTAGTACTATTTGGGCATTCCCCAAAATTGCAATTTTTGAATTATTGAGAAATAAATTATTTTTCCCATTAATTAAGCTTTAATGGAGAAAGAATTTTTTCTTTTTTGACTTCAGATTCGTTGTGATTCTTTGTGGAGCAGTTTAATTTTCTGTTGAGGTTCCATTTTTAATTATATATTCAAATTCTGATCTTTAGTACCGTTTATTTTTCTTACTCCTTAATAATTTATTTATTTTTTTTTAATATTTATTTCCTTGCCAGCTAACAATTCTCAAAATGAGTCAGAAATGGCCTCAAAATAAATTATTAAAAATTAAAATTTTTGTATAAAAATGGTTAATCCAAAAGGGCCTGATTTTTTGATTCAAAAAATATATTTAAAAAAAATTCTATAGGCTCAAAAATTGATCTTTTTTGGAGCCATTTTTTAATTGTTCACAACATTTTCAATTTTAATTACATTTTGAATTAGTTCTGAACCATTTTTTGGATTCAAAAATGTTCTAAATCCTTGTGTGCCTTGTAACTTTATGATTATTTTAAGAAGGCTCATATTTTCGTCCAAAAAAATTAGTAATTTTTGAATACAAAATTATGAAGTTTCAAAAATATGTGTTTTATTTGATTCATTTGCGACTTCTAGAATAGGAACCCTCAAAAAAGTATAAAACTTTTGTTGGCTGGGTTATTTAATATTTTTTTAATTAAAAATTTATTTTATTAATTTTTTTTTATTTACTAAACGGCTTTGTTGTTTGATTTTTATTTTGTAGTGTTTTTTAGTTTTGGGTTTAGGGTTTAGGGCCGCACGAAATTCGTTCTAGGGCCGCATTTGCCTATGTCTGATATATAATAGTACATAGAAAAAACAGTAGCCACCAACAATTTGTATATTTAAACACCCTCATTTTTAAATTTAAATTTATACAAATATAAACTAAACGAGAATTTTTAAAAACTCGACATAATCTTTAGTGTCCGACCGAACAGTTCGGCCAAAAACCTATATTTTGTCGGTTTTTTGATATCTAGAGGCAATGATGACAAATTTTGGTATTGGAAACATGTTTGTTGAGCCGATTTAATTCGATTTTGTGTATAAAATTTAAGAGAAAAGCCGAAGTTTAGCTATAAAGTTAAAAGTTCGGCCGCCGAACTATTTTCAATTTGGCCGAACTTTCTGAGGCCGAACAGTGAATTCATTGCTTAACTACAGACTTTTCTTCAAATTTGATACTCAAAATAGCATCTAATCAGCCCAATAAACATTTTTCCATCCGCCAAATTTGTCCATAATGCTTTAAAATACCGAATGCAGACCAAATGCATTTTCTGGCCGAACTGTTCGGTCGGACACTAATAATCTTCTATTTTAACATAACTACCAAAAATTAAATATTTACTGCAAAATACTCAAAACAACTGTTACTGAAGTACAGTATTTTTGGTGAGTTATTTTTTTAAATGACTATCTAAATTAATCGTTTTTCATTTTCTCATAGAAAAATTACTACAATACCAACTAATACTGTTTACTACCCACATGACCGACATGTAAGAATGTTCTGAGAATAGCTTCATGACAAAATTTATATATTTATATATAATTATATATAGTAGTATATATAATTCCATATCACATCATATCTCAGCTGATTCGAAAAATGGCAAACATAACCTTATCTCGTGGATACCATGGGATCTCATCTAATATAATTTGATCCCAAAAATGTGTCTATCTAATTTGATTCAGTTATATATAATTTGATACAATTTGATATAGCTTCATAAATAAATAAAATAAATTCACACTACTATTATGTTCATATTCTTAATAATAAGGGAAATTTAAATATAAATCAATGGATTTAAAAATTGGAAGTGATTTCAATTTGACTTATACACTGTGTTTCATAGCTATAACGTCAATTTTGTTTTCCAATTATTTTTTTAACAAGACATCCTAAGAGATTGGTTTAGATCACTTAGGTGTCTTTGGATGATTAACTCATCTCTGTCTTAGCTTTCGGTTGATGCAACATAGTAATTACTATGTTGTATCAACCGAAAGCTTAACCGAAAACTTAAGTTGTATTTTTTTTTTTTTTTATTTATTTTTTTTTTTTATTAATTAATAATCATATAATTACAAATTATATCCTATTACCCTAACCGAGCACTAGTTACTATGGCTTTCGGCGCGTTGTAGCGAAAACAGACCAGTGCCTCTGGTGGGAATCGAACCCACGACCCCCGCACTGATAAGACAGCACGCTACAAACTAGTTGTATTTTTTAACTATTATGTTGTCTAGTGTTTTACAATTATAACGTAATTTTACGAATCTGTTAAAAATTAGTTGTTAATGACAAACACTTTGTGTAAAAATAAATCTGTATTTAAGAACAATTTTGTTTCTTTCATTTGACTCTAGTTTTGGTTCTGTTTATAGCAAAAAACATGGATTTTAGTCCAAAATATGTATTTATAGAAATTTTTTATAAATACTTAACAATCCTACTTATTAGATTAAAGACAAATAATGTTGATAGAAAAAAGTTAATTCCACGCGACATATATCGAATAGTATGATTTTTTGCCCAAATTCGATTTTGGGATATAACGATTTTGAGCTTTAAGAGATTTTTAGTAAGATTTTTGGGCTTTTGTCTTATTTAAGATTTCGGAGTTTTCTAATAAAATAGTATTTGTTATATTGCTATTGTATTTTATATACTTATATATAAGTATGCATGGAAGTATATATAATCTAATATACAATTACATAAATATATATAAACTTTTTCGTTATGTAACTCAATTTGGAGATGAACTTCGATAAGACTAAATATCGATCTATGTCAAATGAGATATGATTTCATATCTGAGGTATAACTTTTTTTGATGCGGAAATAACATTTATAATACTGAAATATTAATTTAAATACAAAATATTTCATTTCAACTGGAATCATACTAACTTCAATAAGATTCATACTAAAATTTGGATGTTATATTCAATATGTTATAATAATTGATTTAACTATGATTTTTTCTCTGTGTATACTCGAACACACAAAAGTAATTTCGACATAAGAAAACAACGGCAACATCAGCCTATTGTACACAATTTTGTATATTTTTTTTTACTACATACTTGTATTTCAACATTTTGTTACTGTGTTCTATCTGTCAATAGTGTTGGCAGATATAATTTGTCTCAATTACACATTTTTAAAGTTTAAAATCCCAAAAAGTCCAAATTTAATATAGAAACCCATATTTTTTTAAATTTTGAAAGCTATATAAATATTTTTATGTTTTTTCGACCTTTGATCAAAAATTTTTTACTTCAAAAATGTTTTTTTTTTCATATGTCGAAATTTATTGGCTAATGGATAGCTGAGTAACATCAGTATTTTTACAAAAAAAAAATCGAGAAAATTAATTTTACATTGAAATGCTTTGCAGAATATTTTCTGCGATTTATCATAACTAGCACATCAGCCTTAAAAAAGCATGATTGATGTATATATTTTATACACAGAGAAAATATAATTCATAAAGTGTACAAACAATTTCTTAAAATTAGTCATAATCTTATTACTTTTAACGGAACTAGTTTTTAATGAAGCTTTTTCATTAAATGAATGTGACGAATCTATTAATTAAAAAAGATATTTTCATAAAATTTTTTGAAACTTCGATTAGGACGAATTCCAGTTGCTTCTATGCAAAAATTCATTAATTTCATGCATGGACTTAACAGTTTGATAAAACAATACATTTTATCTTTTTCTTGGCATTTTGATGCATTAGAGACAAATTTTGAAATTGCACTAACAAGGATCCCGATGTATTCTTTTCTTATGTGATGAAGAAAACAAATAAGAGCCACGTATTTTTTTCCCGCTTATTTCGAATTGTTTTAGAAACATTTGTGACAAGTGGTGTACCAAATGAAAGAGCTATTGGACACGTATTAACTGGTATACGAAACTTGTCCGATAACTTTCTGGTATTTTTGTTATTCAAAGAAATGTGTTTAAAGTGATATTAAAATTGGCGCTTGGTTAAAGAATTATAGATGGATGAAACAAATATATATATATATTAAGGTCTAATAAATTTAACCGATGGGGTGTCTGAACTTTTTCCAACACTTGTAATTGTTCGGCTTTTATGCGACTTTTTCCGAAGAACTTTTTAACCTATATTTTAAATATTTTTAAGTGATATTAAAACTTGCGTTTTGTTAAAGAATTATAGATGGATTAATGTTTCATAAATTTAACCGATGGGGTAGCTGAACTTTTTCCAATTTTCGTAATTGTTCGACTTTTTTGCGACTTTTTCCGAATAGCTTTTTAACCTATATTTTAAATAAATGGCAATCCTGACACACTACATAGGCAAGTTTGGAATCAACATTTTTGTTTTCTGAAGTACATCATAACTACGTACAAATAAATCTGAGTTTCATTAGTTTCAGACATGTTTCCATACAAAAATGTTTTAACTTTGGCATCACCTTTAAACACTTAAACGTGAGATTGGGCCGCTAAAAAAAATACGTTTCATGTTTTTTCTTTATCACATATCCAAATTTTCTTAAGATCGGAGAGAACCCATCGGAAGACGCCCCTTTTAAGAGAATGATCTGCATGATATTGAAGAATTTTCGAATTAAATCAAAGAAATTGCGCTGGATTTCGTCTGTTGAAACTTTTTATTTAGTTAATGGAAATTTTCTTAAAATTGTGCGAAGAATTTGAATTTAATTTATGATAATTTTCTTTTACTTTATTAAAAAGTTTCATTACAAAACTGGTTTTATAAAAAATATGTACCTTTTCATAAATTTTGAGAAAATTTCGTTGTTCTTGTGAAGAAATGTTTAATAGAATTACTGAAAAATTTCATTATTTTTCGTACAAAAAATTGTCTCAGTGAGATTATGAATGCCAAATTTTAGGAAAAACACGAAAGCTATCGAACTTTTTCCGATCGCATCCGATCGGCCCAACAAACATTTTTTCATTTGCAAAACTTATTGTTTATACATTTTCTTATTGAACTATTTGGACACACTAAGAATTTCGCTTAAAACTGAAGTTTTTATGTTTTTTTTAAATGCGAAATGACAAAATTATTCATAAAATAAGCATATATTGTAAAACATTTCAAATTTTTCGCGGGATTTGCCGTCTCGGGAATTCCCAGTAGTTTCAATTGTTTTAAATTCCCGCTTTGAACGAAATTTTGTTGCTGGCAAATCTTTTGAATTTTAAAATCTCTTTATTTTCCTTTTCTCTTCTTTTTTACTCTTCTTTTGTGCTTTCTTCTCTTTCTTTTCCAGTACCTTAATTTTTCCCTTTTCTTTCTTGTTTTTTTTTTTTGGTTTGGGAAATATAAAATTCCCCCCTGGATCGCCGCCTGCTTTATTTTAAGCTCCTTTTTACCACTAAATTAAAAATGTTAGTAAAAAAAATAAGTACAACTTTTTTCGTCCCATTTATATTTACATTTATATTTATTTTAAACTGTTCCGTTTTCAAATCAGTACTTTTAAATGGCTAAAGATAATTACTGGATTAATTGTTTTTAAAAACCTCAAAATTCCTTCTTGATACAAGACTCAAAAGTACAAAAATTCAGTTTTGCGTTTAAATTTTCTTGAATCTGGCAACTCTATATGTCGCCCACTCAAACAAGATATGTTGTTGTTGAACAATTTGAATTGTTAATTTGTACGCGCGTTTTTTCTTTCTGTTATTGTTCAAGTTTTCATTGTGTAAATGTGCGTATTTTATGCGATTTTTTTGTTGTTTGTGTTGCTTCTTTAAGTACAACAATTTGTTTTTGTTTTTCTCACACTTTATTGTTGATGTTGTTGCAAGTTGTTATTGCTAGTGTTGTTGTTGCTGATACAGTATGAAGACTAACAGATATTTAGCCAATTTATACAAGAGTATATTGTAGCAATTTTGTATTCGTTAGATGTCATCTTGTTAATGCTTTTTATTGTTGTTATTTTTATACAGTCACAAATTGTATTTACACTAGGGTGTCCCTTAAAACTAGATTTGTCAATACACCCCGCACTTTCATTGCAAATGGTGCTAAATGGAATGGGCCATTCCGAAAATTACACATTTTTGGAATAAAAGATGTGTTATTAAAAATTCCCAAAATTAGAAATTTCAAAAAAAATCTTGTTTTTATTTCATTTATTTATTTAATATACTCAAAATTATTCAGATATGGAATTCTGACTTCATCGGATATCATTAACCCACTTTAGCCAGGAATTCAAAATGACCCACAAATTTTATATTGCTATTTTTATAATATAACAGTTATAAGTCATAATTTAAATTAAGTTGTATGGGTCTTTTTTGTACCCTGGCCAGTAAGGGTTAAAGATTTTTTGAATAAAAGTAAATATAATTATAGTCTTATAAAATTAAAGTGATATTTTTCCGAAAATTATGAAAGTTGTTATTCTGTAAATTTCTTAGTGGGTATTTTTTTGACCAAAATTGTAAAAATTAACCCTATATGGATGAAGTGACATAAAACAATTATTTTTATCAAGTTGAGATTTTTTTGTTCAATTTAAGAGCTTTACAATCCTGTAGTCATAATTAAAATTAAGCTTCATGGGTCCTTTTTGACTCCAGGCAACTAAGGGTTAAATATTTTTCAAATAACAGTAGATATAATTATAGTCTTAATGAACTTAAGTGATAATTTTCCGAAAATTATTAAATTATTATTATTTTAAATTTTTCACAAAATTTAAAATTAATTTAATAAAAACGCCTTTTTTGCATTTTTATCAAATTCGTGGGTCATTTTTGAGTATATTAAATGAATAATTGAAATAAAAAATAAATTTTTTTGAAATTTCGATTTTTGGTAATTTTTTATTAATAATACACTTTTAGTCCAAAATTTGCCATTTTCGGCCGTTTTGCGGCACGGGTTAAAGTTTTCCAAAAAAACAAATCGTTTTCTTCCATTTGCAACCTTTTTGTATTAAAACTGGGGGGTGTTATGAACGAAAATCTTAAAATCGTTGTTTTAAGGGACATCCTAATTTACACTCCCTCCAGACAGAGATGTGCAATTTACAATGTCGTAACTAGTACTGATATAAAAATATCAGTTTGCATGCAAAGAAAAATTATGGAGTTAACACATTTTCAATAGAGAAATAAATCTTCGTGTTTTCTCTTAAAATTAAAAATCGTTAATTTTAAAAGATTGAGCTTTTTTATATTTTTAAATAATTTTTAAAAAATGTCCAATCCGAAAAAGGAAAAAATTTATTTATTTTTTTATTTCAAATAAATAATTTTCTACCGTTTTTGCAATCTTTACCCAGAAAAAAAAAAGATTGCTTTTTAAAAGTACTGGGTTGAAAAAGGAACAGTTGGTCCATAATGACAAACCTAAGCGTATGAGTGTTATTTTATTAATCATACGTAGTGTTGTCCAGTAATTTATATTCAAAAGCTGCGAATGTTTAAAAATCGTAAAATATTGGTTTCATTTGTAAACCACCATACAACCAAGCAGCGATATGAAAATTACTTTTTTAGGGAATGTATCTCCAAAGTCTAGTGAGACCATTTTGTATTGATTTGGATCTGAAAGTTAAAAATTATTATCAAAAAAAAATTAAATCATTTAAAGAACTTTTATAAGTTTCAAGTAATTTTTTTCTCCGAATTTTAAATGGTTATTAAATCATTAAGTGAAGACTTTTCAACGTGAAACTTTGCATGTCATAGTTTTTAAGTAACCTGTTCATCGTTGAAATAAGAGGCATCTAAAATCAGTTTCAACAGGTATCGAAAGTTTTGGAAATTACTCATTTCTAATGTGGTTTTTCATATCCTGATTTCACGTTCTCCCAATTAATCATCAGTAGAATTTTAATATTGTTATGTTCTGTGAATAAGTAGTTTCTTAAAATGTATAAAGGCGAAGATTATTATTATCCCTTATTTATGGCCCTTATTTTTCTTTAAAGATTGCCCATTTCTCCTTTCTTCAAATGTATTAATATATGCTTTCGTTTTTCTATTCAATTTATAAATTTGATTAAACAAACTGTAGAGGTGGAGTTGTTTTCGTTTGAGCACACTTTAGTATTCCGTTTATCTATAAAACAATTTGCAGTTTTTGCATTTAACGCTTTGATTAATCTTGCATATTTAGAATAGAAAACAATAAACACAAATAGAAAATAGAAAAACAAAGAAACCCATACAAAAAATGGTAAACTTGACCTTCTATGAGTTAAAACTGACACTGAATCGAAGAATTTTTAATAATTGGCAAATATATGCCAGTAGTTTTGCATAATGTTTATTTATGAAAAAAGTCTAAAAAAGAGAAAACGATTGGAAAACTTTCTGCAATGCGATTTTTAATTTAAGCTGCATACATGCTAAAAAAATATTTATTAATATAAATTCATTTGTGTACAAGAGATATTATATTTCTTTTAAAAAAAAGATTTAAAATAGATGAAAACTTAAATTTATATGTATGAAAAATGGCCAAAAGGAAGCAAAATTAACCAAATCGCTAAAAAATGTTATTAAACTTAAAAAATCACAAAAATGATAAAAAAAAATGTAGTGTGGTGTAATGGTTAGCGCGTTGGACTGTTACACAGATGGTCCCGGGTTCGATTCCCGGTGACGGCAACATCAATTTAGAAAAATAATATGTATGAGTTTTCTATCCCTCATATGTATCGTAGCTCCTACCTTCGGTGTTCCCATAGCACTTAACCCCATCGAAGTAAAATAATGAATCAGGGCTATGAACCAAAAAGCTTCAATAAGTTCGCTAACTCTCCACCAGTTGGCGAGCAACAACTGTTCTAAGACTTATCATCTCGCGCAGCTACAGTGTTGCCATGTTTGAAGCCCTTCATCTTTCCCCTACTTTCATCTCTCCGCTATCCAATTTCCAAAGAAAGCAACACATTAATAAATAGGAAGAATTTCCTGAGTGTTGCTTCTTTTTTTTTTATAAAAAATCAAAAAAAAAAATATATATAAAAATGTTTAATTTATAACGAACATATTAGCTAGGTTGATACTAGTATTTCGATCTGGCTAAAGATCTCATTAGAAACCAAAGTTTTAGAAAAGCTAGAGCCTCCAGAATAGGCAGAATTTTAACAAACAAAACTTATTAAATTCGCCAACTCTACATCAGGTGGCGACCAACAACTGTTCTAAGACTTATCATCTCGCGCAATTACAGTGTTGCCATGTTTGAAGCCCTTCATCTTTCACCACCTTTCATCTCTCCACTATCCCCTTTCCAAAGAAAGCAACACATTAATTAATAGGAAGAATTTCCTGAGTGTTGCTTCTCTTTAAAAAAAAAAAAAAAAAAAAAAAAAAAAAACTAGAGCCTCCAGAATAGGCAGAATTTTAACAAAAAAAACTTATTAATTATCAATTTTGTTCCATTCTTGTCTTTTTAGTAATCAAACACGTGACTAGGGTCTTTTCCTAACAACGTTACTAAACTTTTAAGACCAAAAATGTTCTATTTATATAAAATAAATTTAGTTTTTACTCTGGCTAAAGTAATATTTTTTACAGTTTTATTAGTTTTTTGTTTTTATATACATCGAGATTATTTTTATGTTATCATAGTATTCCATTATTCTATCCACTCTTATAACACGCGCATTAATTGAAAGATATATAAGTGAATGAGGGGAAATACCAGGACACTGCAACTGACCAGATCTCTCAATCATATCTGGACCAGTCACTAAAAAATAATCCAATAATCATGTTGTTCTTGTCCTCACATCAAAGTGTGTCGGCTGCGAGTTATGAATGGGAAACAACAATTGTACCACCAAAAAATACAAAAAAACACGCATTTTTTGTCAGGTGCATGATATTTAGTTGTGCGCTGACTGAATTTGATATACCATTAATTTAAGTAAAATGCAAATTTTCGGCGATTTAATTTAATTTTCTAACAAATTTATAAGCTTTTAAAGAGTTTTTTTTTAATTTAGGTCCAACTTAGGGTACATGTTCCCTAATGTGAACCTTTTGAGTTGTTTTGAAATTATATAAATGTTTTAAATTAGTTCCCACAAGAAAATTTCTTATATCCGAAAAATGCCTAAGGAGTTGCCCTATAAGCTAATGTCTTTGGATTTATAATACTTCACTTAGTTTTTAATATCGGCATTTCCACCGAAGACCTTTCAAAAAAGGTAATTTTTTGGCCTTGGGTATTCCGATTCGAATTACATTTTTTTATTCAGATACCATTTGGAAACACTTAAAGATTGCCGTTTTTAGTTTTTCAAATTTCGATTTTCCGTGCGATTTAGTTTTATTGAAAATGAGAAATATGCAAAAAGTGTGTAAGTTTTAATATTAGTATTTTCTATAATATTGATCGGATCATCACCATTTTTGGAAATTGCATTGGAATGGTATGTCCGCCTACTTTTTGATTGCTTAATGAAATTTTTCTTCGACTTCAAAAATAATTGCATTTTTTATGCAATTTGCTTTTAAAATACGCTTTTCACAAATTTGGAAACTCTCGATTTGAAAAAAGATCCATACTTGTAAAATATGGGATTTTTACTATAAAACACCACTTCCGTTTTTTCGGTCCCGGGGTGTATCTATTATAATTATTGAAAAAAGTTTGCATCATGTTTACATAGAAAAAACAACAATTTGTTATTTTTTTTTTTATTTTTCAAAATTAAAAAGATTTAAATTAAAAATGTATTGTTAAGGCGCCGTTTAAATGTTTCTCTTTTAAAAACTATACATTGAATTTTCAAGATTAGTTCTGTACTTGAAAGATATACGAATTTAATAAAATAGTATGTGTTCAAAATAAAATTTTTAACCCTTCTGATATTCGATAGGAAACGTGGGCTGAAAGGGTTAACAATTTAATTTTATAAAACAGAATATTTTAGGAAATTCTTAAAAATTAAATGTATAGTTTTTAAAGCGCCTCAACAGTAAATTTTAAAATTTATCCTAATAAATCTGAAAAATAAAAAAAAATAACAAATTGTAATTTTTTCTACATAAACTTGCTTTAAGCTTATTTTCAAAAAATCATTGAAAATGATTAGTCCCCTGGACAAAAATAAGTGAAAGTTTAACTTTTTGGCAAAATTTGCATATTTTGCATAGAGAGTGGCCAAATTTAAGAAAAATGCTTTTTAAAAATAAATTGCTTAAAAATGCATTTATTTTTGACGCTGGAAAAAAATTTAAATCCGTAGTATAAAAATAGAGGAGTGTGCACTCGCAATGCATTTTAAATCATAATGATCCGATATATATTAAAGAAACTACGAATGTTCCAATTTACACACTTTTTGCATATTTTGTATTTTTTCAAAAAAGAAAATCGCGAATAAAATCATGTTTTCTCAAATTTCAAGAAAACAAAAACGGCAATCTTTAAGTGTATCCATAGCCTCTGTGCGTGCTTAATATAATTTAAATCGGAGGACCCAAGGTCAGATTTTGGCTGATCTAACGTGGAGTGGCAGATATATAGCCCAAATACCAGGTGTCGAGCCACATTAGTACACATTCCCTTATAAAAAATGTTCCCTTCACATTGTAAAGAAATTACTTTAGTGAAAAATTTCATTAAAACTCGTCGAAGGAAATTCTCTTCCTGTATTCGTTAAACTCGCTAGAATAACAAAAACTAAATAAGAAAAATATGTTGAAAGTTAAGAAAATCTACAAAATGTTGAAAAAGCGTTTTAAAAAAACATAAAAAAAAAAATCATTAAAATTTAAAAAATCGTAAAATTTTACAAAAATTGGCAAAAATATAACAAAATACTCCAAAATGAGGAAAAAATCGTTGAAAGAGATAAAAAATCGTGGAAATTTGAGAAAATTAATCAACAAAATAAAGAAAACTCGTTGAATTATATAAAAACCGCTAGAATGGGCATAATTTTCTGAAAAAAAAAACACAACAAAAATCTTCAAAAACGCGTAAATAGACAAAACTCAATTAAATTATAAAAACCAAAATCAACAAAATAAAGAAAAATCTGTGAAATTTTAAGAAAAAATTTAAAAAATAGGAAAATCACTTAAATATTTATATACAGTGCACTAGCGATAATGTTAACACTGCATTGCGTGAACACCGCTTAATGTGAACACATTTTATTTTACATTGACTACTACACTCACAAGAACTTTTCCATAAAAAATCAACAGTTATTTAAAAGTTTAATCGGTAAAGTTGTTTCAATAGAATATACAGTTAAATTACCAAAGAAATATATTTTTTAACGTTCTGTCTGTTATTCAACAAAAAAATAAACAAAAAAACGGACTTTCCGTAAGAGTTAAAATATTCAGTTAAAATATTCTATTCAAAACAAAAAAGTTTTTATATTATATTGAGTATTGAAATAATCGAAAAAATCTATTGTTTTTATGGATTTTGTCAATTAATATTCAACAGTTAAAAATAAACTAAAAAATACAATTGTTTCAAACGAAAAGTCCTGTTTTTAACTGATTTTCAGTTAATTCAATGTGTATATTCAGTAGTCTTTACGGAAAAAATATTGTGAGTGTATAAAAGGTGAACAAAATACGAAAGCCCTATAATGTGAACAGAAAAAAAAGTCATTGTGTTAGTTAAAAATGCGTAAATACGTTAAGAATTAAATTTTTTCTAAGTTTTGGGATTCCCCTATTTTAACTGTTTCACTGCAGATACATAGAAACTATTTTAGTTGCTATTTTTACTTATTGCTGAAAGGTTGTTTTTTCGTATTTACATACATATGTAGTATTTTTACATAAATCTTCATACAAATGTATGTAAATAATTTTCTTAATAAATCATTTACTTCTTTTATTCTAATAAAATGTCAATTATTATTTTAATACGTATAATTAGTCTAAACTTATTGCATTATTGATACATTTTGCCTTAAATTGTTGGCATTCCGAAAGGTGAACAGCTCACAAACGTGAACACTCCCGGTTTTAATTAGTTCACATTATCGCGAGTGCACTGTATGGTCTTAAGTAAGAAAAAATCGGTAAAATCTAGAAAAAAAAAATAATCTAAAACAAAAATTAAGTTAACACAAAAAGTTTCTAAAATTTACAAAAAAAAAAGCTAAAATTGAAGAAAAAAGAACATTTTCAATATTCGAAAAAATTACTAATATCTATAATTAAAAAATCGCCAAAACTCAAATAAAATTATAAAGTTTTTAAATTTCTCATTTTAAATTAAAATTGTTGATTTTAAATTCATTCATTCATTAAATATTTAAGGTTACTTTAATGTCTTATTATTAATAAAAATTTTATTTTATTATCATCTTATTTAGCTTTTAATTAATTTTTTTATTAAGCCTTCTCTAATCTTAAACAATGGTTATTTGTTTTCCAACTGGCAGACAGACAAATAGAAAACATGGAAAATTTGTGTTTTCCTTTTATAAAACAAAAAAAAAAAAACAATACAATACAAATAAAATAAAAAATGTTAACAACATATTGACTGGATGTTTTTCTATACATGAACAGCTGAGCCAGATTAACTTCGATTTGTTTGGAAAATAATGAAAAAAAAAGAAAAGTTTTCAATTACTATTGCTACAATGACAACAAAATTTGTATTTGGTTTGTGTTTAAAGACAATTAATTGTGGTAGATATTTTTCGATTTCAATTAAATAAACATCTAAGAGTTAAATACACATAAAAAAAAAACAGGAAAAGGAAATGAAAACAAGATAAAAAGGTCAAGCAAAATGTGGAGAAAAATAAATAACTAAATACAATATACTTTGGAAAATTGAAATAGGGTAAGGATTAAAACAAATTATGAAAAGGATTAAAAAGCAGGGACCGTAATCATTATGAGTTGTATAATAAAAATTACACAATAATGATTATATTATGAGTTTTAAGGATTTTCTTCAATGGTAATGATTATTTTTGAGTAATATTAATAAAAATCAACCATAATCATTATTTTTGAGCAAAAAAATACAACTCAAAAATAATCATTATTTATGATTTTTATTTTTTTCGCTCAAAATAAAACTCACTTTCATAGAAGTTTTAAGGTGCATTTCACAAAAATCCTCGAACTTTTGGAGTGTGTTCAACGAGTTGCAACATCAAGCAATGGTTGCGGTAATTTATTATTATTATTAATATTTATTATTATTATTAATTTTAATAATTTTAATATTGTGCTCACTTTGGAATATTCCTTATAACTGACCGAGTTAGAAATAGTATTTTACTCGTACCCAATTTAAACAACAATCTATAAAAAGGACTAAATATTCGTAAAATTAAAAATGATATAAAAAAAATTTAGTATTAGTTTGCTTCCAATTTAATTATAATAGCTTGCAGTCTTCCTGACATTGATTTTTTATTTTTTTTTAATTGGGTATAGATTTATATACCAGCTTTACTATTCTTAATGCCCAGTATACATGCCTATTAGGGCTATAACCAAATTGTTGGCATAGTGCCACGAGTTGGTCAATTAAAGTGAGTTATATTTTGAGCGAAAAAAATAAAAATCATAAATAATGATTATATTTGAGTTTTATTTTTTTTTGCTCAAAAATAATGATTATGGTTGATTTTTTTTTATTATTACTCAAAAATAATCATTACCATTGAAGAAAACTTTAAAAATCAGAAATTTAAAAATCATGACGGATATGCAAAGATTGTCAAAAAATAATAATAATGGTGCAATAAATTTTTGTTATGTCTGTTCTAAGTGATTGATTTTTTATTTAAAAAAACGAACAATAATCATTATTTACGGTCCCTGTTAAAAAGCTTAAAAAAAATATAACCACAAAATTTTACACAATTTTGAATTTGTTAAAACCCCAAGTTTTTTATATGTATATAAAATTGTAGTTTTAGATTATCATTACCATATTTAAATTTTCCGAATTGTATAAAATATATCCTTTTGTTCTGCCTGATATATTTGGAAGAAATGAGCAAGACAGCAAAAAAAGGACAACTGATTAAAATGCCTTTTTTATAGATTAATTTAAGAAAACAAATTTTGTATTAATTTAAAGTTTGTTAACAAATCCAAAACTTTTTCATTTATATTTTTTTTTATTTTTCAACCAAAGATTAAAAAAATGTATCAAGACCTGCTAATTTATGTCAAAATAATCAAAGATTAGGGCTTAATATTAGTTATTAATGTCAAATTTATATATAAATAACTATACACTCAGACTTATCACGTTCCCATAAGTGGTGACCCCGTACGAAGAATTTAGTGGAAACCAACGTCACAATCGAAAATTGTTCCAGATTGTGCCAGTACTACGTAATCAAAATATCTCGCCAATTAGGTTTCCTATCTACTATGCAATACAACATGCGGATTCAGTGATTTGATTGCTAAAAAAGTTTATCAAAATTTCGGAAAGTTCCTACGTAGTCATGGAATACAATAGAAGGTCTTCAAGAAAACCAAACTTGTATACAGAACTTCCTGTGTTCGTGACATCTTATACCAATTTCAAAATAGCCAAAAATCCAAACCAAGTACTGCCTTTCTTCCCTGCTTTATTTTCAAAAGTCTCCAAAAGAACATTTACTAGATTTCAACAATAAATCTAACAATAAAATTTGGGCTACCGCAAGATTATATAATCTAAAGTAGTTTGGACTTCAAATAAACACAACGGACTCTACGGCTCGCATTTGGTTCACGGATCATTTAATAAATTTAGTTTACCAAACAGTTAAAATTTCGAAAGAATTTATCTCGAATTTTTATTAAACTAAAAAACAACATTAAATCAAGGAAACTATCATAATCGGAACATTTCAAAAGTCGGCCTTATAATTTAGAATTTTCATCACATTCTCAGCATTATATTTAAGATCGAATATTGAAGGTCCAACATTTAATTTTCAACATTTCTTAGAAAGGGGGGTAATGTGGCAACATTCCTAAACCTATCTACTCAAAAGACTTTCAAATGAAATTATTGTTTAAAACTTTGCTTCATAGACTTGTTTGTCAAATATTTTCAGTTTAATTTTGTAATTAATTTTAAAAAGAAATAAAAAATATATTTTATAAAAAAATAAAATACAAATGTTATTTATAAAACAAATAAAACTTGGGAGACTAATACCGTTCCCATAGAACTTCTGCTTTAAAAATATGTAGCTGTTTGGGTTGTAATACAGTTTCTTTATTTTTAATGTAAATGTCAGTCATTTGTAGAACAAATAAAATTTTTTAGTAAGCTTGTAGTTCATTTAAAAAAAACAACCCACATCAAATGACTGTTTTATGATTTTACATTAATTTTTTACAGTTGTTTTTTGTTATTTAAAAAAACAAAAAAAAAAAATTTTTTTGTTTATTTTTTACTACCATGTGGTTCATTTTTACTACAATTGTTAGTCATTTTTTGAACATTAAAAAACAAATGAGAATGTTAGTTGAATTTACTGTAATGTAAGTCGTCCTTTCTTTAAATTAAATTTCATTTGTTTTCAACTACATTTGCAGTGGTCTTTGCCTACATAGTATTCTAAGTGCAGTTAAAGTTAAACTCTGGTCATTTTTAGAAAAGATACTCGCCCTAACTTTTTTTTCTGTATTTTCAAAAATATATGCCAGTTAAGCAATTATGTAAAACTAATGTAAGATAAATTAAATTAATTTTTAAAATATTTTTTTTTTAATTTTTTATATTAGTTGATCTAAAGATTGTTACATGAGTGTTGATATTTTTTTTTTGAAGAGAATCAACACTCAGGAAATTCTTCCTATTAATTAATGTGTTGCTTTCTTTGGAAAGGGGATAGTGGAGAGATGAAAGGTGGTGAAAGATGAAGGGCTTCAAACATGGCAACACTGTAATTGCGCGAGTAGATAAGTCTTAGAACAGTTGTTGCTCGCCACCTGATGTAGAGTTAGCTAATTTATTGACGCTTTTTGTTTAATAGCCCTGATTCATTATTTTACTTCGGTGGGGTTAAGTGCTTTGGGAACACCGAAGGTTTGCGCAGCGATACATATAAGTGATAGAAAACTCATATATATTATTTTTCTAAATTGATGTTGTCGTCACCGGGAATCGAACCCGGGACCATCTGTGTAATAGTCCAACGCGCTAACCAGCGCCCGCAAATATAAATAAATAAATTTTCAATTTAACTGTTTTCCATATAAATTTTCAATTTAACCTTACCGAATTCCAAATAGAAATTAAATTAAAAACTTTGAATAAAAACTAGCTAGAACCAAGGGTTAACACTACTGCATTTTCATAGATACCAATCTAATCATTAGGTGTATGTATGGCTCACTCTAATGTTAACTGCCGACTAATTCTTCTATTTATGCAAACATTTGACAAAAAAGGAAATTTGGACTCTCGCTAACTTCAGCAAAAAGCGAAAATCGTTCCAACTTCGTAAGTAAAAACACAACAATTTTAATATTATGACTATGTTAGTAAAAACTTTAAACAAATTTGCTTGTTTGCGGTTTAAATTAGAGTCGTATTATTTTAAGTGTAATTATATAAACTAACTATAAAACTGCAATCTATGATTTAAAGCATATTTATGACAGCTCAATTTTGTGTATACAACAAAAAAAAAAAAAACATTTTATAATTCCTTTATAAAACAACAGTCCATTAATTTGTTTATGAAACAAGTTTAGACAATTTAGCAAAGCAATTACCACTAGTGACATTTTATACTCTTTTTTTGCACTTTTCACTATTTCCACTATATCATCAGACTCATCAAAAAAACTATATCATCAAACCGAACAGAAAAAAAAACAAGTGTTAAGGGAAGGATATTGTGTTGAAAAACTACTTAGTCAGAAACTGCCAGTGGTACAAAAAATCAAACACTGGTATACCACTAGCTAAACAAGGAATTGTAAGACACTTTACCAGCGTTTGCAAAAAGCTTTTTGCCAGTATTTGATATACAATAATTCCAGTGGTCTACAGAAAAAATCATTGGCAAAGAATTGGCTGAGACCACTATTCCAACGTTGAGAAAAAGTATTTGCCCGTTTATCAGACTTTTGAACTAACATTTTTTGTAAGTTTACTAATGTTTCAATTTCAATTTTATTTATTCATAATCTATAAGCCCATTAGGCCAAAACGATTAGCAAATATTTTGCTGATTTTTTGTTACTTTCCATTAACTTAAGTTAAGCTTTAATATAACTCAACTTTTGTCGATCCAACAGATTATTCTTACCTTACTAATAATTAGCAAAAAAAAAAATTATCCAATTTTAGCAGTCTTACCTGCAGCGTAATTTTTAACTAATTTTTTAGTAGTTTTATTAAAAATTTTTACTAATTTTTTTCTAATAGAAAATTCGAAAAGGTATTTCTTTGCTAAAAATTATTTCAGTAATTTTATATAATTTTTCAAAATCTGACAGATCGGATCATCATTTTTAAATACACACGATCCGGTTTTCCTCAAAACTTTGTTTTTATTAAAATACTTCAACAATTGAAAAAAATTTCATATATTTTTTAATTAAGATTTGTCGTTAAAATAATATTAAAATCAAATTTTTAAAATATCTTCAACCATTAATATGCTGTCAAAACTTCAACTTTGATTGCTAATATTTCCACAAAAATTCGCTTTTAGATCTAATTAGACGTTTGTCCAATAACTAATCAAATACAATTTCATCCGAAAAATGATAAATACAATTGTGTATACGTGGGTCCGAATTTTGACCAGATATTATTGTACTAAATAATATCATACCACATAAAATTTAATACAATAAGGTCCAATTTCATGGTTCAATTTGTCTTTTGTAAATATAATATATAGATACGTGCGACCCAGTAGGTTAGTTAGTAGCGTGCTGGCTAATCAGTGCTGGGGTCACGGGTTCCATTCCCACCATGGGCACTGGTCTGTTTTCGCTACAATATGGCGAAAGCCATAGTAGCTAATTTGTAATTATATGATTATTACTTTTTAAAATAAAATAACAAGTTTGATATAATTTTTATTAAAAATAAAAATTATGTTTTTTCGACCTTTAATTTTCCAATGAAAATGAAAATTATTCAAGTTCGAAGCCATACTCTATATTTCTTTATTAGGATATTGTCCTAACAAATAATCTATAGTTTTTTGTTTTCAAATTTATTATTTGACCCTTTTAGGAATGTGTTGATAGATCTATTTCGGGAATTTTCTAGGTTCCCATCATCAGAACACGTTTTGAAAGAGGTAACAATCCCATGCCAAGCATCAAACATTCATATAAACTAGTTTACTCACTACATGAGAACTAATATATGAGCTTGCAATGAAAATTGCAAAATTAAGGTCGAAAAAAACATAATTTTTATTTTTAATAAAAATTATATCAAACTTGTATAAAAGACAAAGTACCGTCTAGTTTACTCCCCCTGTGTTGTTTATAAACTAAACAAAATATAAAAAGAAGAGAGAAACAAAAAAACGTGTATTGAATATCCACTAAAGGTGGACCTTGCACATAACAAACAAGTTTTCAATTTATTGTTTGATCAATGGTTATAATCTTTAACTTCAAGCTCATATATTAATTAGTTCTCATGTAGTGAGTAAACTAGTTCATATGAATGTTTGATGTTTGGCATGGGATTGTTACCGCTTTCAAAACGTGTTCTGATAATGGGAACCTGGAAAATTCCCGAAATAGATCTATCAACACATTCCTGAAAGGGTCGAATAATAAATTTGAAAACAAAAAACTCTATAGATTATTTGTTAGGACAATATCCTAATAAAGAAATATAGAGTATGGCCTCGAACTTGAATAATATTCATTTCCATTTCAAAATCAAATAACTACAAATATTTACAGCAGAAGTTCCCAGAGTTTAGGACAACAGATCTATCATATTGAGCCACAAAATACGTATTTTCGCTTATTTTCAAGTTTTCGATTTAGCCTCATTTTCACAATGTCCAGCAAACTGTGACTTTTACTGACACATTTTCCCTTGTTTCCCATATAAATTTTCTGTTTAACTGTTTTGTAAAATTTTAACTGGACATTCAGGAATAGGGCCTTAAAATTTGTATGGAATTTAACAATTGAAAACTTGAAAAAGACGAAAATACGTATTTCGGGGTGGTAGTTTCTAAATGAAGCATTGTAGGGTTCAAGAATTTCCAGCGGATATATGGCGTGTCCTAAATTATTGTAATAGTTCAGTTTCTTTAATTAAATATTGTAAAATGTTCATGTTTCCTTTTTCAATTTATAACGAGCTTTCAACCTCTGTATATTTACAAAAATAAAGCAAATCAAACATATTAGCTAGGTTGATACTAGTATTTCGATCTGGCTAAAGATCTCATCAGAACCCGAAGTTTTAGAAAAGCTAGAGCCTCCATAATAGGCAGAACTTTAATAAAAAAACCTATTAATAATCAATTTTGCTCCATTCTTGTCTTCTTAGTAATCAAGTACATGGTTAGGTCTTTTCCTAACAAGCATCATGACGTTACTAAACTTTGAAGACCAAAAATGTTCTATTTATATAAAAAAAATGTAGTGTGTACTCTGGCTCAAGTAATATTTTTTACAGTTATATTAGTTTTTTGTTTTTATATACATCGAGATTATTTTTATGTTATTTTCAATTTATAACGAGCTTTCAACCTCTGTATATTTACAAAAATAAAGCAAATCAAACATATTAGCTAGGTTGATACTAGTATTTCGATCTGGCTAAAGATCTCATGAGAACCCGAAGTTTTAGAAAAGCTAGAGCCTCCATAATAGGCAGAACTTTAACAAAAAAAACTATTAAAAATCAATTTTGCTCCATTTTTTATTCAGTAGATTAATTAAAAAAAAAAAATTTAATTATTCTTAGCCTCCTTCCCTTATAATGCCAGTTATATAGTTTTTATTTCCTTCAGTGTCTGTATCACGTTAATTTAAGTTAAACGGAAGTGAGTAATTTTTTTTTCACTTTTCCATCATGATGTTTCAATTTTGCACATGATGCTGACAAAAAAAAATGTCGGGGAAATTTTTGTTTTACTTTTTGTAATTTTTGTATATTTTCAACATTTTGCTGTCAGTTGACATAAAACTATTAATTTAAACATGATTTTTTTCTGTTTCAATGTACACATATATATTTATATTTATTTATCCTTTTTCGAAAAAAGATGGTTATAAAATATATTTTGAATATTGAATTGAAATGTTAATAAATATTATTTTCGGCTGAATAATGTGTTCAATATGAAAATGAAAATTAAATCAAATGAATTAAGGCTATGGGTATTAAAATAAGTGATTTATATTAAAATTGATTGAATAGCAGGCCAACAAAAATACAAAAAAATATTTGTAAAAAAACTAATGGTTTAGGTTTAATTTATTTTTCTCTTTAAATTTAATTATAAAAATATTTTAATTTCCTGCAGTTATTTTATGATAAAACTAAGATTATTTTTTCTAAGCATTAAATTAAATATTGTAGTATGCGCTTAGTGGCTTCTAAGTACCCTTTAAAACGACAAGGACTTCAACTTCAAGGCACTAGTATAGTTGTTCTAAAATAAAATATGTATGTCATTATCACAATCTTGTCACCCTTTTAATTTTTTCTACTATTTTATCTGTAAATTTCTTTCATATTTTATGTCGCACTAACATAATAGTTCACGTGCTTTACATACTACATTTTCCTTATTGTGCAACTACGAGTGGTAGGTAGTAACCACAAGTGTCACATTAGTGTGGTAAACATACTTTTAATGTTTTGTCTCACCGTCTCTTAGCATAATTATTTGCTGCACCATAAAGTATTAAAGTGTGTGTTTTAATATTGTTAAAAATAGACATTAATTAAAAAAAAAAAAAACATTATATTAAAAAGAGTGGGGGTAGAAATGGCAGACTTTTATATGTAGACTAAATGTTATAAAGGATTTAAACAAAACAAAAAAAGAAAAGTTTATTTATGGTTAGACAAAGAATTTAATTTGTAAAAATATTTCAAAGGAATTATATTTAATGACGAAGTAGTAGGTCTTAGATATACAACCCACTTTAAATTTTTGTATTAATTTAAAAATAATTAAAAAGCTTTACAAAAACTCATTTTTTGGTTGGATATATAAGTGATTCCAAATGAAATCTAGTTTTTATTATATATGCTTTAGTTTACGAAATAAAAGGCTATTAATTATATGTAAATGTTATTGAAATAAATATTTGTTGTTAAAAAATGTGGGTGCTTTTAAACAAAAGCTTTTTTTTCTTTATTTTCTATATTTTCTATAATTTACAAATTAAATTGCTTAACTACAGACTTTTGAATTCATTGCTTAACTACAGACTTTTCTTCAAATTTGACACTCAAAATAGCATCTAATCAGCCCAATAAACATTTTTCCATCCGCCAAATTTGTCCATAATGCTTTAAAATACCGAATACAGACCAAATGCATTTTCTGGCCGAACTGTTCGGTCGGACACTAAAAATCATATCTCA
This sequence comes from Delia radicum, assembly GCA_021234595.1. NCBI lineage: Eukaryota > Metazoa > Arthropoda > Insecta > Diptera > Anthomyiidae > Delia > Delia radicum. The sequence continues at coordinate 230,077,159 of CM037853.1, read as the reverse complement.
TTTGATAAAGATGGATATTTAATCTTATCCAAGTTCATATCACATTAAGGATATCCAGTAATATACAATTGGATCCCTAAGATATATTACTGAAGATGACAAAGCCAATTGTGACAATATTTTGTTGTTGTTTTTGTTTTTTCTTTGATATTTTAAATTTTGAATCTCGCTCCTAGACGAGGACAAGAAATTCTCATTGAGTTTGTGATTTAACATAACAAATATCTCTAGAAATTCCAATAACAAAGTCCCCTGAAGATTTCCTTGGGCAGGAATGAAATCCGGATAGGGACACGCCTACATCAGATTGTTTTTCACAATTTGTTAAATAAGTTTTGGGACTTTAGCACATTTAATTACTATAAATGCAATTAATGTTTATCCCGATGAAAATAAATTTAAATTAGATCAAAATTGTTTTCAAATTTGGCGGATCCACATATATATAATTAAGATCCTAAAATATACCATGGGATTGTTTTAGATTCAATTAGATCGAAAAAGATAAGTAACTTTTGGTGGATAAATTAGATCTACATAAATCCCATGACATATTAAATTTTGAGTAAAATTAAAAAAAATAAATTTTGAAATTTTATTAGTCGCATGTATGCGGTTATATATAATGCTCTTGGATCATATATAATCATACACTCATATAAATAAACCTCCAGATAAAAAAAAAAGTTATATAATGATAGATATCTTCTCTCATTTGATATAGATCGATATTTAATCTTTTTCAAGTTTCTCTCAAAATTAGGGTATCCAGTAATATCCGATTAGACCCCTCAAATATGTTGCTGTATTCAATTAGATCGAAATTGATCTCAAAATTGGGGAATTAAATTATATCTAATTTAAGATCCTGATATATCCCATGGGACTAATTTAGATCTAATTGTATCTAATTAGATCCAAAAAAATAAGTAATTGGTGGTGGATTGAAAAAGATTTTATCGGTAAAATTGTTTGCATTTTAAATAGTGTGTATCGTATGTTTCGCATATAAGTTCAGATACAAATTTAATTAATATTCTAAAGAAAAAATTGTAAATTTACCAATTTTTAACCGATTATAGTAAACCAGGACTCTTTTTACTCAGTATTAAACGTACTTTCTAGGAAGCAAAAATATGCTTTTAAATACGTCAAAGTTGAAAAAATTACAAATATATTTTGGATAATATTTTCCCGTGTGAAAAGCTTAAACATATACAAATATTTGAAAAGCTTAACTATTCATCTACCCAAAACGGTTCAAAAACTTAAAATCGGTTCAAAACTGACATAGTTGAAAATATTTTAGTCCGAGGAGTCTTGAAAAAACGTTTTTTTTATCGATAACTTCAGATTTTGCGGGTATATTCAAAATTCTGAAAATTGAAAAGTGATTTACTCAGCCAAGCTTACAACCTACACTAGGTAATTTTAAAGGTATGTATATAATTTTTTTTCTAATTTGTAACAAGGCGTAATGGATGGCTCTTAGGGCGTTTTGACCATTTCCACTTTTTTGGTTTTTTGCAACTCTTGAAGCGGATTATAAAAGCTTATTGCCCAAAAGATCTTTTGCTTCACTGAAATGGATTTTGGGCATAAAAGAGGTAGTTAGGCAAAAATAATTTTTTTCTCTTGTGCTTTGCGTTTACAAAACCAGATAAATCACTACTCAAGAGTTCTAGTTAGCAGGCTAGGTTACAAATTATTAGATTAAGGTCACTCTAATGATTTTTAAGGTAAAAATTCAGATTTACCCAAATCGCCTTAATAAATTCAGAAATAAGCATCGTATTGGCGTGTAATAAAATTTGCTGGAAATACATTGTTTCAAAAATTAAAAATATGGAATGAAACGCGAAATGAGTAGAATAGAAGCACCAAATAATGGGACGAAAAAAATGGGGAACGAGGGGAAATGGTACACTAGTGAAGAGAAACAAAGTGAAATAGATCGGGTATCGAGGGAAATTGAAACTCTAGAAATTGGGATAATAAACACGGTGAACGAAATGGCGAAAAGCGAGCGCGTATTTATATGAAAGTTATCCATTTGAATATGATTTTTTTCAATTTAAAAATTTTTTCTATTTCAAAATTTTTTTCTTCCTTTAGCCGTTTTTTTGGTTGCCCTATTATTAATACTTTTATAAACGATTCCTATTTAAAGCTTATTTTTAGGAATCATTTGTTTTCAAAATTTAACAAAACAACATATTACATATTTGTGGTGAAAATTGAAAAACTGAAAAACCTTCTTTATGTACGAATATTTTGTTTCCTTTGTCTATTCATGTATATGTGATTGTGGTTTGGTTTCTGTTCTATAGTTTGTGGGTGTTTGTTATATAATGATATATATAATTTTAAACAAATTTTTTATACATTTCCACTGTTGTGAACAAAAACCAAAAAAAAAACAAAAACAAAATAATAAAACAAGTGTTTATTTAAATGTACAAAACCATTAACGCCTTATATATAAATGTATGTATGCGAGTAAAAAACTAAATTGTAAAAGTGTATATGTATGTGAGTGTATGTAAAAAGTTTGAATAAAATGAATAGAACGTGCAAATGTCTGGCTAAGTAAAGAATCCTTAGTAATACACTCCGACCTTTCTTAATTTGTCATTATTTTTCTATAGGAATTTAATATAAAATGAGTTCTTAGGATTTTTTTTAATTTTAAAAAGAAACCCAAATGACTTAACAATTTAAGTTTTGATATTAAAAATCTTCAAACATTTGTCTAGAAAATGTACCAATAAGAAATATTTATAATAATAGTAAATTTGTTTAAAACTCCAGGTGGAAATGAGACATTTATGAACTTATATTATCATTTATGGGCTTGTATATGATCATATATGGTTATAGCTGATCATTTAAGTACATTAAACTATTATATATAGTCTCATACATGTCCGGATCTAAAACTAAATGATACATGGTGGTGTATGATGATATATGTTTATATATGATCATATTTGATTAATAAATGCTCATATACGATCCGATAATATACTCATAATTGGATTCGAACACATGACCATATGTCATATTGAATTACATATGGACATATATGATCAGAAATTCTTTAAAATCGAAGTTTATCCGTCAGGATACACCATTCTCCTAGTGAGTATTTGTTTGTTATGGTGGTATCATTACCCTCATCATTATCAACCTCCTCATCAGCAGTAGGGACATTATTATCATTATCATAGTCATCATCACTGGTAACACAAAACTATGTAACTAACGAGCAAGAAATGAGCATTTAAATTGGACCAACAATACAACAAATAACAAAAACATTTATACAACTATGGCAACAAAATAGACGAAAACGTTTTATGTGTTAGTATTACAAATAAAACAAACGCTAATGGTATTAAAATAGATTTTTTTGTTTAACAGAAAATTATATTAAATTATATTTTCTTTTTTTTACACAAACGAAATACTACTACATACACGTAAATTAGAGAAATCATTTGTCTTGTTTTTTAACAAAAAATAAAATATTTTCTTTGGAACATTATAAAAAAAGAGGACCACAAGAGAACATGCATTGAAGGCACAAATTAAAATTGGAACAATTTTAAAGCTAAATTTAAAGTTTTTTAAATAAAATTTAAAATTTGTATGTAAAACTTAGTTGGAAATGTTAACCCCCCATTTGAAAATTATCATATATGAAGTGTCATATATTGTTGGGATCCGAAAATTTAGGGTATATGGCGATATATGGCTCACACATTACCATATCTTTTGATTCAAAATTTAATATTTGATAAGATTTATCCAGTGTATCCAATGTAATCTCAAAATATCTACCTCGATCCACCTAAAACTCCTTATATTTTAATAAAATTTATAAAAAAAAAAGTAAATTCTATTGTAAATTTCGCTAAGTTAATATATTTTTAATTTTTATTTCGCTATTTACATTTCAAGTCTGATCGAATACGACAAAAATAAGAGGCTCTTTAACAAAATCTGTTAAAAATTGTAGACGATACAAGCATTTGAGTCAAAATACAGAAATTCAGTTTTTATACAAATACACCCAGCAAAACTTTCTATTACCCGGTAATAAGTTTGGGAATAATAAATTAAGGTTACTTTTCTATTACAGACACTATTATTTTAAAAATGGCATGTCCAACACCTTACAAAACACATATTACCTCCAGTATAAATGTTTAGTTCCTTACTCCAACTGTAATACTTAGTTTATAGATTTTACTGTGATATTTAATTTTTACTTAATTATTTTTACATTTATTATTTATTAATTTATTTTGGTGTTTTATGTCGTGGTGTATAAAAGCAAATTATATGTTTTTAAAGTTTAAATGTAAAGATTGACGAAAGATTATTTGTAAATTTAATAAATATTATCCCTGATGAAGCTGGAAAATACCAGAGAAACGTTGGATGAAAAAATTAAATAAATTAATCTTTTATTTACATTTAGGAAAATATATGACCTTGAAAGCCCAAATTAGAATAATCTAATACAATATTTAAATAAATGTAGTAAGCTTTTGTTTTTTTTTTGAAAATTTAATCCTTTTACATTGGGTATTAAATTCAAAAAATTTTAACTAAAAATATTACACATGAAATTTTTTATAAGTTTTGGGTGGAAAAATAAATTCTTTGTAATAAGAAGGTAACATGTTACTTTTCTATTACAAACCCTATTATTTTAACAAGGGCATGTCCATCGCGGTAACTACTTACCTCTGTAACATGTTACTCCACACTTACAGGTAAAGAGTACCATAAAAACATTTAAACATTTGAATTTGGTGTTACTAATGAGCATTCAGTAATACCAAACAGTTGGGAAGTAATGCAAGGGTAAGAAACTTATTACCAAGTAACATGTTCCGTAATACCAACTTATTACCGAGGTTTTGCTGGACAGTTGTATTTGTTTAAGTATTTTGACAATTCTTTGTTAAAACCAATATAAGCAAACACAACTGCATTTGTATGAAAACTGAATTTCTACAATTTTTAACTGATTTTGTTAAAGAGCCTCTCATTTAACCTTGTGAAATTTACTTTTGAATTTACTTTTTTTTTCTAAATTTTGTTAAAGTTGAAACAACATTGTTGATATTGTCGATAAATAGCTTCTAAGGTGATAATATGATTGAAAAATATTTTATGCAGATTTGATAAAGAATTTAATTAGCTTTAATTTAAAAATAAAGAAATTTAAATATACCGTTTTGGTCCGGAGATATTTTTATTGAAGTAAACCTTCTTTTTTAAATGGAAAATTGGAAATTTTAGCAATATCTTTAAAACTGTTCTACTATTGTACTTTTGGACTTTATTTTCGAATTCAGCGATTTTACATGAAAAAAATACCTGAAAAAAATACCAAACATCGTTGATCAAAATCGCTGTAGAATAGTGTAATTACATTAACTTTCAAATATGATAATAATTATTTTGGGTCCTTGCTTTTAATACATATGTATTACTACAAACACATGTAATATATTCATGTGGTTCTCTTACATTATGTTTGTACACCGAAAGAACTATTTATAATGATATTCATGAAAGAATTTCATAGAAGTTTTTAATAGATTCACTGAAGAATTTCATTATATACAATAAATTCAATTAATATTATTAAGTTATTCATAAAATTTCATAGTTCCATTAAAAAGTTCATACGATTTCATAAAATATATATGCATAAAAAAATATATTCATAAAGTATATATTCATAAATTAAATGAATTTTGGTACAGACCTTGGGCACATCATTACAAATAAAATATCAAAAGTCCCCTTAAACCCAATCCTGCGAAATAATCAATATTTACTTATTTAAATGTACGATATATACGATATATACGATATATACGATATATACGATATATACAATATATACGATATATATATGAGTGCATATTATACAGAATATAATTCCTTCAACTTTTAGATTCGCGATATCTCAGAAATGGAAACTCATAGCAAAAAAAAAATGAGAACAATTTTTGTAGATAACTTCATGGTCTACAATTTCTGTCTAACCTTTTTTTTATAAAACTTACCGTTTACGATAAAAAATCCAAAAAGCGAAAATTTTTATTTTTGACCCTGAATAATTTTTTTCGCAGGCAGGGGATTGACTGGGATTGTTATTTTATTTTCAATGCTGTACCCAATATATGTCGGAGTTTTTTTTATATGAAATGTATATTTTGGCCGGACTATTGGAGCTATGAAATTGTTTTAAAGACTAAACTTTTTAATTTGTTCATAAAATTTCATAACTTCATTTATTTTCATACATTTTAAATTTTATTTTTAAGATATAACACTGTGTGTAATTTTTCAAGTCATGGCAAAATAACAATATACGGACACCACTACGTGATAAAAGACTAAAAAAAAAAGACCCGTGTCTCCCAATTTTTCCCAAAGTCATCTCCTTTTTTGTTTATGGGCCGCCAAAGATTTGGGGCCTCGGTATCATTTTCGCAAAAAAGTGATCATTTTCTCAGGCTCATATCTTGCAAACCGTTTAGAATTTCGATTTACTCTCTATGGCAAAGTTGTAGCTCTTGTCATAAAGAACAAAAATTGCGAACATATAAAATAAAAAAAACTTCACCTTCCAGATCAAAATCGAAAAAACTTAAAAAAATTCGATTTTTTTTACCTTTTTTCCCGTGTTCAGGTCCATAGGTAGCAAACCGTTCAAAATTCAAGGAAACAATCAACTACAAAAATTTACCTAAGATCTCAATAAACAAATTCCTAGAACATATAAACTTCCTAGAGATGATTCTTAACACTGTTTAGGTAGCGCGCAAAAGTGAAAAATTTTTTAATTTCATTTTGTTTTCCTTTTTTCTCCTGTTCAGGTGCATAGGTAGCAAACCCAATTCTTTATGACAAGAGCTACAACTTTACCATAGAGAGTAAATCAAAATTCTGAACGGTTTGCAAGATATGAGCCTGAGAAAATGATCACTTTTTTGCGAAAATGATACCGAGGCCCCAAATCTTTGGCGGCCCATAAACAAAAAAGGAGATGACTTTGGGAAAAATTGGGAGACACGGGTCTTTTTTTTTAGTCTTTTATCACGTAGTGGTGTCCGTATATGGTTATTTTTTTTCGTGTTGCACTGTGTAATCCTCATGGCTGCAACATATCTGTAGCATATTTTTTAAAACATTCCTGAAGAGTTTCATTAATTCAATGAAAACTTTATTTATTATAGAATTTTAGGAAAATGTTTCATAAATTCTGTGAACGCTTCATTGACGGAACGATTCAATAGTTTTATGGAGATTTTCATTTTTTATACAAACTATTTCATAAAATTTTACTTTATTGTAACCTGTTTTATAGATTCTATGAAACGTTTCAATGCACGAGTTACATTGACAATTTTTATTAAAGTTATGACGAAATTTATTAATAAGGTAAAGATAATTCTCCCAGTGCATATCGTATCTGCTTTAGATATAAATTTGCCTTGGTATTTGTATAATGTTTTTGTATTAAGTTTCCTTAAACATTATCATGTATAAATTTTGTTAGAAGTAGTTGTTCTATTAGTTTTGCCTCTGTTATTGTTGTTTAATCAAGTGTTAATACATTAATGATTAACTGAATGAACATTTACTAATTTCATCAAATTAGTTTTAATCATGTTTGCGCTTCAAAGTGGATGGAGTAAAACTATTTAGTTAGCAGCATTTTGATTAATAACATCACGATTTTTAATATACATTTTTGAAATAACTTAGCTACAAAGACAAATTAAGTTTTTTTTTAAATACATTTTTGATGGAACACTGAGAGAATTATCTTCATTTCAGTAATGAATATCTTCATGGGTTTAATGAAAATTGTCATTGCAACTCATCCATTGAAACTTTTCATAGAATCTATAAAACAGGGTTCATTAAAGTCAATGTTTATGAAATGTTTTTAAAATTAATGAATATCTTCATAAAACTATTGCATCATTCCGACAATGAAACGTTTATAGAATTTATGGCACATGCGTGCCTTTGTTTTATGTGTAGTATCCCAGGAAAAAATTACACATTCCAAACAGAAGGTGATGTCCACACTTGCTTACATATCTCATTGCCAAATTTAGTAACTGCAATACCAAACTCATTCCAACGATATAGTCAAAAAAGCAAGTAGTATTGTAATCAATTCTTTAAATTTAAACCAGAAAGCATGAACTCAATAACAAAGTAATTATTTACTTAAAAGAAACTAACAATGTTATTAACTTATATGTATAACTTTTTGTACTCAAGAAGTAATCATATACTTTTGCTTAATACAAGGACGTTATTGCAAGTAATTCCTAATTTTGAAAAAAAGAAGTTATACAATTTTAAAGAATTTATCTCATATATTTTTTCAAACAAATTTTTATTTGCAGTAAAATAATACTAAAAACAGAAATAGCATGTTGCCTAAATTTTGTTAAACAGTGGTTAGGTATAAATTAGGGAAGCGCACGTGAGCAGAAAATTGTGATTGGAAGTTGAAATTACTGACGTTACCGTGAGTGAGTGTAAAAAAAATTTTTTTTGTGTAAGTACTTCGTAGTTTTACAATGGAACTATTTCTTTATTAAAAAATGTATGTAGTTCTTAAAAATATAAAGTAAATAGTTCTTCGGTAAAAAAATAATCAATTCTAAAGAATCAATTATTTTAGTCTCACGCCCTGTTAAAAGAATCGAGTAGGTAATCTAGTAAGGAATGCGTTCTGCCCAAAATGCTTGATTACAAACCCGCTTACCTTCTTGGAAATTTCTTGCTGGGATACAAAAGAAAAAATTAAATAAACGAAATCAATTTCACTTGCATTTTGTGTTAGTCTAATAACTCAAACAAAAATCAAACTTTGCTCTATGGCAATTCTTCCCTAACTACGTAAGCGCCATCTATCGAATATACAAAGAATATGTCATAGATGTGCCATCACTTACAACATATGGGAAAACAGTGGACATTAGAGTGAGGTAAGTTTCTAAAAATAGAACTGTTGTGTTGTTGGAGTTGTACTTCTGAGATTATGTATGCAAGAACAAAAATACCGTGTATTGAATAAAACTAGTTTTAATCACAACAAAACTCGACCTGACGATAGATCAGTGGGCTAAAGCGCTCTGCTAAAGCGCTCTGTGCGAGTGCATGTGGCATTAGAAATCAGTTTATCTAAACCACGGTCAGTGATTGCACAGAAAATTTCATATAGACGCAATCGAACAAATAAAAACATAACAAATATTACATTATTCAAAAAAACAGGGTCACTGGCGAAGGTTCAATACCAGAAACTGCGCAGTCTGATTCAGAAAATTGAAAATTTGCAATGTAGTTATGATTTTTAGAATATACACTCATTCGTCTTTACCACGCCTTTCACAATTAAAATTTAATAAAATTGCATATTAATTATAGTATTAATTGCAATTGTCTGAAAAAGACGTTAAAATTCAAACTCAATGGTTGTGTTTGTTTGTTTCTTTTCTTTTTTCTCTACTTCGTCCATACAAGCTGCCAAATCTACATCTAGTCTTTTTACTTGTTCTCCATGCTATTAATGTGTTTATCAGCACAATTTTGGTAGTAACGTAAATTAGTTAAACATTAGTTTAAAATTAGTTTTTTGGTAAAAGCATATAACTAAAATTTTAGCACTTTATCAAATATGTTGAACACTTGAGAATTAAATTTTAAAACTAAAGCTTGAAATGTAGAAAATTAATGAAATTATGAAATTTTATGAAAAATAAAAAAAATTCATTCTTTAAAATAATTTCATAGCTCTAACGAAAATTTTCATTAAATTTATGAAGTGATAATTTATAAAATCGAATGATTTTTTTTTAAGAAACTATAAACTTTAATGAAAAGAAGTTTATAAAAAATTTCTTAATATTAATATAATTTCTTGGATATAATGAAATTCTTCATTGAATCTACGAACAAAATTCTATGAAATTGTTTCATTAATATTATAAAGAATAATGCTTTCAGTGTATAAGGGAAATAATTTTTTTTTAATACGATGAAATTATGAAAAGGATAACGTTAAAAATTCATATGAAATTGTTTTAAATTAAGACAAATATTAATTAGTTTAAAAATATGTTGGCAAATAAATTCTATATTCAGAATTGTTGAGGTTAAGAAGAAGAATAAATGTTTTTCTCTAAAAATTATAAACACTATTATTTTTTAAATCAGACTAGACTAGTTTCTGTCTTTTTATGGACAGGCTCATCAGTGATTTTCCAATTAAATTGTATTATTATTTGTGTCTTATAATTGTAATTGTCAGTCTCTATACGATAAATTTTTCAACAACCTGCAACTGTAAGAATCAAACCTGCGCTCATCTTACATTACAAACGTAACAATACCTCGTAATAATATTTCCTCGAATCTAATGCAGCTAAATTGCAGTTTTCTTTCCTACTAGCTTTTTCTGTTAGAAGCGACAACACTAACGATACAAATATTCTATTTTTAGATTTTTGTTTATTTTTCTAATCTCCTCCGTCTTAAATTCTATATTAATTAAAATTTTTAAATTATTTTTAGCATTATAAAAAATGTTTACTTTAACGGCAAAATCATTAATTTTTGTAGAAAACTCTATTGTTCTCCGACTTCAAATTAAACCATTTAACAAACTTTAACTTCTTGTTAACTTAATAGATTTTTTACCAATCTTTGCTTATTAAACTAAAATTAAGATTAATAAATTATATCAAATTTTTTTTGCTGAAATTTCTTTGCCCTTTGACACACATATTATGTATAGTCAGTACTTCATATAACTAGTTTTTTTATAATGATCATAGGTTTTTGTGTGGTTTCATAAACTTATACATATGTATATAGGGCATTCCAAGCCAAATATCCAGCAACTTCAATGAAATTTGGATATGTAATAAAGAAAACAAAAAATAAGGGACACTTTTTTACCGGCCCAATCTCCTTAAGTGGTGTCAAAAAATAAACCATTTTTCGTTATTTTCGGCTTATTTCGAATTGTTTTAAAGAAATTTTAGACAAATGAGGTACCAAATGAAAAGGATTTTATTCACTTCAGTAATGAATTTATTCATAGCTTTAATGAAAATTGTCACTCGAACTCGTCCATTAAAACTTTTCAAGGAATCTATGAAATAGGTTTCTTTAAAGTCAACGTTTATGCTTGTAGTATTAATGAATCATTCCGTCAATGAAACATTTATAGAATTTATAAAACTGTCTCATAAATGTTTCATGACTTTTTAAATGTTTCATAACATTGAAATAATAAAGCCATTTATAAAATATTTTGAACATTGAGAATTAAATCTTAAAACTAAAGTTGGAAGTGTATGAAAATTAATGAAATTATGAAATTTTATAAACAAAAATAAAAATAATAAGTCTTTGAAATAATTTCATAGCTCTAAAGAAAACTTTCATTAAATTTATGAAGAGATAATTTATGAAATCGAATGAATTTTTTTATGAAACTATGAAATTGTATGAAAAAAAGTTTATGAAAAATGTCTTAGTATTACTAAAATTTCTAAAATCTATGAAATTGTTTCATTAATATCATGAAGGATAATTCTTTCAGTGTAAATGAATTTAGCAAACATTAGAAGTTTTACTATGTCAATAAATTTTTTTGTGGAGAATTTAAAAAAATAACTTTTTTTTAAAAATTTTCGAATTTTTAGTGTAATACAAATAAAACTTAATTTATCTAAAAATCGGTCAAATTTTGTTTGATTTATCTATTTATAAGTAAAGGTTAGATGTTTTTCTATAAAGGCAGTTATATTGTCCTTCATATACTCGTATGTATACACTGATAGAAATTTGTGCGTAGTATTAATGAATTCCTTCATTAATCGAATGAATTTTTTCATAAAAAGTCCCCAAAGCAACGTTTCATTGAGTCAATGAAAGGTATTTCATTAAATCAATTTTAATAATTTTTTTCATTGACCGAATGAAAATTTCATAAAGTATATGAAATTTTTTTATTAATTCTAGCCAAATCGTTATGAAAGTTTCATGTGTTTAATGAATAAAATTCATAGTTTGTATGAAATATTTGCGTTGATATTTAATAATTTGCACTTTTTTGGTGGTTATTTAGAAATTATCATTCGTTGATATTATTTATAAGGTCTGGTCCAATTTTAATTTATTTCTGTTGTTATTGTTTTATTTTTACAAAATTGTTCAATCTTTCTTTACATTTTTTATAATTTGTGTTAAAAGATGACATATTTTCTTATATGTCGGTACAAAATATGTAATTTTTTATGATCTGGCTTGGAATTCTGTAGAACGATCGACGATTATGTGGACTATAATCGTTTTTGTAGTTACGACCATATTAGAGAAAAATGTAAAATATTGTTAAAAATGTTGTTAAAAAACAAAAATTTATTATCGTTTAGCATAACCTTTTTGTGTAACATCGTCAAAACGATAACAATTTAGGTCTCGTTTTGAACAAAACTATATCGTTTTTCTTAGAGAATCTGTTCTGATTAAAGAAATAGTAGTTTGTTAACAAAAATCGCGACTATATTGCCCTCATGGAACAGTTTGTGCATATAATGATTTCTCTTTCAATAACCAATATCCTAATGAATATATTTAAACAAAAATATAAAGTTTTATTTAACTTAGAATTTTGTATGTATTGTTGACATTTTGAAATTGCATTTAATTTTTTTTTTGGATTGTCAAGTTTGAGATCATAATTAAAATGTTAATATTATAAATAAAAAACACTAATTGTTAATAAATGTAAGAGAAAGACGTAACAAATCTTGTGAGGATCAGCGCTAAAGGGAGTACCCCTTTTTCGACCTAAGCTCATTTTCTGCCTCATTCTAATATATCACCCACAATAACAACTCATTATTTAATTATCATATTTTTTATACATATTTTTTTTTTTAAATGTGTACAATGTAGTGTACAAGGGTAGACAAAGGGTTAACCGATTTTTAAATTTTTTTGGAAAAAGTTCGTGGTTTTGGAAGTTAAGTAGTATTTTAATAAAAACCAATCATTATTTGTGTTTCGAGTTAAAACGAAATAAATTTTGGAATATTTAAGACTTTGTGGTTAGATTTTCAAATCTTATATACAATCGATGAACTTATTTCTAGCAGAGAAATACATTTTCATATTTCAAAATATAGAATATTAGGCTTTTTTAAATTTTTAAATAATTTTTGAAAAAAAACTCTATCAAAAATGGTTAAAAAAAATTTTTTTTTTTTCAAATAATAATTTGATTATAATCAAGATGATGAATTATTTTGGGTTTTTTGAAACCACTTAATTATTTTTATCCAGTCAAAAAGGTAGAATAAGGAACACTGTGTCAATAATGAGTTAAACTTGATTAAAATTGGTCCATTTTGTAGAACCGTGTAAGTTTTTAAACATTCGTGCTAAGTTGGTGAATATTAAACCACGGCTGCTTTTCCCACTTTTTGAAAACATAATTCTGTCAATGATAGGATGTTAATTTTTTTCAGCTGGACAGTTGTTATGGAAAGCCTTATATGTGCATAAATCTTTGAAATAGAAAACTTATATGAAAGTGTTATCATAAATCTTTCTTTAGTGGTTTCATATGTTTTGTTTGTAAACTAAATACCTACAACATATTTAACAATGCTGTTATCAATTTGTACTAATATTTTAGGACAACTTTTTCTTTTGTGAAACAAACACAAGACAAAAAAAAAGTTCTAGTTAATGCGGTTGCCTTTTTTTTGATTTTTTGAACAGACACAAAACTTAAGAGTTTAAGGACCTTTTTTGTATATTTAAAGGATATTCATATAAGATAAAGAATATCAAGTAGTAATATATATAAGGGATAGCAGTTGATATTTTAGTTTTTATTACCAATTAAAACAAGCTGTCATTTAATAATTTTGACCCTTTCTCATAGGGAATAAAATTAAAGAATTTGATTAAAAATTATACGTTTCCATATTTTCTAAATTGTGGTTGAGATATAAAAAATATTAATATTACTTGTAGGCAATATAATGTAAAACGCTGTACGTATACTTAATATTATTTAATATTAAGTATACGCAACACATGGATACAGCGTTTATATTGACGGAACCGTTTAAAAAATGTATTTAAAAGAATTGGAACTTTTTATTAAATTTATAATTATTAAAAATTTAACGAAAAATCAAAACAATGAACATAATGAACATAATGAAGAATGGAGCAACATTGATTATTAATAGGTTTTTTGTTAAAGTTCTGCCTATTATATAGGCTCTAGCTTTTCTAAAACTTCGGGTTCTGATGAGATCTTTAGCCAGATCGAAATACTAGTATCAACCTAGCTAATATGTTTGATTTGCTTTATTTTTGTAAATATACGGAGTTTGAAAGCTCGTTATAAATTGAAAATAACATAAAAATAATCTCGATGTATATAAAAACAAAAAACTAATATAACTGTAAAAAATATTACTTGAGCCAGAGTACACACTAAATTTTTTTATATAAATAGAACATTTTTGGTCTTCAAAATTTAGTAACGTCATGATGCTTGTTAGGAAAAGACCTAACCACGTGGTTGATTACTAAGAAGACAAGAATGGAGCAACATTGATTATTAATAGGTTTTTTGTTAAAGTTCTGCCTATTATATAGGCTCTAGCTTTTCTAAAACTTCGGGTTCTGATGAGATCTTTAGCCAGATCGAAATACTAGTATCAACCTAGCTAATATGTTTGATTTGCTTTATTTTTGTAAATATACGGAGGTTGAAAGCTCGTTATAAATTGAAAATAACATAAAAATAATCTCGATGTATATAAAAACAAAAAACTAATATAACTGTAAAAAATATTACTTGAGCCAGAGTACACACTAAAATTTTTTTATATAAAAAGAACATTTTTGGTCTTCAAAATTTAGTAACGTCATGATGCTTGTTAGGAAAAGACCTAACCACGTGGTTGATTACTAAGAAGACAAGAATGGAGCAACATTGATTATTAATAGGTTTTTTGTTAAAGTTCTGCCTATTATATAGGCTCTAGCTTTTCTAAAACTTCGGGTTCTGATGAGATCTTTAGCCAGATCGAAATACTAGTATCAACCTAGCTAATATGTTTGATTTGCTTTATTTTTGTAAATATACGGAGGTTGAAAGCTCGTTATAAATTGAAAATAACATAAAAATAATCTCGATGTATATAAAAACAAAAAACTAATATAACTGTAAAAAATATTACTTGAGCCAGAGTACACACTAAAATTTTTTTATATAAATAGAACATTTTGGTCTTCAAAATTTAGTAACGTCATGATGCTTGTTAGGAAAAGACCTAACCACGTGGTTGATTACTAAGAAGACAAGAATGGAGCAACATTGATTATTAATAGGTTTTTTGTTAAAGTTCTGCCTATTATATAGGCTCTAGCTTTTCTAAAACTTCGGGTTCTGATGAGATCTTTAGCCAGATCGAAATACTAGTATCAACCTAGCTAATATGTTTGATTTGCTTTATTTTTGTAAATATAC
This sequence comes from Delia radicum, assembly GCA_021234595.1. Classification (NCBI taxonomy): domain Eukaryota; kingdom Metazoa; phylum Arthropoda; class Insecta; order Diptera; family Anthomyiidae; genus Delia; species Delia radicum. The sequence goes on along the minus strand of CM037853.1, from coordinate 230,061,531 downwards.
GGAGGTTGAAAGCTCGTTATAAATTGAAAATAACATAAAAATAATCTCGATGTATATAAAAACAAAAAACTAATATAACTGTAAAAAATATTACTTGAGCCAGAGTACACACTAAAATTTTTTTATATAAATAGAACATTTTTGGTCTTCAAAATTTAGTAACGTCATGATGCTTGTTAGGAAAAGACCTAACCACGTGGTTGATTACTAAGAAGACAAGAATGGAGCAACATTGATTATTAATAGGTTTTTTGTTAAAGTTCTGCCTATTATATAGGCTCTAGCTTTTCTAAAACTTCGGGTTCTGATGAGATCTTTAGCCAGATCGAAATACTAGTATCAACCTAGCTAATATGTTTGATTTGCTTTATTTTTGTAAATATACGGAGGTTGAAAGCTCGTTATAAATTGAAAATAACATAAAAATAATCTCGATGTATATAAAAACAAAAAACTAATATAACTGTAAAAAATATTACTTGAGCCAGAGTACACACTAAAAAATTTTTTTATATAAATAGAACATTTTTGGTCTTCAAAATTTAGTAACGTCATGATGCTTGTTAGGAAAAGACCTAACCGCGTGGTTGATTACTAAGAAGACAAGAATGGAGCAACATTGATTATTAATAGGTTTTTTGTTAAAGTTCTGCCTATTATATAGGCTCTAGCTTTTCTAAAACTTCGGGTTCTGATGAGATCTTTAGCCAGATCGAAATACTAGTATCAACCTAGCTAATATGTTTGATTTGCTTTATTTTTGTAAATATACGGAGGTTGAAAGCTCGTTATAAATTGAAAATAACATAAAAATAATCTCGATGTATATAAAAACAAAAAACTAATATAACTGTAAAGAACATAAAAATATATTTTTATCTTGAAACAAAAAAAAAGGAAATTTTGAGTGAGAATGTTGAAGGTCAACATTAAAATTACAAAAGAAATCAGGCAATGAATCAAACCAACATTCTCAGCATCTGAAGTAACATTATCAATATCAATTGGTATACTCATTTTTAGCAACGAAGTAAATAAAAAAAATAAGAAAAAAATTAAACAAAAGTTTTATATTGAAAGATATTATATAAATATGGGCTTTCCTATACTATACAGATTTTTGGATGAAAAATTGAAACATATTACAAAAAAAAAAAAAAAAACATACGAATATCATTGCCGTCATACAGATATTAACATCATCATGTATATGAAACAGATGTAAAACTTAACAAACATCACCGACAAACCGACAGTAAGAAATTCTGCAGAATATAATAGATATAAGTTTATATATGTATGAATTGAATGAATATAGTAAGTAGTACTCGTTCGAAGTCTTCGGCCAATAAATAATTTTTTAGGTATTCGGTATATTAAAGCATTATGGAAAAATTTGACAAATGGAAAAACGTTTTTTGGGCTTATTAGATGCGATTTTGAATGTCAAATTTAAAAAAATATCCGTATCTAAACAATGAATTCAATAATCAGCCGCCAAGCAATCGGTCAAATCGAAAAACTTCTGCGGAAGATTTTTTAACTTTACAGCTAAGCTTCGACTTTTTCGTTAAATTTTTTTCCTGAATGAGTTCCATATCAAAATTTTTCCACATTGTCTCCAAATGCCAAAAACACACACCAAATATCGTTTTTTTGCCGAAGTCTTCGGTCGGGCACTAAATTTCAGTCAATGAAATAAATAGGGGAAGTATGATAATGCACAGTAGTGGATTTCAAAAGAATATATTTGTGTATCGATTTATCAAAATATATATGCGATCTTCTAAGGCATATGATGAATATAATAATCATACGCCTTGGTGTTCCAACATAAAAACTACACAAAGACCAGAGAGCAAAAAAAAACAAAAAAATTAATAAAATTTAACAAAAACCGCTTAAATTATCGCCACAATAAAAAAAATTGTCACTATTAAAAAAACGTGAAACTTTGCAAAAACACCCAAGTAAAAAAATCTCTAATATTAACAAAAAATTAACAAAAAATCGTCAAAAAATCATTAAAAAATTAATAAAATCGCCAGCATCAGAACAAATCGTCAAATTAAACAAAAATCTTAAAAATATAAAAAAAAAATCACTAAACTTAAAAAGAAATTTTAAATAACTAAAATTAAAATATATTGAGAAAAATCGGCAAAGTAAAAAATCATTAAGGGAATGTTCGCTCATGAGGCCCTACATCTGGTTTTTGGTCTATATAAAAAATAGCAAAGAAACTATACAGTGTCGAATCCGTAGATTTTAATTAAACTTGGATATGTTGTTGAGGACAATAAAATGTTAGGCTAGTAGTTTGAGGTTAAAAAGGGGGGGGGGGGGGGGGGGGGGGGGGGTTCAAAACTACAAAATTGTTGTATGAAAACATCATTGAAGTTTGGGAAATTAAAATTTTTTTACGCTCTATTAAAGTACTCGAGAAAACAAAATTTTTGTTACCCATATTGCCTATGATGCCTATGAAGTTTCCACTCATTTGAAATATTTAAAATATGGGATAATTCGGGAAAAAGTGGGTTAAAGCCAAACGATTACGAAAATTAAAAAAATCTCAGACACTCCCTCGATAAAAAATTCCAACAATTTAAAAAAATCGCTAAAATTGAAAAAAAAATCACCAAATTTAATAAAATCAACAAAATAAAATGAAAAATAGCAAGAATGTAAAACAATCACCCAAAAGTAAACAATTTTAAACTTAAAAAAATTTACAAAATTTAAAAAAGATCAACAAATCGCCAAATTGCAAAAATCGTAAAATAAAAATGAAAAATGCAGAGTATACAATTTTGGGTTTTTTGGCATTATAAGCCATAAGACCAAGTCTCCAAAAAGTTTCGTTACAAAATTTGTTGATTTGATTTGAGTTTGGTCGTAAAAGCGGTAAATGTATTTTTTATACATAATTTTTCAAAACTTTGAATTCATGAATTTTCTTAAAACATAAGATTTGACCCGCGGCAACGACATCTCTGACCTGCACAAAAGATAGAAAGAAAATAATAAAAATATACAATTTTATAATTGAAAAATAAATTGTTGATGTTTTAGCTCAACCTGGCTCTACTGAAAACGAAAACATAGATTGACGAAACTTCAATTACATACACTCGTCGCTGTGCCCACCGTAATGTGTCTTGTGAGAAGGTGATTTGTTAAAGCCTGTAGAGGACTGCTGGTTCGATTCTCTGTCACTTTAAAGAAAAAGTCTTTTATATAGAGACGATTTTGCTATTTCTCATTATAATATTAACAAAACTTATACAAATTTGGAATTTGGCAATACGACAAAAAAAAAATTAAATAAAGATTTGGCAGCTCTGAAAAACAAAATTATATTTTATTTTATTGACAACTATATTCAAGATGTTTAATTTTTTGAAAGTTTTTTAAAAATATTTAACTATTCTAAAGCTATTCTACAAACGATATACCATCTCCTGTAGCGGGCAGTTAAAAATTTAATTGGACATGATTTCACGCTCTTCCAAGCAATCTTCAGTAGAATTCAATATTTTTTTTTTTTGTTTTCAAAGACTTTACTTTTATAAACTATTACATTTAAGGTGGAAAAAAGTTCTCCTTATCTGAGTCTAACTTCCCTTTTCCTTATTTTATTACGTGTATAACTTTATATAACAGCTAGTAAACTATTAAACATAAAACTGACCTTAACCAAAGAAAATACGCAGGATATAATAAGAAAACTGTATCAATGTATTAAATTGAAACCAACAAGCAAAATGATTTTTTGGAAATTTAATAAAAAAAAAAAGTAAAAGTTGTAGGGGTGAATCGAAGGAAAAAGAGAAAGTAATGAAAAAAATATAAATAAAAGAAAAATCAAATAAAATTAATGTGGCTTTAATAAGAAATTGACTTTTAGCAAATAAAGATATATTAATAAAGTATAATTCAATTTCGTGGATAATATTTCTTGTTATACTTTATGATTAATTTGATATTAAAATAACTTACATTTTTTCAACATTTAAAGAACTTAAATAATATGTATCGATGGCTTAAAGTAGAAAGGTCCTAACTTCAGTTTTTTTTTTTTTTTTTCTTTAGGGGAAATAAAAAAAATGTTTGAGCATACAATTTCTTTAAATGCTAATTTTAATCAATATTGGTAACAATTAAATAAAATATGATACAAAGATATATAACACTCAGATTTTTCAGATTTATTAAGTTTGTTTTCCTTCTTTTCTAAAGATATAAAAAATCGAAGTCGGGGCCTTTCTACCTTAAGCCATCGTTATATAGGTTAGCATTCTAGCTAAGTTTATGATTATTGGTTTGGATTTTAATGATTAATTATCTTGATAATGTCATAATCGATGATTATTAATGATTTATTTAGTACGAATAACTTAAATTATGAACTCTTTATCGAAACAAGAACATAAGGAATTATTATGAAGAGAAATTTTTATATTAAGTATGTATAAATTAATCTCGAAATTTACAAAGATTGTAATCTAAGTGATACACAGAAAAAAATATGGGCCAAAAATATCTAATTAATCGATTGTTTGAATATCAATGGCAATTTAAACAATTTTTTTAATTGATTCAATTAAAAAATTTATTGAATTTTCTAATATATCCATACAGTGTTGACAACAGGTAAACAAAATTTTTAAAAATTTGGCAAACTATTTTTTGTTATTTTATTTAGATTAAATAATCAAACAAAGGTTTAATTATATCAATATTTTATTTAATTTGTAAATAAAAAGAAAAAAGATCGCAAATGATTAACTTTTAATAAGTTGAATAGTTTGCCGATTTCAAATACACGCAAAATCGTAGTTATTTCACTAGAGTTTGCAACACTCTTTTTGTTGAGATATTCGTGTACGCACGTAAACGTAATTTTGTTTCGTGTTTTATCTGTGGTAATAAAAGTGCACATGTGGATTTAAATAAACCTTATCGAAAAAGGACAATTAAACTATTATTTTTGTAAATAATTAAATTTTCAATAAGTGTCATTAAACTATCATTTTAAAGTTGTGTGTGATTTTTTTAAGAAAAGAATTTAATTACAAGAAAAAGTTCAAGACAAGCAAAACAAAAATTTTGTCTTTACTTTTACTTGCTTTCTTACAATACATTTTTATATTAAAAAGCTTTAATTTTATTATAAATAAAATTTCAATTTAATTTACAAACCTACATTTCTTTTTTATTTAATGGGGGCATATAACAAAAATAAAAAATACGAGTTTTCAATTAAAACTACCATTGTTTTCTTCTCAAGTTTCAATTAAAGTTTTAATCAATTTAACGTAACTTTTTAATTGAGGTTGTAAAGAAAAGCAATAATTTTTTCAATTGATATTATTATTATTTTAATTGAAAGAGTTTTAATAAATTGTCTGCAAATTTTTTTAGTTAATACTATCATTTCAGTCGTAGGTGCAAAATCAATTAAAATATTAATTGTTTCAATAAAATTTTTAATTGAAACCCGTTTTTAGTTTTTTCTGTGTACACTTATAGTAAAAGATTTATTTTAAATTGTTTTTTTTTTTTTTTTTAATTATTAATAAAATTTTCAAATATAAATATATAAAAATTTCATATTGAGTTAAAGTAAACAAAAGTTGGGTTTTTCGTGCTTGAGCTGGGGTTTGATCACAGGACCTCATACGCAAATATATTTAAGTAGGATATTATATATAACAATATATAATTATATCTTATACGTATAGAAAATATTATTGGCATTGGATCAAAGACATTTTTAGGATTCTTTTTTATCCCTTTGACGATTTTTTTAATTTTGGCGTTGTTTTTGAATTGTAGCGATTTAATTGAATTTTTGGGAAATTTTATGGTTTTGGCAATTTTTTACATGTTTCCAGTTTTAGTTTTTTCAAATTTTTCGATGTTTACATTCTAACCACTTTTTTCAATTTTGACGACTTTTTTAAATTATTGAGCTTTTTATTTTTTTTTTTTTTTAATTTTGGTAATGTTTTTTATATTTAAACTCGTAAAAAAGGTTTAGTACAAAAGTCTGTTCAGTTGAAATATTTTTTTCTGTTTTTACCTTTAAATCAGTTGTTTATCAAAAGTTATCAGTAGGACAACCAAAGAACAGATCTTAAAACCATGTTTTAAACGCTTAAAAAAGCTCGCAAAACAGTAAAATAAGCCGTTTAAGTATAAGAATAAGCCGTTAAATTTTCAAAACGAAACCGTTGAATTTTTATTTTTTATTTTATTAATTAATAATCATATAATTACAAATTATGTACTATTACCCTAACCGAGCACTAGCTACTATGGCCTTCGGCGCGTTGTAGCGAAAACAGACCAGTGCCTCTGGTGGGAATCGAACCCACGACCCCCGCACTGATAAGCCAGCACGCTACCAACTAGCCTACCGGGGCACACCGAAACCGTTGAATTTCATGACTTTTTCTTAAAAAATCGTTACTACAAATAAAATCTGTGTAAAATTTGTTCTTTTTAAACTTCGTCAGTCAAACAAAAGTGCAATATGGTTTCTTAAGCTCTCAAGTTTAAATTGGTTTAACAAAATATTTATTGATAAACCAAAAACAAGCGATATTAAATTTTTAACTCTCTATTAAAAAAAAATACTTCTAAATACTCATTACTACAAAATATCAAAAAAGCTCTATTGTAAAAGAATTAAGCTAAAATAAGCTTAATTTTAAAAGAAAAAAGTAAAGAAAGTAGCTAATATGTACAAAATAAGCTAAAATTAGCTAATATAAACAATAAGCTAAAAAAGCTCTAACAAATATAGCTTGAAATTTTCATAATTCCATGATCAGAACTTGTGTTTAGTCTAAATAGTTCTACCCTTTCAAATAAAAAACAGGCTCTAGCTAAAACGTTAAGAACTTTAATCACAATTTTAATAAAAGAAATTGATTCTATAAAAACAAATAATAAATAAAAAAAATAAAAATTTACCCAGCAAAAAACATGGTAATGACAGGTTATTACCGTATTGATTACCAACTAATGATAAGGCATTACATATTTCTTTACTTTCAAATATAAAATAATGACTTACTGATTTACATCATTATACATCTAAGTATGTAATTGCCAAATAATGAGTAAATTTTCAAGGTAAAGTTATTTTAAATTTTTTTCAAGATTTTTTAAAAAATTAACTTAAATAAAACCACTTATTTTGTAACTTCTTTGCAATCATTTATTCTATCACTGTGAGTAACCACTTATTCCCAATATAAAAGCAATTACTTCACTATGAGTAACCAATCAGATAACTCATTATTCTTAGTTTTTTTTGTAAGCGAGAGGGTATGACCAGGTGGTAAGTAAATCTGTATTTTTTTCTTTATAATTCAAAAATTGTACCTTTATTATGCAGATATTTAAAATAAACTACGTTTTTTAATGTTAAAAAATATTGGGACATTTTTGGTCCCAAGTGCACAAAAGAGTTAATTTAGGTTTTTTTCTTTTTAAATAACAAATACCAACTACGAAAAATAATTTAGTCAACTTTCATCAAAATTCGAATATACCACACGATTTTTCGTTATCAATTTCATGAAATCTTCAAAATTTCCAAAAAATTGACCTTTGACCTTGTGTTTTGACCTTTGGAGTAGGTCGATTTTGACAAAATTTTCAGAATATACTTCTTGCAGCTTGTGTTATCAAACCCCAAATAGCAATAATTGGTACTTGTTAAAAGTAGAAAAATTTTACCCTTATAATAAATTTTGTGCAAAAAATGCCATTTTCCTCGAAATCCGCCGAATTTAAATAGGTGCCCTAACTAAATTAACCGGGGAATATGTCTAATTTTTGGTAGTTTAATTTAGAATGTTATGCTTAATAAAACCTTAGTGTGCAAAATTATTTTTTTCCATTTTTGTTGAACAAAATTTTTTAAAATTTGATTTTGCAGATTTGAAAAATACCCTAAAAATATTTTTGGTTTTTGACGTCACCTTAGGACAGGTTAACGACATCCAAAGTATAATATATTTCATATCTCACAGTTAATGAGTCCACTAAGTAAAAAAAAAAATATTTCGGTAATTAATTTCGAAAACGTTTAGAATGTGGGCTCGAAATTTGTGATCAAGTGGTATTTGGCACATTAGTGGTCTGGGGCATTATTTATTACTGGGCTAATTCTTCACCGATTTTGGATTTTTATATCTTTTTGAAAACGTTTTTGTGTCTTCATCTCGATTAATTTATAATATGGCACAAAAACTGCTTCGATATTACTTCTTTTTTGAAAAAATGAAAAAAAGTAATTTTTTTCCCATACAAAACACACTGTCAATTTTCAATCGATTTCCGCCTCGACTTTTCTTTGTCCGATCGGCACCAAACTTCATATTAAATGTTTTTATGTACAAAGGAACCAAGCTAGCCCATGCGTTGACTTTAGAACTCACTTTCATTTTTTTGAACACCTTTAATGACCACCCATGATTTTGGGGTCATCACGAACAAAAGTAATCAAGCGAGTAAAAAGCCTGGTAACTAGCGAATCCCTTTGTTCACTTACACGCTTAATTACTTGGTAATGTCTGTTTTTTCTGGGTGGTGTTCGCTGATTATTATAGTATATATTTTGAATTGTTTAATATTCCCACAATTAATTATCACTTTTATCTTTATCTGTAAATATTATTTTTTTAACAAAAACAAAGTTTTTAAAAACTACCAGTTTTGGGTTATAATGCAAATAAGTTATAAATGGAATTTTGTAAATGTCAATTTATGGGCATTTTAAGTTAAATGTGAATTTTAATTGTAGTTTTATAAATTTTAATTGATAGTTAGTTGTTGCTGCATTTTAATTGTGAATTATTTAACAAATGAGTCAACTTACCTCAAAAGATCTGTCCAGTGATAGGTCAATCGAGGACATATCACTACACTACACTTCAACTACAACTTGTTTTTGTAGCGTCAATATTTTTTCTCTTCCATTTATTTTCTTTTATTTGCCTGTAGTGTTGTTTTATTTAAACACACACGCAAAAAATGTAACTTTGGTGTTAGACAGCCAATATCTGTTTTCTTACTTTTCGAGTAAAGTACAGTAGAAACTACTCAGTAATAAAATTACCGAGAATAGGACTAAATCTAGTCACTAAAAGAAAAATATACAAAATAGTATGCGAATGTAACATTTTTTAAGAATTAGTAAAATGGATTTAACAGCAGATTGGTAATCGACGCTAGATAAAATCTATTTTTAGACATTACACGTCACAAGGCGTCTAAAACGTTTCAAAATTTAATTTCAACAAATTCTATTTTGCCCCAAAATACATCCACAATCTCTAATAAACTTTAGACGCACTGTTTCAAACGCAATATTAATAAACGCTCCTACAATTTTTTCCATTTATACTGTTTGAATTTTAAATATACGTTTTCCTTTTTGACTTCTAACATTTTTATATGAAATTTTCATAACAAATTTTCAATAAATGTTTTTTCTTTTTATGTATTCATTCTATGCATTTTCAATTTATTTTCATTTATATTATTATATAAAAAGGAAAATAGAAAAAAATACTATTATTTGTAGCCAATATTAAATTTTTTTCTAGTTTTATTTTCTACACAAAGAAATAAGTGTTGCATTTTTTATATGTTAAATTTTTGTGATTTTTTTTTTTTGTTCCTTTATCTTTTAATTTGTAAAACGTTTTTGATTGAAATTCTATGCATTTGAGTTTGAAACATTTGCAACACTTCATGTTATTGTTATATGTAGAGTATGATGGTTGGTCCTTTTTCTTATTTTCTATATACTTTTTGCAAGATATTGTTATTGTTAGTTTGTTGCCTTTTAAAGTTTTTTATTTTTCTAATAATGCCAATCAAAAGGATATTTAATACTTTATGCTAGGAGTAGATTCTTTTGATTCTTTCGATGATTTTATTATTGAATTTTTAAATAAGAATTATAGTTATATAAAATGCTCAAAAAGTGCTTTATTGTAAATTTTAAGCAGGAAATATGTTTTTTTTTTTTTTTCATTCAAATAATTCATTCAAATAAATCATGTTATCGAAACTGATGTTTATTTAATGCAAAAGCTGTCAATAGGATTTTATGAATGCCAGAGCCCATACAATGTTTTTTTTTGAAAAAAATAATTTTAATATGCATTAAGTTAGCAAGTTATTAGAAAATTTTAAAAGAAATTGACGTTACAAAAACATATTAACTAATTAAGGACATGTCATAGATCCGATACTTTATTGAGTAACTTTTGTATTTTTTCCTTAAAAAGCTCTCTAATGGAAATATTAGCAACAAAAGTTGAAATTTTGACAGAATATGATTCTTGGATATTTGGAGATATGTTAGAAATTTCAATTTTGTATAATTTTATGCACAAATCTTAATAATTTTAATATGTGAAATTAAAATATATGAAATCTTTTCTTTAAGTAAACCCAAGAACTAATTACCAAGGAGTGTCGTTAGCGACGTTACTTAGAACAATGACATTTTAAAATCGAGAAACTTTAGCATGAACGACATAAATTTGCGCTACACTAATTGAATTAATTAATCACATTTTAAGCCCTCAAAACCGCAATAATAAACTGATATTGATCTTTAAATGGAAATTGTATTAAAGTTTTTAGCAATAACAAAATAAAATATTAGCGAATTTTGAAATATAAAGGGTGTCCCAAGAAGAACGCAATTTTTAAATCTGGCAACATTCGAAGTGTCATTGTTTGACATTTGAACAGTTGTTATTGTTTGCTAGTAGAAGGTACGAGGTTAGTAAAAATGGAGCGCTACACGAATGAACAACGCATTCTCATTGTGAAATTGTTTTACCAAAATGGTAAAAGTTTTACTGCTACAGTTCGCAAATTGCGATCAATTTGGGGTCACAATAATGCTCTAAAAGAGTCAACTGTAAAGAGATTAATGGATAAATTTGCCGAAACTGGGTCTGTTAGTGATGTAAAGATAACAACGCGCCATCGACCAGGTCGATCGACCGAAAATGTCGCAGCTGTACGTGATGATGTCGCTCAAAATACATCCACCTCAATTCGACACCGAGCTCAGCAAATTGGTGTCTCCAAATCCAGTTTTTTTCTTGCCTAGAATTGAAGAAATGAATGTGGAGGGCATGTGGTTCCAACAAGACGGCGCCACATGTCATACAGCCAGAGAAACAATTCAATTGCGATTTAACACCATTAGATTTTTTTCTTTGGGGTTTTTTGAAGTCGATGGTTTACGCGAATAAGCCGACGACGACTCAAGCCTTAAAAGAGGAAATTGGGTCGCTGCATTAATGAAATACCGCAGCATTCATGCAAAACGGTCATTGAAAATTTCATTAAAAGATCGCGTGCATGCCAGCAAAGCCGCGGCGGCCATCTGCACGATATATTGTTCCATACATAACCTCATTCTGTCTACTTTACGATATAATAAAGTTTCACGATTTTTTTTAAATATCTGTGTTTTATTTAAAATTTAAAAATTGCGCTCTTCTTGGGACACCCTTTATTACAACTTTTAAAATTTAGTGTGAATTTAAGTCATTAATGCCGAACAAAATGTTCTAATTCTCTTTTAATATTTTCGTAAATATTATTGTATAAAGTTGTCAAAAAAGTTGTTATGGCGACCACACACCCATCAATCAGCTAACCTTTATAATTAAACCATAAGTAAACCGATTTTTTAAAATTTTTGCTTGAAAAATATTGTAGTTTTTGACAATTTTTTAAATTTAGTCATATGGCAACCTTGATATTTAAACGTAGGTGTATTTTAATAAAAACTGGCCATTATTTATGTTTTGAATGAAAACGGAATAAATTTTGGCATATGTTCGATTTTGTGTAATTGAAAAATTCATGGTTCGATCGGACAGATTTTCAAAAAAGATATGCAATCGATTATTTTAAGCAGAGAATTGTATATTCGTATTTTCTCATCAATATAACAATTAAATATATAAAATGTTAGGCTTTTTTTATACTTTTAAATCATTTTTTAAAAAGGTTCCATTGGAAAAGCTCAATTTCAAACAATTATTTGGCAACTCTAGATAACAATTTTCAAATATTTTTTAGTTACGATTTTAGTCAAAAGGTTGACTAACTTTAGGGATTTCAAGCCACTTAATTATTTGTATCCAATAAATATAGTTGTTTTAAAGTACAGGGTGGAAACGGGACCGTTGGTCTATAACGAGTTAAATAAAAGCATTCAGACTTAGTTCTGAAATACAGAATATTTCACCGACGTATGTAGAGTAAAATGTGCACTGAGTTATTAACATAGATTTTTTATATCAAAAAAACAAGACATGAACTAATTTTACAAAAATAAAAAAATATAACTCCAGCATGAGGCCTTTACTTTTAGGACCCTTGCGCATTGCCTCCTGGATCTCTTATGTATTCGTTTTCGCCAGCTCTCTGTTAATAATTTTTGTAATTCAGTATTTTTATTATTTAAAACTCTTTCCGTACACATTTTCCTTTAAATTTTTCCAAAGATAATATTTTATTGTCCATTCATGACCCTGCGCTCTGAAAAAGCTCTCATCATCAATAATGTAAATATACATTAAGGCAAAATATAGTTTTCTTGACAGAGAACCTAGTCAATCTTTATTGAGTAGCGACTGGTTTTCTAAGACTGCAGAAGCGGGATTTTTTAGACAAGTTTTCATTCTTGAAACCAATTGTTATAAATAAAAAATCTTTTGAATTGCATTTAACAAAAATAACTAAGAGTTATTCATTTGTTTTAGTGTGGATTATTTCCACAAAATGTACAAATAAATTTTAGAAGGACTTTTTCATTTAATGACATACAATTTGTGGTCTATTGAACTGATCTCTTGGCAAATAATTAAAAGAATAGTACCGGTAATTTTCTTAACATTTCTTCTGATAATGTGATTTGTTTTCCTTTTGCAGCGAGGAATATAAATCAGTTCATATTTCATTCCGCATACGTTAATAGCTCAAACAACTTTATTAAGAAAAGAGGAATTCAAAGTTGTATGATCGTGTCAGAAATGGATATATACGCTCACAATGACTTGTTTTTACAAAAATTAAATTTTTATATCAGGTAAAACGATATTTATTGTTAGTTTGGAGAGTTTGAATAATTTTTTTAGAACTCCAGAACAAAAGTATAATAATTTGTTACTTAGAAGGAAGATAGCTCACCGAGGCACTAACTGATTTTTCTAGAGTTTCTCGCATAGTATATGTATAACGTAGCTATTAAAAAAATCTGATCGATCGGTCCATAAAAATTATTTTTTAAATTAACTGTTTTAGGTTTTTAACTCTATAATAAAAAAACAGGGTTGCCATATGTCAATTTAAAAAATTTAACCTGACTGATTAGTTCATAAAATTACTTTTATGTAAAATCTAAAATTATCGTAATTTTTTCTTTTATTTCAAGTTATATTGTATTTCTTAAAATACAATATTTTTTTAACAGGGTTGCCATTAGACAAATTTAAAAAAAATCATAGTACAACATTTGCGATCATTATGAAATTTAAATTTTCCAACCTTTTTTTTTCTTCTTTATTTATTTTTTATAAAATCAATTGGATTAATTTAAATTGTGAATAAAATTCTTACTGTTTGCCAAAGCCTGACTTGGCAAATTCTTTATAACTTATAGTTATTTGTAGCGTTTTCTTGCTACGTGACAATTAAACTTTTGAAATTTTATTTTATGATAAATATTATGAAAATTGTATTTATACTAAAATTAATAGTGTCCGACCGAACAGTTCGGCCAGAAAATGCATTTGGTCTGTATTCGGTATTTTAAAGCATTATGAACTAATTTGGAGGATGAAAAAATGTTTATTGGACTGATTAGATGCTATTTTTAGTGTCAAATTTGAAGAAAGTCTGTAGTTACGCAATGAATTTACTGTTCGGCCTCAGAAAGTTCGACCAAATTGAAAATAGTTCGGCGGCCGAACTTTTAACTTTATAGCTAAACTTCGGCTTTTCTCTTAAATTTTATACACAAAATCGAATTAAATCGGCTCAACAAATATGTTTCCAATACCAAAATTTGTCATCATTGCCTCTAGATATCAAAAAACCGACAAAATATAGTTTTTTGGCGGAACTGTTCGGTCGGACACTAAAAATTAAAGTTTATAGAAATGTACTAATTTTTTACTTTAAATAAAACTCCGGTTGTCATATGACAATATTAAATAATGGGTCAGATTTACAAAAAAACTATATTAATGTTGGTGTGTTTTTGCCAGGGTTGTCATATGAAAACATAAAAAAACTAAAATAAAAACAACACAAAACAAAACAAAACTAAATTTCTTTGACAAAAAATCAAAATTTTATGATAAATAGTCTAAAAATCATTCTTAAAATCTTATATTAAAGTTTTAATTTAAAAGACATAATGAAAATTAATTTACAGAAATGTGGTAATTTTTTATTTTTATTAAAAACCAGGGTTTGCAAATGAAAAATTGGGCCAGATTTACAAAAAGTTTTTTGTTTTTTAAATTTGCAACACTTCGGATGCTACACTGATAATAATCCATGCATAAAATTACGAAAAAATGTCAAAATAACTAATTTTTTTGTAAAATAAACAAAATTTGTACATTTCACGAAAGTTTTTGTAGTTTTGACAATAATTTCGTATTTTTATGCATGGATTATTATGAGTGTACTTGATTTTAACAATTTGAGCTTTACAAATTACAATTAGAGTGGGCCGAATTTAACAAATAATTGATTATTTTAATATTTATTTTATTTTTTTTTAGTTCTGTCAGAGTAAATGATTTTTTTGTCATTCCTTTAATTACTATCAAATTATAGTTTGTATCAAAAACTGAGTTGCCATATTTTAGAAAATTTTATTATTTACATTAAAAACACAAAATAAAAACACAAATGAAATTACCACAAATTTTAAATATCGAAATATTTTAATTCAAAACACATATTTAGCAATAAATTATAATCAATATAATTAAAAATTTAAATAATGACTACAAATAGTTAATGAATGCCAAAAAATTGTATAATTCAAACAAATTAAAATAAAACGACATGGCCCGCAGTTTAACATCTTATCTAAATAAAAATGTTGATAATGAACAGGTAAGTTTTCCTAAATTAGTGAAAAAAAAATCAAAATTCTTAAAAAAAAAATTAAAGCATTTTATATATAAAGTTTATTTAATTTTAAAATTTAATTTTAATCCGAACTACGCTTATAATAAACCATGCAATGCAGAAAATAACAAAAACGTTTGTAAAATTTTACGAAAGTTTTTATAATTTTGAATTTTTTTGAATTTTTATGCATGGATTATTTTGAGTGCATAATTTTTCCCATAATTTTTATATAATTCAAATTGTTGTTCATAATTGTTTTAATTTTGGTTTAATTGTGTTTATTTAATTTTAAAATGTTTTCCTATAAATTTACAAATTTTTTAACGTTTCTTCTTATTTGTCTTGATTTTAAACTTTTTTAATTAATTAACATATTAACTCTTGCTTGTCATTCTATGACACTTAAACTCAAACATACCCACTAGGATGTCCCTTAAAATAACGTTTTTGCCGATTTTCCTTCATTGCAACCTACCGTTTATTGCAAATGGTTCCAAATGGAAAGAAATCGTTGTTTTTTTTGATGAAAGTTAGTCCGGCCGAATTTTGCCAGAAAATTTTAATAAAAATTCCCAAAATTCGAAATTTAGAAAAATTAAATTTTTTTTTGCATTTATTCCTTTAATACACTCAAAATTATTCAGATATTAATTTGACTCCATCGGATATCATTAACCCACTTTAGCCTGGAATCAAAAATGAGACACAAATTTCATAAAAATGCAAAAAACGTGTTTTTTACATGGTTGGCAAACACAAACCCTAAAATACCGATAACGGATCAATAACGTTTCAAGAAACCAATTTTTTAACCTTAAAACAACATTAAACGATATAACTTAAAATATCGATAACCCTAAAATACTCTAACGCAATAACTTTAAATACCGTTAACCTTAAAATACTCTAACGAACTAATTCAAAAATATCGATAACCTTCAAATACCCTAGCGAAAAACAATTTTTTTTTCTCTCAAAAAGATCATTACTTTCAAATTATAAAAAAAGAAAAGTTCAGAAGCTTTTATGTTGTTAATCACAAATAAGTACAAACAGACACATACATCGTTCATTCCATTAGCATTTTTAGACATCATGTCATCCGACGTTCTTCATATTGTAGAAGGGAAGACTCTATGGAGGCATTACCGTTTTTAGATCATTAAATTTAGAAAAATGCGATTTTATTCACGTTTTTAATTTTCGAAAAACTTAAAGCATTTATAAATTAGTGAACTTTGATGACCTACAGTTTCTAAACTGAATGCTTCAAAAACTGAAAGCTGCGATTGTCTAGTTTTACTATCTGTAATCGAAAAACGAAGTACATAAGGCAAGTACACCGCGATAGAGAGCTCTTAGCCACTATAAGATAAGAAAAACGGCATACTTGGGTCACATTATGAGAAACCCAAATATAAGCTTCTACAAACCATTACGAAAGCTAATATTGAAGGTAGACCTACTAGAGGAAGAAAAGAAACTACGTTGGCTTAATAACATACAAGATGGACGAGATGTGGGGAATCTCCATTGTTACAATTTTGGTATACATTTTGTACCTTTTAAATTAGGTGTGCTGTTAGCTCTAAAAATAAGTTAAATAACATTAACCCTAAACTAACCTAATAAAATAAGTTAAAATATCGTTAACCTTAAAATACCCCTAACAAAATATTCACAAAATACTGTTATCCAATACCGATAACCGAATGCAACGGTTGCCAATCCTGGTTTGTTTTAAATTAATTTTAAAGATGTTTTTAAAATGCTTAATTGGAGATGTCGATTGCTTCTTCATAATATAAAAATTGTAATTAAAGACAAAAATAAATTGAACAAATTATAAATCGTGATTTTGTGTGGAGCGTCTCCTTTCCAGGACATATTATAAAAATTGATTATTTTGTCAAAAATTAAACAAAATTTGAATAATTTTTTCAACGCTTGCATAATTTTCTGGAAAATTTCATCTTTATTTGACTAGACCAGGGTGCCCAAGGCCTATGCGCTTGGTGCTCATTTGTTTTGTAAAAACACTTAGCTATAGGCTGTGTGTTTTAATACACATATAGTGCGCTCAGCACTAGCAATACGAAATACACAAACAACTTGGTCTTATTAGTTTTTTTGTCGTTCTTCACTGTATACACGCAAGCGCAAAGCAACAACACTTTCGTATGCTTTGCTGGTAAACATTGAAATATTTTTTTCTTTTTTCTTTGTATGTATTGGTTTTTACAACAAAAAATATGAATAAAAATTAGTTTTTCTTTAAATGTATTGGTGTTTGCTCTTCCATAAGGAACTTTTGGGCACTCCTGGACTAGACTATAATTATTCTTACTTTATTTAAAAATTGTTTAACCCTTAGTGGCAAAAAAAGACCCCACAAGAAAATTTACAAATAATTTCATAAGATTTTCATTAAATCGGACATGTGATAAAGGGTTCTAAACTATTTTCGTTACAAATTCTTCCATTTGGAACCATTTGCAATAAATCTGTGGGGTGTAAAAACGAATCCATTTTTAAGGCACACCATAATACACACATAAAAAAACTCCAACTATAAGAAAATCATTTTACTATTAAATATACAAACTCGTCCTTTTTCTCCCACCTCCTTTATTAAGGAAACATAAATGTAGACAAATCATATCTATTTTAACAAGATGATGATTGTAATCATGATTTAAACTATGTACATACATAGTTATAGAAAATAAGACTTCCTTTCAAGATTCTATTACCAAAACAAAAAAAAAAACAGAATAACCAAATATTTAGTTAAATATGTTAGTGTAAGTAGAAATGTTGAATAGTACTTTTGGAAAATTTATTTATAGATATGTTCTTCTTAGGGAAAACAAAAATAAATGAAAATCTTTACCCTACTTGGCAAAAGACCAAGAAACAAAATTTAAATAATAATAATATGGCAAAGAAAAATCATACTAACATTCCTTATCTGTATGTGTAATGCGATAAAATGTAATAAAAAACCCAAAAAAAAAAAACACCAACAAATTTCGAAAAATCTCATAATCTGCAAACTAGAAAATTTATATGAAAATGCATGTCAAAAGTTTGGTTACTACATGTGTTATTCTAAGACGATAATATACTATGATTTCTGTAAACTATAAGATCTTCATACAAGGAAACTCAAACATCATCGGCTGTAACTTTTGAATTTAACAGTTGATTTTCTTACCGTAACGTCTGTTTCTTCATTTAAAATATAGACTTTACGCTAAGAACAAAAAAACTTTCAGGCGATTTCTATTTTATGAGTTTTTTTTTATATAAAAATCTTAGATATATGTAAAATACTGAACCGACTAAAGAACAGTGTGCAATAAGTTTGTTAGTTATTTGATTGTTAATGGGCCGAGATAGTCGATGTCGTCACACTGCTTCGACGAAAATCTTAAGCAATAAAAACAAAAATATAAATTACGAGAATCATAGTCTCTCTTAAGGGATAAAATGGGTGTTTTTTACGTTTTATGAAGAAATTTTAAATTTCTTTCAAAGAAATTAGGCCAAATGGGTATCAAATGAAAGGTTTTAAAGGCATATCTAGGAGTGTACAACACATGCACAATCACACTCTATTGATTATTTAATATTTAAGAACACATACATTTAAGGCAGTTTGTGTGGGTATTACACCCTCGATCACATATCCAAATTTTAGGGAAATCGGTTGGGCAACGCCAGAGATAACTATTTTGTTACGTGTATATTTGAATGTCCCTTAACAAACGAATTGTGGATTAACGCTCGTTGCACCCCTTCCCCTCCCCACACAAGGTTCATTGCAAAGAGTTCCAAATGAAAGAATTAATTTGTTTTGGGCCCATTTTTAAAAAAATTTCCAAAATTCCGATAAATTAAATTTTGTATTTCATTTATTCACTAAATACCTTTAACCCTTAGTGGCACGGCACTTTATTTAAATTATGACTACAAGATAAAAACTTCTAAATTGATCAACAAAATGTCCTCTTTATAAAACATATTATTGTATGTTATTTTGATTCACTTTTGAACACAAAAGACCTACTAGGAAATTTAAAGAATGTCTACTTTTAGATGTTGATTAAATTTGGATATGTGGTAAAGGGTACTAAACTAACGAACAAGCGTAAATCTTCATCATCCCAATCTTATTTTAAAGGTTTTAAAGTGGGGTAAAAAATTGGAACTAGTTTCCTTTTTGCTTTTTTAACATTTGTTCCAAAAAAAAAAAACTATACAAAAATGAATCAAACTAAAGGACAAGCGTAAATCTTCATCATCCCAATCTTATTT